>JAVSCE010016793.1:0-1200000 GCA_032199065.1 Smutsia gigantea
GACCTGTACTCTGAAAACTACAAGACACTCCTAAGAGAAATTAAAGAGGACACTAACAAATGGAAATGCATCCCATGCTCTTGGCTAGGAAGAATAAATATTGTCAAATGGCTATACTACCTAAAGCAATCTACAGATTCAATGCAATCCCTATCAAACTACCAACAGCTTTCTTCAATGAACTGGAACAAATACCTCTAAAATTCATATGGAACCACAAAAGACCCCGAATAGCCAAAGCAATCCTGAGAAGGAGGAATAAAACAGGGGGAATTACACTCCCTGACTTCAAGCTCTACTACAAAGCCACAGTAATCAAGACAATTTGGTATTGGCACAAAACAGACCCACAGACCAATGGAACAGAATAGAAAATCCAAACATTAACCCAAACATATACAGTCAATTAATATTTGATAAAAGTGCCTTGGATATACAATGGGGAGATGACAGCCTCTCCAGCAGCTGGTGTTGGAAAAACTGGACAGCTACATGTAAGAGAATGAAACTGGACTACTGTCTAGCCCCATACACAAAGGTAAACTCAAGGTGGATCAAAGACCTGAATGTAAATCAAAACTCTTAGAAAAACATAAAAATCTCTTCTTGGACATAAAATGAGCAACTTCTTCATGAACATATCAGGCAAGGAAACAAAAGCAAAAAATGAACAAGGACTATATTGAAAAGCTTCAACCATATAGAAGGACACCATCAGTAGAACAAAAAGACATCCTACAGTATGGGAGAGTATATTCATAAAAACGTATCTGATAAAGGGTTGACATCCAAAATATATAAAGATCTCATGCACCTTAACAAACAGAAAGCAAATAATCCAATTAAGAAATGGGGAGGACATGAATAGACACTTCTCTAAAGAAGAAATTCAGATGGCCAACAGGCACATGAAAAGATGCTCCACATCGCTAATCATCAGAGAAATGCAGATTAAAACCACAATGAGATATCACCTCACACCAGTGAGGATGGCCAACATCCAAAACACAAACAACAACAAATGTTGGCGAGGATGTGGAGAAAAGGGAACCCTCCTACACTGCTGGTGGGACTGCAAATTAGTTCAACCATTGTGGAAAGCAGTATGGAGGTTCCTCAAAAAACTCAAAATAGAAATACCATTTGACCCAGGAATTCCACTCCTAGGAATTTACCCTAAGAATGCAGCAGCCCAATTTGAAAAAGACATATGCACCCCTATGTTTATTGCAGCACTATTTACAATAGCCAAGAAATGGAAGCAACCTAAGTGTCCATCAGTAGATGAATGGATAAAGAAGATGTGGTACATATACACAATGGAATATTATTCAGCCATAAGAAGAAAACAAATCCTACCATTTGCAACAACATGGATGGAGCTAGAGGGTATTATGCTCAGTGAAATAAGCCAAGCCGAAAAAGACAAGTATCAAATGATTTCACTCATATGTGGAGTATAAGAACAAAGAAAAAATACTGAAGGAACAAAACAGCAGCAGACTCACAGAACCCAAGAACGGACTAATAGTTACCAAAGGGAAAGGGACTGGGGAAAATGGGCGGGAAGGGAGGGATAAGAGGGAAAAAGGGGCATTACGATTAGCAGATGTAATGTTCGGGGGGCACGGGGAGGGCAGTACAACTCAGAGAAGACAAGTAGTGATTCTATAGCATCTCACTACGCTGATGGACAGTGACTGTAATGGGGTTGGTAGGGGGACCTGATGAAGGGGTAGTTTAATAATCGTAATATTGCACATGTAATTGTAAATTAATGATAATAAAATAAATTATATTAAAAAAAATCATCCATGAAATGACCCTCAGTGACTCTTACTCTTGTATAATCTGCCCTCATTGAGTGTGGGTGGAACTTGAGTGATAATATCACACCCGTGATTATGATATGTTACATGGCAAAAGGGAGACTATTCCGGGTGGTCCTGACTTCATCAAGAGATCCCTTTAAAAGCAGAGTATTTTCTCCAGGTGCACAGAGGAAGAAACCAGTGAGACATGCTCTTGCTGGCCTGAAAGAAAGCAAACTGCTGTGCTGTGAACTACCAATGGAAAGAGATGGTCTCCTGTTGCTCACAGTGGTCCCCAAATGACAGCTAGACAGAAAGCAGGGATCTCAGTCTAACCTCAAAGGACTGAATTTGGCCAACAACCTGAATGAGCTCAGAAGTGGATTCTTCCCACAGAGCCTTCAGAAAGGAGTGCAGCCTGGCTGACACCTTTACTCCCACAGACCCTGAGCAGAGAATACAGCCTGCTATGCTTAGACTTCTGACCTACATAACTGTGATCCAGTAAATGTAGAGAATTTGTTACACAGCAAAAGAAAACTAATACAGTGATTCTTGATATAAAAAGAACATGTGTCAAATACTTCAACTCATTAATTAATGAGGGCCTCTGTCAGCTGTTACAACTGGTTCAGAGGAGGATTCAGAGAACTGCACAAGGCGGCAGTCATTAATGTTGTTGAAATGGATACAAAAGGGGTGGATATTCACCCAGCAATAATCACTGCAACTCCAGGAGACAAAATTCATCTGTATTTCTATGGATGAGAATCACTGCATTGCTATCAGTTTTCTGCAACTTATAAAGTTGAAAAATAGCTCAAAAACAATGAAAGGAGAAGATGCCCTGAAAGAAAAGGTTATCTAGAAGGACTAGATATGAGTTATCTAGAAGTCACTAAAAGGACATCCAGTCATCTTTATTGCCAATTTAAAAGACTTTCATAATTTTTTCTTCAAAGTGGCACAGAAATGCAAAATGGGCCACTACAGCCACAACACATCCCTCCCCAAGTACTGCCACCACTAAAGCCCGTCACATAGAGATTGTGGAGTGGCCACAGATGGATTCAGTGAGGCAGAGGGCTGGAGGGCTCAGCCCAACCTTGACATTTACAAATCTATCACACCTGTTATCTGGCTCGTGAGTCCGTCTTCTCACAACTGGGTGGGTAAGGCGGAACCAGGTAACAGTTACCCCCACCATGATGATGAAGAAACTGAAACCAACAGAGGAGCAGAACATGCCCAGGGTCACTCAGGGAGTCAATGACAGGTGTGGTCCTGGGTCCCCTACCTTCCCATTCAGGGCTTGTCTTCTCCATCACTCCCCTGATCTTCAGGTGGGTGAGCTTTCTGTCCCCCCATCCCTCCTCTCCTTTGTGCTGGCCAGTCTCCCCTCCAGACTGCAAGGCTTGGCATCTGCAGCCTTGGATGCCCTGTGTCCAGTCTGCAGAAGGCAATCCCAGGCCTCGGCAGAGCCTGTCTGACCCGGCCCCCTCCCCTCCAATCAACCTTTGTGCACTGAGCACATTCATTCCTGTGTTTCCTTCTTTCACTCCGGCAGCCTGACAGCCCATAGAACAGTGTCCACACATGACTTGCCCAACCCTGCTGTGCCAGGGCCACCTGCTCTGCCTCCCAGGCTGCCCACGTCAGTCACTCGCCTCTGTTGGTTTCCCATTGGCGTGTGGGCTGGGCAGTCATCTGGGAGGCCAGGCGTGCCAGTCTGTCAGAGCCTCTTCCCAAACCCTCTCCTGACCCGTGCCAAGCACTAGTGTGGGACAAGCCATTAATGCTAGGTCAGGCAGCTGGCTGGCAAACTGGCCACCTGCTCTGCTCAAAGAGGGTAAGTTTTTGTTTTGCTTTGCTTTTGAATCCTGGAGCTGAGACTCAGATCTGAGAGGTTTTGTAGAGAGGCTAGTCTAGCCCTGCATTGTTCAGGAAGCCTAGAGAGGAGCTGGGCACAATGAGGGCTGTGCTCATCGGCTGGCACCCTGGGGTTTGGTGTTGGATCTGCTGGGTTAGGCAGGGGTTTAGCACTGAATGCCATAATGGTCTCCTCTTTGGGGCACCAGCGGGTGCAGATTGATCAGGAATGGCTGCAAAGTCTTGAGTTCCCGAACTGAGTGTCAGCTGAGCTGTGTGACATCAGAGTCTCAGTTTCCTTGCTCCTTGTTCCCTTCCATAGCTCTGTGCCTCATGCTCCAGTCCCATGAAGGAACCAGACATACTGCATTCTTCAACACCACAGAGACTTCCATCACTCTCCTGCTGCCTAAGCTGCCCTTTTCTGACTTCTGCTGTTTCAAGATTCAAGCTAAGCTCTGTATGGATCAGTGCACCCTTCTTCCCTGCCTCATTCCTGCTCCCTGCCAGTAGAATTCACAGGCCTTTGCACCCCCTCACGCTCTTTTCAGCTCCTGGAATACCTAGTTCCTTCCTTTATTCACCTGTCCATATACCCTTTAGCTCATGAGCCTCTTGGAGGTAGCACTGATACCTCTATACCTGCACACCTGTGCAAGGTGGGGTATGCAGCAGTGTTTGCTGAATATGGGCTACACTTAGAAAAAAAAAAAGAAATAAGAATCATCAGTGATATTCTCTAAGGCTTTCAAGAGCATCAAATGTATGTGCCATATGGAAATAATACAAGTAAACTTTGCGGGGTGCTGTAATGTGAGAAGTACTGGGTGTTGGCAGAGGGTCATTCTGTTATCTTTCAAAGACCCTGGACCCAGCAGTGGAGAGAAAGCTTACTCTCTTACAGAGGAGCATGAAGTTATCAGCTATAAGAGAAATCTAGGACAAAGAGCATATCCTAGAAGATTTTTGATGCCAGGTTGGTCTGAAGTTGGGAAGACTTTGGCTACTGACATTTGAAGTCAAGCCTCTTCCTTCTCTTAGCCTTGGTTTCCAAAATGAGGGAGTTGGGCCCCATGAGCCTAAGTTCACTTCTCATTTCCACAATCTGTGAACCAACCTCTGGCAGGCAGATTGTGAAAAAGCAAAAAGGTCATGTCAGGGCTAGATAAAGTTTCAGTGCCCAGGTTTAACATGAGACATCTCCCTCTTCCTCATAATTTCCCCAAAGCTACAGAGCCAGATAACTTGGCCAGCTGCTGAGGACCTCCAATTACCTCCTCCTCATTTTGGACTTCTTTGCTCTTTATGCCTGGAAATCAGACAACTTATTTTTGACCTTTTGGCATGTTCCTCATGTGTCAAAACAGCTTTTGGAAAGTGAAATGACTGAATCTAAGCAACTGGGCTAAGAGTTGTTTAATTTAATGCTGGAGACCCAAGAAATGCACATGGCCCTTTTGTGTGTTATATTAAAGTGTATCTGCAGGTCTTTATTAAATCTAACTATAAAGTGGCTTAATAGTGTCTCTGAAGCAAAGGGTTGGTAGGGATGGCCAGAAGTCCCAAATTCATGTTGTAGCACAGCTAGAAAAGGAAAGGATGCTTCTGCTCGAACATGAGGAGTCAGGATTCACAGAGCCAAGCTTTGGGGAATGGCTGTGGTTGGCCCCCACTGTCACTGCATCCACAGCCCGCATCTGAGTCACATTCCTCTGTTCTTTCACAGTGGTTTCTGCTTAACTACACCTTCCCTGTCCTGAGCATTAGGTTTTTGTGAAGCAGTTGAGATCAAGCATGCTAAGTGAGACTGTGACAAATGGAGGGCCAGTGAAGCAAAGGCGATGCTAAGGGGAGCTATCATGAGACTAATGTTTTGACAAGTTTGGTGTGTGAATATAAGCCTCTGGAGCACATCAGGACTCTGCTTGCAGAAAAAAGCCCAAACTGCCACTGTGGCTGCTGCTGCAAAAGGCTCTGGACACCAGAGTTGGAGAACAGGCAGGGGGCCAGGCTGCAGGGAGGCCATGTGTGTGTAGTTCCCACTTGCTGGCCAGAGGGAACAGCAAGCAGGGCTGGCAAAATGGATCTTCCCCACTCTGACTTCTGAAACCCACACGAGTGAACCAAATGGATGGCACCTACTGCACACCCACAGTTCGCACCCCAACACAGTCTGGGAAATGTGGTCTTAGGCTGTCCAACCGCTCCTAACGAAAGAAGGGTGGAATGGAGATGGAGCAAGCAGCTCCCCAGGATGCTCCAGGGCAATGTTCTGCGCACACGGGAGGCCCTGGGAGCATAAAAAAGCGAGGCCCACACTGACGAGAGTCCTACCCAAGAGTACCCAGCAGTCAGTGAGAGGGCAAACAAACCATTACTCAGCCCTGCCTACCCTCCTAGGTGCAGGGCATGAAAGAGCACAACTGCTTGGAGCAAGAAAATGTTCTTTGCTTGCTGGGTGGAGGATATAGAGTATTAGAGGGAGATGGGGAATTTCACTCCAAATGCAGTTGAGATCATATCTTGGCTTTGTTCCCCTACAAATCCACAGTTATTTGTATTTCAGCATGAAATTCTAACTCCCAGGACCTGGTTAACAAAAGCAGCGCAACACATTCCCCCAGAGGCCAGCCAGATGGAAAGCCCAGTGGAATTTCACTTTGAAGTGTTCTGTGTTATCTGACTCATTTGCAAAAGAAATGAGCTTTATGGGGTGTTCAAATGTTTCCAGACATAACCAGTTGCCCTCAAGTGAGAATAAAGTTATAATCTCTTCTTCACCTCATGCACATGCAGGCAGGCATGATGTACACAGGCTGTTAGAATGAAAATATGTCTCCTCCCTGGGCTCTGCAGGGGGCTGGCAGGAGGGGAAATAAAACTAAAAATATCTCATATCAAGAAATGTGGATTTGCTTTTTGCCCACTTTGACAGTAGAATCAGAGCAATGGTATGGCTGGTCTAATGAATTACACACTCACTTGTCATTAGGATAATGCAAAATAGATGACTGGATATACTTGGTTATATAGCCTCTGAGCCTCTGTAGTGTGTTAGGGGATGAGCACAGATAGGTTTGGATTCAAATCTCAGCCCTGCTGATTTCCAGCTGTCTGGCTCCAGAGAAAAAGCTTCTGCCCTCTGAGCCTTAGTTTCCTTTCCTGTAAAATAAGCATAAAAATGTTGATCTCACAGTGTGGTTATGATGAGGGTAAGGAAGGGCTTCAGCAACCACAAAAGATCGCGCACACGTTACGATCCCTCCTACACACCTAGTGATACTATCACTGCGAGCCACTTTGTCTTCCCTAAATTCAAGAAGTAATTCCCACTACCATATCTTTGTTCATACTGTTCCCTCTGCTTAGAATGCCTTCTCTTACTTATTTCCCCACATCCTTGCCAACATGCACTGTTAC
The DNA here is from genome assembly GCA_032199065.1 of Smutsia gigantea. Classification (NCBI taxonomy): domain Eukaryota; kingdom Metazoa; phylum Chordata; class Mammalia; order Pholidota; family Manidae; genus Smutsia; species Smutsia gigantea. Next base: position 7,101 of record JAVSCE010016793.1, read on the forward strand.
CCTTTTCTGCGTTTGGAGTCTGAGTGGACATTGTCCATTGCTGATTTGAGAGGTGGAAAATGGCATGGAATCCTGGTTCTTTTCACTTCTCAGTTATAGGCACCAGGAATATAAGAACTGAAACGGCCTCCAGAATCACCCAGTCCAACTCTGCATTAATGACATAGGAAACTGGAGGTGCTAAGAGGCCAAGGTTCATGGCTCACCTGCGCCAGGCGCCTCAGCAGGGAGGAGTCAAGAGCCCTGTGATACCTCATTGTATTAGGGTTTTGCAAAGAAACAGAACCCATAGGATGGATATTATGAAGATTGTCAAATACAAAATCCACAAAGCCATGTACCAGTTTGACTCCCAAGGCAACCAGGAAAGGCTGTCCAATGGCCCTTAGGCAGGAAAATTCTCTCTTACTCAGGGAAGGTTCAGCCTCCTAGTTTATTCAGGCCTTTAAGTGAGTGGATGAGGCCCACCACATTAGAAAGGGAAATCTGCTTGCCTCAGGGTAGTGATTTAAATGTTAATCTCATCCAAAAACACCTTCTCAGAAACACTCAGATTTTTTGACCAAAATATCTGGGCACCCCACAGCCCAGTCTAGTTAATGTGTAAAATTAATCATCATACTCATGAAATTTGAAAATCTTTCAGGAATTAAGAAAACTGAACTGGGATGTATCTATGAGATGGATATTGTTAACCTTAAAAATAAAATAGTTGAGACTTCCGGGAAGATGGCGGTGTGAGCAGGGCGGCAGAAATCTCCTCCCAACACTATATTTATCTACGAAAACACAGAAAATACATCTATTCCTAAAAGAGACGAGAATACACAGGAAAGCGCACAGCGTGCAGCTACACCCGAGAGGACTCGGCACCCCAAGAGGCGGGTAAGATACGGAGCCGCGACCCGGTGGGACCCGAGCCCTTCCCCACCCCAGTGCACTGGCGGGAGGAGAGGATTCAGAGCCGGGAGGGAGCGGAAGGACACCCCGCGAAGTAGCCAGCCCCGGGGATCTGCGCGGGGAGCGCTGACCCACATTGCGCAGTGCAGCGGAGACAGGAGAGACAGAGGGGCAGGATCTGAGCGGGGAACACGCCAGGGTGCTTGCAGCCGGCTCCCGGGAAGGGGAAAAAAAAAAAGGGCGCGCTTTCTTCAGCGGTCTTAAAGAGACAGGAGCCCAGCGGAGGAGCCTGATCGCCCCAGCACACTCAACCCAGCAGGCTGGGAGTCCAGGGGAGTTTCAGACGCCTTAGCTGGCGACTGAGGAAGCGTAGCCATACTTAACACTTCTCACTGAGATCAACAGCCTCCTATTCGTTCCCACCCCTGCCAGAGCGATAAAGGGCCCTGCGGAACGGCACACAGCTGTGGAATAGTGGGGCAATAGCGCCACCTAGAGCATTCCCACAGAATCTATGTCCAGTGGGCATTTTTTTTGTTATGTTTTGTTTTTGTTCTTTCTTTTCTTCCTTTTTTTCTTTTTTCTTTCTTTCTTTCTTTCTTTTTTTTTCTCTTTTTTTTTCTTCTCTTTTTAAAGTCTTAAAGAGCCCAGCTGACATACGTGGCAACTATCAGTGACCAATTCTATAGCCATGAAAAGACAGAGGAATATGGTTCAGACCAAAATCAACCAGACAACCCCAGAGAGGGAGTCTGAAGGGATGGAAATGCACAGTCTTCCTGAAAAAGAATTCAGAATAAAAGTCATAACCATGCTGATGGATCTACTGAGAAATGTGCAAGAGCTGAGGGAGGAAGTGAGGGAACTGAGGAAAGACAATACAGAAATCAGACAAGCGATCGACGGGCTTAACAGCAGAATGGATGAGATGCAAGACACTGTTAATGGAATAGAAAACAGAGAACAGGAGTACAGAGCAGCTGAGGCAGAGAGAGATAAAGGATTTCTAGGAATGAAAGAATATTAAGAGAACTGTGTGACCAATCCAAACGGAACAATATTCGCATTATAGGAGTACCAGAGGAAGAAGAGAGAGAAAAAAGGATAGAAAGTGTCTTTGAAGAAACAATTGCTGAAAACTTTCCCTCGCTGGGGAAGGAAGTAGTCTCGCAGTCCACCGAAGCTCATAGATCTCCCAACACAAGGGACCCAAGGAAGACAACACCAAGACACATAATAATTAAGATGGCAAAGATCAAAGATAAAGACGGTATTAAAGGCAGCTAGAGAGAAAAAAAGATCACCTACAAAGGAAAACCCATCAGACTATCATCAGACTTCTCAACAGAAACCTTACAGGCCAGAAGAGAATGGCATGATATATTTAACGTTATGAAACAGAAGGGCCTCGAACTAAGAATATTGTATCCAGCACGATTATCATTTAAATATGATGGAGGGATTAAACAATTTCCAGACAAATGAAAGCTGAGAGAGTTTGCCTCTCATAAACCACCACTACAGGATATCTTAAATGGACTGCTCTAGATGGAAGCACACCTAAGGCTAAAAAGATGTCACCAGAGAAAAAATCATAGCAAAGAAAGCAGACCATCCAAATACTAACTAAAGGCAAAGAATAAAACACCTATTATAGAAAGAATGGAGGAGGAGGAATAAGAAGGAGAGAAATAAAGAAACATCAGACTGTGTTTACAATAACTTAACAAGAAAGTTAAGTTAGATTGTTAGATAGTAAAGAAGCAACCCTTGAACCCTTGGCAACCACGAATCTAAAGCCAGCAATGGCAATAAGTACATACCTATCAATAATCACCCTAAATGTAAATGGACTGAATGCACCAATCAAAAGACACAGAGTAACAGAATGGATAAAAAAGCAAGACCCATCTATATGCTGCCTACAAGAAACTCACCTCAAATCCAAAGATATACACAGACTAAAAATGAAGGGATGGAAAAAGATATTTCATGCAAACAACAAAGAGAAAAAAGCAGGTGTTGCAGTACTTGTATCAGACAAAGTAGACTTCAAAACGAAGAAAGTAGCAAAAGATAAAGAAGGACATTACATAATGATAAAGGGGTCAGTCCAACAAGAAGATATAACCATTATAAATATATATGCACCCAACACAGGAGTGCCAGCATATGTGAGACAAATACTAACAGAATTAAAGGAGGAAATAGACAGCAATGCATTCATCTTAGGAGACTTCAACACACCACTCACTCCAGAGGACAGATCAACCAGACAGAAAATAAGTAAAGACACAGAGGCACTGAACAATACACTAGAACAGATGGACCTAACAGACATCTACAGAACTCTACACCCAAAAGCAACAGGTTACACATTCTTCTCAAGTGCACATGGAACATTTTCCAGAATAGACCACATACTAGGCCACAAAAAGAACCTCAGTAATTTCAAAAATATTGAAATCCTACCAACCAACTTCTCAGATCACCAAGGTATAAAACTAGAAATAAATTTTAGAAAGAAATCAAAAAGGCTCACAAGTACATGGAGACTTAACAACACTCTCCTAATTAATCAATGGGTTAACGACCAAATCAAAACAGAATTCAAAGAATATATGGAGACTAATGACAACAACAACACAAAGCCACAACTTCTGTGGGACGCAGCAAAGGCAGTTCTAAGAGGAAAGTATATTGCAATCCAGGCGTATTTAAAGAAAGAAGAACATTCCCAAATGAATAGTCTAAAGACACAATTACTGAAATTGGAAAAAGAAGAACAAATGAGGCCCAAAGTCACCAGAAGGAGGGACATAATAAAGATTAGAGAAGAAATAAATAAAATTGAGAAGAATAAAACAATAGAAAAAATCAATAAAACCAAGAGCTGGTTCTTTGAAAAAATAAACAAAATAGATAAACCCCTAGCCAGACTCATTAAGAGAAAAAAAGAACCTACACACATAAACACAATCAGAAATGAGAAAGGAAAAATTACGACGGACCCCACAGAAATACAAAGAATCATAAGAGAATATTATGAGAATGTATATGCTAACAAGCTGGAAAACATAGAAGAAATGGACAACTTCTTAGAAAAATACAACCTTCCAAGACTGACCAAGTAAGAAACAGAAAAACTAAATGGACCAATCACCACCGACGAAATCGAACTGGTAATCAAAAAACTACCCAAGAACAAAACCCCTGGGCCTGATGGATTCACCTCTGAATTCTACCAGACATACAGAGAAGAAATAACACCGATTCTCCTTAAAGTTTTCCAAAAAATAGAAGAAGAGGGAATACTTTCAAACTCATTCTATGAAGCCAGCATCACTCTAATACCAAAACCAGACAAAACCCCACCAAAAAAGAAAATTACAGACCAATATCCCTGATGAACATAGATGCAAAAATACTCAACAAAATATTAGCAAACCAAATTTAAAAATACATCAAAAGGATCATACACCATGATCAAGTGGGATTCATCCCAGGGATGCAAGGATGGTACAACATTCGAAAATCCATCAACATCATCCATCACATCAACATAAAGAACAACAAAAAACACATGATCATCTCCATAGATGCTGAAAAAGCATTTGACAAAATTCAACGTCCATTCATGATAAAAACTCTCAACAAAATGGGTATAGAGGGCAAGTACCTCAACATAATAAAGGCCATATATGACAAACCCACAGCCAAAATCATATTAACAGCGAGAAGCTGAAACCTTTTCATCTAAGATCAGGAACAAGACAGGGATGCCCACTCTCCCCACTATTATTCAGCATAGTAGTGGAGGTCCTAGCCATGGCAATCAGACAAAACAAAGACATAGAAGGCATCCAGATTGGTAAAGAAGAAGTCAAACTGTCACTATTTGCAGATGACATGATATTGTACATAAAAAACCCAGAAGACTCCACTCCAAAACTACTAGAACTAATATCTGAATTCAGCAAAGTTGCAGGATACAAAATCAATACACAGAAATTTGTTGCTCTCCTATACACTAACGATGAACTAACAGAAAGAGAAATCAGGAAAACAATTCCATTCACAATTGCATCAAAAACAATAAAATACCTAGGAATAAACGTAACAAAGGAAGTGTAAGACCTATACCCTGAACACTACAAGACACTCCTAAGAGAAATTAAAGAGGACACTAACAAATGGAAATTCATCCCATGCTCTTGGCTAGGAAGAATAAATATTGTCAAAATGGCTATACTACCTAAAGCAATCTACAGATTCAATGCAATCCCTATCAAAATACCAACAGCATTCTTCAATGAACTGGAACAAATAATTCTAAAATTCATATGGAACCACAAAAGAACCCAAATAGACAAAGCAAACCTGAGAAGGAAGAATAAAACGGGGAATTATGCACCCAGACTTCAAGCTCTACTACAAAGCCACAGTAATCAAGACAATTTGGTACTGGCACAAGAACAGACCCACAGACCAGTGGAACAGAATAGAGAGTCCAGATATTAACCCAAACATATACGGTCAATTAATATATGATAAAGGAGCCATGGATATTCAATGGGGATGAATGACAGCCTCTTCAGCAGCTGGTGTTGGCAAAACTGGACAGCTACATGTAAGAGAATGAAACTGGATTACTGTTTAACCCCATACACAAAAGTAAATTCAGAATGGATCAAAGACCTGAATGTAAGTCATGAAACCATAAAACTCTTAGAAAAAAACATAGGCAAAAATATCTTGGACATAAAGATGAGCAACTTCTTCATGAACATATCTACCCTGGCAAGGGTAACAAAAGCAAAAATGAACAAGTGGGACTATATCAAACTAAAAAGCTTCTGTACAGCAAAGGACACCATCAGCAGAACAAAAAGACATCCTACAGTATGGGAGAATATATTCATAAATTACATATCTGATAAGGGGTTGACATCCAAAATATATAAAGAACTCACGTGCCTCAACAAACAAAAAGCAAATAATCCAATTAAAATATGGGCAGAGGATCTGAATGGACACTTCTCCAAAGAAGAAATTCAGATGGCCACCAGGCACATGAAAAGATGCTCCACATCGCTTATCATCAAAGAAATGCAAATTAAAACCACAATAAGATATCACCTCACACCAGTAAGGATGGCCAACATCCAAAACACAAACAACAACAAATGTTGGCGAGGATGTGGAGAAAGGGGAACCCTCCTACACTGCTGGTGGGAATGCAAAGTAGTTCAACCATTGTGGAAAGCAGTATGGAGGTTCCTCAAAAAACTCAAAATAGAAATACCATTTGACCCAGAAATTCCACTCCCAGGAACTTACCCTAAGAATGCAGCAGCCCAGTTTGAAAAAGACTTATGCACCCCTATGTTTATCACAGCACTCTTTACAATAGCCAAGAAATGGAAGCAACCTAAGTATCCATCAGTAGATGAATGGATAAAGAAGAGGTGATACATATACACAATGGAATATTATTCAGCCATAAGAGGAAAACAAATCCTACCATTTGCAACAACATGGACAGAGCTACAAGGTATTATGCTCAGTGACATAAGCCAAGTGGAAAAAGACAAGTATCAAATGATTTCACTCATACGAGGAGCATAAGATAAAAGGAAAAAACTGAAAGAAAAAAAACAATTGGAGACTCACAGAACCCAAGAATGGACTAATAGTTACCAAAGGGAAAGGGACTGGGGAGGATGGGCGGGAAGGGAGGGACAAGGGGGAAAAAAGGGGCATTACGATTAGCAGACATAATGTGTGTGTGGGGGGGTACGGGGAAGGCTGTACAACTCAGAGAAGACAAGTAGTGATTCTATAGCATCTCACTACGCTGATGGACAGTGACTGTAATGGGGGATGTTGGGGGGACTTGGTGATGTGGGGAGTCTAGTAACCATAATGTTGCACATGTAATTGTAGATTAACCATACCAAAATAAAAAAAAACAGGTAGGAGCCTCTTCAGACCTCCTCCACCATCTAACCCTTGAAAAACCTATAGTCACACAAGAACAGTGAAGACTGCTTTTTGGGGGGGCCACAACTTAAGTGCCCACCCTGCAAACATCATCTTCCTTCTCAATTTGTGCCCAAAATCTAAAAGAAAACAGCCTTGTAAATCTCAGTGGAGATGAAAGCAACAGTGACATACCATTCACACCCACCAACTCTGGGGAAAGCCTGACAATACCAACTATTGGGCAAGATATGACCTCACTAATAACTTCATATCTTGACGGCTAGTGGTAAATTCTCTGTCACCTTCCATGATTTATCCACAGTACTTAACACAATGGAATGTTCTCTCCTCTTGGAAATTTTCTTCATTTGGCTTCCAGAAAACCACATCTCCCGGTTTCTCCTGCTGGGTGCTGCTGCCATCCTCTTTTCTGGTTCCTCCTCTTCCGCTTGTTGTCTTGTTGTCTCTGACATACCACAGGGCCCAGTCCTTGGACCTCTTCTCTTCACTGCCACACTGAAATGATCTTGGTCTTCTCGATTTATTACCAACTGGTTGCTAACAATTCCCAAATTTACATCTACACCCAAACTCTCCCTGGATCCCAGGCTTTGATTTCCAGTGGCCAGCTCAACATCTCTACTTGGATATATGAGTTGTCTCAAACTTTTAATCCAAAATGACACCCCAATCATCCCCTAAACTGTGCTACATACATACTGTCCTCCCTCTCTCAGTACATGGCAAACTTATCTTCCATTGGCTCAAGCCAGAGACCTTGGACTCAGCTTGGACTCCTCACAGAAAGCCCTGTTGGCTCTCCTTTCCACAAATACTCCAGATCTGACTTCTCACCACCTTCACTACTTCCACCCAAGTCCAGGCTACCACCTTCCCTTGCTTGGAATATTGCCACAGCTGCTGGCCCCACTGGCCCTAGAAACTATGTTGCTACCATTTATGACCAGAATAGGATTTTTCAAGGCTCCTAATTGTTTATCTCAGTAGACCCTGCTTAAGGCAGCTGCAGCGACTTGGTTGAGCCTAGGCCCTAGCAACTGGGAGGCCAGGAAGGCAGGTGTCAGGCCACTAGATGCCAAACACAGAAAGGGGTTCAGATGCTGAGCAGCCAAAGGAAAATGTCTACCACACTGGGGTCTTCTGGGCCATGAAGGAAATCCAAAAGTTCCCGGAAGTTGGGATTGCAGAGGCTATATTCTCTTACCATAATCTAATAAACCATAGCTATTTTGTTGAACAGACCGTATTTAACAGGATACAAGCAGAAAAGAAGTTTGCTCTTTCTCCTTGCTGTCCCTTCAAATTGGTTCTATGTAGATTCCTTCTGCTCCAATCTTTAGATGAAACCTCAGGTGTGTTCCACAACATTTCCAGGCATCTTTGGATAAAACAAACCAACCAAAAAACCTCCACCTTTAGTCACAAAAACTGTGTTATCTTTTTTCAGTAATTATATTATGCCGTATCTTCAGCTAAAGCTTCTCCCCTCCCTTGCTCTGGCCAGTCAGAGAAAGGAAGCATACCAAAGGAGAGGTGGCAGAGTACCTCTCTCATACTTCCCCTCTTTTTCCGTTCTCCCCTGGCCTCTAGGCACTGTGGCTCCAGGTGGGCCCAGAGGCCGTCAGTATCAGGGGCAACTGCAGTCTGATGTGGCGGTGTGCTTGAGTTGGTGATGGTGGTCTCTGGGTTGGAGAACTTGTGTGGGTTTCACAGAGCTCTCCCCAACTGGGACCTGCAATACAATCTCCAGGACAGGGTAAAGCTCATCTCTGGCCTGTAGCTTACATCTCCATCTGACTCCACCAGACTTTCAACCCTGACCTCCAGGCTATCCAGTGGTCCATTTCCCCCACATTATCTTTGTTGGGTCCATCAACCCTCCTAGGGGAATTTTAGGGCAAAGTCTGTATTAAGATGGCCCCAGGTCCAGGCTCCTCTGCAGCAATTCCATGAGAAAATGCATGCATCCTTGCCCCCTTCTGTTGGCAGAAGGGTAACTCATTCTCTATGTAGTCCTCTTTATTTCTGCCTCCTCAGATGGACAACCTTGGCCTCATGCCTTTAAATCTTCCAGGAGCGAGTTGTTCCTAGTCCATGGCCCCAAGACTCTAGGGGACACATATAGAGATGAGCAGGAGGCATTCCCAGGCTTCCAAAGGCGAGGAAAGTGTAATTCCTCCAACAACTTTCTCAGAGATATGGTCTCTTCCAGACTCTTCACTCTCAACCCTTAATATACTTGAGGTGGAGGTTGGCTAAGATGGTAAACTTGGTTTCCAGATGCTTCTTTTGCAAAACCTGTAGAGATGGTCTGCCTTCTTATTTTATAATGCTGGGGTTTTAATCTCAGACTTTGGGGCTTCAGCCAAACTGAAAGAGAATCTCTATTACAAAGGATTTTTTTTAGTAATAAAATTTTAAATAGGAAAAAATATGGAAGTTAAAATATATTCCATAAAAGGAAATAAGAAAAATGAAATATTATATATTTAAACTTATACTAGTCAATGTTATCCTCAGAGAAAATTGCATAGCATATTAAAAAAAACAATAAAAATTAGTCACCTTAAGCATTTAACTCAAGAAATTAGAAAAAACAACAAAATAAACCTGTGGAAAATGAGAAGAAAGCAATAAAGATTAAAACAAAAATGAACACACTCAATAACAAGAACCCAATAGAGTGATTAATAAAACCAAGAGCAGTCCAATAAATTGTACATGCTTCAGGAAAAAGTAATCAAGATAAAAGAGAAAACAGAAAATATGACATTAAAATTGAGGAGAGTGACAGAAACAAAGATACTGATAAGATTTTATAGTTATAAGATACATACTATGATGTGTCTATGTTAAACATCATTAAAACTGGGAAAAATTGATAACTTTGTGAGAAAATATGAATTGGAAAAATTAACTGAGGAAAGAAAATTAGAATCTATGGAAGAAAACAACATAATTATTGGAAAACCATTACCAAATAAGGCTAAGAGCTCACACTATTTTATGAACAAATTTCTCTAAACCTTCAAGAAACAACTAATTCCTATGCTATTTAAACAGTTCCAGACCAAAGATAATTATGGAAATCTTCCCAACTCTTTCCACAAACCCAGCATATCCCTGATTCCCGAGCCTAAAATAGAGAGGTTACTGTAGAGCCTGCTTGCCTATAGATTTTTAAAAATCCCAGATAAAGCAATAGCAAGTAAAATTCAGAAGTATATTAAAATGATAATATACCATGACAGATAAGGTTTATTTCAAGAAGGCAAAAATGGTTTGATATAAATCTATTGATATGATGCATTACATTAATAATGGATTATTGAGAAATACCAGATGATTATCTTTTAAATGCAACAAAAGAGCACAATTCAACCTCTATTCCAAATTTTAGTAAACTTGGAATACAAAAATATTTCCTTAACTTAAATGAGTATCTATCTCCTAGTGATATGTGACATCACACCCAAAGTGAAATGTCAGACATATCTCAATTGTGGGCAGGAACAAGATATGAATGCCTATGATTACCACTCTAATTTAACAGTAGACAGCTGATTGATTCTTAGACAAAGGGTATGAATCACACAAAGAAGGAATCACATTTGCAGATGGTATAATTTTTAGCTTGAAAATCCAAAGGCATCAACTAAACAACCATGCTAGAATGAGCATGAGACTATTCAGTAGGTATATAGAATAAGTATGATAATATTCAGCTATAATATGAGGATATTCAGTAATGTAGTTAGTTACAAAATTTAAAAAAAATCACTCTCAATGCACTAGCAATAACATGGGAAAAAACCAGAGGATAAAAAGAGCTTATGCACAATACTAGCAAAAATATGAATGACCCAGAAATTAATATAACAAGAAAAGAACAAAATTTTTATGACAAAACTATAATGCTTTACAGAGAGATTGAATAAATGGAAATATATACCTATAGCCTCTGTCTCTAGCCATACAGGCGGAACACTTAACAACTCCATGCGAATGGCGCCCCTTGGGTTTATGCAATATGGTGGGCTTGGACATATGTTCCTGCGTAGAAAGATTCAGTAATGTCGAGTTTTCCCCAAATAAATTTGTAAATTTAATAAGATCAAAAAAATTTTAAATAAGATTAAACATTTCCACCACCTAAAAATTTGCTCATGCCTCTTTGCAGTCAATTTCCTCCCTTCATTCCTCACCATAGGCAACCACTGATCTGCTTTCTATTCCTGTAGTTTTACTTTTCTACAATTTCATATAAATGTAATCAGCATAATGTTTTTGAGATTTATCCATGGTATTGAAAGTATCTATGGTTCATTCCTTTTATTGCTGAGTAGTATTGCATTACATTGATATGTCACATTTTGTTTATCCCTTCATCAATCTATAAACATTTGGGTTATTTCCAGTTATTACTATGAACAAAGCTGTGAATAGTCAAGTCTTTATCTGAGTATATTTTTATTTCTCTTGGATGGATACCTAAGAGTGTAACTACTGGATCATATGGTAAGCACATGTTTCATTTGGATAGTTTCTAAAGCTATAGCTTTCCTTCTTGAAAGTCTAATCTGGTATGAATACCATCACATGTTTTCTCGTTTCAGGTATTATATTTCCCATTTCTCAAAATTGCATTTGGATCTAAAATTTTAAAACTTCTATTTCTCTCCCCATCATGATCACATTTTCCTCTACCTTCTCAACACATAGATCATAATAGCTGTTTTAATGTTCTTTGCTAAATCCATGATCTCTATCACTTCTTAGTTTTTCTACTGATTAGTTTTGCATCTGGTGATAGGCCAGATTATCCTACTTCTTTGCCTGCTTGGTAATTTTTTACTGGATGCTGAACATTGTAAATTTTACATTGTTGATTCCTGGATTTTGTTGTACTCCTTTCAATACCTTTGGCTTTTGTTCTGGAGCACAAATCAGTTGGGTCCTTTTAAGGCTTCCAGAGCAAGCAGCCTTTAATCTAGGGTTAATTTGGCCTCACTAGTAAGGCAATGAGGACCCTATCCAGTGCTTCACAGTTGGGAACATGAAGAATTCCCAGCCCCATGTGAGCTCCAGAATCTATCTGCCTACTCCTTGCCTAAAAACAGACATCTTTGCTTAGGACTTAAAGCATTACATTAAAGGTAGAAACTGTAAAGGAAAAGAATGATTTAATAACATAAAATTTAAAGCCTCTCTCTTTGGTTTCTTCTTAAATTCACTTCAATTTGGCTATTGTTTCTCATTGATTTGAGTGCCAGTTGGTAGAGGGAGAATATCAATGTGCTCTGGTCCCTCCCCCTGTGGGACCAGAGGGGTAATTCTCCTCTCTGGGTGTCAGTCTTCTGACCTGGAAAATGACAAGCTGGTGTTCCCTGAAGCACTTCCAGCCCTATAACCATGTCCCCTGGCCAGGTAATACCAGTTTCTTGCTCATCTCTTTGCCCGGTGATAACTGACTCTCAGGGACTCCAGCTCCACCTCAAAGCAGGCTTCTTATTCCTATTTCCCTTTTTAAATATAATTTCATTTTTATTTGATTTATGGACTCGGTCCCAGTCACTGAACTTCATTTGCCTTGGATGGCTTATTGATTTTCAATAACAGTGCAGCAAAAGAATAAAGAGATGACAGCAGCACTTGGCTGCAGACTCAGGGCCAGCCAAGAGAGGCAGGAATAAATCATCTCCAGGGTGATCACTCAGGCTGTCCCTGGAAGGACAGTGATCTAGGGAGCTTGGCCAACCTGGGACAGCTCAGCATGCAGCACAATGATCGTCTGCCTCTAATAACATTAGCTCCCCAGACTGCCCTGCCTGGGTTCAGGCATCACCTGAACTAAGTCAATTACCATGAGCTTCTTAACCTCCATAGAGGGGTGCTGAAAGAGTTCCCAAGGCCAGATCCAGGGAAGTAGCACCATTTGGATCAACAGGAGGAGGAGATAATCATGTATAAAGGTGCCAACATTAAATAAATGAATGCAAAGATAAACAGATGATGAAAAGTGAAGGGGATGCAGATATGCTGGGTATGCGTTTTGCTTTTGTTATGATTTCTCTTTGCTGCCTGCAGCAGCTGAAAATAGCAAGTCTGATCTACTTTACTTTACTAAGGAAATGCAAAAAATACCAAAAGCTTTCCTTTGCCTCTGCCATTCTCTACACATTGTTCTAGCCTTCTCTTTGCCTGGCCAACTCCTGTTCCTCTCTCAGGTCTCAGCTTTGTTGCTGCCTCCTCTGGGGAGCCTTCCCTGATTGCCCTCACCCCATGCTCCCCCAGGTTTCTGTGCTGACCCTGTTATGACATTTCATCACACTATATTATAACAGTTACATCAATAATACCATAGTTTTTGTCATAACAACAATGGTCTGTATTCTTAACTGTATCTCCTACTAAACAGCCAGTTCTCTGAGGGCAGGGACAGCTTACTTTGTTCATCCAGTGTTCTGGGTTATAAGAGATAATAAATATCTGCTGAATGAATGAAAAATAGCTGAAAAGAATGATTTTCAGAGTTATTCAGTGATTGAAAGAATATTTATTGGCTATCAATTACATACTAACATTGTGGGTAGGTGTTGAGGTCCAATAATTCCTTTATTTAATCCTCTCTACAACCCTTTAATCACATGCAAAACACTCAGGAAGTTAAGGTGACTGGCACAGGGTACCAAAGCCAGGATCCGGCTAAGGCAAACTGGAACCTGGATCTCCTGATTCCTAATTCTATTTCTACTCCTTTCTCACTAGAAGAACTCAACGGGCCCCTTCTCTTCCAAAGACCCCATAGTTTTCTCCTCTGTATGATGAGTAGATTGAATATACCAGTAGTTCTTAACTTTTGAGAAGTGATAAAAGCTATGAATTGTAGCCCCAGGGAAATGCACATATGCATTGAAAAAAATTACACACAATTTCATGGCCTCATGGACCCCATAAAACCTAGCCTCAGACCTGAGGTTAAGAGCCCTGAGCTCACCCATTATGAAGGACTTGCCAGCCCTCACAGTCCCTACACGGTCTATTATTCACGCACTGACATCTGTTTTATGAAGTGGCAAAATTTTCCCATTCGTTTTTCAAAGTCTCAATTCCACTCCACCTCCCCAGTTCGGCTGGCAGAAGTTCTTCCCTGCCATGAGACCGCATTAGCTCTAAACCCCAGGGCCCTGCCAGACTGTGGCTATCATAGTGAGCCCTGGTCCTGATTTATTCTCCATGGTGTGTCTCTGGATGAGAAGTTGTGCATAACAGTAGGACAGGCCCTGGTATAAGAAATGGCAAAGGTCAATCCTTAACAAATAAAGCCACAGCCATTCAGTAATTCCCATGGTTCATGAAAAATGTGATTTCCTTGCCGCAGTAAATGTGGAGGGCGGGAGATGTTAAGATGTACCCACTTTGGTCTATGGAAAAAAACATAACAATATAAATCAGTGAGATAGATAACCTCCTCTATTCATTATCTGGGCAGGGCAGAGCTAATGTGTTTGCTTTTTAAATCCCCTGTTATCAGCCCCCCTTCCCCCTGCACTTGTCTGAATTCTACCAGGAACACTGCAGCAAAGAAATAACTTTCAATTTCTGGAGATTATATCAAGTCTCCAAGATCTGGAATGCCAGGATGAGCATTTTACCCTACAGGCCAGTGAGTCTTACCTAGGTGCATCCAGGATGGGCAAACCCCTGGGGAAGGTGCTGGTGGGAGTTATGGGACCAGAGTTTCTCATGTTGGAAAGATCATTTTGGCTGTGGAATGGGATCCATCAGAAGGACTGGGAGAGATAAGGGTCCAGACAAGGAGTCATGGAGAGAAACCTGATGCAGTTAGGAGAGAGGTCTCCTCTCCTTATTCCTCTTCTTGTTCCTGTAATGGGATGGCAGCATGCCCACTAAAACTGTGCACAGATGGGACACTGAGTATCCAAGGAGATATAAGTGGAAGCTACAGGGTGGAGCTTCTTAGAACTCTTTTGGGAGCCCTTTTGCCCTTCACCATGCCTTCTTTCTTCCTATCTAGAATGTAGATAAGATGGCTGGCACTACAGCTGCCTTCATGCAATCATAAGGGAAAGGCCAAGAGAAGTACAGAGAAACATGCTTGAGCTGCAGAGTCAGTGCCAGATGCTGCCTGCTTCTGGACTCAGTATGTCAGAACAACCTCAATGGGATATCAAATGGAGAAGTTACATAGACAAGTAGATGGATAAACCTGGAGTTCTGGAGCATAATGGGCACAGCATGGGGGAGATAGAAACCATGGGGATGGGTGAGATGATTCAGAGCACACATAACTGATCAATTAATTGGTAGATACCTGGAGAACATCAACCTTCAAGGAACAGACCAGAGAAAAGGTGACTGCAGATAAGGAACAGCCAGGAAGAGAGGGGACACATGGAGTGTGTGGGGTCCTGGAGCCAAGGGACAGCAGGGACTCTGGAAGTGGAAGGTGGTCAGCAGTGCATATGACAGAGAGGGCCAGCAACTGACTCCAGTGATGTGGTAGTTATCCTGACAAGGACTGAGAGACAGTACTGATGAGTCTGTCCTGAAATGCCAGTGCCAGTCTACCCGAGGACCCCAGTGTGCCCTCCACAGCCTCCCTGTGGGACTATGGGCGTCTCACAGGCTGGCAGTTCCCAAGAGCCCACATAGAGAACAAAACAAAGGGAATACTACCTTCCTTGACATCTTGACCAGAAGATATTTTGGATGTGATTAGTGCACATCTGCTTTCTCCCTGTCCCAGCCTGCATTCCAATGCACTTGACCTTGTTAGATCTGATTCTTCTTTGCTCAAAGGACATGCAGCTGGGCATTTAGCACCAGCTCTGCCTCGTGCTCTATGGGCCTCAGGCAACTCACTGGACAAGCTGAAGGCAGAGGAGAGGCTAGAGCTCAGGTCTTCTGATTCCAAACCCATCAGGTCTCAAATCCCACGTGTGGAACATTTCTCAGGTCTGGCTTTTAACAAACAAGCACTGAAGGTTGGCATACTGCCAACGTTTTGCTGGCTCAAATTGGGCACCAGGATATTTTTTGCAAATTGGGTACTCCATCATGTAGAAAAACAGATCTTTTTAGGGGGTAAAACATCTGGAGTTACATAGCATGAAAAGTGACTAAAGGCCAGGTTACACACTCAACACATAGCTCTCTAGCTCTCCCGGTTTTAATGATGCTCAAAGATTCAGAATGTTCAGTAAATCTGCTTGTTGTTGCTCTTTCAGTGTTTCCCTGAGGAGCCTCTGCTAGTTTTTCTGTCTTGTTTAACCCAGTAGGATTCCTAGGGAAGGATGTATCTCCCAGAGCTTGAGCAAATTCCCTAGGAAAACTCCACCTCATTGCTTCTAAGTCATGAAAATACACGTCTAAAAATAGAGATTGCCTGGCAAGAACACAGGTGTTGGCTCACTCAGTCCAGCTCCACAGGCAGCCTTTGTCTTAATACCAGGCCTGAAGGTCCCTAGGAAGAGGAGCCTGTATTAAAGAGGACCTGGAAACTTCTGCTCAAGGGCAGAACTGCAGTAAGGAAATCCAGTGAGGAGTGAAAGAATGGCCACAGAACAAGAACATGATAAAGGGCAGGATTGCAAGGCTGTGGAAGATAGGGCAGTTTGCTGAGATTTACAAAGTGCTGCTCTTGGAGTTGGAACCCCAATCTCCAGTTCCAATTTGTCACACTGATTGTCTTTAGGGAGCCTCTTCTCCTCTGGGCTTCAGCTTTGAATCTAAAAAATAAGATGGTAAATTCCAAAGCCCTATCTGCTTCCAGAGCTGCTATTGAGAGCTGGACAAATGTGAAGTATCAGCGCCTATAAAGAACTGATCCTCTGGTGACAGGGCTCTGCTAAGCACATCCAGACATGGACAGAGCCAGAGGCACCTTGGGAGGCCACAGGAGGCTCTTCCAAGCAGAAACATGTAGTTTCCTCAGGAAAAGACCCTTCTTATTGAGACTGTGTAAGCAAATGCTCGGGGTTGTGGTAGGTTGCTCCTGAACACCTAAAGTTAAATTGGGAACCAGACCCTTTCCCGGTCTCATCAATACAAGACTGAGCCTTAGAAACTGAAGTGTGGAGGAGAGATACCTAACTTTCTTCAATAGCAGGATGGAATAACTCCCTTCATAACTGATGGCCTGTGTTTGGTGTGATTAGATATGACAAAATGAGGAAAGAGATTTGGTAGTTGGCTTAGTCCAGAGTTAGATAAATTGGCCTGCTCTTCAAAGATATCAGTCAAGTCATCTCAGGGATTTCTGTGTTCAGAAGACAAACCACTGTTGTGTTTAGAAAACACCTTGCCCCTTGGGAACTTCTGAACCCTGTACGTGAGTGTGTGCATGTGTGTGTGTACATGAATGTGCATCTATGGAGATCTGCATTATATTGTGTCTGTGTGCATGTTTATGCATGCATATTTGAGTGCGATAGGGGGTGCAGGTGAACGTATGCGTATGTGTGCATGCCCTCATATATACTTACCCTGTCTCATAAGGAGGGAGGTTTGCTCAATTGTACCAGGTCCAGGAGATGATTTAATAAGCCCTGGGTCTCCTCGTCCAATGTGCTAAGCTATGGAAATGGCAAAGCCTTTCCAAACCCGAAAGGCAGATGAGTTCATTTTCAGGTTCTGCCATGAACTGGTGGTTCCTGAAATGGCTAATGGCTCAGAGAGTCAACATTTGCATCTAGCAGTGCCAGAGTGGCTGTGGGATTAGTGGCTAGGGGGTGATTTAGGATAGCTATTTGGAAATATCTACCATTTTCCAATAATGCTTGAGAAATTGCTTCTCCTGAGAAATTTCAAGAAGGCCCTGGAACAGTGATGGAGGAGACCAGGGAAAATGCAGATTCCTCTTGCCTGAGCAGCACAGCTTGCTGCAGGCTTCTGGAAGACCTGCTATTCCAGATGCCCCTAGGCGGTGTGGCTGCAGTGACGGCCCTGTTGCCGCCCTGATCTGTGCACGTGATCATCTCCCTGTAACCTCCCTGGGTCATCCCCCAACATCTATCTGATGAAATTAGTATTTGAAATACAATAAAGTGATTAGTTCACTTGACTGCAACAAACATACTTAATCTTGGCCGATCAATAGTGTCAGAAAACCAGCACCATTAGTTAAATTATCCCCTGGACTCAGAGACGGCAAACAGCCTAACTGAAGAAGGCAAACTCCCAAAGCCTTTCACTCCAGGCAATTCTTCCTTGTGGGTTTGGAAGGCTCTGATTTGAACCTTAGCCATATTCCTTCTCTTCAGTCACCCCTGTGTGACCCACTCTGGGCCTCAGTTTCCCCATCTGTCAGTATAGTGCAGAGATAAAGAGGAGTGACTCTGGAACAATGATCAGTTCAAATCAGCACCACTAACTAGCTGACCACGGGCAAATGACTTCACTTCTCTCTGCCTTAGTTTCTTCATCTGTAAAATCGGGATACTGACACTAGTGTCTGGGTTCTTGGGTGGGGCAGGTGAAAGAGTCCCAGCCTGGGTTCTCCTCCTGGCCTTGCAGTGCCACAGTTTAAGCACCTTAGCTCCTTTCTTCTCTCAACCTGTGTCTTCATCTGCAAATGAGGACATGAGATGGGTTGATTGTAGAGCCTCCTATAGCCCTGATGTTTTGCAAGCCTCAGAGCCTAACATCCTTGGAAATGTACCTGAGAGTTACTGGAAGAAAGCCAGGGTAGAAAGGCTAAGTGATCTCATAGCCCAAGATAGGGTGGCTTTGAGGCAATATAATGTTTTTGGACATGGCAGAGCAGGAAATGGGGCAAGTAGTTCAAGGAACAATGCTTTCTGGGTGTGAAAAATAATTCCATTTCGTTTCAGCCCAAGAAGCTTCAAAGGCCTGTCATCCACAGTTGGTCTGCTGTGCCAGAGGAAGTGTCTCACTCACCCACTCATTCACTCACTCACTCATTCATTCATCCAATGTTTGTTCAGTATCATCTATGTGGCAGTCCTTGTTTTGGGAGGTAGAGACACAGAGAAGGACCAGCCCCATGCTTTGTCCTTTGTATCCAGACACATAACAACTACCTCCAATAGCATGTATTAGTTTCCAGTGGCTGTTATAACAAATCGTCAGAAATTCAGTGACTTAAAACAATACAAATATATCATCTATGGTTCCGCAGGTCAGAAGTCCAGTATGGATCTCACTGGGCTAAAATCAAGATAGTAGAAGGACTATGGTCCTTTCTGGAGGTTGTAAGAGAGAATTCAATTATTTGCCTTTTCCAGCATCTAAATGCTATCAGCATTCCCTGGCTTATGGGCCCCACATCATTTAACCTCTGCACCTATTGTCACATTCCTTTTCTGTCTCTTACACTCCTGCCTTATTCTTATAAAAACCCTAATGAGTAAGTGGACCCACCTGATTAATCCAGGCTCCCCATCTCGATAGCCTTAACTTAATCATAGCTGCAAAGTCCCTTCTACCATATAAGATAACATATTCACAGATTTTGAGGAATAGGGACCTGGACATCATTTGAGGGCTGGGAGGTGCATTATTCTTACTACTGGAGACATAATAGTCCCAAAGCTGAAATAGAAAGACTAGGAGTCACTTTTCTCAGGAAGGCTTGGAGGTACCATTAGAAGTGGTTCTTGAAGCATGAGTTGGATTTGGGCTTCTGGAGCAGAGAGAAGAACAGAAAATTCCAGACAATAGGAATGATAGCAGCAAATTCTTAGAGGTGGGAGATGGTTTAGTATGTTTGGAGAATACCATGTCTGGAAACGAGCAGCTGAGACAGGAGAGGTGGAAGCCAGAATGTGGAAGGCCTTGTATGCCACGTTTTGGTGATAGGGAACAACAGAAAGGTTTTAGACAAAGGAGCAGTCAGGTCAGACATGAATTTCATGAAGATCATTCTGGCTACAAGGTGGGGATTGATAGGAGAGAGTAAACCAAGGTCAGGGGCCAGTAAGGAGGCTGCTGTGGAGATCCTGATAAGATGTTGAGGCCAGAACTAAGATATTGGTGGGGACAGAATTCTTGGAGGTGGGAGGTGTGGTTCCCACCTGGGATTGATTGGCTAGAGGATGTGAAAGAATGGAGAAAGCTTAGGCAAATCCCAGGACTCTGGTTTGGGTGACGGGGTGGAGAGCAGAGCTGGAACTCCTAAGAGAGGCATGTTGTCTCTAAGTCCTTTGTTCAGGATGGCCAGGGTCTCTGGACACTTCTGTGCACTCACATGCTGCTGTCCCCACAGTGACAGGCAGGGCTCGCTGCCTCACTCCAGACCTGGCTGATGCTCCCACTGAAGAGCAGAAGGCTCTGGCTGCTGGAGCACCGCCGAGGCACTTCCTCATGTTATAGACGGAGGCCCACACGTCCTCTGAGGGGAGCGTAATTCAGTCTCCGGGACTGATTGTTGTTGGAGGGAAATCCACCTGTTTCCAATTACTCTGTGGGTCAGGCTGATAAAATGTTGGACTGAAGGTAATTTCCAATGAATAAAATGTGTTGGGTGTGTAGTGTTATTAAGAGGAAACAATGCCCTGAACAAATGCTTCCTGCTGGGAAGCCCATGGTGAGAGGAACTCAACTCCCAACCTGACTCCAGAGTTTCAGAGTGCAGCTGGAAAGGACTGTGAGAGTCACCTGAGCTAGGTCCCTCCCTAGCTCAATCCAACAAGAAACAGGACACCAGGGTGGTCAAGCCACAGGCTTTGGAGTCTCACAGCCCTGGCTTCTTCTAAGTGCCAGCTCTACCACTTACCAGCTAAGGAACCTCAGCAAGTTCTCAGGATTGCCTGTCAATCTCACCCTCTTTACAGTATCACAGGAAAACACCAAAACCGTTGTCCCTTGCATCACTGGGGCCTCTCCAGGACATCGCTTAGACTAAAAGCTCGTGCCCTAACAGAGTCCCACCTGGGAAGAGGAAGAGCAATTAACACCTTTCCATTCCCTGGGGAACTGGCCCTGCCACACCCCCTACCAATTACTGCCTCTGGACCCACCTGCTCTTGAAAGGGTGCCCAATTATCAGGAGTAAGTGTGAAAGCAAGGCTGCTGCCCATAGCCTCATTACCTTCCTCTCCAACAGCCTGGGTAGGGAGGGAGAGCCGCATCCCTGCTCCGCCTAGTTGGGGAGGATCAAGAAAGAGGATGGATTTTCTGACAGCTCATCTACCCACAGGCAGGGAGGGAGCGCCCTGTGCACTGCCACTGGAATGAGCCAGAGGCTTGTGGGGTTTATTATTATTATTATATGTGCATGTTTCTGGAAGATAATGTGTTTAGATATTTGCCTGTATTTTCTTCTGTCTTTTCCCTCCTGGTTCCAAGAAGAAACTAGCCTTTGCTCTCCCTTGACTCTGGAAGAGCAGCTTGTGGGCATCAGTTCTTCTTGGCCTTTGTCTTCCAAAAACCTGAACTGCTTAAGGAGTTCCTGCAAGGGAGGAAGGGAAAGAGGAGCTGGCCTGTGAGAAAGGAGATTCCCCAGCAGGCCTAGGAGGAGCGGGGCCCCTGCACACTCCCCCACAGTGCCATGGGTGGAATTCCTTTGGGGGAGGGGAATGGTGCGGGAGCACCTGCAAGGAAGCTGGACTCTGCCTATGCCATGTCCAGGCTGAGGGGCCACAGGGCTGCTGACAGTAACCACAGGCAGACCAGGATGGGCCATCACAACAGGCCTGGCTCGGAGCTGTTCTGTCCTCCTCCCTTGCATCTTGGGGTCCAGGGAGGGTGAGGTGCTCCCTCACTCTCCTAAATATCTGAGCCCAAATGACCAGGCATCCTGGCAATGGTGGGGAAGGGGTGGAGGCTGTGAGCCTGAGTTAGAGAAAGTAAAGTAACACATTTTTCTTACTGATTCAGGTTTTTGAAAGAAGATTCAGGGTGTGAAGGATAGCAAAGAATAAGCCTTTCCAGGGCTCCAGCTTGGGTGATAGGTGCCTACATGAAAATGACCAGAAAGAAATTCACTAAATGTTCACAGTAGTTTCCCCTAGGTGGAGGAGTGATAGGTGATTAGTATTCTGTTATTTTTATAACAGATCTCTTATAAATGTTCTATAAAAAGAATGTTTTATTTCAGTAATAAGAAAAAAGATAGGCTTGAGGTAACCCCCCTTTAGTGGCCACTCATTTACCTGCAGGCTAAAACTGAAACCCATTGGCATAGTTTCCTGCTCCCCTGAATCTGCCCTCCCTTAAGGCCATCATGTCCTCCTGCACTTTGCCTTGCCACACATAGCCTGACCATTCATCTTTCAGGACCCAGCTCCAAAATGCCCTCCTCCAGGGAAGAGTCTCTTCCCTGCCTACTTCTACCATGGCCCTTAGGACCCTGTGCTATAATGCCTGTGTCCATATCCTATCTCCCCAGGCAGCTTAAGAGTGCCACAGGACAGGGCCAAGACTAACTGTTAATTTCTGTTCCCAGCCTCCAGCTCAGGCCTGGGCACAGAGTCAGAGCTCATTAAATGCTTGCTGAATGAACTGTGAAGGAACTGGAGTCCTTTCCTCTTTATACACAGGATTCCTCCCTTCCTCAGGGGTGAAGTGGGCAGTGCCCTCCAACACATGCCTGCAGATGGTAAGATCAGAGTGGGGACACATAATGGGTCAGCTCATCTCTGGAATATTGTCATACTTGTTGCTGCTTGTGCTGATGGGCAGATAGCAATGAGGAGCCCCATGAATCAGGCTGTGATGGCCTTCAAGAAAATTATTCATGTTCCTTAGAGATGGCCACGGCCATGCATCAACCCCCTAGCAGTCAAATCAGTTCCATGGCTTCCCATCCTGAGCTTTCCTTTCATTTGAGCCCTTCCACACCTAGGAATCTGGAAGGTGTGTATGCCCAAGGAGGGTGAATCTGGGCATGAGGAGGCCCATAATGCATGCTGCACAGGCTCACCCAAAACAGCCTGGAAAGAACTAGAAATGCAAAGCACACCTCTTCTCAACAGCTGCCCATGGCCTTGATGGGAGATAATTTTCCATGGATTCCTAATGTTTCTGTGAATCTTACAAGCAGAGACAGACGATCGTTTCATGGATGTTTGTATAGGGAACAGCCTTGGAAGATACAGATCATTTCTCCCTATAGGGCAAAGGCAGGTTTGTTTGCTATGCAGTGAAATACAGATATCTCCCTCTGGGGCAAAGATAGTTTTGCTTGTAGGCCATTGTAGAAGATTTGGATCACCTCAACTTGGGGTTCCTCAACTTGGGCACATACCCATTATGCATGCAACATCCGTCTGGGCTGCTCTGGTCACCCCAATGGGATTTGGGCAGCAAGGGGAGCTGATGCAAGCACAAAGCTCTTCTTGCATAAAGACTTTTGTCTCTGACCCAGGAGTCTCATGTTGTCTGCCAGTGTCCATGTAATTGTGGCAGGCTGGCTTGGTAGCTTTCAAGTAGGGGAAAATCTCAGACCTTCAAAGTTCCTGACAGGTCTACATTCAAAAGAAATATTGAATTTTATAAAATCAGTTTCCAATTTTCTTGAAGTTTTATAGAACCAAGAATGGGCTTGGAATGTGTTGAACTGGGTGCCAGACCTTTACATGCATCATATCATTGAATCCTCCCTATCCCATTTTACATGTAAGGAAACTGAGGCTCTGATAAATGGGAGAACTTGATGAAGATAGACCAAATTAGAAGCCTGATCTATTTTCACTAGGCCCTGGTGCCTGACCTCTTAGATCCCAGCAGTGTCGAGAGCTCAAAGCAGTCATGGAAGCCCACTCTGTGGAAAGAATCTAGGAAGCAATAGGTGTTTCTGTAGCAACCAGCTTCCCGAGGTCCACATCAGTGCAGCAAACCTCAACCCTGACCCTGAAGTCCCTAGGCTGCGTTGTGGGGGTCATCCTCAAGAGACGATTATTCTGGCTTCTTCTTGGTGGAATCTATCCAGAGTAAGTTAAGACAGACTTCAATCCTGGCAACCATTGGAGCTGAGAAGTGATGGAATGTGCATACCCTACCAAAATGGTTAAATACTGCCATGACAGAGTCAAGCAACAAATACAAGCTGAAAACCTAGCATGTGCCTGACATTGTTCTAGGTACTAGGTGCAGCAGTGAAGAGGACAGAAAAGCTCTCTGCTTTTATAGTACTTCGTTTTTAAAAGATAAATATATAATATAGGAAGAGCTAGTGATAAGTGCTCCCAGCAATAACAAGCAAAACAAAAATAACCACAAAAACAAAACAGAATGGGGACATAGAGATTGAAGAAAGAGTGACACTGGAAGTCAAGACAGGTTTCTTTGAAGAGAGGAGGTATGAGCTGACATCTGATGGAAAGAGGAAATAAGCCTGATAAACATGTAAAGGAAGAGCATTCCAGACAGAGGAGACAGCAGGTGCAAAGGTCCTGAGGCAGGAGTATGCTAGCATGTTGAGGACCACTGAAATAGCTAGGTGGCCGAAGAAGAGTGACCAAAGGTGAGCCTGAGAGCAGATGAGCCTACTTGGACTTGGAGAGATAAGGAGAAAACCCCTCCCATCCAGGCATATCAGTGTTAATATCCTGAAGCCTGTCACTTTTCATTTGCAAGTTTGATTTTTCTCACATGCAGCATGAGGCCAGTGACACCTTACTTGGTGAAATAATGTATCTAAAGCACGATGTCTTGGCTACTATAATTATCATGCATTTATTACTATTTAATTTCAGTGTCTCCTCCTCACTATTCTCCTATTCTTGTACCACTAGAATTGTCGCTTTAGCGACTTTGGGCCTGTGAGCTTGGGCACTTGTGGGGCGGAGGGTTGAGCCTTTACCAGTAATTACTACTCCCAGGAAGCCCTCTTGGCTCGGCTCCATGCTCAGCATGGCGAGGACGACAGCCACTTGTCAGAAGCCTCCCAGAGAGACCACCTGGAAATGAGAACAGCCCTGACTGGAGAGCCATGCTGAAGGGGGAAGGGTGTGTGGGCCCCTTTGTCATTAGGCAGCCAGAGCTGGAGGGATCGCTCCTGTTTAAATTAAGGATTTAATGAGATGAGGCCAAATTAGATGCAATTAAAAAGACACTTTAGAGCTGGCAGACGACCAAGAGAGGCAGTAATAACTTTCCTAGAAGGGAATCCCACAGGCTGGGGGTGGGGAGGACTGGGAGAACTTGGTTTTCTACTCCTGAAAACATCCGGGATGGGGGGATGGGAGGATAAAACAGAATCAATTATTGACAATTCTGGTGCCCAGCCAAGGCTTGCAAGTCAGCCCAGAAAGGGCCCTGAGAGATTGCCTAGGCTTATGGTTTCCAAACTGGGATTTTGGAGCCCACAAGGATCCAAAGAAATCTTTAGTAACTTCACAAGCATTGTCTAAATATATATCTCAAATTATTTTAAACCTTGAAACAAAAATACTGTGCATGCTCCCAAATTTTAACAAATGGAGGCCAGCCAATGTGCTGCACAGTGAGATTCTGTGCCACTCTCAGGATAAAGCTTCCACAGTGAGCCTGGGCCTCCATGTGGTTTCTGAGCTGACACACCATTGCTTGGGAAGGTTGCTCACCCACCTCACTTGTATTGACCCTCTTGGGTAATTCAGGTCAGGACATGAGTTCACACATCACATTGTTGTGTGAGCCCACTCATAGGTGACCATATGAATGCTCAATTAAATGTCGAGCACAGTTAGATGCCTCCTCTGGACACCAAAGAAAGGCTGGGCAGTAACAGGGGAGTTGGGGGAAAGCACCAGAAGTCTCAATACTGTCGTATTTGAAAACAGTTTTTTAGTGCTCACTGCAAGTGTGGGCATTTCTTGTCTGATTCTGTTAACTCCAGTGGGCTCAGTGGGATCCCTGTTACCCTGCTTACAACTCTAGATGACATTTAGGATAAAATTGAATCCTGAAGCTTTGACTTAACATGCAAAAAAAATAAATTTGTTCAGAAAGTTTGAGTGAAGAACTATCAGAGATGGGCACTGACTGAGGTGTGAGATTTTCCTAAATGACAACTCCGAACATTTTTCAAGCTACATGTGAAAAGTGTTTTTCCACCAAACAATGAATATTTAAGCTAAGAAACCTATTCATCATCTCCCTCCAAATTTTATACTTACAATTTAAAGAATGAGAGCAGAGCTTAGGTATTGTTAATAATTCAACCCTGAAACAAAATAATTGCCTATTATTCCTCTTGAAGTTCTGGATCAGTTTAATTGGAGAACGTTCTGCGATTAGAAGGTAAAGTGTTTTGAAAATCTGTTACCATTTGCAACTATTTTTCAGGTGGATCAGGATTTTAATAATGCAGTGAATTCTAAATACTGAAATAAATTGGATATTGATGCTAATACTGGATTGTAACTATTATTTATAATGCCCAATTTCAAATTATTTGGGTTATTGAAATAGCCTCATTGTTCTCATTGGTTGACTTTATAATAAGTAGTGCATATATATTTGAACTGAAACAAATTTATGATAATGTCACTGTTGTCAGTTTTATGTAATGAACTTCTACTGACAAATGTGTTTGAATATTAATGCTGAAGTGGTTGGAAACCACTTACCTAGTCTAACCCTGTGGTGGTACAATCAGGAAACAGACCCCAGAGACGGGCAGAGGCTTGTTCATTCAGGACTACAGAGTCAGCAGCAGGACTGGACTTAGAAGCAGGGCGCCCTGACCTCTGGCTGTAAAGATGCCATCAGGACTCGGTCTCAGCTCTGCCTCCTGTCTCTGCCTGGGCCACACTCCTCTCTCAGTGGAACTCTCAGCCTTCCTCTCTTCATCCATCCCTCTCCATGCATTGTTAAGCTGTGGATGAGCTCCTTTCTTCAAAACCCTGGAGTGGATCAGAACAGTGGTTTCAACCCCTTCTCCCTTGTGCCCCCATGTGACATGGGGGAGCCTGGTGGCCCACTGTGCAGGGAAGGGGAGACTGAGCAAGCAGAGTGCCAGCCCCCAGCCCCACTCCAAACAAAGGTCCTGAGTGGAATTTAGCACAGTGCTTGAGCACAGAGGGCTCTGACACTAAGATGTCTGGGTTCAAAGCCCCACTCTCTCCCTTACCGAGGTAAACCAGGTATGACGATACTGCCTACACAGGAAGGACGCAGTGAGAATTCAGGGAATCAATCCATTTAAGACACATAGAAAGTAGTCCATAACTCTTAGCCATTACAGTGACTGCAATGGGGGATGGGGCGGACTTGATAATATGGGTGAATGTAGTAACCACAATGTTGTTCATGTGAAACCATTATAAGAGTGTATATCAATGATACCTTAATTAAAAAAATACCTATAATGTGCCTTCTACAATTAGAAAACACTATAATAAAAGGAGATTTTGCCTACTTAAAAAAAACAAGGAATTGATGCAAGAAGTCCTTTTACAAAAGGATTTGGTGCAAAGGAATGTAGGGCAAAAAATTGGCTTAGAACATAAATTTTAAAAGTTTTACCCTGACTTTTCAGGTCTTCAGCCTTTTTCATCTGTCTTCATATGCCTTCATGTGCCTTCTCACTGCCCCCACGTGTGCCCTGCCCATTCAGGCCTCCATGCCTTTGCACACGCCACTCCCTGGGCCTGGAGACTGCTGCTCACCTCCCAAGGCCCACCCACTATGCCACCTCTTCCCAGAAGCTGCCTATGGTAGTGGACCTCAGTGGTGGTGACTCCAGAATATCTGTAGGGAGGTTTAAGGGTAACTCTGTATCAGGGGATGGAGGGATGGTACTAGGAGACTTGTCTAGAAGCTGTGTTTGTAAACTTGTTCACTGCTTTTATTTAGATGATATGTTTACATGTGGTGGCTTTGTGGGGCTGATGGAGATATGAGGATGGAAGTATCTCCCAGCCCCAGTAGAATGCAGTTCTGCTTCTCCTGGGTGCTCTCAGCACATGGCTTATCCTGATCTTGCACTGCAGCTGGCATTTGGGCCCCACAGGCTCCTTGCCCTCTGGGCTCCACTTCCAGCTCTTCCCCACCAGCCATGAAGTGTTTCTAGCTCAAAAGCCTCCTCAGAATGGTCACCATTGCCTAGATCATTTGAGCTCATGCACTCCAATTCCCTCAGTTCATTTCACAGGTGGGAAGACTGAAGCCAGTAAAGGATAAAGGCCTTGCCTTGGCCAGTATTAAGTGTTCAAAAGCACCTTATATTTGGAGCCAGGTGGAGAGGTATGCTACGGGACCAGAAGTCAATAACAGACCAATAAATCAAGCAGTAGATACTGAAATAAAAGAAAAATCTAGAATCCACTGAACTAATCAATAGCACCTGATTTCCTGCTTCAAACTGCAATGCCAAATATTGATTGCCAAACCCTCAAGCCAGTAGACAATGTTATCTAATGCAGTGGTTTTCAAACTCTACCAGGCAGCAGATCACTTGGAGGGCTTGTGAAAAACCAGATAGCCAGGCTCCATCCCCAGAATGTGGGATCCAGTGGGTCTGGGAGGGGGTTGAGAATTTGCATTCCTAACAAATTCATAGATGATGCAGACACTGCTGGACTGGGGACCTCATTCTAAGAATTACTGATCTAATGCTGTATCTTCTCTACCCTAAAGTCCACTGGGTGGCCAGGGATCTGCCACAGTGGGATCCAGGGTTTCACCTGGAAACCAGAAATGTGATGGTCCCACAACCTCACATTCCCATAACCCATTGTCCTGACTTAAACAGGTCAGGCCAGACCTCCTTCCTCTCCACACCTGCTCCATAGTCATTATATGGACATGGCTTTTATCTTCTGTCTCTCCCTGGGCTGATGCATCCCTCTCAGGTGGGGATCCTGCCTTGTCCCCTGTGGGATTCCCAGTGCTTGGAACAGGACCTGAGATCCAGGACTCACTGAGCATTCTGACTGAGATTTGACGCTTGTTCAGAGGCAGAGATGTGGCCAAGCCCATACAGATGGTCAGAACATCTGGCCCCTCTTCTGAGTCCAAGCTCCAGGTGCCTCCAGGTGTGGCCTGCTCTCTGTTATTTCTTCCTTTTCAGAAACACTGAGTAGAGCCTCCCTAATCTTACACTGCTTCTATCAGGCCTCTTCCAATGCCACTTTGCCTTCTGCCTTGCACTTTTTCAGCTCTTTTCGAGCTCTCCCCTTCAAAAAGCACAGCCAGGATTTCCCTTGCCTGTGTTTATCTTTCCTCCTGGGTTCCCTCCCCCAACCATTGTGGAACAAAGTCCTCTTCCACGTTATAGCCTGGATCAAATGTCATCTGCCTCCACCCCTGACCACCTGAGGCAGAAACAGTTCCTCCCTTCTCTGGGCACCTTCAGCCATGGCACTCCATGCAGGTAGGGATCTGTTCTGACTCATCCCCTTCCCCAGGGCCCTCACCAGAGCCTGAAATGAGTGAGTGTTATCGAATCGATGACCTTCATCCTAAGAATGGGTTAAGAGGGTG
The DNA here is from genome assembly GCA_032199065.1 of Smutsia gigantea. NCBI lineage: Eukaryota > Metazoa > Chordata > Mammalia > Pholidota > Manidae > Smutsia > Smutsia gigantea. Next base: position 36,402 of record JAVSCE010016793.1, read on the forward strand.
GCTATGGGGCTTCCCTCCAGCCTCCTGGCCTGCCTGCTGGCTACCATTCACCAGCTTACTCAATTCATAGCCAGCAGGCTCCAAAGTCAGACTCATACCTCCACGGCTGATGCCACACCTAGGGAAGAATCTATAGACACTACAGTTATGGAAGCAGCATCTTCTGGTCAGAAACACATCAAGTGAGGCCAGGCAAAAGGGCACAAGCCTGATAGGTCCCTCCATGCTGAGCTCTACACAATTGCCCCTACTGCCTATCTCACTAAGCTGCTAAACACTGTGGGTCAGAATATAATTTGAAACTAGGTGTTTTGGGCATCTATGGTAAAACAAACAACTGAAAATGTGGTGAAACCAAAATGTGAAAATGTGAAAACCCAATACTTCATTGTTTCTCATGATTCTGTGGGTTGGCTGAACCCAGCTGGGTGATTCTTCTATCACACATGGCATCAGCTGATGTCCTTCACCTGGCTGCATTCAGCTGATGGCTAGGCTGGGCTGAATATTCCAAGACTCACTCAGGTATCTTGAACCTTGGTGGTCCACCACATGACCTTACAGGGTTCGCATGGATGTCACTGCACAGTGGTCTCAGAGTAATTGGAGTGCTTACATGGCAACTGGATTCCAAGAGGAGAGAGTGGAAGCTTCTAGTTCTCTTAAGGCCTGGGTTTGGTAGTCTCAAAACATCACTTCTGCCATATTCAATTGGTCAAAGTAAATCACAAGGCCCAGTCCAGATTCCAGGGGAAGGGAAATAAACTGTCTCCTCGTGACTGGATCAACAGACACATACACGGAGGGAAGGGATCAATGGAAGCCTTCTTGAAAGACTATCAGCTTCACCATGGAAATGTTAGAGGCCTTCCGTCAGCCCAAGAAATCCAGCGTAGGAATATGTGTGGCACATATAGCTGTGGAAACTTCTTAACTATGTAACCCCATAAATCTGGGTGGCCCAAACCTGAGGAAGCCTTGAAGGCCAACTACAACAATCTGAGTGCAAAATGCATGGGCCCTAGCCTGGGAGATAGGGGGTCTAGGTCCTTCCACAGTCTTGCCCCTGATTGGATGTGAGAAACTGAGCAAGACTCTGCCTCTCTCCGGGTCACCCAAATCAGGTCTACCTCTGCCCATGGGTCATTTGTCCATAACCCCCCACATGAGCTGAGGTCCTTTTGTCTTTTGCTATTTTCAAGGCTCCTAAAGGATGAGTCTCTTCACTCTTCTAATTTAACTTAACAAAAGCGCCTTGCCCATGGATTTATAATCAGAAACCCTGATATTACTGAATTTAGCCCAATGCTAGGCTATTTTTAAAAGGAGCCTCTTTAGAATTACAGCTAAAATATGGATCAGATTACTGAAACTGAATGCCAGAGAAGGGTCCTCAGATTCTTCTTAGTTCATGCCCATTGTACAGATTGGCATATCAAGGTATATCTGATATATAGAATTGATTTAGCTAAGCTCCCTCTCTCTGATGGGAGCCCCTACTAGGCTTCCCCCAAGTCCCACTTGCTCAGATCAGGACTAGCCCAAGGTCTCTGGGTGCTCAAAAGTTCCAAACGTCTGGGAGGCTACCAGTGCTCAGAGCCTTCTCAGTTGTTTCAAGTCCCTGCTCCTCCAACATCATCTACACTCCCAGCTTCTTTGCCTTGGCTCATGCAGCTCTCCCTGCAAGCAGTGCATCGTCCCATCTGACCACCACCTATTGCTCATCCTCCCAGGCCCAGCTCAAGGGCTCCCTCCAGGCAGCACCACCTTACCCCCTCCTCCCCATGTCAGCAAAGACCTCTCCCCTCTTTAAGCCCTCACCACCCTTTGCCTTCACCTCCCAAGGCTCTGAACACTTTCTATCTTAGTTATAGCAGGATTGCTAGGGAGACGCAGCTCAGTAGAGGGGATGCCCCCTGACCTGGGACTTGGCAAAAGGGTACTAGGGTCCTAGTACAGGCTCAGCCTCTACCCAACTATAGGACCTTGGGTAAGTGCCTGCCCCCTCTGGGCCTCAGTCTCTTCATCTCTGGGCTTCATCTCTAGGGTTATTTCCATTGCTATATTTATTTGCTACAGCCCACAGTAACTGAGCCCCTACTCCACATCAGGAGTATTAGGGACACAGAAGGAGTTCCTCAGATAGGATTCATGTACATATGATTTACTGTTATTTTACTTACCAGGGAAACCAGTAAGGCAGTAAGAAGCAGAAGAGGGAAAGGAAGAAGCTAATCAGAGAGTGATTTCTGGCCAAGTCCCAAAGAGGGTAGCTTCAACCTGATCCCACTGGGTGGTCTGGAGTGTAAGTCACATCTCAGGGTTGTCCTATCTGAAGATGAGGGAGCTGGGCTGCACACTACTGCACCTGCCAGTCATTAAATGGGGGGAGTGAATTTCCCAGGCGCTTCACTCTGTCTGCGCTTATGGGAAAAGTTCCACGTAGTCTGAGGCAGGTCATTGAAGGAGAGTCACGGGTATAGACCACTGAAAGCAAAAGAACACAGGAGGCAGAGGAGGAGAGGAGTGCAGACCAGCAAAGGGCCTCTGAGGACCACAGCATGGAGTACCGTCCCTGTATTCAAGTTGCTCACAGAGGGGAAAAGGTATATGCCAACAGGCAGGTTCAGATTCACAGGTGATCTGGGTGACTGTCTCCACTTTTCTGAAGATTACTTATAAAATAGTAATTCCAGTGTGCTTTGCACTGTGAGGGAGGGGCTGAGCTTGCATTATTTAGCCTGATTTGCCTCTCCCACTCCCCACCCCCAAGTCAGGGCTGCTGTCTCGCTCTGTTGCCAGCAGGATGGTTAAGACAACTCCGGAATCACAGGGCTCTAGCTCCCCACAGACTAATTGCAAACCCAGGATATCAAAATGGACTGATTTCCCCAGGGACGCAGGCATGTTTTCATAATTCTGACAGTCTCCTTTCATCCTATATCTCTAACAGAGCTGGGACATTAATCAAGTCATTTTCTGTGCCAATCCACACTCCCACCTTTGATTTTCAGGGCAGAGGAGGTGGGGAGGAGGGAGGAACAAGGCATAGGACCCTGAGAGGGCTGCCTCTAGGTGACAAAATTGAGAATCTGTGAAGAGGGGGTGTGGGTAAAATGAAAGTTCCTGTGGCCAGGATTCTTACCTGGCCCTGGTTGGCTAGCTCACTACACATGTGTGGGCAATACATTGCTATTGACTCTATAGAAAGAGCTCCACCCAAGAGGATATGAAGAGGCAGTTCTCTAAAGAAGAAATTCAGATGGCCAACAGACACATGAAAAGATGCTCCACATCACTAATCATCAGGGAAATGCAAATTAAAACTGCAGCGAGATATCACTTCACACCAGTAAAGATGGCCAGTATCCAAAAGACTAAGAACAATAAATGCTGGCGAGGATGCGGAGAAAGGGGAACCTGCCTACACTGCTGGTGGGAATGTAAGCTAGTTCAACCATTGTGGAAAGCAATATGGAGGTTCCTCAAAAAACTCAAAATAGAAATACCATTTGACCTGGGAATCCTGCTCCTTGGAATTTACCCAAAGAATACAACTCCTCAGATTCAAAAAGATATATGCACCCCTATGTTTATTGCAGCACTGTTTACAATAGCCAAGATATGGAAGCAACCTAAGTGTCCATCAGTAGATGAATGGATAAAGAAGAGGTGGTACATATACACAGTGGAATACTATTCAGCCATAAGAAAGAAACAAATCCTACCATTTGCAACAACATGGACAGAGCTACAAGGTATTATGCTCAGTGAAATAAGCCAGGTGGAGAAAGACAAGTGCCAAATGATTTCCCTCATTTATGGAGTAGAACAATGAAGCAAAACTGAAGGAACAAAATAGCAGCAAACTCAGAGAGTCTCCAAGAAGGAACTAGTGGTTACCAAAGGGGAGGGGTGTGGGAGGGCAGGTGGTGAGGGTGGGAGAAGGGGAGTGTGGGGTATTATGCTTAGTACACATGGTGTGGGGGATCACGGGGAAAACAGTGTAGCACAGAGAAGGCAAACAGTGAATCTGTGGCATCTTACTACACTGATGGACAGTGACTGCATTGGGGTATGGGTGGGGACTTGATAATATGGGTAAATGTAGTGACCACATTGTTTTTTCATGTGAAACCTTCATAAGAGTGTATATCAATAATACCTTAATAAAAAAAAAAAGAGCTCGGCCCAGTGCTCTGGGTGACATGGTGGCATGGCTGCAGGAGAGCAGAGCAGAGGCTGGAGTGGTGGCAACGCTGAGGACAGAGGCCCAGAGGATGGCTGTGGGGGCAGAGAGGCCCAGAGGCAGAGACCGGCTTGCTGCATGCAGACTCGCTCTGAGTGAACGAGATTTTAGTGACTGACCTGCCATGGAAATAAATCTGGGTATAACCCTTTCACCCCAAGAATGTTCTACTGTCATTTCTTTGGCCACACTGAATACATAGCGAACTTGCCCAGAGCTGAAACCCACTGTTAAGGCAGGAGGCTCTGTCTTCCCAGTTGATTCTGGAACCTGATCCTAATACTGTGGAAAGCTCACAGACTGCCAGAGCTGAAACGCCCTTCATGTCTAAGCCATGTCTTACAAACTGTGCTCCTCCAAAGTCAACTTTCCAAGAAGGGACCACCAAGGTCCCCAGGAGGGAAAGGGCAAGCACCTCTGCCCTAGCCTTCAGATTATGGCCCTCCATAATAGAGGCCACCCAGAAAGGTGTCTGTAACCGGAGGAGCCCCAGAGGCACTGACCTGGCAAACCATTTGTCTTAGGCTGCAGAGCTCACTGAGGGAAAGGGGTTGAGGATGGCGGAGGGCCCAGCAAGCTGTGGCAGAGCCTCTTCTGGACCCAGAATCTGTGGTTCCTGGTTTAACTCCCTCTCCTTTATCACCACCACCCTCCCTACCAAATCTGAAATTCAGAGCAGAGAACTGAAAGGGAGCCATGAGGTGATTCAGTGTAAACCTCCTGCCATCAGACACCTGGGTACTCTCACACCAATTGCTCATCCAGCCTTAGCTTGGACCCGCTCACCACGGAGAGCTCACTGCCTTTTGTGGCAGTCCCTTCCTTCTTTGTGTAGCTCTGCTACAAAAGTCTTCCTCCTATTGTTCCCCAAACTGCCTGCCACTCAACCTTCTCATTCTGCCTGTAGGGCTCCATGGGCACATCTGTTCCCCTCTCCTGGAATAGAGAGCCCTTTTCATGACTATGATAGAAACCACAACCATAATAGTACCTTCCTCCTTAGAAAAGATTTCTACTACTTCTTCCCATTCAACTGCTACCTTATGGACCCTTAGTAACAGCCAAAATTTCTCCATTCCTTTCCTATTTACATAGTATTTCCACCTTCATTACAGCTCTTGTTCCTCAGGAAAACACTGTCCAATATGCACAGTAAGGATCCTATCAGTCCATTTAACAGCAGCAGCCAACAGAAGGGCTGGGCTTTGCTTAAGATCTCATAGCACAGCTGGACCCCAAAGTTACCCATTTTCCTTAGAACAATGCTTGATGCTGGGTCTCCATGGCTGTGGGGCTCTCATTCTCTCATCTAGCCAGTGTCCTCAGTGCCTCCCTCAAGAGCCCATCCAAACTTGCAAGCCCCCTAATTGGGGTGACATTGAAATGTGTGTCTGGTTCCTGTGACTGTGATATTTAAATCATCTGGGCTCGACTTGGGAGGGTGTAGAGGTGGTGCAAGGCTCTGAGCACCTGGGACCTGGACTCTGTAAATATCCATTCTCCCTTCCTCAGTCTGGCTGCCTGCAGTCATGTGGGCCCCAGTGGTTAAATTCCACATGGATAGCTGAGGCTCTGATGTCTGACCTTCCAATATAGGGCAGCTCTGGCCGGCGGGAGGCAGCTGGAGCCGCTTATTCATAACGTCAGCTGACTCATTTTTTTCACTTGCTCAGCCAGTTGGTAGGTGAATTAAATAATGCAGCCAGAATGAGCAGCTTCAGGCTTCGCATTGCCAGCCTTAGCATCCTCCTGTTTTGAACCCTTCTAGATAGATACAGAGGGTTGAGAAGCACTGTGTTGGGACTGGGGCACACTGGGTTCAAATCCCTATTCTGCTGTAGCAGCTTGCTTGTATTGTTTTGAACAAGTTCCTTCCCTGACATAAGCTTCAACTTGCTAGTCTTTACAATAACGGGGCTGGACTTAGGGAGTGGAAGGGGGCACTTTTCAGGATGTTGCTCTTCACAGCCTCACGTGTGAATGAGCTAGAAAAATGACAAGGACAGGTGCCGAGCCTGCAAACTGATGGCCTGAGAGTTGCATCTTTCTCATGGTTGTGTTTTATTAACAAGCATATTGCCGTATAGAGATATGTTTTTATTTTGAATGTGTTTTAATGAGACATGCATGTTTCAGTTTAGCCCAGTCTCCACCATTCCCTTTTGGGACCAGTCTGGCCTCTGAAGACATTTGAGTGTGCAGCCCCCAGGGCTGGCTGAATCATTTTCTATGGACAATAATAATAACAGTGAAGGCAAGAATAGCCATACTTATTTTATACTTCCAGCTTAACCAAACCATTTTCCATCCATTGAAGTGTTTGGCTTGATGCTAGAGTCTCTATGCAATTTCACAAAGTCTCAATTTCCTTATTCTCCATCCACATAAAATTGTGGTGAAGATGAAGCTGGCTGTGTATGGTAGGGATTAAATTTATTATTCTAAAAGCTGCTTGCCAGAGTCATTGCATTTTAGATATGAAAGCTAAATTCACCTTAGTGAATGATTGCTTTGTTTGGGAAAACACCCTATTGGACCTTTGTTATCGAAAGGCAAGGTCCAGGACTTGGTTGGGGATACAGGGGATGGTGGTGCAGATTGTGATGGATGACTGGAAATAAAACTGCCCCATGTAATAAAGTAAAATTAGATCATATTTGGTAGAGAGTTTATGAAGTTAACAGATTCCAGATTTCTTGAGAGCTCACAAACAAGATTGGGAGGGCCTTAAGACATGGGAGAGAAGACACAAGAAAGGGCTTTTGTCCTCAAGCAGGAGTGAACCTGAGCAGCATGGACCAAGGGAGTCAGTCAATGATCCTCCAAAATGTTACAGCTTCTTGATGGTAATTTACTTACACTTACAATGGGGTTACAGCCCAATAAACCCATTGTAAATCGAAAATATTCTAAGTTGAAAAAGCATTGAATACATCTAACCTACTGAACATCATAGCCTAGTCCATCTTAAACATGCTCAGACTGCTTGCATTAGCCTACAGTTGGGCAAAATCACCTAACACAAAGTCAATTTTATAATAAAGTATTGAATATCTCATGTAATTTATTGAATACTATACAGAAAGTGAAAAACAGAATGGTTCGATGGATACAGAAAGGTTGTAAGCGTATCAGTTGTTTGCCAGTTGGGTGGCTGACTGGGAGCCGCAGCTCACGGCTTCTGTCCAGCACCAGGTGAGAGCATCAACCACTTATCTCTAGCCTGGGAAAAGATCAAAACTCTAAATTAGAAGAATGGTTTCCACTGAATGCATATTGCCTTCCCACCACTCTAAAGTTGAAAATCCTAAGTTGAGCCTTTGTTAGTTAGTAGAGGACCACCTATACTAATTTTTAAAAGTTAAAAATGTTAAATCGACAAATGTTAACACAGTAGATTAGGAGTTTTCCAAATTACAGGCTGTGAATCAGATCCAGCCCACTGCCCATTTTTGTACTGCCTACAAGATAAAAATGTTTTTTATATATTTAAATGGTTGGAGAAAATCAAAAGAATATTTTGTGATATGTGAAAATGATACAAAATCCAAATTTCAGCATCCATAAATTTTCTTAGGACACTGCCACACTCATTTGTTTACATATTGTTTACAGCTGCTTCCACACTGCAGCAGCAGAGCTGAGTGACTGCAACAGAAACTGTGTTTGGCACTCCCCGTGTACAATCACCTGAGTAAAGGAGCAGAGCGCCCTTGGAGGAGGAATAGGGGGATCACCACCATATGAACCTGCTGTGATGTTTTGGGATAATTCCTTCTAAGGACTAGCCTCCTTTTAGGTCAGTGGGTCCCAGTTATGAAAACTGGCTCCGGTCTGTGAACTGAGAAATAAGTGTGCTTTTTTATCAAGGCAGCCATCCTCAGCCTCTTGCTCTTCCATTTTCATCCCCTGTTGCAGATGTTAAGCAGCACCCTGGTTGGCTGCCTATCTATTTCGCTCCGAGGTACACTGACTTAGCTCAAGCTGCTATAACAAAGTGCCATAGACTGGGTGGCTTAAAACATAAGTACTTATTTCTCACAATTCTGGAAGTGGAAATCCAAGATCAAGGAGCCAGCAACTCATTTCCTGGTGAGAGCCCTTTCCCTCACTTACAGATGACTGTCTTGCTGTTCTATCCTTATGTGGAGGGAGACGGTGAGGGAAAGAACAAAAGCGAGACAGAGGGGTAAGGGTAAGGGAGAGTGCTTTAGTCCATTTCTCTTCTTATAAGGACACAGATCCTATCCCTGGTTTCTCCTGGAATGGGGTAGCTAATTCTTCTACCTACTCCCTTACCAGATTTAGCATCCCCAAACCATGTTTTGCTGGGATTTAACCCTACCTAGCAACCTGGCAGCCAGTGAGGAAGTGGGGACAGCTCCTGAAGACGGGGCTGTTTTCCTGAGGGGGCTGGAGGTGGAGAGTCCAAGGTTTCCTGAATGAAAGAAGGAAATGCTAGCTCCTACTACAGAGGAGTGGGCTACCTCAGTAAGCTCTGGCAGTTCAGGTATGTCAACAGTCAAAATTCTTGGGGACATCACCCAGAATCACCAGTGTTTCAATGTTCCAGGTTTTCCTAACCAGGACCCTTAGCACAACAGATCTTGGCTGAGCATTTAAACATAAATGGTCCTCTGCTACTCCATCAAGTCCTGACTCTGCTTTCACTGCAAAGGTAAGAATGTCTTTGTAATCTACCAAAGAGAGCTCTGGCCCTTATATTTAACCTTCAGCTGTTAACTGCCCTCAGCTTCTCATTATGCCTCTGCAGGGTGTCACACCTAAGTAAAAACCAGCCAATTCCACTGTCCTTGTTGGCATTGTTCCTTCCATATTTTTCAAATGCATGTATCACTGGGACATTTCCCCAGGTTACCACCTGTGAAGCCTTCAGCAGCTTGGCCTCTACCTTGTGCCAAGGACTATCAGTGCCCCACATTCCACTTAGAATGGGTCCAATGAGTGAGCCAGGACTCAAAGCCCATCATTTCACTGCGTTTTCTCATATTCCACCTCCATTAGTTCAAGTCCTCCAAGAAGCAGACACCAAGATAGGGTTAGATATGCAAGAAAATTATTAGGAGAAATACCCTGTAAAGGACAAAGGCAGAAGGAGTAGAGAACAGGCAAAGGCTTCAGACAATGATGCAGGTCTGACACCTATAAAAAAAAAGAGAGGAAAGGAGGACTGGCAGGAAAGAAGTGTCAGACTCCAGTGCAATTCTGAGAAAGTCTTAGCCAGCACCGTGGGGAGTCGCCAAGCAATGGTTAGAGTCCCATGATATGTAGAAAGAAGCCAGTCAAGTATCCCAGCTGAGCTCAGTCTTTGGCTGGGAGCAGCCTGGGGAAGTGTGGCCTCAGCATGATTGCCACAGTGGATTCAAACATGGGGCAATGGAGACTGTCAGTCAACTATGCCCTTCTGAAAGTTTCTTTTAAAGGAAACTCCATGGCCACCACATCTTCATTGGTTTGTTCCATCTTCAATGCAATGCCAGGAAAATTAGCTTACAAACCATAGAGATAAGCAAAGGCAAGGAGTCAGATAGAATCCAATTAGGCATTATTTTAAATCTTATTACCAGTGGTGTCCCTAAAGGAAAAATTGGAAAAGAATAGGGAATTCAATGAAGTATTGAATGAAGTGATTCATTGGATGAAACTTGATGCAGCATGGTTGGTGGGGTCATCGGGGAGTGTTACAGACTCAAATCAGACATATAATTTAGGGAATGGTATAACTTGTACCTACAGGGACTGGGTTTTGAATCCAATTCCACTTGAACAGTATGAACTTGGAATCCCCTGGTGTCACACAAAAAAGCACCTGAGAGGTATTACCCAGGATGATTATGGTTCAAAGTCTCCAGTGCCAGCCACAACCTCTAGGCAACAAGCAGTGGCTGCCCTCTGAGATGTAACTAGAGCCTGGCCATGAATGAGTGATCGGGAACCTCAGCCCGAGGGTGCTATTCCTGCAGGGGAGACCTCAGTTCTCTTGGGATGAGAAAGCAGTTCCCTTAGTAAAAAGGGGTCTTTAAACCACTGGAAGGTATAAATTAAATAAAGAAATAAAGTTGATTAGATCCATAATATTGTTTATATTAAAATTAGGAATGATCTGTATATATTTGGTATTTTCAGGGTTTGTGATGTGCTAAGAGAATTCGGCATATCTGAGATTACACTGTAAATGAGTAATTGAGTAATTGATTTTAGACTTGTGATTTTAAATTAAAAGTAGTAAGAGTATTTGATTAGTTTTGCAAACAGTATTGGAATGTTTATAGGAACTTGAGATTCACCATATTTATGATTTTGATTTATTAAGTTTACAAGAGTAATTTAAGTGCTTGGAAAGGTTTTTCTTATTAGGTCAGGCGCGTGAAGTGCTCTGAACGAAAACAGGATGCATCAGATTTATAAATGCACTTCAAAAGGCTTAAAAGAACCTAATAATTGTAAATGAGACTGTTTAAGGGAAATTGGATTTACAATTAGGATAATAAAATTTGAATTTAAACTTAAAGTCTTAGAGAAAAATGGTTTTTTAATTTGTTACTTTTTTCTGCATCAAAAAAAAATTGTTCTTGGTCATCAAGAACTCCCTCTGAGTTATTTTGTCTAAAAAGGAATCCATCATTGTTCTCTACCCCAAATAGATGTTCCAGGTGTTCGGGGGAGTCTCCTGGGGGCACTTTGCCGTCCCTTTCCTCCTCGCTGCATCTGAAAGTTCCCTGTTACTTACACCTCCTTCAGGTCATAGGATCTGCTACCTTGTCTACCCTGCCCCTTGGGCTGGCCTCACCCCTTGCCCAGGTTTCTCCTCTGCCTGTGGGGAACTCCCTGCCTCTGGTCTTCTCTTTTGTCATTGTTCTTTTCTTCTGTTATGAGAATTGCATAGACACTAAGAGGAGAGGAGAGCCCCAGCCTGCCTAACTCCGGCCGCCTTAAAAAGGCATCTGCTGTACCCCGGCAGCCCCAGAAGTCTGTGGAGAGACATTCGTTGAGCACTTCACCTCTGGGTAACAGATGGTCCTTCCAGATCTGAGTCACAGCTTCCTGCCTAGAATGGGAACCTGGTTATTGGAGACTTATTGGTGGTGATCACTGCCTAGGACCTGTGTGAGGAAAGAGGCAGCCTCCTCCCCCTGCCCGTCTGCCTCTGCTGCTGCCCCTCTGATTTGGTGAGGTTGAGGGTAACAGCAGCCTCTGGGCCTTTCCTCTGCTGATCACTTTCCTCCAAGGATCTTGTCACTCAACGGAACCCTTAACTCTTAGAAGGCAGAGCCCTATCTCTGCCACTTCTGTCTCTAAATATCAATCAATATAAGAATCCTTGAATAAATTATAGTACACACATAAACTGTCAGCCAGGGTCCAGTCAAGAAATAGAGTTTGCACCAGTTATTTTTCCTTGCAATACTCTGTTATGAAAATTTTCAAACATACAGGAAAACTGAAAAAATTGTAAAGCAAATACCCATATACCCACTAAAATTAACATTTGGCTTTGTTTGCTTTATCATATACTTTTCAATATATCCATCTGCCCATCCATGTTATTTTGGGGATGCATTTCAACGTAAGGTGAAGACAGCAATATGCTTTATCCAGGAACACTTCAACATGTATATAATTAACTAGAGTTCCATATTTGCTTACAGCTCTTTTTTTTTAAGGTAAAATTGTATACAAACACACAAATCTTAGTGGGTTTTGCCAAATTATACACCTGTGTAATTCAAACCCCTATCAAGATACAGAAAATTAATGTAACAAATACTTTCACTGTCAGTCTCACTTTCCCTGTCAGTCTCACTGCTTCCTCCTCTACCTGCAAACACTGTTTTGATTTTTGTCTGCCAGAACTTATTTTGTCTGTTCTAGAACACCATATAAATTGAGTTATACCATATAAAGCCTCTTTCAGTCAACCTAATGTTTTCAGGAGCCACCCGTGTTGTTGCATGTATCAGTAGCTTGTTTCTTCTTGGTGCTGAGTAATATTCTATTATATGGATTTACCACTATTTGCTTGTCCATTTCCTGTTGATCGACATTTAGAATGTTTCTACTTTTTGTCTATCTGTCAGAAAAGCTGCTACAGAATTTTTTTAACAATTCTTTTTGAAGTCTTGTTTTCATTTGTCTTGGGTCAATACCCAAGGTTCATAGGGTAGGATAATGTTCAGATTTATAAGAAGGACCCAGCACTGCCATGCCCAGACCTGACCATGACCTGGCCCAGGTCTACTGCCATCCTTTGTCTAAGTACAGATGCCAGCCTTCTGGTGCCATCTTCTCCTTTCATGGTGAATTATCTCCTGGGGCCCTTTTCCCCCCATTTATCCTTATCATTTGGCCTTGGTCTGGACCCATCAGATGTGCTTCAGTCATAGTAACACTCATAGAGAAGGCCTGGGAGTCTCCATCTCTTTCATTTCAAGAGCCCCTACTTCCTTGTAAATGTTCCTATCTCTTCCCAAGAAACCTCCAGACTCACATGAACTGATAGGGCCAAAACTGGGCAATAACATTGTCTCTAAGCTGATTCTAGGTCCTGAGGAAGCCCGAATGTTCCATAAGCAGGGCTGACCACCCATGGCCACCAGCTTGCATTCCTCTCAGGTCCATTCAGAGTGGCTGGGTCAGGGCCCGTGAGGCAGGGGGTAGACAGCTGGACTCCTGGGGCCCAGTCCAAGGCTGCATGGATCTCGAGCCAACTCCCTGGGCCATCAGGCTTCAGCACCCTCATCTCCCTATGATGTCTGTGAAGGGTCACCAAGGGGTCACCAGTGCTCTCCACCTTGGGAGAGGTCAGCCTTTACCCAAGCGGTCAGCACAGGGGTTAAGAGTGCAGACATTGAACAGAGATGCCCAGGCTGTTGTCCTGACTCCATCCTTCCCCAGGTATCTCGTTGCTTCTATTTTAGGAAATTACAAATACATTGTAAAACAGACAGAGGATCCTCTGCTGAGCAACTCTTCTAGACAACCTGAGCTTCACACTCTGGATGAGATACTTTCCTCTGGGCCTTGGGCCCCTTGCCTATGAAAAGCCATTCAAATGGCAGGTGGTGGTATTACAGCTAACCTATGAGCTTGGGCAAACCAGGGGAGTCCAGTTAAATGGAAGCTCCTCCCACTGCCTAGGGTGGCCCCCGTGCCCTTGATTTGCCCTGCACTCATTGTCATCACTTGTGTAATCCTCACCTTAGCCTTGGAGAAAGAGTGGCCACACAGAAATTATAAACCCTCCTTTACAGAAGAGAAAACTGAGGCTGAAAGCAGGAACTTGACCTGTCACATCCCTGGGTGGGGACTCTCTCTGTGCTTGTCCTGCTATTTATCATAGCAATTCATGGTGAACTCTCACCTTTTGGGGTTCAGGGGTTAAAGCCTGGTAGCTAAAAGCTCAGATTCAGGAGCCAGACTACCCAGATTCCCATCCTGACTGCACCTAGTAAGGAAAGTTACCTAATCCCTTTGTGCCTTGATTTCTTCATCTGTAAATATTCTGAAGGGACTTATGTTGTTAACAAAGCATTAGTATTATCATAATGCATTGTGAGAATTAAATGAATGAACACAGGTAGAACAGAATGATACCTAGCACAGAATAGATGTTCCATAAACATTAGCTATTATTATAAGATCTCCCTCTTAGTCTACAGGGCAGGGCTCGAGTCCTGCGTCCAGTTCCTCTCTGCAATTCCCCTCTTCCCCTCCCCTCACCCCACAAAACTGGTCCAAAGATGCAGGTGAGAACCTCGTACTGTTTGCTGCATGAGTGAAGGCCCGAACGGACTCAAGTCGTTGGAAGCCTTGCCTTTGGTGGGTGCAGCACTTGAGAAGAGGTGGGTCTGGCTGGTCTGGGTGAGGCGCATTGGAGCTACCCCTGCCTGCAGCTACACGGGTGTGCATTTACCAAACCCCTTTCCTGGTTGCCTGGCCCCTAGCAGGATGAGATGTGGCCAGGCCTCTATGGCTCTGTGTTTTCCCACAGCTCTTAGTACCTCTCTAGCTGCCAGCTGCCACAGAAATCCCTCTCTTTGCTAAAACTGTGTTTCTGAAGTCAGACCATCTAGGCCAGGACATTCTTCAGCTAATGATGCCCATGGAGACAGCAGAGGCAGCAATGCACAGCCTCGCCCCAGGATTCAGCCCTGGGGAGAGCAGTTTGCCGGGGGCACTGTGGAGTGGAGGGGAGAGAGGTTGGCGAGCACCTCCCAAGTCCTGAGAGGCTACTGGAGGAGCCTTTGCAAATGCTTCCTGCAGCCACTTCCTAGAATCTAGGGCACACACACACACACACACACACACACACACACTCACCCTACATAGGGCATTACAATTACCTGGAGGGCTTGTTGAATCAAAAACTGATAAGCCCTTCCCCCAGGTCTGATTCAGAAATTTGGAGAGAGGCCTGCGCATTTGCATTTTAATATGTTCCCAGATGCTGCTGGTTGAAGACCATACTTTGTTATTTTTGTTGTTTAGCGTATGAAAATTTATTACTACTGTGTTTTCACCATTAAACTTACTATCTTGGTCTCTCCTTCTTGCTTTTGTATAAGGCCACTAGAGACAATGGCTACTTTGACAACCTTACAACAGACTCCAGGCATGTCACCAACAGCATGACCTTTTGGGACTAAATCCAGCAATCAGAACTTCAACATTTTCCTCAGTAAGATTCAACCATCAGTGGGTAGAAAGGCTGTGATTTTTTTTTTTTTTTTTTTTTTTTGCCATTCTTGATCAGCTGGACCCTGCCACATTTCCTGATGGCAGAATTTGGCTGTCTGGCTTCAACCCCTACTTCCCAGCACAACTCCCTCCTGATCTCTTCACTGGCTGCAGAGCTACCTGGCAGTTCAAAGACACTGACACTTGCCCATTCTGCAAGCGCCATGGGCCCGAGCAAAGCAAACACACTTTGAAAACCATTGTTTTAGGAAACTACCTTGGGGTCCTGGGCAGGTTCAGACTAAGTGAGGCAAGGTACCCAGGGAGCAAGACTTAAGGAGACACTCCCTCGTGAGGCTTGGGCAAGTGCAGCGTTGGCACCTGCAAGACCTGACAAGGAGTCTCTTTGAATGTTGTACCCTAGTGCCTGGCTGTTGTCCCACCAGTCCCAGCTCTACCCCCGGGGTCCCGACAATAGCCCAGCATCTGGCAGGTCCATAGTATAGCCAGTGTTTTCAGGAGCAGCCACCTTTTGTGGGACTCAGCTTCCTGGCGGGAAATTCCTCTTGGTTTGAAGCATGGCATTTTAAAGCCTAATCCTGAAAGAGGGGGCATGTGTGTGTGTCTGCGTATGTGTATAACTGTGGTTGAGAGCAAGACAAGACCAGGGAAAGTGGCCAAGAAAGGGTTCTGAGGGGCATAGAGTGCTGTGTACACTCCTTGCTAATAAAGAGTGGCTTCTAGACCAGCAGCATCACTTGGGATGCTTTAAAAAATTCTGAAGCCCAGGCCATCCTACAGAATCTGTATTTTAACAAGATCCTCAAGTGACATAGGCATGGGAACATAGGGTTCATCTGAAGTTTTTAAAAATACTGGGTCTCACCAGTATTTGATATAATTCTCCTGGGACTGAGTTTTTAATACCTGCCCAGAGGTTCTACAGGCTTTAAAGTCTGAGGACCATTTGTGTAGGCAGCTTCAGGGGGGCTTCAGAGTCAATACTGGAGGCAACATAGTATAGTAGAACTCACATGGCATTTTAGTATCTGGGGCATGAATTCTAATCCTGACTGCCACTTATGAGCTATGTGGTGGAGTCATTTTCTTTATTTCCTTAAAGTAAAATGGGAATATTAACAACATCTCTGGATTAAAACAGTTGTGATTATTATAATTAAAAGGATTTCAGTTTCACATTTAGGTCACATATCCTCAATTTTACCTTTGAGAAAGCTTAAGACCTCTCTGGGCCTCAGTTTCTCTCCTTGTTAAATTGGAGATTAGACCACTAAGGGCCTTGCTCCAATACACTGTGCATGCTTCTGCCTGTGAACAATGGTTCCTCTAGCAGCAATACCTGTCCTTTCTTTCTCATCTCAGCTCTTTTACCTCTCCATGCAGGCATGGCTCAGGGTGGGCTCTCCCCTCTGCAACCTCCAGCCTACTCAAACTGTAGGCTTCAGCTTGGAGTTCACTTCCTGTAGAGAGCCTTCCCCAACCACTCCCTCCCAAGCCCAGGTTAGGGGCCCTATGGTCACCTGAACTTCCCTACCCCCTCCTGTCCTTTATCACGGGATACTGTAATTGTCTAAATACTTGGCTGATCCCCAACTAGACTGTGATAGCCCTGGAGGCACTCTCCATATCTACCTCATACCCCAGTAGGTGTTCACCAAATACGTGCTTGAAAATTGAACGAACAATGGCGGGAGGTTGTGATCCACTGACTTCACAGCTAATTCTTCCTCCAAACTTATGGCCTTTACCAGTTTGATTCAACTCAGTGTTTAGAAGGTAACTGAAACATGAGGAAGACTTCATTAATTTAGGTGTCTTCCCTCCTGACATTAACTTCAATTATCTAACTTTCAGATAAACGCAGTTTTCTGTCTAAAGATCAGCTGAGTTAGAGGTCCCCGCTGCATCTTGACCACAGCCTGTCACAGGTGTACCACAGCTTACAAAACATTTTCCCATGTGCTGTCTCCTCATGGGAGGATGGCAGGGCAGGAATTATGGCCATCACACTGGAATATGAGCTGACTGAGGACAGGCATCTTGTCCATTTTGTTTGCTGAAGTTTCCTTGGCACATGATAGGTGGTCAATAAATTTTTTTTTCAGTGAAGGAATCTCTATCTTACTGATAAAGGAAAGGGGCTGGTTGTCCACCTATGATCACAAAACTGGAACTTCAGAACTGAGGGGTCCTGACCTGCTGTGCAAGGCCCCTTTCTACTGCCCTGGGCATGCAGTGTCTAACCTGGTACAGAACTTATGCTCCAAAGTGTGAAACTCCTTCCCCATCTGCTCACACTTACCACATCTTTTCAAGGGCTGGGGTCATGATGCCCACCATCTGTGCCTTGCACAAGTCCTAGGGGCACATTTCCCACAGCCCAGCATTTTCTCTGCCTTTAGGTCCTGTGGGTTTGCCGATTTGCAGGCATGATTGAGCATGCCCCGTGCAGTGCGCTTCCCTCTACCTCTGTGCAGAATCCTAATTGCCCATCCTACTGGAGGCACAGGGCAAAATGGTGTGCCCACCTCTATCCCAATCCAGCCCTCAGCTTGGCATCTGACAGGGATACTTAGGGCTCAAAGGGAAGGAGCAAAGAGAGGCTAAACCAGGCATTTAGTCAGCGGGAACAGATAATGCCTGCAACATGGCAATGGCTGGGAGCAGCTCAGTCCAGAGTGAGAACCATGCCTCCTTATCCCCCAGCAAATGAAACCATAACACCTGCATAGAATAGTCAACGGCCAGCTCCTGACTGCATTGTCTAGTTTCCTTTAACACTTACTGTAACAGGACAGCTAATGGCCTACAAACAGACAAGCATTTGAATTTTAGTCTTAGCTCCACCACTGATTTACCATGTGACCTTGACTAGGTCAGTCCATACCACATAGAAAGTTCAGGAAGAGCTTCCTTAAAGGAAAGAAAATGAGCAATTGCAGTAACTATCATTCATGTAGTAGTTCACAGTTTCCAAAGAACTTTCACATACATTATTTCATTTAGTCTACAAAGCAGTTCTGTGTGCCCATTTTACAGATGAACAAGTATACAGATGGGCTAAGGACTTGTTCACAATCAGTCACATTGGTAATATGAGGCAGGGGGGGCACTTGAGTCCATGTTTTCTAACTCAAACTCTGATTTTGCCTCCTCATTTTCAGTCAGTTGACTTCCACAAGCATTTTTCTGATCACATACTGCATACAGGGACCAATGGACAAGCCAACAAATGAAGACACCATGGTGCCTGACCTCTAGAAGCCCAGAGTCCAGCGGCAGAGTCAGACACATACTTTACAAACAACCCTATGGAGAAGAAGAGGTGGGTGACCCTGTCAGTGTGGGGTGGATAAGACTTCATGAAGGAGGGGGCATTTAACCACCCTTGAAGGACGATAAGAGTTTAGTAGGAAAGAGGAAGTGTAGAAGAGCCAAAAATATGTCACCACCAAATGCCCAGAGTGTGCAGTGCAGAGGGCACAGAGGGACCCAAGTGTCCAGGCAAAGATATAGAGAGGATGAGCTAGAGAGTTGCTGACCCAGAGTAGGAAGGGCTGAGACCAGTCAACTAGAGTTCAACTTCCGTCCTATATGTTGCTGGGAAATTGAAAGGCTTTAAACACTGTCAAATAGCTCTTTAATAGCTTTTTAAAGATATACTTTAAAAACTGATTTAAATACATAATTTTCTTGAACCCCCCCCCCCCCGAAGATCTGATCGAAGCACAGATGCTGTATCCAGAAAAAGCACATCCCCAAATACTTATCAGTCATGTCGCCAGGTGGAAATACAGGCCAAAGGATGCCAGTTCTTTGGTTGTTTCCAAATGTTTCCAAAAATGAAATACTAAAAATTAAAACAAACACTGAGGGGACCAGACAACTTGTCAGAAGCCTTCAGTCTGTTGGGGCAGCCAGTTTATTACCTCTGGGCAAGGCCAAGGTCACAGGTATTTAGGGTTTATGGTCAGACCAGACTCAAGTTTCCAACCTTGACTCACCTCCTTACATAGCCAAAATCCTCTCTTCAGTTTTCACTTCCACACCTCAGCTCATGCCACTTCCATACATGAAAAGCCTGCCGTGAGTCCCACATCTGCCATAGCATTGTCCATATCCCACCAGCATCTCTGCAGGGCTTTACACTGCTATGCCTTGGACACTTGCCATGCTCACTCTGTTCCTCACTATTTGTGACCCTATCTACAGACTTTTGCTGCACCAGGAACTCCTGGGGATGGCAGCATTTGATTCATCCCTGTGCCCCCCAGTGCAGGGCTTCTAAAGAGCCAGCCCAGAGTGCTCAGGCCTCACTAGCCTGGGTGAGAGACTGGCAGCATTCATCCCTGTGCAAGTGAACTCCTCACTTGGAGCAGAAGGATGGATAATTACAGCCCGGCTTTAGCAATCTGTTAAGGATTCACCCCTCAGGGTGTGTGAATTGCTGTGAAATTTTTATCAAGGGGAAAGCGGAAAGTGATTTTTAAAGGGAAAGTTAAAGGAAGAAGGAGAAAGGAATATCTGTAAGGTCTGGAGCCAGCCTGTGTGGACCTTTCAGCCTTGGAGAAAAGGAAACAGAACGAGGCTGTGCTGTCAGGAGGCCCAAGAGAGGCCCTAGCCTTGCCCTGGCATGACTTCAGGCAGCTTCTTCCCCTCTTTCAACAGAAAGGGGCAGAACTGGTTCACCTCATAGGGCCCTTCCTCTCTAAGATAAGACTATTTGTGGGAATGTAAGGTCCTGGTTAATGCAATCTGGGGGCTGCAGGGGCTGACTTCCAATGGTCTTTCTCTGATGGGGCTCCAGATGGAGAGGGTGATGCCAGGAGCTGCCACCCAGAGCCCTTTAGCACGTTGCCCCAACTTCCCCTGGAGGTGATAGCTTGGTCAAGTTCTGTAGGCTGGATTAAAGGAGATCTGGCCGCGGGGCAGACCCTGAGACTTCCTGAGGCCACGAGAAGCAGGGCTGAGATAGCACCTGCAGGACCTTCAGCAAGCCACTAAACTCCTTGAGTCTCTGTTTCTCCATCAACAAGATGTGAACAATAAATTCAATTCTGGGTAGTTGAAATTAAAAAATCTACCCGGAGCCTGACACATGGCAGGTGCCTAATCAGTGTTAGATCTCTATCTCATGAGCCTTAAGTTGATACAAACAGGTCAGCCCTTAGACACAGCCCCAGGCTGTTCTATATAGACTCCAGGAATCTGATTTTATCTTCAACAGAAAGCCTCCAGCCCCACCCTGATACAGCCTTAGGGAAAAATCATCCCAGCAGGACAGGTGGGCATAGATGGTGAATGCAGAAGGGAGAATGAAAGGGAAGTTGGGCCAGGTGATGGGGGACCTGAAATCCCTCACTAGATGTCTGAGATAGTGAGTCCCAGAGTGCTCTGTCCAAGGGGCTTTCTCAGTTGTCTGGAACCAACCCTGAATGGGCAAGATACGGATTCCAGGGGTCAAGGACTAACAGGCAGAACCCCAGACCCTGAGCAGGGCCCACCTACCACTTCCCAATGGCAAGAACTGATGACCCCATGACAAGGGCACTGGGCAGAGTGAAGCTACAAATGGGGAAACTGAGTGTTGTGGCCAGAAAGAAAGCACTCAGAGGCAGGGCCAAAACCTATTTGCTGAGTCCTTCCTGGGCACCCACCACATCCCAGGAGAGGAAACCAGGAGGCAGGATGGAGTAACAGCTTTGGGCACAAGTGTCCAAAAGCTGAGAAAGAAGAAACCATCATAAGTGTGGGGTCAAACATCACCCCCACCAGGCACTCTGCTCACCTATGTCATGTGCTCCCTGCCTTCCAAATTTCCAAATGAGCCCTCAATTTAGCTTCAGTCTTTAATAATTACTGAGCTTTTACCTATTTTTTTTCAGAAAAATCTGAGTTTATATGTTCGACATGCTTGCTTCCTTTCAGCCTCTTCCTTCTCATTCTCCATTGCATTGCTTGCTCCACAGCTGTATTCAGATCCTAATATTATACCTAGGACATAGCAAAATTTCAATAAATGCATGTCAATACAAGGACAGTTCATTTATGAGCATGTTCTTTAGCCAAGCCCTGTGTCAGGTGCTGGGGGCACAGAGATGCTTCTGGGTGGCTCCCTCACCCTGGACCACCACCTCTATGGCTTAGCACTCTTGATTAAAGGTCCTTGAGGGCAGACCCCCTGCATCATTCTGCTCTCAGGATGGCACAGGGTGCAGCTCAGAGCAGGGGCTCAGAGATCATAGGATTAACTGAGCTGAGAAGCAGATGTTTTGGCCCTGATGAAAAGTCAAAAGCAGAGCAGTCAATAAGCTAGAATGGCTACAACCTCTTGGTGTCTGTCTCCATCTCTCTGTCTCTCCTTCTCTGGATCTATCACTGTCCTTCCCCACTTCCCTTTCTGTTGCCTCTCCCCTAATGTCTGCCTCTACTTCATAAACTTGCTCACATTTTTTTTCATGGGTTAACTTAGAAATAAAGCTCTCAGTTGTTTACACAATATACAACCAAGATGACTGGTGATAACAGCATAAAATATAATTGACAAGAGCTAAAACCCCACATGGTAGAAATTTTCATTGACTAAATATTGACTAAAAAATCAAATCTTCTTGACTTACTAAATTTTATCCAGGAAACTTGGGCTTGGTCAAAATAGAATTGGAATAAAAGAAAAGCCACAATGGCATATGTTATCATGAGTTAATTAAGAAAAAACTGATTGATAAACCATCTTCTTGGTGAAACAACAGCCTTGATTGAATAATTTCAGTAAGACTGAGAAGATAAACTAAACTGAAAAAAAAAGAAGCCAATTAACTTTACAGTGCTTGCTTTGAAAAATAGTTTTTCCATAAAAATAAATCAGTGTTGATTTAATTTTTATTAAAACACTGATTACAACAGAGTCATATGCCCAGGCCTGGGGTGCTGGTGGTGAGACATGGATGAGTAGGCTTGGTTAACCTGTCTGCTGTCTCATAACTACTCACTCTGCCCCCACCACCAAGCTGTCTGCAATGATCTGGCCCAGTTTCTCCTGATTTTTAATCATCACTGTCTTAGGAGTGGTTTTTGTACTTCCAAAGGAGTTTAGTTTTTACACTAATTGCTACCTCCTTAATCAATTAATGAGACTTAAAAGGCCATTTATCATTGGAAATTGCAACTGGAATCACCAGAGCACTACACTAGCCCACAGATGCTAAGGAATTGCATCCTACATTGATAATTGTACCCTGGCTTTAATGGGATTCTTATTAACATATACATTATTAATTAGACCATTAATGCAGATGTCATTTTGAGTCACACCAGGATTCCCGATGGCTCACATGATTATTAAACCTCCCTAATTTGCACAAGGAATTAATATTATATTAAAGGTTCTCTCCACTGTGTATATGAAATAAAATGCTTACTTTCGAATCTCACCCGCAGCATCCACTCATACTTGCTACAGAGAGGAATGGGAGGGAAGCATTTCATTCTAAGACCTGAGAGCTTCCTATTTTGCAAATAAGCTTAGTGTCTGTAAGTAAAGAGGGAAGGAAAGGCTGAGAGAGTGGGAAAAAGGGAGGCCAGCCCCCTCTCCTTATGCCCAAAACCTCAGGAGGAGCTTACTGTTCTTTAATAAGCAAAGTTTCCTAATGCACCAAAAATATAATATTTAAATTTTTTTCTTATTATAAAGTATCACTTATTCATTGTAAATAATTTAGGAAATACACATTAGCAAAAAGGAAAATATTTTTATCACCCATTCTCTTAGCACTCAGTAATTACCACTCTGAAAATTCTCCTGTGCTATTTTAGTCTATTTTTTCTATGCTTAGACATCCTTTCACACAAATAGAATAATACTCTATACATTGCTTTCAAACCTTCCTTTTTAGTTTAATATTCCATTAACACTTTCCTGTATCAATAAGTGTTCTTCTAGAGCATCATTAATTTTCACCTTGTACAAATTGATTTACTTCATTCTTTTAAATGGCTATGGGTTGGTCAGCTTAATATGTCAACTTGGTCAGTTACCGTCCCCAGTTATTCAATCAAACACTAATCTAGATGTTGCCAAGAAGGTGTTTTGCAGGTGTGATTAAAGCCCATAATCAGTTGCCTATAAGAGAGATTACCCAAGATGATCTATCCTACAGTACCCTAGATAATTTAGGTGGGCCTTTTTCTGCCAGTTGGAAACCTGAAGAGCAGAGTTGAGGCTTTCCTGAAGAAGAAACTCTACCCATGTACAGCAGCCTCAGCTCATGCCCAAGAGTTCCAGCCTGTCTTTCCTGATGGCCTGCCCTATGGATTTTAAACTCACCTAACCACCCCCTACAATTATGTAAACCACTTCCTTGCAATTAATCTCATACTACACATATCTCTTACTGGTTCTGTTTCTCTGGTTGAACCCTGACTGATATAGGCTGCATAGGATTTTTTTCTATGGCCATAGTATAATTTAACTAACCCACCCCCATTTCCACTGTTGGATATTGTGCTGGATTGTCTTCCTATCAAGTTGGCAATATCACTTGTTTCGGGCTGGAACTACACTTACCAGTATACTGTTTCCTGAATACTTCCAGAAAGGTAGAGATTGCTGATAAGAGGAACCAATGCAAAATTTTTGGAAGCTAGAGGGAAGCCATTATCATTAGGAGTGCATGGCAGTCGGATGTGATGACAGCGTCACTAGGCATAGCAATTTTGACAAATGTAGTGGCTTTGCAGACCTCCCTGTGAGCTTCCACTCCACGGACCCACTTAGGTGGCCAGATGCATGCAGCTTCTCAGACTTTCCCACAGTCTTGTCTTTTCTGCCTGTACCACCTGTACCTCCTGTGCTGCAGGAGGAAGTGGTTAAACAACTGCTTCTTGAACCCTTCAACTTTCCCCTCAAGAACCTTACTTCTATGGCTACTCCTAGATTTGCATAAGCCCTAAGTCTTATGTTAAATCCCATATTCCTGTAATACCTGTAATGGCTCTGTGTTCCTAATTGAAACCACTAGTGGTCCAGAGGAACAAATCCTTAAAATGGGAGTGGGAAATTCTTTCACTAATATTAGAATTAAGGGTATTAACACCACCATTGCTACATCATGGTAGTCCATGGCACAAAGTGACAAAATGTCTTCTTAAATTATTATTAAATTATTATTTGTAGTCATCTGAAGTCAGGTATCTGCAGAAAGAAAGTCAGGATGACCAATTAGCTGCTGCAATAGAACACTATAGTGGACATAAAAGATTATATAAGGACTGTGGGGTTAGTTGACTACCTCTAGCTGTGCTGAAGAATTTGAAAAAAGAAAATAGTAAGCTCAAGCTTTAAACCCCCAACACGAGGCCCAAGTAAGAAAAGAGAAAGCTTTGGTGATTATCCTCAAATAATCTTCAAGCTCACAGAATTTGCTGATCTGACCATGTTCCCATGTAACAGCAGGCCTGGTAGAACAGTGGAACAGTTTTTTGAAGACTCATTTATGGCACCAGATGAATGACAAGCCTTTACTGGGCTGGGGTAATGTCTTACAGAATGGGGTATATGCTCTAACTTAGTGACCAAGGTATAGTACTGCTTCTCTCACAGCCAGGATTCCAGGGTCCAGGAATCAAGGGGAAGAAACCGAAGTGCCTCACATCATCACTACCCTTAATGATGTACTATCAACATTTTTATTTCCATCCCTGTGGCTTTGGGCTTTCTGGCATAGAAGTCTTTGCTCCCCCAAAAGACCACTTCCATCAGCGGACCCAACAGTGGTCCACTTTGCACTCCCTGGAGTGATTAGTCCTGATTACCAAGGGGAAATTAAGTTGCTACTACACAGTGGAGGCTACCATAGATTAAATGTTTGTGTCATCCCAAAATTCGTATGTTAAAACTCATCACCCAAAATGATGGTATTAGGAGATGGGACACTGGGAGGTGATTAGGTCATGAGGCCAGAGTAGTCATGAGTGGGATTAGTCTTCTTATAAAAGAGGCCCCACAGAACTCCCTGGGTCCCTCTGCCATGTGAGGTTACAGTGAGCAGACAACCATCAGTGAGGAAGTGGGTGCTCGCCATTCACCAAATCTGTTGGCACT
The DNA here is from genome assembly GCA_032199065.1 of Smutsia gigantea. NCBI lineage: Eukaryota > Metazoa > Chordata > Mammalia > Pholidota > Manidae > Smutsia > Smutsia gigantea. The sequence continues at coordinate 61,472 of JAVSCE010016793.1, forward strand.
GTGATCTTGGACTTCCCAGAGTCCTGAACTGTGAGAAATAAATGTTGTTTATAAGCCACCCAGTCTGGTATTTTGTTATAATACCCTGATCAGACTAAGACAGGGGCAAAGAGGAGTCTTTCTGGGACCCAGGAAATTTTCTGGATGTTTACTAATACTTGTCCTGTGGTAGAAGTGCATGGAAAACATCAGCAGCGTTTAATGACATAGACTCTTCAGGAATGCAGGTTTGAGTTGTTCCACCAGACAAGGAACCATAATAGCCAAAGTGCTTGCTAAGAGCAAAAACGATTAAGGCATGGGTAATAGAAGAAAGGAGTCAAATTCCAGATATAACCACATGACCAGTTGCCAAAATGAGAATCATTTGCTTTCTTGTTTCCCTGCTTTGGTCTGAATATGTCTCTATGTGTTAACCACCTTTTTCCGTTTCCCCTTCTCCCATTCTCTTGCTAGTTAATATAAACTATATTAATAGTGGTTAATCCTGTATCTCCTTATTTAAGTTACAGGACATAAAAGGGGAAGGGTGACCCAGCTAGATGAGTGAATATCAAGAGATGGATAAAGTGACCTACGAGACTGTTTCCTCTTGTGGAGGAAGAGGTAGCACATCTTCAGCTGTACCAAAGAGAGCTGCCCAATTAGGCGAGAGTGGGCTTTTGGTCCTGTCTTTATTCAGAGATCAGCCTTCATGAAGGGGATGTTCACAGATGCCAAGGTGGCAAAGGGGTGGACTCTTCCATATATCTTCTTGGAACCTCATTCCAGAGAAGGCCAGAAACTACACTTCCCAGAATCCCATTACCTGTATGATTTGTACAATTAGAGTTTGTCAAAGAGAGAAATTCACAAAAGATTTGGAGGGCAGAAGTGAAGCAGAAGCCATTTCCTTGGGACATCATGTCAGGGACCGTGGCAGCAGTCAGATGTGGCGCTGAACAGAGAGCTCTGTAAACTCTCCTGTCACGGCCCCTCTTCGGTGGCCAGGCACGCTGGGTTCCTCAGGCCTCTCATCCCTGCCATTCCTTCAGCGTGGAGTGGTTAGTCACTAACTCTCCTGACTCCCCTTCCAGACCTTCACTTCCCAGCTTCCATATCCACAAACTGGGCACTCTCAGACACTGGCCTGGCCACCTCATCATGTAGGCCCCTGAGTTGTGATTGTCACTGAATCCTCCCTACTAGGGAAATAGTATACCATCTGCTTCTTTTTGTTTGCTTTAAAGAAAGGTATAGAAAACCAGAACTTATGTTAAGAAGTATTGGAGAGAAATAATCAACTATGTAAATAGATCCATCACCCTTTAAAGCGGTGGTTTTCAAGTGGGGGCTATTTCACCTGTCAGAGATATGTGGCAATGTCTGGGACATTTTTGGTTGTCACAAGGGGTGGGGGTTGTGAACAACAAGATGAGTTGTTACTGGCATCTAGTGGGTAGAAGCCAGGAATGCTGCCAAACTTCTTACAATGCCCAGGACAGTCCTTCCCCCACCCAGAACAAAAGATTATCTGGCCCCTATTGTCAATACCTAGGCTGAGAAGCCCTGCTCTGCACATGCTTTCATTTTAGCCTAGATCCTACAATTCCAAGTGTTCTCTAGTAGGAACACTTTCAAGGAGATCAAGGAGGGGGAGAAGGAATTTGAATGCTCCAAAAGCTAAGGATATAGGCTCCCATGGTCCAAAGTGATCTCCTTATTATTGTAAGGACCTTTAAAATGGCAAATTCTCCTAGTTCAGGTTTCAAAAACATTCAGGTTACAAAGTCAGTTTGGCTACAATTTTTCCAAGTCTCATCCACTGGTAAAGCAATGTCTACCTCTGCCTTGCTAGGTCACACAGCACTGTTGCTCAGAGGCCCCATTGCTAGTCCATATAGCACCTTAATGCAAATTAGAACAAGCCTCCCCTCTCCCATATAAAGTTTTAAATGGATATATTATTTACTTCTTAATAATAATTATTATAACAAAGTCATTTTGTATAAGACAAATCAATTGTATAATATAAAAACACACGTGATATTCAGAGTTGTACACTTTAGATTTGTGTGCCATATGTACATTAGACCAAAATAAAATGTTTTAAATAAAACAGAAAATTTGAGCTTTTACTCATAATAATTAGAACTAGAATATAATTACTTGTTTTAAAGTCATTATATGTAGTATGGGATACCTCTTGTGCCCTACCTCATATCCTCCCAACTACTTTTTTGGTCCAGCTGTTTTTGTTGCCTAAAATAACCTGAGAGCACCTCACCTCAGTTGCTTTCCATATCTCCTGCTTTCTGCTCTAGGGCTCTTCTGCTGTAGTCACATAGGACATGCTGACAAATGTGAAAACTTTGAAGTACCTGTTAATTCCTCAGAGAGCAACAACCCTTGACCCATAGGGGATGGGCACCAGTGCAGAAATGCCCCCTTCTTCCGCCCCATGGGATACATTCCACATGGCTCCTCAGGGCCCCAGCCAGATGGAACCCAGATGCTCACAGTGTGGCCAGCTGCATTAACAAGGGTTGGACTGACTGTCCTTCCTGTTCCACTCTTCCTTCCTTGGTACCAGTTTCCTAAACAGACCACCTTTCTGAAAATCCTTGTCCGCCTGTGTCTCTTGGGGGAACTGAGGCTAAGACATGTATCTTGCTTTCATAGAAACAAAATGTTTATGATCATTTTAGGCTTACTTGCTCCAATGTCATGTTTTCTCTAGGAATGATCATGAGATGTGGCCAACTATAAATCTTACATTATTTTAAGTATATTTTAATTTCAAGAAGCTATGTTCTCCATTAGCAACCACTGTTGTCAAAGTTAACTATATTCTGAGAGCTACCAAAGTATTCAGAAATGCGTCCAGTAAATTATTGATGCAAGTGTATTGTTAAATGTCAAAAGGAGAGTTTAGAAAACAGTTTAAGGTTTTAGTTATTCACAGATCCATGCCCCATCAATAGCATAGCAGTCAATTTCAGTTGTAAATTTTCACATAGTTACTGTTGTTCAAGTCCATCACAATTCTTCAAATTACATATGGCATTTAGAAGAGTGAAAAACCATGCATGATTTTTTCACCATTACAAACCTTTCTTCTAAAAAATAATATTGTTATATCCAATATTTTTAAAAAGAAGTTGATTTTGAAATTTCATATGGGTCATAAATGGGCTGATCATGGAATTCACAGTAACATGAGTCTTCTGACTTTTTTACCCTTGTATTGCCTTCTTTAGAGAAGTATGCATCACTTATCTCCTATTTGTTTAGCATTAAGAATAATTTTTCTTAAACATTATCATTTAATTTCTCTTTAAAGAATGTTTTCATTCCTTTGATGCTTTCAAAGCATTTTGTATATTAATGTTAGTTCCTACATCCTTTTATTTATATGACAAATTTTACATAAAACATCATGTCAAATTGGTACTAAGAAAATTAATTTAGAAGTGTTTTTTTGATAGATGTCTGAACTTGCATTCTGCAGTCTATATTTTCATAAGCTAGATCTTTCAATTATAAAATGTACCTCTTCTTCAAAAGCAGAAGTGGGACAAAACGTGTCAACCTGGTTAGAACAAGACATTTTACTTCCATCTGCAAGAAAATTGTCATGATAAATGTATGTTACCCATTTTGAAAGTGAAAGCATTTATAATAAAAACATTTTCTAGTTTTCAAATGAGGTTGCTTGCAAAACAAATGGCACACTGACATACGATAACCTTGTGTAATACACAATCTGAACAGCCAAACATGGAAGCCCTGTGAACAATGTACCTTATCATTTCAGGCTCCCCTCTCATAACCTGGCCCCAACCTACCTTTGCTGTCTCCCACTACACATGCCTCTGCTCCAGCCAAATACCCATTCCCTATACAGGCCTTTGCTGGGCTGGTCCCTCTGCTTTGGATGCTATCACTGCCCTGCCCCTGCCTAGTGACATTCTACTCAGGGGGGAGCACCATCCCCCAAACTCCAGAGCACTGTTTTCAAGTCATTTGGGCCAAGCTCCTGACCAGACTGTGAACTCTCCAAGACACAGAATAGACTGGCTCCATCTCAGCTTCCTGGCAGTCAAGCCCAGTCCACAGTGGTTGAGAAAAATAAGATGAATTGAGAAGGCCTAGGATCCAAGAAACTCTCTGAGGACCATGGCATTTCTTGATGGTGGCACTGGCTGCTGTTTAACTTAGTAGTGTTGGAATGATAATGGAGCTGATTATCTGGGGACCATTCATGAGCAGAAAGGGTGCAACCTTGGGAAGCAAGGAGACAAGTAACTATGAGGAAAAAATTTCTAAATAAGCCTTCCCTGAAGCTGGGCTCTCCCACGGACACTTTGGCCTTTGCTAACTGCCTCAGCTATTTAGCATTTATTGAGTACCTATAGTGTACTGGGTTCTGATATAAAACAGACTCTGCCCCCAAGGAATTTGCAGCCTATGAGGAAGACACATATGGCTCAGTGATGACTTCCCAGTGTACTTGTATGAAGTGCTTACTAGAGGGAAGGGCACGTATCAGGCAGCTCCTGGAGAAAGTGGTATTGAAACTGAGATGAAGGCTGAAGAGTTTCTCGGGGGAGAAAATCTAGGGATGGAATTATAGGCAGAGGAAACAGGACATGCAAAGGCAAGGAGGTCTGACCTTTAAAAGTCACAGGTCATTTGGTGTGACTAGACATTCAGATATGAGCAGGACAATAGACCCTAGCGACTGGAACAAGCCAGATCATGATCCCCGAGAGGTTATAGTATTCTGAAGGTAACAAGATCCTTTGAAAGGATGTAGGCAACAGAGGGACATGGCCAGATTAGTGTTTTGGAAGGTCATCCTGGTATGATCCACATGCCTTAGAGACTAAGCTGAGTAATTTGGCTCTGAGGTTCATAAAAGGCAAATAAATGACATACGGGTCACCTGAGAATCTTGTTAAAATGCAGCTTCTGATTCAATAGGTCTGGAGGTGGGCCTGAAATTGTGTGCATTCTCAAAAGCTCCCATACTGCTGGTCCATGGACCACACTTTGAGTAGCAAGGGAATGAAATCTATCATCAGCTGGCCCAGTTACTAATGAGGGCTATGAATTTGTAGACCACCAGCTGTATTCTCAGGTTTTCACGTGCACAGGATTGAAACCATTTTCACTGAGCCTTGCCTGTCCCAACTCTCCCTCAGATACACAGAGGAATCAGGAAGTGCCTAGGTCCTTAAGTGGAAGTAAGGGGTCACTGGTAGATGGACAGTAGGTCACAAGGTCAGGTGTCTCAGATTGATATACAGGCAGCTCCTGGTCCTGCAATAAGCATTAAAAGGACAATTCCTCACAGCATATGTCTAAACCATACTTCTGGAGTGCTATGCTCAGCTCTGTTAGAAGACAGCTCAACCATGAGGTATCAGGAGTGAGAAGACAGCACGGGGAAAGGACCCAATCCCAGAGGGATCTGGGGTACTCAACTTGGAGAAGACTTGGTCACCTCTGAATGTCTAAGGGACTGTCACAGGACAAAGGGAACAGATATGACCTGATATTCCCAGGGGCTGAGCTAAAACAAATCAACGGATTGGAACTACAGTAGAAGAGATCTGCTGTAAAAAACAAATTCCAAGATCTGCCCAAATAAGGGATGAGCTACTTTGAATGGTAGTGAGCTCCTTGCCACTGGAGATGTGCAAGACTATTTTACATAGTGGAAGACTGCACTGGTTGACCCCTGAGTCCTGAGATTCTCTCATCTACTCATCTAGCTCAGGAAACTCTAATCATTGCAGTAAGCCCAGAAAAACCCTGCTGTTGCCCTCAATCAAATAATCAAATGCTGATCATATTTCCACATTGTCTATTCATATCTTACCATCTCTTTTTGGCTTCAACGTTCTTCAGAGAAATCCCTACATGCTGCTGCAAGTCAGAAATCATGGGTTAAGCCTCTTGCCATCTTGCTCTGTGGTCTTGGGAATATTGTCCCCCCACTCTGGACTTTAGTTCTGATATTAAACTTCACACCCTGGTGCACTGCCAAATCTGACAAATGGGAAGTCCACTCAGGATGGGGACCATCTCAGGTTCACTGGAGAGCCCCACGGCCTAAAACATAGCATGTGTTCAATAAATAATTGGTGAATTGAACTGTGCTCAGCACAGTGACTATTGAATTGAATTGAATCAAATTCACAAATGTTTATGGCACAGAGCAGCAGAATGTTGGTGCTAGATGAAACTTACAAACCGTTTAGTCCCAGCCTCTCATGACTCACCCTTCCTTTCCTACTCTACCCCCATTTTCTACCAAAGGACAAAAGGGCTGACAAGGTCTGTTCTCATTCCTCACAGAAAACACTGTCTCTGAACTCTTACCTGTGCTAGAAGGTTCTGACTTTTTGCTTTCAAACCAAACCTCTTCCCTGTGCTCCAGATCTGTTTGGCTTCCACCCACCAATATTCCTGTGATAATTCCACATGCACCACAAAATCAATATGTCTTACTTCCCTCAAACCTGCCCCTCCACCAAGTTCCATCTCATCCCCCAAGTCCCTTAGTCAAGAAACCTGGGGTCATCCTAGACTTTCCTGACTTTTAAAAAAAACTAAGCTGACTCTTGAGGGTAGAGAGTAATGAATGATTTCTGAGTTTATTATTTTTACATCAGTAATAAAGTCAATTTTGCAAGCTTAGAATCATAATTTGAAAAAGATGCGGTGCAGAATTAATCTGAAAGTGCACTTTTCAGCAAAGCACATAAATACTTGCTGAAATAACCAGATTATAAATTCTATACTCATCACAGGTTTTTTTTTCCAGAAGCAACATACCTCCCTACCAGGCTGGCCTTGCTGGCAGCCAACCTGGGTCATGCTTTCTTGCCTAGGACAGGCAGAATCTGTCTCGAAGGCTGCCTCGGGCCTATTATGTGCCTGAGGGTTGGGAGACTTGGGTTCTCCTTTCCCCATCTGTGCAGTGAGGCCAGGGAGTTGGATTAGAATATCAGAATGCAGATCCCCAGGCCTCTGGCTCCAAAGATGTGTCCATGGAACGTGCATTTTACCAGGTGATTGTGATACGGTTGGTTTGCCAGCACCATTTGGAAAAGGGCCCAATTAGGCCATCTCATCAGGTCCTTCTGGGACTGACACCTAGGAAGCTGTGACAGATGTCCCCTCCTGTCCAAGGCTCACAACGGGAGCTGACTCTTATGTGTGGTTGGAACCACTACAAACCACAACTATGTGATGCCCCAAGATGCCTTCCTCCTGAGGATGGTGTCAGCTGTGCAGAGAAATGGATCAGCAGGACCACTGTCTGGGGTGATAATTTAAAGGGGCACTAAAATATTCCGGGAAATATAAAAAAAAGTATTTCCCAGAACACTCCTCAAAAATAGAATCATGCATGCCTGGAAAGAATTCCTTGACAATCTGCTTGTTCTTGGACCAAGATGCTTACACCAGGAGGGTGGTATAAGTTTCAGGGGTCCTGCTGGAAAGCAACAGAAATGGACTCTAGCTAATAATAATTAGGAAGTAAATTTAATGAAAGTATAGTAAGCAACTCACAGAATGGTGGGGACAGATGCAGAACCAGGATTAGAAAATGGGAAGAGGTCAGGCCCACAGCCGACATGCCACCCCACAGCTAGAATATCAAGGGCACCACTACTGACCCCAAATCCTGCTAGTGACAGCTCACATGGCAGTGCTGCTGGCTCCAGGCACTGGATGCCACCCCCCCCACCCCCCCGCCCCACTGCCACCACAGTCCCTGGAGGCTGGAAGCTGCTGCCGCACCGGGAGGGAGCCTCCACTGTCTCCTCATGCCACTGGAGCAGCTGGGTCTGAGTGCCCATGGCCTGCAGCAAGGAAGGTCTGGAGAGTGAGAGTCCAGACTTCTTCTGCCTCTAGGATGAGTCAGGCCCAAACCTAGGCAGGATGCTCAGATGCCAGGATGCCTTCCCACAGACAAACGTCCACTCCAGGAAGACCTGTCTACCTGCAGGACTCTAGACTTAAAGAAAGGAATAATCAAGTTGGTGACCAGAAACAACTATCTCAGAACAACAGTAAGAGGATGTGTGTTGCCACTGCTATCCTTCCTCTCTAAATAAATGTCAAGGCTTTATTTCAAAGCTGAGTTAAAGCATCACCTGCCTGGGGCACCTCCATGTCTCAGTTAGAGGCTGGCTGTTCCATGATCATGAGTTCTGTTGGGTAGATCAGGAAGGAGAGACTCAGACCCTGATATGCAGGGAGGTCAAAGTTCACATCTTTAGAATGAGTCATGGAGGCCTTTGTCTAATGGTATTAACCCAGAATGGGAAGAGAGCGGCCAGCATCTCAGCAATCATGGCAGTGCAATCTGTAAAATTAGGAAAGCTGTGCAGCTGAGAGCATGAAGAGGATGTGATGACCATCCACTTTCATTTATGCCACCTCATCCTCTGCGTGACATGGTTGCATGCCCCACCCCCTATCCTCCTCCTCCCTTGTTGTTTTTCACTTGTCTACAACCCAGTCATTTTACAGACAAAATTACTAAGGCCCAGACTGAGTCACAGAGGGCACCTCATCTGGAAAACCAGGGATCCAGGCAAGAGCAAGATGCACCCCTTTTTCAGGATGCACATTGAGACCAACTTGGATTCAAAGGCACCTGAAGCTTTTGCTAACAGCCCCAAAATGTCAATGATTCACAATGAACATTTATTTCTGGCTCATACCCATATCCACTGTGGGTCAGCTTTGGTTCTGTTCCACTCCATCTTCATTTCAAGACCCAGACTAGATGAGAACACCTCATTTTAGCCCCGTGCAAGAAGGGAAAAAGCAATAATGGAAATATGTGCCAGCTCTTAAAGCCTCAATTCAGAACTGGCATATGGTACTTTTCTTTCACTTACATGGGCCAAAGCTAGTGACACAACCAAATCTGATGTCAGTGAGGTGGGGCAATTATAATCTACCTACAAGGAGAGCAGAAAATAATGGAAATGGTAATATAGTCCACCATAGATCCACGCCATGGGAAGCCACAGCAGCAGCCCCCTTCCAGGTCTCCTGCTCCTCTGACCCGCATGTCCTCCAGGTTCACCCCTGTGCTGTCCAACCCCTTTCCTCCTGCTCCTTCTACATTTCCCCTACAGTTTGGCCCCATAGTTCTAATCCCATTCAAAGATGGAGAAACGGAGGCCCACAAAGGAGACCCAGGTCACAGACTCCTCTCTGATGCCCTTCCCTGGACGAGGGGCTCCCTGCCCAACCCATCCTCTTGCCTGCTTACCCTAAGGCCCTCAGAAGTAACTACTCTCTGTGGAGCACCTGGGGCACACCAGCTATCTCTATGCTCACAAGCACTCTGGGAAGTCACTAATATTGACTATGTCCTTGGCATACATGAGGAAACAGAGGCTTACAGGGTGAATGATTTGCCCAGAGTCATACACATAGAAAGCAGCAAACTGGACTGGAAACCAGATTTTGCCCAACTTGAAGCTGGTGTCCCACCACTGCCCCACATGCTGCTCAGATCCCTTCCTCCTCAGCCAGCCCACAATCATTGCCACCTGTGGTGTTGTCCAGGATTGGGATGTCACAGCTATGGGACTGCTCTCCTCCTCACCAGCCCCAAATAATTCTTAATTCAGACCCATGAAACCTACCCTTCAGCTCCCATTGCCAGCCACAGAAATGAGGATAAATGTGGCTGTCAGAGTCTTCCTGCCTCTTTGTTTTTTAATTTACTTAAAGTTGGGCAGCAGAGATGGCAGGAGAGGAAGCAGATGGCTTAGTGTGACAGATGGGATCCTTTCCAGTGACACAAGGACAAGGTGAGAGAAAGCATGATCAAGAGAAAACGCAGGCTCTGCATGAGAGCGTGTCTGTGCTCCAGTCAGCTCTCCAGGCCCCAGGGTGCCAGACAGGGGAGGCTCAGGGCTGGGGCTCCAGTTTGCCCAGCTCCACACCTTCACCTAACAATGAGGACACTGAGGCCGAAAGAGGGACTGCAGCCCACCCAGGGTTATACAGTCCACCACTCAAAGGACACCTGACTCCACGCAGCCCCAAGTGCACATTGTCAGCATGGTGATGCCTGTGAGCTAGCTCCAGAGGACTGTCCCCCACTTCGTCACCGCTCAACACATATTTTAACAGAATTCTACCTTCAGACTAAGCTTGCCTGTGCTAAAGACTCTCAGGGCAGGCTTTTAAAAGAATGTTTCATGACTAGAACATCCCAAGGCCTCCAGCTCATGAATGGCAGTGTCAGGGATCCAACCCAGGGTGGGGTCTTGGAGAGGGCAGCTCCCATTTCCTCTGCTCTGACCCCCTAAGAAGGAGCACAGGCTTTGGGGTGTGGAGAATACCACAGAGTCTGAGCGGAGGCAGAGCTTTTGGGCTTACTACAGTGCCCCACCCTCAGCCTGTCATGGAGGGGAAATAGGACTGTGTACCTGGGTGGCTGTGTTCGAAGGAGAGAGCAGTGGGAGATGAAAAGCCCTTTTGTTCCCCTGGACACACCTGAGAGATTCAGGTAGGCACAGTACAGTACAGCAGAGTGAGAGTGTGGAGTTCCCAGGGCAATTGGGAGCAAGGGGCAGGAGAGGAGATGGGTTGAGGAGAGGAAGCCTAGAGCCTGCCATGGCAAAGTAACTTTTGTTCTGTTCTGGGGAGGTTTGTTTTTGTAAAAATTGTCAAAAGGGCTGCACTTTGTAATTCATTCAAGTTTAGAAAAGAAACAACATTGGTGAGATAAAAAAGATGATCCAGATGGAACTGACTCAGAGGCAAAATAGGAAAAGAAGTCCCCTCAGAATTTATAGAAATCTTGGGTAGCACTGGATTTTTCTCAGCTACTTTTCATAAGAGGCTGCATTTGGGATACAGTATTATGAAGGTCACGTTGTAGGAAAGAGAGAAAGACAGAGATGGGGAAACTGCTTTCTCCACAAGCACTCTACTCAAAAGCGGGAAGGCTCTGAGGAGGAGCACAGGGCTGGCTGGTTTCACAGCCCTTCCCACCCACAGCTGTGCAATCCTCAAGGAAACCTCAGAATAGGAGACTACTGTCAGCCCTGTTTTAGATACAGAGAAAGGGACTCAGAGATAAAGTGACTTGCCCACAGCCACCCAGCCTGTAAGTGGAGTATTCAGGATTCAAACTCAGCTTTACCTAACCTTAATAGTTAGGTTTCTTCTCCCGTGAAATTCGGTTCTACTGGGACATGCTAAGCTTGAAGGTAGGGAAAGGTGTTTTCTCCTCACTGATTGTGGTTTTCCTCACCTGCCCTCCTGTGAGCCCCATGGTACACTTGTCATTACACTCCAGGGCTGGCTCCTGGAGAATGAAATAGAGGCACTGCACACTCGGATCAGCAGCCCAGGCCTTACACTACAGGGCCTTAGAGGTGTGAGCATTTCAGACCCTAATGTGCCCAGGCCCCGTGGTACAGAGATGCCCAGGAGGCTATCCTAACAGGCTGAGAGATGAGGGAGAAGGGGAAGGGAGTGGATTCCTGCAAACTGTGTGTGTTCCTGGAGAATAAAGACTTCTGTATCTATTTACTGAGGGTAATATCAGACCAGGGGAGTCCAGAGGCGAACAAGGCATTTCTCCAACCTGGAATCTCCCTTCAGGATCCTGGCAGGAAATATAAATCCACTAGATGAAGGGACCACTTGTGGAAGTATGGTCAGGACAATGCACCCAGGGACTAGCCACAGCAGGAGCCATTCTACCCCTAGACCTAGGGGTGAAGGGAAGAATGGTGTTCTAAAAGCCTCATGAGAGCTGAAGCTGCCAAAGAGAAGCTGCCTGGCTCACCGTAGTCACAGGGACCCAGCCCCTGCCAGAAATGTGATGCCTGAGAGGGAGGGGAGCAGCGAAGAAATACCTCGACCTCCCCCTCCTCTGCCCCCTGATCTCCTGTGGTGCCGCCCTCACACTGAGCCTGACCAGATGCTGAGGGCAAAGGAGATGGTGCTACCCATGGCTGTCAGCCCCTGAGACTCAGAGCAGGGAAGACAAAGAGACAGGAATGGAAGTGAATTACAATGGGGAAGAACCAAGTAACCCCGGAATGCGACCACCCAGTTCCTCCAACAAACCCCTCCTGACCAGAGCTTAACAAATCCACTGTTATTTTTCGGTCAGCTCTTCAAAATTAGAATTCTATAGGAAGATACAGGCAGATGTTCTTCGCTACTTCAACTCTTTTATGAAGTTGCTCACTTTCACACTGACCCTGAACCTGCCAGACCCGCGTATCTCAGACCACAGATGTGACTGCAGTTCAGGCTGGAAAGGAGGCCACATTCTCCATCCCTTCCAGCTCAGGGAGAGTGGTTGAGGGGAGTCTCTCCAGGTGGCACCCTTCAGACTGGGATATGTGCCCCCTTCAAAACCTGAGGAACTCAACTACACAGCATGAAGAGCCATATACATAGACTTCCACTGCACACTGAAAATTACTCGAGTCCCCATAACACAGACCTTTTCCCTCCCCGTTGGGTCCCTGAGTCCTGCTCCAATCTGGGACAAGCCACTGAAATTCAAAATCATTCTAGGAGAGAGAAACTAATGCAGAATCACTTTAAGAGACAGAGATGGTCCTCGAAGCAATGCTCCCAGTGACTTTGAGAGAAAGGGGATGCGTGTGAACAAGAGATCTGACGGTCACCCTCCATGAGATAATGCTGCAAAGATTTGTTGGATTTTAATAGATTAGCAAAACCATGTTGTTAACATCAGCCAGAGCTTGTCTGTACTCAGCATGGATTCAGCAACCCAATATTATTACAGTTTTAATATTCCACAATTTGTGTGTCCCATTCTCCTAGTTAATAATTCCCAGCACACCTGCTGTCCTCCAAATTTCCAAAATTCTTTGCATTCTTCAAGGCCTATCTCATCATTCCTTCATTTATTCAACAGATTTTTTTGAAATCTGCTTTGTGCTAAGCATATTGTTGGGCACTGGAGCTACAGTGGTGATGAAAAGACTTGACCCCTGCCCCTGAGGAGATTTTCGTCATCATACAGGCTCTTGCATCTTTGACCTTAGCACCCACACTGCCAATCCTATCACATTTGACTTTCAATGACAATCTCTCTGGTATGTGCTTATTAGTCCTCCCCACCAGAACGGGTGCTCCTGAAAAGACTGAGACTGCACCTTCCTCTCTATTTACCAGGATAGCATCAAACACACAGGAGATCAGAATTCAACAACAATCTTTCAAACAGATGAGGCAATCGCTTAACCTCAGCCTCTTCAAGTGTATAATGGGAGACATTATCTCAGGGTTTCCTGAGTTGAATTTTCTAAGTTGACATATGTGAACGCACTTTACAAACTGTGAACCTTTAAGGATCAGTAGGGAATATGCCTTTATTCACCACCAAAAGCAGTTAACTTAAAAGTAACTCCTTCCAGCTCTTCTGCAGGTCAGGAGTGGCAGTGTGCTCCTGGGTGAATCTCAGCTGAATGGGAGAGACAAAGCAAGTGCTCAAGAATCTGTCACCCCCATCCCCACCCCCCTGCATCCCTCTCTGCAGTTAAAAGGCAGGGCAATTACCATTGGCTCATTTGTAATCATTACAGTTGTTGTCCCTGGAGTTTCTCTGCTGATTGCTTGGGTTAAGAAGTCCCTAATCAGTGGAAGGGGCGCAGGGGTTAGGAAGTGCCTTTTGTCTAAGAGCCCTAGGCAGTCCTTCCTTGAGGCTGGGGGAAAGGGTGTCAAAAAGGGGTGCCTATGCCATCTGCCCTTGGAATCCAGAGGCTTTTATGGAGCCTCAGAGGTTTTTCTGGGCTGACCTGTGATGGAGGAGTTTGGGAGGTAGCCCATTATGGAAAGGGACCTCTGGAATTTTTCATTACATTGATGTATACCTTCCATATTTCATCGTCACCGAGACAGGTTTTCTCACTCTTTTGACACGAAAACAGACAGGGGAGTCGTTTTGATTTGGGCTTTCTAGTTTCTTCCCCAAGGAAGCTGCTTCCTCTGGCTTGCATGATAATTGAATTTCACGGATGGAATCTTCCACATACTTCTCAATTAGGAATGTGTATAGGCAGCGAGATTTTTCAGGTGTTGATCTATGATTGTCACTCTTTTTTTACCTTTAAATTAATCTTAATTTCTGCCTGCTCTAAATCCGGCTTTGCTAAATAGCATTATTCTGACTTAAAAGGTCTAATCTGTTTGTCGTAAACTGGGTACAGCTGAAAATCATGTATGCAGGAGCCCTCCTCATTAATCATAGCTGACAAGAAATCAGAAATCAAGAAACAAAATTGTCTCCAAAGGCAAAGTGGAGAAGGACTGGGAAAAGCAGCCAACTAGATATGATGGGGAGCTGGGAGGGCCAGGGCGAGTCACACCTCTGGCTGTGCGGCACAGAGTTAGTACTGGCTCTCTCTGAGCTTCAATTTCTTCCTCTTAAAAAATCAAAAAAACAGATGGGATTGGGGGTCAGATCTGTTTAGGGACCTTTTCAGTTGTAACATTCTCTGAGCCTATACATGACACCTCAGAAAAATGCCACAAAAATGATATTGGTATTTAAAAGTACAGCTGCTTTTGACCCTTGAGAACACTGAGAACCTACAGTCTCAATAGTTCACCACAGCATTTTCCAAAATGAGGAAGGCAAGCCTATTTTAGATAATAAAGGAACACAGAATCAGTGGCATGGGGAAGCTGTGCCCCTGTCAAGTCTCCATCCTCGTAAGCTGCTCCAGGACTCAGGTGCAGCACATCTTAAATGCCCCTCTCCCAGGTTAACAGAGAAGGAGCTCAGCTCCTTTGTCAGGCAGCAGATCCAGCTAGAATCCAACATCTGTTTGGTGATAGGCATATGGTTTCTTTGTTTTTCTCCATATCGGATAGATTGTTTCCTTTTATGACATATTTATTAAGAAGCCAATTTAAAAGATTAATAAATTAATGAAAAAGCTGGGTGGCTACAACAAAAATTAAAAGTAGCATATAAATGTCTAGTTTTGTAGTTTCTAGAAAAATATTTAGTACCTCAGTGGAGGGCCAGGCACTATTCGGGGACCAGGGAGACAGGTAAGCAACACCTTTGGGTCTTTAACCTCCCTTCCAATTCCCCACTCATATATCCTGAGTGTCCAGGTCACCTTCTGCCCCTAGCACATTCCCTTCCCCATCCTGGCATTGATCAAGGGACCCGGCATTCTCATAGCCCTTGGATCCCTTTGTTGTCACACTCTGCCAAGTTGGCCTGACCAACAGTCCTGAGGGGAGTTCCAGGACATGCGACTTCAGTGTCAAAACATGGGACAGTTCCAGGGAAATGGAGACAAGTTGGTCCAACCCAATCCTGAAGCAGCACCACCCTCCACCTTCACTGTCCTCCAGCCCAGTGGCTGCAGCTGCTGGTGAGTTATCTCCTTTCCCCTCTCCCCACAGACTGGCACTCTTCCAAATTCTGGTGCCTGCTTAGCACAGCCTGTCAGTCTTTTATGGCCCTCCCTGACTCCTCATAGCTAGTTCACACTTCTCCGGCCCTCCCAATCTCCCCTTCCTCCACCAACATACCACCCTTCTCTCCCTCCGCAGATGAGTTTCCTCTTCCAGAGCACAAAGGGCAGCAGGCACTAACGAACCAGGTGCTCTGTCCCTGTCTGACCACTTCTCACCTCCTACTGTACCCAACTGTGTGCAGTGGCCCCATCTCCCTCTGTCCATCTGTCCTTCCTCTCTCCAGTATCATCTGCAATCACTCTCATTTTACCAGCACCTTCCCTTCGACTTAGTAACAACAGATCTCTCAGAGCCCTTTCTAGTCACTCACTCCTCCTGCCTGCACTTTGGCTTCTGCCTCCTCTAAAACAGTTCTCCCTCACATGTCTGATGCCATTAATGACCAACTGCAGTTGGTGGATATTTAATGTCCTTTGTTTTCAGTGTTTTACAGATATCAGCTCATTTGAGCAAAATTATCTATGTGTTGTTAAAGGAAAATAAAATGATACATCAATCTTACACAGTAGGTATTCTTTTACCCTTCATTTTAAAGATGAAGAAACTGAGGAACAGAGAAGTTAAGTAACTTGCCCAAGATCACACAGCTACATGTAGTAGAGCAGATGGTTCAGAAGTCTGTGCTCCTCATACTCCCTTCCAGTACCTCTCTACTGACTTCATCTCTGATGTACATTCTCTTCCTCCTAATCTTTGTGTCCCCAGCACCTGGGATAGGATCCACCACTCAAAGGGTACTCAACAAATGTTTGTGAGCTGAACTAACAGAATGCCTGTGGCACTTGGAGAAATCACAGTCTAGGGGAGGAATATCAAACAACAGCCACTGACATGCTTAGAAGGCTCTGATGACAGTGATGAAAAATAGTAACAGTAACAGCCACAGTGACAATGGCCACCATTTGCTGAATTTGAATATGCAGCATATTAGAATTCTAATATGCAAACTAAATAGTTTATCTGTTATCTCAATGACTCTTCAAAAACAATTCTCTGAGGTAACTATTATTCTTAACCTCATTTTACAGATCAGGAAAATTAAGTTCAAAGAGGTCCCCAGGGTATGAAAGCATTTATAGGGAGCCTCAGATGGTGAGTGAGGTGTCAGGGAAGGCTTCCTAGAGAAGGTGCCACCTGAGCAGGGTTTTGAAGCATGAGTAAGAATTAGTCAACTGAAGAAGAGAACAAGGGTATTCCAGGGAAAGGGCACAGTGTCTGAAAAGACTCAGGGTCAAAATAACATGGACCTGTCAGGGAACCTCAGACAGCCTGGGCCGGCTAGAGGTCAGAGAATGAAATGGGGACTAGGAGAGATGAGGCTTTCAAGAGAGGCAAAGAGAGGAGGGAAGCATCACAGCCACAGGAAGGCCCCATTTCAATGTCATGGGGCCTGGGGCTGCTTGCAAAACTCTGGTGTGCATCTGAATTGCAAAACTGCAATCATAAGACTCCTCCCCACATTATCTGAATCAGTAGACCTAGGACAGTGCTCAGGAATTGTGTGTGCGTGCACACACACACACACACACACACACACACACACACACACACATGCATATACCTTATTAAGGCTCAAATATATTTAAATGACTTTATGAAATATCATTGACACAAAAAACTACACATAAAGTATACAGTTTGATAAGGTCTGACACATGTATGTATCCATGAAATCATCACCACGATTAGGAAAGTGAGCATATTCATCATCTCCAAAGGCTTCCCATGTTCTTCATAATCCCTCCCTCCCACTCCCTCAATGATCTGCTGTCATTATAGATTATGTTGCATTTTCTAGAATTTTATAAATGGAATCATACAATAGATATACTTTTTATCTGGCTTCTTTCAATCAGCATTATTATTTTAAGAGTCATTTTGACATAGACACATGTTGTTTGTATCAATAATCCATTTCTTTTTATTATAGAATGGTATTCCATTGTATGGAGGTAAATATTTTGTTTATCCATTTACCTGTTGATGAGCAAATAATGCTGCTATGAATATTTGTGTACAAGTCTTCTAATGGGTATGTGCTTTCATTTGTCTTGAGTAAATACCTAGGAGTAGGATGACTGTATCATATGTAGAGGTCAATTTAACTTTATGAGAAACACCAAATTACTTTCCAGAACAGTAGTATCATTTTATATTCAAAGGAACAGGTATTACATTCAGTACCAATGAGTGGTATCTCATTGTGGTTTTTAATTTGCATTTCCCTGATTACTAATGATGATGAGCAGCATTTCATGTTCTTTTTGCCATCCCTATGCCTTCTTTAATGAAGCATCTGTTCGACTCCTGTCCATTTTTAGATTGGGTTCTTTATTTTTGTATTATTGAGTTTCAAGAGTTTCTTATATATTATGGATACAGTCCTTCATCAGATTTATGAACTGCAAAATTTTTTCCAGTCTATTGCTTATCTTTTTGTTCTCATAGCAATGTCTTTTGAAGAGAAGTACTTCACTAAGTCCAATTTATCAAATTTGCTTTTGTGGCTCGTGCTTTTGGTGATATATCTAAGATATCTTTGCCTACTCCAAGGTCATGAAGATTTTGTTTCCTTGTAAAAAAAATTATAGTTTTAGGTTTTGTATTTAGGCCTATGATCCATTTGAATTCATCTTTGTATCTAGTACAGGATATGAATCCAAATTTTGAGATTTTTGGGGGGGTTGGTTTTTTTTTACATTTGGATATCCATTTTTTCCAGCCTTTGCTAAAAATTCCTTTCTTTATTACATTGTCTTTGCATCTTTGTCAAAAATCAGTTGTCCATATATGGGTAGGTACATTTCTGGACTCTTTATTCAGGCTTTTTATTGTTTTATTTATCTATTTGTCTTTATGCCAATATCATTTTTAAATTATTTTATGTTTATAAGTCTTGCAGTCAGATAGTGTACACCCTCCAGTTTTGTTCTTCTTTTTCAAGATGGTTTTGGCTATTCTCGACTCTGTGTATTTTATCATGAATATTAGAATCAACAATATCAGTTTCTCCCAGAAAAGGCCTACTGGAAATTTGATTGGGATTGTGTTGTATCTATACAGATCAATTTGGAGAGAATTGACCAATCTTAACAATATTGATTCTTCCAACTTCACTTTTTTAGGTTTTCTTCAGTTTCTTTCAGCAATATTTATAGTCTCAGGGTACAAGTCTTTTACCACGTTCCTCAGATTTATCCCTAAGTATTTTATATCTTTTGATACTACTGTAAATTTTAAGTTTTTAATTTCTATTTCCAAATGTTTGCTGCTAATATGCAAAATATGTTGAATTTTTGTAGATTGACCTTGTATCCTATAACTGTCCAAAACTTATTACTTCTAGTAGCTTTTTTATAGATTTCATTAGATTTTTCTACATAGATTATTGTTCTGTGTGTGAACAAAGACAGTTTTATTTTTTAGCTAATCTGGGTGTCTCATTTCTTTTCTTTGTCTGATTGCACTGGCTAAGACCTCCATTACACTGTTGAATAGAAGTAGCAAGAATGGATATCCCTATCTTGTTCCTGATCTTGGTGGAAAAGCATTCAGTATTTCATGATTAAGTATGATGTTACCTATCAAGATTTTGTAGATGTCCTTAATCAGGGTAGGCAAGTTCCTTTCATTGCTAGTTTGTTGAAACTTTTTATTAGGAATAGATGTTGGATTTTGTCAAGTACATTTTCTGTATTTATTGAGATGAACGTATGTTTTCTCTTTTTTGGTTTGTTAATATGGTGAATCACATTGATTGATCTTTGAGTGTTAAACCAATGCTGCATTTCTGGGGAAAACGTCACTTGAACATGATGATTATCTTTTCAGTCTATTGCTGGACTCAGTCTGTGTTCGTAAGGGATTATTGGACTGTAGGTCTCGTTTTTATTTTTGTAATGCTTTTGTCTGCTTTTAGTATCAGGGTAATGCTGGCCTCATAGAATAAATTAGTTAACATTGCCTCCCCCTTTCCTCTACCCTTAAAACTTTCTGGAAGAATTTGTATTGAATTGGTATTATGTTTTTCTTAAATGTTCTGTAGGATTCGTCAGTGTGGGAAAGTTTTTACAAATTACATAATTTTAATGCCATTGTACATTTTATATTGACATGTTATAAATCTCACAATACATTTAAAATTTTATTTTAACAGTTGAATATCATTAAAAGAATTAAAAAAATAAATGATATATATATCATGTGTCTTTATATAATGTAGTTACCATTTCTGATTTCTTCATTACTTTCTGTGGAATCAGAATTCCACCTGGTATCATTTTCCTTTTGTCTGATCAACTTCCTTTAGTATTTCTTTTTATGTGGCTATGTTAATGACGAATTCCCTCAGCTTTTAAATGTCCAAAAAGCTTTGTTTTTGTCTTTGGTTTTAAATGATATTTTTGCTGAATACAAAATTCTAGGTTGACAGAACTTTTTTCTTTCAGTATGTCAGAGTTGTTAATTCACTGTCTTCATGCTTGCACTGTTTCTGATGAGAAATATGCTGTTATCCTTACCTTTGTTCCTCTGTACATGTCTTTTTCTCTTTTTAAAATTTCTCTTTATCAATACTTTTGAGCAATTATATTATCATATGCTTTGATGTCATTATCTTCATGCTTCTTTTTCTTGGGGCACATTGAACTTCCTAAATCTATAGCTTTATAGTCATCATTATTTATAGTCAGGTACACATTCTGTACATTTTCAACTTTTAAACTTATCAACATTTGTTTTACTTTCTGGCCCAGCCTATGATCTAGTCTTAAATGTTCCATGGGCACTTGAACTTGAAAAAAGTAAGTGTTCTATAATTGTTGGGTGTCAAAGTACATGATAATGTTGTTGAGATCTTTAACATCCTTACTCTTTTTGTTCTAATAACTCTACCAATTACCAAGAGAGTGAAAACTATGGTCTAGATGTATACATTTTTTCATCTAGGTCTGTCAATTTTTGGTTCAGTATTTTGAAGCTCTGTCATTGCACACATTCACATTGTTTTGTTCTCCTGATGAACTGACCCACTTTTCATTACAAAATTTACTCTTTACCTCTGTAAATGCCTCTTGTCTTGAAGGCTATATTATGATATTAATATAGACACTCCAGCTTTCTTATGATTATTGCTTTTGCATAGTATCTCTCTTTCTATCTTTTGCTTTCAACCTATCTTTCTCTTTTACACAACAGTTTCTATTGAGAGCAGGCACTTGTAGACAGCAGCTCTTATTCTTTGACCAGTCTGAACTATGACCTTTAATTGAAAGGTTTATTTAGTTCATTTACATTTCATATCATTTTTATTTTATGGCTGCCTTTAGGATGGCCAATTTGCTTTCTATTTGTCCAGTGTGGATCAAGTGAAGGTTCCTATGGCCAGGATTTTCACCTGGCCCTGTTTGGCTTGCCCACTACACACGTGTGGGCAATACATTGTTACTGACTCTATATAAAGAGCTCCACCCAGTACTCTGGGTGACAGGGTGGCACAGCTTCAAGGCTGCAGGAGAGCAGAGACGAGACTGGAGTGGTGGCAGTGCCAAGGACAGAATGAGACAGCTGCAAGGGTAGAGAGGCCCAGAGGCAGAGACCAGCTTGCTGCATGCAGACTCACTCTGAGTGGATGGGACTCTAGTGATTGACTTGCCACCATGGGAATAAAGTTGGGTATAAACCCTTTCACGCCAAGAACATTCCACTGTCATTTCTTTGGTCTCACTGAATCCACAGTGAACTTGTCTGGGGCTGAAATCCATTGGCAAGACATTCAGTTTTCTTTTTTGCCTTTTGTAGTTAATTTTTTTAGTATTCTACTTTAATTACTCTATTGGTTTCTTCCTTTTTCCAACATTTCATTATGAAACATTTCAAACACAGCAAAAAGTTGAAAAAGTTTTCAGCAAACATCCATATACACACCTTCAATATTTTCTATACATGTAGAAAAGGAAAGAACTCAATTGATCAACCCACCTTCCATATCATGTGTCTATCTCAATTTAAGTAGGGTAGAGGTAAATGCATTGAAAAAGTTGCATTAATAGAAATGTAATTCCCAAAATGTGGGAAGTAAGAGTCGCATGTTCACATACATACAGGCCTTTACTGTGGGAGGGAACAGGACAATCTGGACTGTGTCCAGAGGGGCTGACCAGGATGAGGTGGTGACTGGATGCTAGGCTGTTATGAGGAAGGAACTTGCTGTGCTGTCCCCAGGAAAGAACAGAGGAAGTTAGTCAGAAACTCTTATATGCCATGGCCTTCCAGCCTCTGGGGAGGTGGGGGAAGTTGTCTTTGTGAGAGTCCAGGAGTTAGGACTAGACACACACTCCAGTGAAATAAACGTAGCTTCTGCAAAAGGAACAACTAACAGGAAAATGTGCCAAAGATGGGCAAGACTCCCTCAGAAGCTAATGAGCTCCCCATCACTGGAGGTATGCAAGTATTCACTCATTCAACAAATATTTTTTTAGTCTTTACATTGCCAGACACTGGGCTAGGCACTACAGGTAGAGTGGTGAATAAAATGACAGGAGTTCTTGTCCTTATGAGGTGATAAAAATTAAATAGTCCCACTAATCTATAACTATGAATGGTGATTCATGAAGAGTGGCAGGATAAAATATCTTCTAACTCTGAGACTAAACAGCACAGAATCATGGTGTCTTACCAGTGGGTTTTAGCCCCAGACTAGTTCACTATGGATTCAAACTTCAAAGAAATGGCAGTAAAATGTTCTTGGGGAAAAAGAGTTATACCCAACTTTATTTTCACAGTGGCAGATCAATCACAGTGAGTCTGCATGCAGCAAGCTGGTCCCTGGGCCTCTCTGCCCACAGGGCCGTCCTCTGGGCCTCTGCAAGCACAGCCATCCTCTGGTTCTGTCCTCAGCACTGCCACCACTCCAGCCTCTGCTCTTTTCTCCTTCAGCCTTGCAGCCGTGCCACCGTGGTGCCCAGAGCCCTGGGCAGGGTTCTTTATATAGAGTCAATAACAACGTATTGCCCACACCTGTGTGGTGAGCTAGCCAACCAGGGTTCCTGAGAATCCTGGCCACAGGAACCTTCATTTTATCCACACATGGGAACCCCTATAAAAGTGATGGCTTTTATTTATTTATTTATTATTATTATTCATTCATTTCACACCTCCTCAGCATCCACTATGGGTTGTGCAAGGAGGCAAAGCTGAAGGAGATGGATCTATGTCTTCCAAGTAGAAGGGCTGTGCATTTATTTAACAGACCATCCAATGCAGTGTGAGAAGTGCTGTAATTAGAAAGCAAGATCCCAGGGAGATACTGGCTGCCTAAGAAGCAACTGGGGCATCCTGGAGTGGGAGTGGGGATAAGGGGAGCTTCCAGAGTAAGTGAGAGTGAGTTGGATCTTGAGGGGACAACGACAAGGAGACTTTAAGAATGGAAAGCAGGCAAAACTGCTATGTGTTGATTCCCCTCACTCCCCTCTGCAAGACTTCCAGGAAACTTGACTAATATGAGCTGTCCCCTCCTGTCTCTAACCTCCTCCCCATTTCCCCACTCCCTCCCTACCCCCAACCTGCTGGGTGGTGAAGGGTTTTACTCAGCTGGGTCCCTTAGCCAATTAACACTCTTTGCATCTGAAAAGCTCAAATCAGCTCCTCAGAGGTGTTAGAGATCAGAGTAATTAAGGTCTCTTTCTAATGCAAATCTAAACTAGAAATTGAATGTTTCTCTCCTTGGAAAATTAGGGTCTGGAGTTCTATGAGGAGGTAGTGAAATTCAGCAAGGGGAGGTAATGGCTTTAAGAACTAGAAGACAATTTGTTGGGATGCCCTCCAGAAATATTTGAATCGATTAAATAAAAATTTACTCCACATGGCAGTGGAAGTGATATTCGTTTTTTAAAAATTTTTATGAAGATATTATTGATATACACTCTTATGAAGGTTTCACATGAAAAAACAATGTGGTTACTACATTTACCCATATTATCAGGTCCACACCGATACCCCAATGCAGTCACTGTCCATCAGTGTGTAGTAAGATGCCACAGATTCACTGTTTGCCTTCTCTGTGCTACACTGTTTTCCCCGTGACCCCCCACACCCTGTGTACTAAACATAATACCCCTCAATCCCCTTCTCCCTCCCTCCTGACCCGCTTTCCCACACTCCTCCCCTTTGGTAACCACTAGTCCCTTCTTGGAGTCTGTGAGTCTGCTGTTATTTTGTTCCTTCAATTTTGCTTCATTGTTATACTCCACAAATGAGGGAAATAATTTGGCATTTGTCTTTCTCTGCCTGGCTTATTTCACTCAGCATAATATCCTCCATCCCTATCCATGTTGTTGCAAATAGTAGGATTTGTTTCTTTCTTATGGCTGAATAGTATTCCATTGTGTATATGTATCACATCTTCTTTATCCATTCATTTACTGATGGACACTTAGGTTGCTTCCCATATCTTGGCTATTGTAAATAGTGCTGCGATAAACATAGGGGTGCATATGTCTTTTTGAATCTGAGAAGTTGTATTCTTTGGGTAAATTCCAAGGAGCAGGATTCCCAGGTCAAATGGTATTTCTATTTTGAGTTTTTTGAGGAACCTCCATATTGCTTTCCACAATGGTTGAACTAGCTTATATTCCCACCAGCAGTGTAGGAGGGTTCCCCTTTCTCTGCATCCTCGTCAGCATTTATTGTTCTTAGTCTTTTGGATGGTGGCCATCGTTACTGGTCTAAGGTGATATCTCATTGCGGTTTTAATTTGCATTTCCCTGATGATTAGTGATATGGAGCATCTTTTCATGTGTCTGTTGGCCATCTTCTTTGGAGAACTGTCTCTTCATATCCTCTGCCCATTTTTTAATCGGGTTATTTGCTTTTTCGGTGTTGAGGTGTGTGAGTTCTTTATATATTTTGGATGTTAACCCTTTGTCGGATATGTCATTTACAAATACATTCTCCCATACTGTAGGATGCCTTTTTGTTCTGTTGATGGTGTCCTTTGCCATACAGAAGCTTTTTAGTTTGATGTAGTCCCATGTGTTCATTTTTGCTTTTGTTTCCCTTGCTCGAGGATATGCGTTCAGGAAGAGGTTGCTCATGCTTATATTCAGGAGATTTTGCCTATGTTGTCTTCTAAGAATTTTATGGTTTCATGACTTACATACAGCTCTTTGATCCATTTTGAGTTTACTTTTGTGTATGGGGTTAAACAAGAATCCAGTTTCATTCTCTTGCATATAGCTGTCCAGTTTTGCCAACACCAGTTGTTGAAGAGGCTGTCATTTCCCCATTGTATGTCCATGGCTCCTTTATCGAATATTAATTAACCATATATGCTTGGGTTTATATCTGGGCTCTCCAGTCTGTTCCATTGGTCTATGGGTCTATTCTTGTGCCAGTACCAAATTTTCTTGATTACTGTGGCTTTGTAGTAGAGCTTGGAAGTTGGGGAGTGTAATCCCCCCAGCTTTATTCTTCCTTCTCAGGATTGCTTTGGCTATTCGGGGTCTTTTGTGGTCCTATATTAATTTTAGAATGATTTGCTCTAGTTCATTGAAGAATATTGTTGGTATTTTGATAGGAATTGCATTAAATCTGTAGATTGCTTTAGGCAGGAAGGCCATTTTGACAATATTATTCTTCCTATCCATGAACACGGGATGTGTTTCCATTTATTGGTATCTTCTTTAATTTCTCTCATGAGTGTCTTGCAGTTTTCAGAGTATAGGTCTTTCACTTACTTGGTTAGGTTTATTCCTAGATATTTTATTCTTTTTGATGCTATTGTGAATGGAATTGTTTTCCTGGTTTCTCTTTCTGCTAGTTCATTGTTAGTATATAGGAATGTCACAGATTTCTGCATATTAATTTTGTATCCTGTAACTTTGCTGAATTCAGATATTAGATCTAGTAGTTTTGGAGTGGATTCTTTATGGTTTTATGTACAATATCATGTCTTCTGCAAACAGGGACAGTTTAACTTGCTCCTTGCCTGTCTGGATGCCTTTTATTTCTTTGTGTTGTCTGATTGCTGTGGCTAGGACCTCCAGTACTATGTTGAGTAGAAGTGGGGAGAGTGGGCACCCTTGTCTGGTTCCTGATCTTAATGGAAAAGCTTTCAACTTCTCGCTGTTAAGTATAATGTTGACTGTGGGTTTGTCATATATGGCCTTTATTATGTTGAGGTACTTGCCCTCTACACCCATTTTGTTGAGAGTTTTTATCATGAATGGGTGTTGAATTTTGTCAAATGCTTTTTCAGCATCTATGGAGATGCTCATGTGGTTTTTGTCCTTTTTTGTTGATGTAGTGGATGATGATGATGGATTTTCAAATATTGTACCATCCTTGCATCCCTGGAATAAATCATACTTGATCATGATGGATGATCTTTTGATGTATTTTTGAATTGGGTTTGCTAATATTTTGTTGAGGATTTTTGCATCTATGTTCATCAGGGATATTGGTCTATAATTTTCTTTTTTGGTGGGGTCTTTGCCTGGTTTTGGTATTAGAGTGATGCTGGCCTCATAGAATGAGTTTAGAAGTGTTCCCTCTTCTTCTACTCTTTGGAAAACTTTAAGGAGGATGGTTATTAGGTCTTCACTAAATGTTTGATAGAATTCAGTGGTAAAGCCATCTGGTTTAGGGATTTTGTTCTTAGGTAGTTTTTTTATTACCAATTCAATTTCATTGCTGGTAATTGGTCTGTTCAGATTTTCTGTTTCTTTATGTGTCAGCCTTGGTAGGTTGTATTTTTCTAGAAAGTTGTCCATTTCTTCTAGGTTATCCAGTTTGTTACCATATAATTTTTCATAGTATTCTCTCATAATTCTTTGTATTTCTGTGGTGTTTGTAGTGATTTTTCTTTTCTCATTTCTGATTCTCTTTATGTGTGTAGACTCTCTTTTTTTCTTTGTTTAAGTCTGGCTAGGGTTTATCTATTTTGTTTATTTTCTCTAAGAACCAGCTCCTGCTTTCATTGAGTCTGCCTATTGTTTTATTCTTCTCAATTTTATTTATTTATGCTCTAATCTTTATTATGTCCCTCCTTCTACTGACTTTGGGCCTCATTTGTTCTTCTTTTTTTTAGTTTTGTTAATTGTGAGTTTAGACTGTTCATATGGGATTGTTCTTCTTTCCTGAAGTAGCCTGTATTGCAATACACTTTCCTCTTAGCATGGCCTTCACTGCATCCCACAGATTTTTCGGTGTTGAATTGGAAGTGATATTCTTTAAACATAAATCAGATCCCACTTCTCCCCTGGTCTCTGATGCACTCTCAATAAAATCCAAGGCCTTTACCACAGTCTCATGGACCAACACAATCTGACTTTCGTCACAATCTGAACAACACAATCAGAGACTGGCTTGCTTCATACACACTCACCCTGAGTGGATGGGATTCTAGTGACTGATCTGCCACCATGGGAATATAGTTGGGTATAAACCCTTTCAGCCCAAGAATGTTCCATTGTCACTTTTTCGGTCTCAGTGAATCAATAGTGAACTTGTCCGGGGCTGAAACCCACTGGCAAGCCACCCACATCATTAAGTAAATACATCCTTGCTATTGCTTACCCTGCAATATAATATATAAAGTTGTCCAAGTGAAAAACAGCTTGACTAAAAATCAGTGTTTGCAATTTGGTATGTGCCCTAGAGCCATACAAAATAGGGCTCATATTCAAAATTACCTTTTTTTTCCACTCAACACTATCGTCCCTTCTCTGCCAACAGTGTACCCTGGCTGGTGTTGTAGGATCAGCTATCACTGACCTCTAGTTGTATCCAGGGTTCACTGTTCTAGAGAACAACAAACTGCTCTCTCTTTCAGATGCCCCTTGGCTTTCTGAGCACTCTTCACAAATGGCTGATTTTTAAATTGGGCACTCACAAACTATGCGGAAAATTGAAGTTCCTATGGCCAGCATCCTCACCTGAACCTAAACTACTTGATGATGCAACTGGCCTACACCTAGGCTACTGCTTCCTTACCCATAGGCAATAAGCTATTACTGACTGAGTCACTATATAAAGAGATCCTCCCAGTTCTCTGGGCAGAGGCAGAGATGAAGGAGGATTACAGGCTTGCAGACTGTTAGATGCACACGTGATTCTAGTGCTTGACTTATCACCAGGAGAATAAAGAAGAGTATAAACCCTTTCACCCCAAGAACATTCCATTGTCATTCCTCGGTCTCAGTGAATCCATAGTGAACTTGCTCAGGTCTGACACCCATTGGCAAGACACAAATATAATCTCCAAATGCACAGAAAATTCCTCCAGCCACGGCAACAAACAGAAACACCATATTTAACTAAGTTGTTTCCTCTTCTTTTTCCTGTTCCATCAGTTGTAATGCATGCTTCAGGAGGGTAGGAACCCAGGTCTATCTCGGTCACCATCTATTCACAGCACCCAGAACAGTGCTTGGTACTTGATGAATATTCTAGAAATGTGAATATTTTGAATAAATGATTTTATGAAACTGCCTGTGTATAGGTTTGGTGCCACCAACATGGGTGCAGGGATGGACAAACCCAGATTTAGCCTTGGAGGAGCTCAGCCCAGCAGGGACCCACAGGACCAAGGACTCATTTGTTCACTGAGCACTTGAGCAATCCCCTACAGTGGAGTCAGACTCTAAGTGCAGTGACACAATGTAAGCAAATTCCACCATTTGAGTCTGAATGGAGGAAAAGAAGCAAGAAATGACCATCTTCTCACTGTGGGCAACTCCCCCAGCTAGGAGAGATCTTAACACCTAATTTAATCATCAAGCATTATTGGAACCAGGCATTGAGAATTCCCTGATGGATTAAGGCTGTGTCATCAAGTGAATCAGTCTAATAGATGGCAAAGACTGGCAAAAGCAAAATAAAACGAACTCACATCATAATACTATGTCATGTGGTAACAATAGACAATATACATATATAAAGTCCAGATCTTGCACAAAAGTGGGATGATTTACCACAGGAGAGAGGAGAGTACAGTGTGACTTCTTGGAAGAGGCAATGCCTGAGCTGGATTTTGACAGATGAATAGGAGTTTTCCAGGCAGACAAAGGTGAGGAAATGGCATTCCAGGCAAAGAGTACACCACGTGCAAAGGCATAGAAATGTGAACCAGCATATGCATTTGTAGAACTGCAAGTCGTTTGGGGCCATTGTTAAAGTGTAAAGTGAAAAGGCAGACCTGGCATTGCCAAGAAAGGAGAAGGAGCAGGACCTAGATGATAGAAGGTTTTGCCTGGACTTTATGCCTCAAGGTACAAGGGACCAGTGCTAGGGATTAAGCAGAAGAATGATGAATTGGCCTTTGCCACATAATAAACCACCCCAAGAACCCTCCTACACTGCTGGTGGGAATGTAAGCTAGTTCAACCATTGAGGAAAGCAATATGGAAGTTCCTCAAAAAACTCAAAATAGAAATACCATTTGACCCAGGAATCCCACTCCTTGGAATTTACCCAAAGAACACAACTTCTCAGATTCGAAAAGACATATGCACCCCTATGTTTATCGCAGCACTATTTACAATAGCCAAGATATGGAAGCAACCTAAGTGTTCATCAGTAGATGAATGGATAAAGAAGATGTGGTACATGTACACAATGGAATACTATTCAGCCATAAGAAAGAAACAAATCCTACCATGGCAACAACATGGATGGAACTGGAGGATATTATGCTGAGTGAAATAAGCCAGGTGGAGAAAGACAAGTGCCAAATGATTTCCCTCATTTGTGGAGTATAACAATGAAGCAGAACTGAAGGAACAAAACAGCAGCAGACTTACAGACTCCGAGATGGGACTAGTGGTTACCAAAGGGGAGGGGTGTGGAAGGGTGGGTCGGGAGGGAGGGAGATGGGGATTGAGGGGTATTATGTTTAGTACACATGGTGTGAGGGGTCACAGGGAAAACAGTGTAGCACAGAGAAGGCAAATAGTGAATCTGGAATCTTACTACACTGATGGACAGTGACTGCAATGGGGTATGGATGGGGACTTGATAATATGGGTAAATGTAGTAACCACATTGTTTTTTCATGTGAAACCTTCATAAGAGTGTATATCAATAATATCTTAATAAAAATTTTTTTAAATAAAAAATAAACCATCCCAAATCTCAGTGGCTTAAAACAATCAGTGTTCGTGGCTTACACGTCTAGGATCACCTGGAGATTGGCTGGTTCTGGCCGGGATTTGCTGAGGTGGTTCAGCTCTTTATGAGTCTCTTTTCTTCCTCCTGGGACTGCCAGGCCAGCATGGGCATGTCTTGCTCATGGCAATGGCAGAGGCACAAGAATGCAAAAGGAGACATGCAAAGTGTCTGGAAGCCTGGACTCAGAACTGGCACATTGTCACTTCCACCTAATTCTGTTGACCAAAGAGAGTCATGTGGCCTAGTACAGATTCAGAGGCATGCACCTGCAGTCACATGACAAAGAGCATGGATAGGAGGACTGAAGACCTGGGTCCATCAACCCACTATAGCACAAGTGTTACAATAAAATCTCTGTGTTGGTCTCTTGGCCACAATGTGGAGGGTGCATTAGAGGAGATAAAGCAGCTTCCGAGATTCAGGCATGAGCTAAACAAATGCTCCAGGATCCCACAGTTTGTCCTTTCCTCTATTCTACATACTGGGATTTAGCCAGATCAGGCAAAGGAGGTGCTTATCTTTAGTCTTTTGTTCGATTCTAAGGGCTCAGCCTGAGCATGTTGGTGCTTACTGCAGTGAATACGGATGAAGCCTTTGAAATAAGCAGATAAAGGCTAATATTCAATAAACTAGTGAACAAGGTTTTTTTTTAACTCTATTGGAAAAGACATCTCTGAGACAAAAACAGAGCTGAGCTGCAATATTGGATAAGCGCCACTGATCACAAGAAAACCTAACATACGTAATTGACTATTGGCAAACTCAACAGAACCAAATAAAGCAAGTAATTAACAATTATTGTGCTTGGAGGTAATGCAACTACAAATCCAGGCTGCCTAGGTGTTTGTTCCAGGCATTTATAAGAATAAAGTGTTTGTTAGTGAGTGAGTAACCCAGGTGTGAAATTCATTTTATTAGACTAGATCTAAAAATAGGCTTGAACCAGACAGCAGAAAAGAACATAATTCATTTCTACTTGCTCAGTGGGGCACCTGGGGAATAAATTCAAAGTTCTGGTTTTTGTCCAAAAAGGGGGTATTGTAGTAGATTGTAAAAATGACTCCAATTATTTCCCTTCCTGTATCTATGCATCTTGCCAGATGTGACTCTGAAGCTCTTCCGAAGACCTGGAATCTGTTTCCCCACTTCTGGAGACCGTAACTAGCTTTGACCAATAGATTGTGGCAGAGGTGACATTATGCTACTTGCAAGCCTAAGCCTCAAGAGGGTATGCACCCTGCCACCAGCTCTCTTAGGACCCTTGTCTCCACCATGTGAACAAGCCTAGGCAAGGCTGTTGGAGAGTGGGTTAATAAGTCAGCCCAGTTATCCTGGCAAAGGTCCCAAACAAGTCAGAGGGCTCAGATAAAAATTAGCAAAGCTAACCTGCAGTGACTCACCATTGACCCCAAAAGCAAGAGGAATCCTAGTTGAGTCCTGAAAACCTGCTGGTTGAGCCCAACCTAAAGAGCCAATCTATAGAATCTTGAGACTAATAAATGATTGTTATTCTAAACCACTAAATTTTAAAGTGTTACACAGTAATAGCTAACAGATACAGGGATATTCTGCATCAAAACAGCTGAAAAGAAACTGGCACTTGGATAATATGATAATCACTGCTGCCAATTACTGGGCACCTACTATCCAGTAGATACAGAACACTGTATCTGTAACTTGCTGGGAACTTCATGTATATAATCATACCTCATCTTGGAAACCATGCAAGGCAGAGTTATTTTCACCATTTTTGCAAATGGAACAGATAAGGAAACTGAGGCTGGCGAGACAGTTTAAGCAACTTGTCCATCATCATACAGCTATTGTACAGGACTACAGACAAATACATGCTGAGGCAAGGGGTGCCTCTCAGAGGCTAAAAGAGGCCTGGGCCACTTCCAGTTTTTGAGATGCTTGGTATTCTAATAAATGAAGATATGAAAAAACAGTTACCAAAATTATGATATATTTTAAGTCCTTATGTTTATTAAATGATAAAACAAATCTTTTACTACCAAAGAAATAGGCAACTGCTAATCATAAGATATTCACAGCATTTCTTTTAAAAGCACATTAATTTATAGTGCACTACAAGTGGTGTGGTTCAGTAATGGGATGTAAATGTTACTTTGTCTGGTGAACATTTTCTTCTTTGAGCCAGTCAATGTACCCCTGGGATAGGACATATAATCCATATAACCTCCTTTGGAGATAACATCTAAAGATGAAATGTGAGGCCTGTCATGTGGTCAGGCCCAGCCACAGGGCCCTCCTGGACATCCCCCACCCCACTCAGGCCCCCAGGAGAGGCCTATGCATGGGCTAAAGGAATCCTTTCTATACCTGCAAGCAGCTTGCAACTGAGAAATGAGCTCCCAGGTTCTTAGAGAAACTGGATTTCCTGCTCTCCTCAGATAATTAAGCCATCTTTATTTTCTGTCTATTCCATCATTTTCTAAATGATTATATTCTGGGATGTTTCACTCCATTGTGTCCAGGCTTACCCAGAACAAAGAACAGTATAGATTTACCAAGAAGCCACTAACGTTGCCAGTCTAGACACAGAAGGAAACGGGGATGCAGGACTCTACATGGTCCAGAGGATTGGGAAGGCATCTGAGGGGTAACTCTGAGGCTGGATCTTGAAGCGTGAACAGGAATCTGCTGGAGAAGGGCATGCCAGGTAGCTGGGACAGTGCTGACACAGGCATGGGGTTAAGAACACATGTGGTATATATAGGAACAGTACACAGGCCACTGCAGCTGGGGCTCAGGGTGTGCTGGAGAGTGGAGGCAGATGAGTCCAGAGGTGACATTGGGGGAGAGAGTAAAGAGTGTTTTACCCAAGAAGTCCCATCAGGTCTCACTCCCCTGGGGGTTTCTCAGCCCTGGCACACTGCTATGTATCCAGAAAAACCACCCCTTGTAGTAGTCCGTCCATTGTCCTCTTTTCCAAAGACTTCAACAGTTCCTCCTCAGCCAGTGGCTTTTTTGCAAGTTGCCACAGGCCAGTTGTTCCTTGGAATCGAAATCCTGCATTTCTTCTCTGATCTGTCTTTTATATACCCACCTGGATACCTTGCTGCCTCTGGACAGCTCTGAGTTCTTTTACACAGACTACTCTATTTAGAACAGAAAATGTAATGAGGTCTTGAAGCAATAGCCTCATATCTTCCTCATAATTTTACAAACTTAGTAGAGAAGGGCCAAGCAATTGGGTTGAAGGCAGAATGACTGAGGAGACCGAGAATGACTGGGGTGACCTAGAATCATTAATTCTTGGCATCTGGAACCATCAGGGCCCTCCATGACTACCTGGCCCAGGGATGACAAATATATGATAAATGGGCCGCTGGGCCACCATCCTCCTGTCTAGTGCCCAGGGCAGACATTAATCTAATATATTACCACACTTTTCAACTGAAAGCAGCAACAACTTCTGAATTCTTCTTATGCAGCGCTGCAGGCAACCTCTACCTAGCAGCCAGTCATTCCCTATGGTTCCCATTACTCCCATTTCACAGAGGGAAAATAGAGGCACAGAGAGAATAAGGGACTTGTCCAAGGAGAGCTTTCCTGTCCCATTGGGCAGAGCTTTCCCTACATCATAGCCTTCCCATCACTGGGACTTGGCTGTAGAAAACAAACATTTTTAGGCCTCTACTGTAATTCAGGAAATGACTCCAGCATATATGATGGGGTTTTACAAGCAGTATCACTTTTCTGTTTCCAGTTCAAGTTGTTATTTGTCTGTGTTTTAAAAAGTAGGTTTTTATTATCATAATAAAAGAATATATAAACGGTTAGTAGATTGCACCTGCATACTTAATAAAACCCTAAGCAATTCATTCATCCACCCGTAGGCCAGACAGGGTGCTGGGTATTCAATTTATGAGGACATAAAGAACATCCCAGGCACCTAGGGAGCTAAAATACCCAAATCTGACACTTTGCTTAATTGGGGTTAATGGGAGAGCTGGTCTCACAAGCAGGCCCAGTTGAGCTCCTCCATCCCAGGACTGAAAGGGACCCAGAGATTCCACATAAACCACCCCTTACCCCATCTTTTATGCAATTCTCTCTAGAGCCCTCTGACCTGCCCCCATTCACACACCTGGAACGACAGGGAGCTCACTATTCTCTCAAGGCTGCCAACTGCATCATCAGATGGTTCTGCCTGCTATAAATCCTCCTTTTTGCTGAAAGGACACGAGCCTCCTCATGACTGGACCTGCCTTTGTCCTGTGGACAACTAACTTTCTGAGGACATAGAAAAGAATGATGAGGGGAAGATGTGTGTCCAGTGAAAAAGGGATAAGAAAAGGGGAGAGGGAAGATGTTAAAACAGTCCCCCCCAGTTAACCTTGTGGTGGGACCATTTCAGATCCTTGCTTATAATTCTTACTCCTATGGGTCAAACATTATCTTTCCCATTGTGTCCTGGTATACGCAGAGATCCTTGAAAACCCAGCTCCTTCAGAAGACCCTAAATGCCTTTTCAATGGGATCCTGTGCAAGAGAAATGGTTGCTATGGTAACAATAGGATGCAAATTTCCCAGAACCCACAACTAAACTATTAATCAGAAAGATGAGGAAAAGGACTAGGGAGTTAAATAAATCAGTTAAGAAATCAGCTCCTACCAGGAAGGACTGGGAGCAGGGCCTTCCCCACCTGCGCTGAGGCAATAACTCATTCCTCCTTTGATCCTTAGATGCAGAAGGAGGGGCAGCTGGAGCCCAAGGGGCACATAACCTCACTCCCCTCTCCCACTGCTCATGCCCTCATCCTGTGGAGTCAGAGAGGCTGAGAGTGGAATCCATGCCTGGCATCTTATCAGTAGAGAGTGAGAGGAAGGCCCCTGTTCACAGAAACATCAAAAGTAAAAATGTTAGACTTGAAAAGAAGTTCTGACGAGCTTAAAAGAAGCATTCTACTGAAGTGTGATGAAAAGAGCAGGGTTAGATTCAGCACAGATGAGTCAGATGAGTAATAGAAGGATCAGAGGGACAAGGGCCACATTTTAACTAGAAGTTAATGGGATCTGTTTGGTGGGTTTTTCCCCAGGACTTTACCTTAATGTTTGTTTGGCTGACTTAATAAGGAGTGGCATGGGAAGGCTTGCTCTACCTCCTCAAAGTGAGGTAGACTCACCCAGAACCTGGTGCAGGTACCAACAGGAAGCCCTCTGCTAATGGGGTGAGTTTGGGGTGGGTAGTGTGCTTGCTCTAATTATAGGACACACAAGAGTAATGAAAGAAAGGCTGCCCTCCTGTACATGCAGACGTTACACAAAGGGAACATCCACATGGCCAAGAAGAGATCTCAGGCCTCAGGACTGAAAGAAGGCGTTCAAGATGAATATGGCGGGCTCCACTGAAGTCTAGGTCATGTCCCCTGCTGACCAGGTCCAGTGGTGGCCCCAGCCCTGGCTTAGGCAGGCAGAGCTAAGGCAAGTGGGGGGCAGGAGTGGGGAGAGGAGTGTACTGATGAGGACCAGCTCTGCCTCCGTTGCAAACTCATCCTGGGATCATGGACAAAGCCCTTCCTGTGTTTGGACTTTAGTTTCCCAAACTATACAGGAAGAGGCTGGGCCACCTGAGGTCCAAATCACCATGTAGCCAGCAGTAATTTGCCTGGATACAAAGTCTAACACAGGGTCCTCTCTACCTACCCCTTGTTTCTCCTTCAAGGAGAAAAGTGGATTTAATCAAGGATGCCATTCTTGAGCAAGAGGGGGAAGTGGTGGCAAGGGAGCAGGAATCCCACCTCACAAGCCACCCTGGGAGAGATATTACCAGAGATGAAAGAGGGATGCCTCCAGCACTCCAACAGAGATGCCCCCTACCCCCAGCAAAGGCCTCTTTGGTGCTCTCTGGCTCTAAATGTAAGTCTCTAAGTGAGAAAAGAGGAAGGGGAGGTGGTAGGATGATAGAAGGGGGCTTTCCACCCTGGAGGCAGGAGGCAGAGGTTAAATTAAAACCACAAAGAGGAAATTCAGAAGGGGCCCAAGATGGTAGCATGAGCAGGGAGGCGGATATCTCCTCCCAAAGCCATATATAATTGTGAAAATACAACAAATACAAGTATTCCTATAAGAGAGACCAGAAGATACAGTATGACAGCCAGGCTACATCTACATCTGTGAGAACTCAGTGCCTCAGGAAGCGGCTGCGGAACAGCAGGAGAGTGGCTCCGCCCACAGCAACCACACAGAATCTCCTCCCGGCAGGCGCGCAGCTAACCGGGAAGGGCCGCAGAAGCCACAGCAAGGTCCGGAAGGCACCAAGGGGTGCTAGACTTGCTGCAGAACGCACCCGGTGTGGCTGCAACCCCCTGCAGTGCTCTAGGCTAGCCTAATGGCGGCCCTGCCCACGGCAGCTCAGGGGATTATCCCAGAGACTGCCTCCCGGTGTGTGGGTAACTGGCACAGGGAGCGGAAGCCAGAGCAAGGTCCACAAGGCGCGAAGAAGCGCCAGACTTGCTGCAGAATGCACCAGGCATGGCTGCAACGCCCCACAGTGCTCTAGGCTAGCCTGAGACGGCCCTGCCCACGGCAACTCCAGGGATTATCCCAGAGACTGTCTCCTGGTGTGCAGGTAACCAGCAGAGGCTGCAGAGAAGGGCAAGGAGAACAACAAGCAGGAAGGGACTTTGTTCTCCCAGCTGACACACGTGTCACCTGCCTGCGACCACTTCTATCACCATGAAAAGACAGAAGAATCTGGTCCAGTCAAAAATCACCCAGACAACTCCAGAGAGAGGGCCTGGTGGGATAGATTTAAACAATCTTCCTGAAAAAGAATTCAGAATAAAAGCCATAACCATGCCGATGGACCTACAGAGAAATATGCAAGAGCTAAGGGAGGAAGTGAGGAGAGATATTACAGAAATGAAACAATCTATTGACGGGCTGAAGAGCAGACTGAACAAGGTGCAAGAGACTGTTAATGGAATAGAAATCAGAGAACAGGAATACAGAGAAGCTGAGGCAGAGAGAGACAAAAGGATCTCTAGGAATGAAAGAATATTAACAGAACTGTGTGACCAATCCAAATGGAACAATATTCACATTATAGGAGTACCAGAAGAAGAAGAAGGAGAAAAAGGGATAGAAAGTGTCTTTTAAGTCATAACTGATGAAAACTTCCCCACGCTGGGAAAGGAAATAATTTCTCAGACCATGAGAGCCCACAGATCTCCCAACACAAGGGACACAAGGAAGACAACACCAAGACATATAATAATTAAAATGGCAAAGATCAAAGACAAGGACAGAGTATTAAAGGCAGCCAGAGACAGAAAAAAAGATCACCTACAAAGGAAAACCCATCAGGCTATCATCAGACTTCTCAACAGAAACCTTACAGGCCAGAAGAGAATGGCATGATATATTTAACGCAATGAACCAGAAGGGCCTTGAACCAAGAATACTGTATCCAGCACCATTATCATTTAAATTTGAGGGAGGGTTAAACAATTCCCAGACAAGCGACAGTTGAGGGAATTTGCC
Organism: Smutsia gigantea; assembly: GCA_032199065.1. NCBI lineage: Eukaryota > Metazoa > Chordata > Mammalia > Pholidota > Manidae > Smutsia > Smutsia gigantea. The sequence goes on from JAVSCE010016793.1 coordinate 98,669, forward strand.
TCCCACAAACCACCTCTACAGGTTATTTTAAAGGGACTGCTCTAGATGGAAGCACTCCTAAGGCTAAAAAGATGTCACCAGAGAAAATAAAATCATAGCAAAGAAAGCAGACCATCCAAATACTAACTAAAGGCAACAAATAAAATCAACTATCCACAAAAACAGTCAAAGGAAATGTAAAAGAGTACAGAATAAAACACCTAACATATAAGAATGGAGGAGGAAGAATAAGAAGAGAGAGAAATAAAGAATCATCAGACTGTGTTTATAACAGCTTAACAAGAGAGTTAAGTTAGACTGCTAGATAGTAAAAAAGCATTTGACAAAATTCAACATCCATTCATGATAAAAACTCTCAACAAAATGGGTATAGAGGGCAAGTACCTCAACAAAATAAAGGCCATATATGACAAAACCACAGCCAACATCATACTTAACAGCAAGAAGCTAAAAGCTTTTCACCTAAGATCGGGACAAGACAGGGATGCCCACCCTCCCGACTGTTATTCAACATAGTACTGGAGGTCCTAGCCACGGCAATCAGACAAAACAAAGACATATAAGGCATCCAGATTGGTAAAGAAGAAGTCAACCTGTCACTATTTGTAGATGACATGATACTGTATATAAAAAACCCTAAAGACTCCATTCCAAAACTACTAGAACTAATACCTGAGTTCAGCAAAGTTACGGGATACAAAATTAACACACAGAAATCTGTTACTTTCCTATACACTAACAAAGAGCTAACAGAAAGAGAAATCAGGAAAACAATTCCATTCACAATTGCATCAAAAAGAATAAATTACCTAGGAATAAACCTAATGAAGGAAGTGAAAGACCTTCACCCTGAAAATTACAAGACACTCCGAAGAAAAATTAAAGAGGACACTAACAAATGAAAATTCATCCCATGCTCTTGGCTAGGAAGAATAAATATTGTCAAAATGGCTATACTACCTAAAGCAATCTACAGTTTCAATGCAATCCCTATCAAAATACCAACAGCATTCTTCAATGAACTGGAACAAATAGTTCTAAAATTCATATGGAACCACAAAAGACCCCAAAGAGTCAAAGCAATCCTGAGAAGGAAGAATAAAACAGGTGGAATTACGCTCCCTGACTTCAAGCTCTACTACAAAGCCACAGTAATCAAGACAATTTGGTACTGGCACAAGAACAGACCCACAGACCAGTGGAAGAGAATAAAGAGTCCAGACATTAACCCAAACATATACGGTCAATTAATATACGATAAAGGAGCCATGGATATACAATGGGGAAATGACAGCCTCTTCAACAGCTGGTGTTGGAAAAACTGGACAGCTACATGTAAGAGAATGAGACTGGATTATTGTCTAACCCCATACACAAAAGTAAACTCAAGGTGGATCAAAGACCTGAATGTAAGTCATGAAACGATAAAACTCTTAGAAAAAAATATAGGCAAAAATCTCTTGCACATAAACATGAGCAACTTCTTCATGAACATATCTCCCCGGGCAAGGGAAACAAAAGCAAAAATGAACAAGTGGGACTATATCAAGCTCAAAAGCTTCTGTACAGCAAAGGACACCATCAGTAGAACAAAAAGACATCCTACAGTATGGGAGAATATATTCATAAATGACGTATCCGATAAGGGGTTGACATCCAAAATATATAAAGAACTCACGCACCTCAACAAACAAAAAGCAAATAGTCCAAATAAGAAATGGGCTGAGGACATGAATAGACACTTCTCCAAAGAAGAAATTCAGATGGCCAACAGGCACATGAAAAGATGCTCCACATCACTAATCATCAGCGAAATGCAGATTAAAACCACAATGAGATACCACCTCACACCAGTGAGGATAGCCAACATCCAAAACACAAACAACAACAAATGTTGGCAGGATGTGGAGAAAAGGGAACCCTCCTACACTGCTGGTGGGAATGCAAATTAGTTCAACCATTGTGGAAAGCAGTAGGGAGGTTCCTCAAAAAACTCCAAATAGAAATACCATTTGACCCAGGAATCCCACTCCTAGGAATTTACCCTAAGAATGCAGCAGCTCAGTTTGAAAAAGACACATGCACCCCTATGTTTATCGCAGCACTATTTACAATAGTCAAGAAATGGAAGCAACCTAAGTGTCCATCAGTAGATGAATGGATAAAGAAGAGGTGGTACATATACACAATGGAATATAATTCAGCCATAAGAAGAAAACAAATCCTACCATTTGCAACAACATGGATGGAGCTAGAGGGTATTATACTCAGTGAAATAAACCAGGCGGAAAAGGACAAGTATCAAATGATTTCACTCATATGTGGAGTATAAGAACAAAGAAAAAAACTGAAGGAACAAAACAGCATCAGACTCACAGAACCAGAGGATGGACTAACAGTTACCAAGGGGAAATGGACTGGGGAGGATGGGTGGGAAGGGAGGGACAAGGGGGAAAAAGGGAATTACGATTAGTAGACATAATGTACGGGGGGGGCACTTGGAGGGCGGTACAACACAGAGAAGACAAGTAGTGATTCTATAGCATCTCACTACGCTGATGGACAGTGACTGTAATGGGGTATGTGGGGGGGACTTGATGATGTGGGGAGTCTAGTAACCATAATTTTGCACATGTAATTGTAGATTAATGATACCAAAATCAAAAATTAAAAAACCACAAAGAGAAAATCTGAGGGTACCCCACCTCTCTCCCCTGTGGAGCAAGTCCTCTCCCCAGGAATACCACTGGCTACACAAGCCACTTTGCCTGCTATCTCCTGTAAGCATACTCAGAAGATGATTTTAGACTTATCAGAATGGGAAGGTCTGGAGAGAAGCATTGATGTCCAGAGAGGAATCATGGACTCAAGGCCTCACAATGAGCAGGTGTGAGAGGCAGGACCTGCAGTGTGGTCTCCTGCCCCCAGATCTATGCAGTTTCCACTGTCCCATAACCAAGTATACTTATATTGTCTTCCCTGAGCTCTTGCTGTAATTCATGCACATTCTGCAGTGAAAATAGCAGGGAGAGATCCTGCAGGGATTGGTAATTTTTCACCATGGGTGGCACTGAGGCTTCCCTGTTCCCTGGAGGAGGGAAATGAAGGGTTGATTAAGGACCCGAAACATCCCTGCCTGTGGACCATTTAATAAGTGCCTCGTCCATCTCTCAAGCATTAGAACAGACATTTGGCTCGCTAATCCAATTTGGCAAGCCTCTCCAAAGCTGCAATCACTGGCTGCTGGGCACCATTTTCTTTGATGTGTTAGGAATCGATGCAAGCTCCCTGCACTTGCTCTCACTACTGCTTGATTAATTGCAAATAAGACCTCTCCCCTTGCATTAATGTTCTGATGCAGACAGAGCAACCCCCAATGGTCCAAGAAGCTTTGAGGATCTGATGATAACCCTGCCACTCCCTTGATTCTCTCAGCCTAATTACTGGATCTGGATAAATCATCAGAAAGCAGGTATGGAGTCTGCAAAATCTCCCTCAACTGTGATCTCTGCTATATTGTCCAGTTCGCAGGAGGAAATCTGTAAGGAGGAACCACAGGAAACCATTCCAGAATCTTGCATAAAAATCAACAGTAGTGGTGTATGTTGTTTGTTATGCAATGTCCTTTATTTGAGTGTAGAATTAGTGCCCAGTGGATCTTTTTCTCTCAGCCAAAAGATCTATGAGTTACTGGGTTTTCTCTGTGTTAGCCACCAGGAAACTCAGAACTAAATGTAGTTCCTTAGTTCCAGATGCAGGGGTTTTCATGCATACTAACTGTGGTTTCTCACCTCCCTTTTAATAAGTATTTTTAACTATTATATCATGTGTGTTCCTTTTCAAAAAAACTTTTGCCCTGTACATTTGCTTATGCTGTTGGCAGGTTTCTTTCTTCTTTGTAAGAGAATCTCTTGGGAAAGGAAGATAGAGTGGACATTTATTTTTGCCTTCACAGTATCCATTCTTCAAAAGGCACAACCAGGATTTTCCTCTGGGGGCCCAAGTGCCCCCATTGCACTTGTCACTGACCTTTATCAATGAACCCTGATAGATCAGGGTGGGAGAGTGAAGTCCAGTTCGTGGCTGGCACTAGCCCTGTGGCTTATTTTCTGCAGTGTGTTCAGCTTGCAAAGCTGCTTCCCTGAAGCTTCTGCTTGGAGCACTGATCTGCAATTTTATTTTTTGTGTCTTTTTAGTGTTCCTGGCTCTCACAGTTGTGCATTCAGAGCCAGTGATGAAATCGATAGAGTATGGTACAAGGAAGACAAGAGAGTCTGACTACACCCAGGCACCCATGTGTAGTACATGCACAGTCACTCTTGGGCATGCCCATGAGCACCTGCCACTCCATCGAGTGGCAGAACTCAAAGTAAATGATGACTGACAGCTTAACCTGGAAGCTGGAATTTAGGGTGAGATGGGAACTCCTGGGCAAGAAGTGGGGCTCAAAGGAGCCTAGAACTATGAGGGTGAGAGTATGAATGGACAGGAGGTTGGCTGGAGACTAACACACACACTCACATGCACACATGGATCTATTTCTGGCAAGGCTGCCTATAAGGATCCCAGGAAATCCAGGATGGCAGGTCCCCAAAAAGAAGATGTCATAAAGGGTAAGAGTAGCCTGGCCCCTTCCCTGGCAGAATAAATATGCATAGTTGGTCCCCAGCCAGCCTCCTGTCCATTCACACTCTCTCACCCCAGAGTTCTAGGCCCCTTTGAGCCCCACTTCTTGCCCGAGTTCCCACCTCATCCTAAATTTCAGTCTCCAGGTTCAGCTGTCAGTTACCATTTACTTTGAGCCCACAAAAGGTGTTTTCTTAATGGCATATCTTCAGTAAGTGATTATGTAAAAGGATTATCTCTCTCGTTCCCAGTCTTGAGTCAAGATCCCAAAATCTCCTTCTATTTATTAAATTAACTTTGAAAGGGGCATGGTTTCAGAGCAGAATGGGGCACCTAACTGAAGCTCCCCCAAGATGGATCCCTGTGGTATGTCTGAATGGGACCCTCACCTTCCCAAAGAAAGAAACTGCTCACTGATCTATCAGGAATGCAGCAAACTCTTCCGGCAGCTCATCTGCGGATAACGGTCTATAACTAGTTGGTGGCAAGGCCCCCCCACACCTGGGCAGAGGGGGAGCAGGAAGACAGGTGGCAACTGTCCCCCAACACTGCTCCTGCCAGTTAGCTCTGTGACAGTCAGTGGGCCCATGGATGATGGCATGCTCCTGGAGGTGTGGTTAGGGGAGCACTGAGAGCTGCCAGGGATTCCCACCTTGGGCCTCTTTGTCCGGTGCATTTCAGCTCTGGAGTGGTAGAGAAAGATGGAGGCTCTCGGATCAAGGGGAGGCACTGTAGGGAGGACATGTAAATGGAAGAAGTGAAAAGAGGCTGAAGGAGGTCAAAGCCAGAGAGAAAGAGTAGAGAGGAGAGGGCAGTGTGGCAGAGACTACTCACAGTCAGCTCTGTAGTCATTCCCCTTCTTCCTGGTTTTCCAGGAGCTGACAGTGTGCCTGGGCTCCACTGCAGCCCTTGGTAGCCACAGCACACAGTCATGGCCAATAAGATGTAAGCAGAAGTCATTTGGATGGGGCTTGCCTTTTTAATACCATCTGCCCTCAGCTCTGGGCCGTGGGCTTTAGAAGTCCTTGTATCTTCTCTCTCTCTCTCTCTGTCTCTCTGTCTCTCTGTCTCTCTCTCACATACCCACTTCTTTATGAACACAAAGATAGTCTCTGTCATTTGGGATCAAGAGCTCAACACTGACACACTGCAATCCACACCCTAAACATCTGTTCTTATTACAAACACCATTCAGGCCCCAGGACTTCCACATCTCTTGTTCTGTTTCCTTGAAACATACTGAGTTTGTGTTTCTGCATCTAATAACATTGGAGATGGACATGGTTTCAAAAATCAGGAAAGATTGAATGGAAGAGGAGCTTAAGTAATGGGAAAAACAAGTTACTTTGTTGATTTCTCCCCAGCACATAGCATGAGTGTTATATTCTTACACAACAACGTATCATTTCCCTGTTGCATCAATTTTCTTGCTTCCCTCCTGATTCCAATTTCCTTTCTGGAGGTACTCATTCTCAGCAGGGCATTCACAGCTGTTGTACATGGCAGCTGAAGAACATGTTGCCATACTCAACAACTCATATTACTCTCAAATATGCATATATGTAGGTCTAGACAGAATGTGCATGAAAAACATGAAACATTTACCTTGGCAATCACATAGATGTTGAATGATAGAGTGCCAAGTTTCATTTTTATAGAAATGTTTATTAAGGTTTATTTAGCTAAATTTCAAAAAGTAAAATAAAATAAATTTATTTAAATAATGTTGCTATACATGAATAATTTATTTTACCTTTTAATTTGTTAGATAATTATGACTTCTTTAGAAGAAAAATAACTTCTCTAGAAAATGTATATTAAAAGTGATTTTAAATACTGCCCATTATAATAGCCACTAGACAAATATAGGGCTATTTAAGCTAACATTCATTGAAATTATATAAAATCTAAGATTCAGTTCCTCAGTCTCATTTGCCATATTTGGTCGTGTTCAACACATCTCAAGTGCTTGACAGCCACATGGCATCGGTTGGGAGCCGAACAGGCAGTGCCAGCAAGAAGGTTTCTGGCATCGCCAAGAGTTCCACTGGACTGTGCTGCTCGAGGAGATAATGGTTCCCAACCTAGGCTGCTCATTGGAAACAACCAAGAGCTTGTTAAAAAGCAAAACTCACTTTCTATTGAACTATATTTTACAGACAATAAAAACCACAGGTATTAAACATACACTTCAGTGGGTTTTGATAAATGACCCATGTAACCAATACCCTGATCAAGGTGCAGAATATTTCCATCGCTCCAGAACTACTTTGGACTCCTTTCCAGTCAGCGTATTCCCTCCGCTCCAGAGGCAACTACTGATTTCTGTCACTACATGTTCGTTTCACCTGTTCTTGGCTTTCATAAAAAAACATGCATACCACGTGTAGTCTTTTGTGTCTGGCTTGTTAGTTTCGAAAGAATGTTCGAAATTCATCCATACTGTTGTATGTGTCAGTAGTTCATTCCTTTTTATTGATGAATAGTATTCCATTGGTTGAATGAATGTATTAATATTTTGTTATCTGTTCACCTCCTGATAAACATTTGTGTTGCTTAAAGTTTTGGCTGTTATGAATAAAGCTGAAATAAAAATGTCTATGAGTAGGTGAATGTTTAAAAAAAAAGTGATTTTAATTCTTTGGTTTTTATGTGCACTTTCCCTTACACTTTTTTGATGAGAATATACTCCAAGTCTGTATACTTTCACTACATTTAATTTTTTAATCCTTTATATCAGGGGTAGGCAAACTTTTTCTTAAAGAGACAGAAAGTAATTATTTTAGGTTTACAGGTCACACAGTCTCTCTTACAACTAGTCAACCCTGATGCTGTAACACAATAACAGCCATGGATAGTATGTAAAAGAATGAGGATGGCTGCATGCTAATAAAACTTTATTTACAAAACAGGCAGTGGGTCATAGTTTGCCAATGCTTGCTTTAGATCATTACTGTCAATAGCACACAAATTCAAGGAAATCTTGATAACATAATTATTGAACTTTGCCAAGATGAAAGCAAAAAAAGTAAATTTTGTGGAATAAATATAATGTATGTATCTATGACTTGATTTTATTATTCATTCAGACTTTGCCAGCTTATCAACAGAAAAACCAGTTAGTATTATACTGCAGCCATAATTAAATTAAATTGTCTTTGGTGTTTTATTTTCAGTCATATAAAAACTATAACAACATATATTCTTGATTTTGTCATTTTGAAGGTATATTTGTCAAGACAGGATGATGAATATATGTTATTTAATAGTCTGTTGGCTTGAATCACAACTTTTAAATAAATAAACATATGGTAGCTGGGTATCCCTTTGTCCCGGGCCCTACAAATAAGGGGAGCAGTCTGAGACCCTTAGGAGGGGGCCGGCTTGGCTTTGGCTTTCCCTTTTATCATTATGACCTTCTTGCTTCCCTGAAACATAGACATGATAGTTGGAGTTTGGCTACCACCTTGTGACTAGGAGGAAGAAGCCAAGTGAATGGCAGAAACAGGCCGGACATCACTGAGCCACCAAACCTAATTCAGAAACCATCCACCCTGAGACCCTCAACATGTGAAGAAAATAAATCAATATATAGTTAAGTCACTATTATTTGGGTTTTCTGTTACAAGCAGCCAAACACACATTTCTAGACAAATTCCAACTGGGAGGCAGCTCTCCCTCTACAGCTTTTCTGATGCGTCTACGACAGCTCCCACCACAGTCTGGTTTGCACAGCACACTCATTCACTCATTCACTCACTCAGTAAACATTCACAAGCACCTATTCCATGCCAGGGCCCAAGGTAGTTCTGGGGCTACCGTGAGGAGCTAGAGAGAAATCTGGGGAAAGATCATCATAAGGAGCTCACAGCCTAATGATGGATGGAGATAAGCATGGAAACAATTACAATGGACTTGACTCACCTATAGTATTAGTTAAGACACAGGCCCACATATGTGCATCAGAAACCCAGACTAGCAGTGGCTTAAACCAAACAGTTCATTTCTCTTGTGTATAAAAGTCTGGGCTGCTATGACAGCTCTGGCTGTGAAGTTGTCAGGGGTCTAAGCTTCCTCTTTCTTGTTGCTCTGCCATCCTGGGATTCTCTTGCCCACCTGATCCAAGATACCCCACACAGGTGTTCATATTCCAGCCAGCTGGAAGGGGTGTGGGAGAACATGCCCCTTCCCTTTAAGGGTGCAGCCTCCAAATTGCATACATACTTAATATTCCATTGGACAAAACTTTAAAACACTGCTGTAAGTAGCTGCAGGTAAGTCTGGGAAATGTAGTCTTTCTTCTGGGCAGCCATGTGCTCAGAAAACAAACTCAGGTTTCTATTATATAGAAGAAAGGGAAATCAGCCAGTTCTGTTACACTTTCTAAAACATTTCTGAACCACTAAAATAATGAATTCAGGTATGTAGGCTCATGACTTCTGGAATCACATTCCCAAGAAGACATAGGTATTTCCTGTATTCATTCCCCCCCCTACTAGGTAACTGCCTTTTGAAGATTTCATTAAAGTTTTGTTTGTTTCCATTTATTATACACATGTGCACACACACACCAAGAAAAAAATAAAACAGGTGTTTATCACTTAAGTAGAGTCATTCCCTAAGTGATGAACTGAGAACACCAAACTTCAGTGGGAACTGGACGCCAAGCAGTCTACTAGATTCACTTATTAGCTCAGTATCTTAGTCCACATGCTGGCCTCACATCTCAGGATTCCAATCCATGGCCTTTAGGGTCTTCAGAAAAAGCCAAAACTGTGTGTGTTATGCCTGTGAATGCCACAGATCTCAACTGGGGTAAGTGTTGTGATAGGCATATGAGTAAAGCTGCCCATTTTGATGCTGCTATTTTCATTTGAAGGACATTTTAACGTGGACCTTTTTTTACCAGGTCATTTTGAGCTGTATCAAAATGTAAAAGTTACTGGCTTTCTGTGCAAGCGCACCTTTAATCCCCCCCTATTTCTTAACCTCAATCCTTTTCTTACTTTACTCCCTCTTCACTCGTCATTTAACTACAAAATTTATGACCCTAGCAAACGACCCATAATAAAATGGACCCTAGTAAAATATCTGTAAATCCACCATTCTTCTCTGAGGGGAGATTTAATAAAAATGGACCCAGATAAAAATACTCATTAAGAATTGAAACAGAGACTGATAGACTGTGTTTAATTTATAATTAATGCATGAAAAAAATTATGGCCTCCCTCAAGAGTATTTGAAAATATTTTAGTCTCATGCTTTTTAACCACTATCAAAATTGTTTTATCAATTTCATATTTTAATAATGTCTGTGGTGGGTTTTTCTTTATACATAGATAGAGATCATTCTCTAGGTCTCTTTTGGGTTGGTCCTCTAAATGGCAAATTTCCAGATGGCTTTGACTGGATTGGCATTTTTAGTCATTATTTTTCATTTTCCTTTCATGACCTGACCTAACATGGGTAGAAATAATGAGGTTTAGTGGAGTTTATTTTTGACAACTTCAGTGGTTTTAAATAAGTGTCTTTGACCCAATTTTAGAATGGTTGCAGATTTTAAGGTGTATTATCTATTAAAGCAACAAATGGAATCTCTGGGTCATTTGAGCTGCAGGGAAAAATTCAAACCACTTCTGTCTGGTGCTTTTAACTCTTCCTTGGCCAATGTCTTTTACAGGTTTTTTTGCCCTAAATGGAAAAATGTTTAGTACTCAATGAGACTGAATAGGTGGCATCTAATGTGTTCTGCTACAAAACCATTCCCAAATGTACTGTTTCCTTATTTATAAAAGGGAATAATAATGGTACCTAATGCACAGCATTTATGAATTACATTAAGATATGTTAAGTGCTTAGCATGATGCCTGGCACATAATAAATGCTCTTTAGATGATAGCCATTACTATATCATTTTTGTTCTTTAAGGCAAAGTTAAATCAAATGTTTTACTCCCTCAAAAAGGCACCTGTGAATATTGGCATGGTCTCAGAGCATGTTCTCATAAGTTACAAAGGGGAGAATGGTGCCTTTATAGTGGAGAAAGTTAGCAGATAATGACATAACTTCATGATTAAAATAAAGAGTGGTGTGACAATTGATAGCACATGCTCCCTGATGCAGTGCACTGGCAGAGCCCATCATTTTTCATGTCAAGAAAGCATGGCCCATGGAGGTTCCTCAAAAAACTCAAAATAGAAATACCATTTGACCCAGGAATTCCACTCCTAGGAATTTACCCTAAGAATGCGGCAGCCCAGTTTGAAAAAGACATATGCACCCCTATGTTTATCGTAACACTATTTACAATAGCCAAGAAATGGAAGCAACCTAAGTGTCCATCAGTAGATGAATGGATAAAGAAGATGTGGTACATATACACAATGGAATATTATTCAGCCATAAAAAGAAAACAGATCCTACCATTTGCAACAACATGGATGGAGCTAGAGGGTATTATGCTCAGTGAAATAAGCCAGGCAGAGAAAGACAAGTATCACATGATTTCACTGATCTGTGAAGTATAAGAACAAAGCAAAAACTGAAAGAACAAAACAGCAGCAGACTCACAGAACCCAAGAATGGACTAACAGTGGAGGATGGGTGGGAAGGGAGGGATAAGGAGGGACAAGGGGCATTATGATTAGCACACGTAATGCAGAGGCAGGGGACACGGGAAAGGTAGTATTACAGGGAAGACAAGTAATGATTCTATAGCATCTTAGTATGCTGATGGACAGTGACTGTAATGGGGTATGTGGGGGCGACTTGGTAATAGGGGGTCTAGTAACCATAATGTTGTTCAAGTGATTGTACATTAATGATACCGAAATAAAAATAAATAAAAAAGAAAGCATGGCCTGAGCCTGGCCGCAGGGAAATAATGGACCAACCCAGACTGAGGAAATCTGCCCCAGAATGAAAAGATCTGTCCTCTTTAAAACGATTGGGGAAATGAGCAGGCAAGACAGGGGCACTGATCCAGACTGAAGGAGACTAAGGAGACATGATTACTAAATGTAACGTGTAAGCCTAGATTGGTCCTGGACCAGAAAGAGAACAGAGACTATTTGGACAGTCAACAACAATGGGTGTTTTTTGTACACCTGGTCCTACAGCTTTCCACTGAGTTCGAAACTATTTCAAAGTGAATTTTTACCATTAAAAGGCATCTGTGTATTTCTTCACATCTTAAGAAAACAGTGGGTTCCAGAATGGAAACACAGCTGTCCCATTTTAGTTGAAACTGTACGCCTCCTCCAGTTCTTCTGGTGACCGCAGGTAACATGAAACCATCGGGCAGATAGCAAAATATGCATGATAGCACTTCCACTTCTGCTTGTGAAGGGGTTACCTGCTATAGAAATTGCCCTCCTAGCCTAAACAACTAAAAACCAAACAAAATGAGTAAAGTATCTCTTACAGATATTGGACCCACAGGATACAGAACTCTGATTACAAAAAAAACACAGGAGAGACCTACGGCTGTCCTACCTGACTGCCTGGAGGGAACAGGACTCTGCCAGGCTGTAGCACAGGAAGGGGGACCCAAACCAAGCCCAGCAGACCAACTGAGTTGAGGGACAGATCAGAGTTCAAAGAGGCAGAGGCAACTAGAATCTGCAGTATGGAATACCAGAGATTAAGGAGATGCACAGAGGGGGCTCCAGAGACCACAGCAGGCATACCTAGAAGGCAGATTAGTGGTTGCCTGGACTGAGAGTGTGCAAATGGAACTGGCTATAAAGAAACCCAGTTTCTTTTGATGGAGAAGTTTTATATCTTGATTGTATTAGCAATTACAAAACTGAAAACACTTGTCAAAACCCACTGAACTATACACTTAAAATTGGTGATATTATATGTAATTATGTCTCAATAGAACTGTTTAAAAAAATACATGACCAAGAGACATCTTGAAGAATCAAACAGCAAAATCACTTGTGGTCTTGAGATGTTTATAATGTGAGCCCAAAGTTTGCTCTGACGCCCTGTGAATCTCTGGCCTCACCTTCAATGGGCATTTTTTGCTGCTCCAATGCTTAGCAATTTCCCTTTTTTGGATCTTTTAAGTATCTTGATAATAAGCCCCATTGAGAATTACAGATGGAGCCTGAGAGTTTCTCAAATGCAAGTCTTATAACCTTGAACTTTTGGTCTTTCTTCCACACTCAAGAAATCATTCACCTGTGGCTGAACTTCCTCTGCTGCTACTGAATGATGCAATGTGGCTTTTTAGTCACATGAAGTACACTTGTCACTGTCTCAAAATCAAATGGTTTCTTTGAGGAAAAATCTATCGAAGCAGCACAAATAGCTGTCCCAGACATCACCTTTGTCCTATTGGCTTCTGTTTGGCACCAGTGTTAAGGGAATGAAAATGCCTTGCATGAACAGGTTCCCAAATATTTGCCAAAACTTTTCTTTGGACCTCTTGCTGTGATAAATTACATTAATGCATTTATTAATCTGAGCCATCTGAGCCAATACATCTGACTTGATCACCATGTATTGTTCTTTTAACAAACTACTGGGTTGGCCACTATTTCATTTGGGATTTCTGCCTGTGCTCTAAACTGTGTAACTAGCCTACTGAACAGGCTGAAGTCAACAGATCATAAACATAAAATGGCAGGGGGGGGTGCGGTTTGTCTATTGCTTACCTTCAAACAAATTCTGTCAAATCTCTCCTTCCTGCTCCATAATGACATCTGAACAGATCTCATGGCTTTCTGGTCACTTTTAGTTACCAAAAGGTCCAGGCTAACCTATTACCAACTTAAAACTCCAATTACAGCGTGGGAATGTGCCCAAGTCCCAATGTGTCAAGAGCATTTCCTTACCCAAGACTGCAAAAAAAATTTCAAACTCACACAGAACCCCACAGAAGAGCTTCAGAAATGTGCAGATACCTACAAATACATTTCAATCTTCTCCATGGCTAGTGTGACTTATAGCAGGATGAGGGCATCCAGAACATCTGGAAACAGCAGATTCCTTTGGCAAGAACAAGGTAGTGATGAAGACTTGGGCAGCTATGGAGTATAAAGACTATGTGCACCAGGCCAGCAAGTTACCAAAAGAGGTTATGGGTCTTTAGTCCACCAGCTGCCTAAAAGGAAGCAAATAAGCCAGCATCCTTGCTGGAAACAGAGCAACCTTCACCGTAAGCCTGGACTTGGGGGTTTCTGGAGATACTCCCCAACTCCAGAGCCACACTTGGCCTGCTCACCACCCTCAAGAGAAGTAGGGAAAAAATGAAGTTTTGCTACATGCTATACCATGGATGATCCTTGAAAACATCATACTAAGTAAAAGAACCCATCACAAAAGACAATACACTTTATGATTCCATTCATATGAAGGTCCAGAATAGGGAAATCTGAGGGTAAATTACTGGTTGCTTAGGGCTGGGGGATTGGGGAGTGGGGGGATAGAGGACTGATAGCTGCAGGATGCAGGTTTCTTTTTCTAAGGTGATGAAAATGTTTAATGTTGCCTATGGTGATGGTTGCACATATCTGTGAATTTACTAAAAACCACTGAATTATACACATTATCAATAGATAAATTTTATGGTATGTAAATTTTATTTCAATAAAGAGAGAGAGAAAAGGAGAGAGAGGCGGACACTCTGCCAACTACAGAGTGTGCAAGAAAGGCAATGTGTTAAGGTGAAATTGGCTCTTGTATGCAGCTCTTCAGGCATGAGATGTCTGAATTCAAAATGGCCAACTGATCCACACAGCAGACTCATCTGTGAAGGTTTGAATCAACTGCAGTGAGGCAAGAAGCACACCCAAGTCTTCAAAAGTATGGGAGAGGATGGGACTACTGGGGTACTCTGGCCTGAGGGACCCGCGTAAGGTCACAGGACTCCTCTTCCTGTCCTCCCCTCTCTGGGCTGCACTTGCTTATTTTGTTGTGGTCTGGGGACAAAGAGGGAGACAGAAAAGGACTGACTGCTTCTACAAAAAATAATAACCTTGCTGACAGGTAATTCCCTGTGGAAAAAAAGCATTCTTTTTAAGAAAAGGACTCATAAGTCATGCTTTCTTCAGATTTTCAGTATCAGAGCTTCTTCCCAGGCCTGGCTGTGGTACCAGTCCCCAGATGCTAGCAACTTCCCTGTACCACTAGTAAGCACCAGCAATTTCAGAGCTGGGATTGATTTCTTTTCTTTGGCCCTGGTTGGAATGGGGACTTGCTGAGGGACATGAGCTCCCTGGTAGCCCTTGCCCTTGCCCCATTGGGAGAAGGCCTGGGTCCTGTCCCATGAATTCCCATGAATGGCAGCTATGGAAGAGTAGAGTTTAGCTAAGACAAGAGTAAGGCCACTGCTAGAGTTAAGGGTGAGTAGGATAGTCAAATGATGTTTTTAATGGCCAACAGTGGTCTAGGTTTTAGTCTTCTCCTTGGTGGTGACTCAAATGGAGGTTTCTGTCTATATGTTCCATTCATAGGGTAGAGGGAGGTTGAGAAAAAAGCTCCTTCAGTGTACATCCCCTCATTTCCGTCACATTCAGTGAAGGGAGAGCCATTGCACACCCCACTGTTGAGAGGCCAGGCTAATTCCCTAGTTCTAAAGAAAGGGCAGGTGGGCACTATCAGCCCAATAGCAATAAGCACACCTAGTACCTATATCTTGAATTTTAAATACCATTCTCCACTGAAAGGAACAAGGATTCTTTGGAAAAATAGTTGTCTCCAGGGTTTAGAAAGCAAAAGTACAAGATGAACCTGGAACATCTTGTCATGCTAGAAAGCAAGGAAATAAGGAAATACTCAAAGAATGATGGAGAAGTTCAAAAGGACACAAGAACCAGCTTAAAAGGGCTTCCAACTTCCAAAGCTGGAACAATTTGGCCACCAAATAAACAGATAGCAATAAACTATAATTTACTGAATAAAAATGGGAAACTGTAAGTCTAACATAAATTAGAAAACAAACAAATTGAAAGGTTAACAAAAAATTGGATATTTACACACTCTCAAAGTATCTCTGCACAAAATACTTATTAATTACAAAGAGGAAAAGAATAAATCTACAGTGGAGACACCTGGCAAATACCACCTTAATCAAGTGATTGTCTTGCCTGCAGGTTTCAGCCATGGGCAAGTTCACTATGGATTCGATGAGACCGAGAAATGACAACGGAACGTTCTTGGGGTAAAAATGTTTATACCCGGCTTTATTTTCACAGTGGTAGGTTGAGCACTAGAATCACATCTGCATCCAGCAGTCTGCAGGTCTGTAATCCACCTCTGTCTCTGCCTCTGCCCAGAGTACTGGGTGGAGCTCTTCATATAGTGACTCAGTCAATAATTGTTCATTGCTAATGGACACAGAAGCATTAGCCTACCAGTAGACCAATGATATCATCAAGAAGTTTAGGGTCAGGTGAGGATCTGGCCATAGGAATTCCCATTTTCCCCACACTCCACCCCTCAATCTCACCTCACAGTCTACATGCCCTCGATCTTCTGCAATGGTCCCTGTGTAAGAAAGCTGGAGCATTGTAACTGGATTCCACAACATAATGATATGTGCCTAGTTCATGACTGAAGGTATCCATCAGGTCTGCAATAGAGGGAATGGCAGAATGAGAATGCAGAGGGGGTATAACTTTATTCCATTCTCTGTAATCCACAGTCATATGACAGGAGCTGTCTGGCTTTTTACTGGCCACACCAGGGAATTGAAAGGACTATGGATGGGCTTTATAATACCCACCTTCTCCAGTTCCTGAAGGGTTTCTCCAATTTCTTTATGCCCTTCAGGAAATTTGTATTGTTTGGTATTAGTCACCTGCTGAGGCACAGGCAAAGCTATGAGCAGGTGCTTAGCATGTTCCCTCAGAACTACCTTCACCACACATATTCTCAGTCTGAACTCACCTTCAGTGGTCTGCAATCATAGGCCCTGCAGGATATATATCCCCAAAATATATTCGGGAATGGGAGAGATATACACAGTATAGTCCTTTGGGGGTGGATGCCCTAGTCCCAAAGGGATCTGGGCTTGTTTCACTCTGATAGCCTTACCCCTGTATCCATCTATAACAGCAGGCATCCTGGGAAGCCTCTCAGGGTAGCCATAAATCAGGGAACATTCGGCTCCTGTGTCTACCAGAGCCAGGACTTATTGTATGTTCACTGAACACCAACGGATAGATATTTCAACATGTGGCCTCCAGTCACCCCTGGTCCCTCAGGACAGGTACCTTGACTCTCCCCTCAGGTAAACTGTATCCCCCAATCATCTTCCTATGCAGGTTCAGGCAAGGTTGCCTCATTCTACTGCATGAAGGCTTGCAGACATGGAGGCTGGACTTGTGACTCTGTCTCTGGCCTCTGCTTCTTGGCCCTCAGTGGCTGGAACCACTGCTCCAGTTTCAATTGTTCCAACAGCTCCAGTAAGATTCTATGTGACTTCCCATCCAATATTTGTTTTATATATTTTGATGCTGTTACTTATTGCATAAAAATTTATGATATTCTACATTCAGGGAAGCGGTACCCTTTATCAAAGTAAAACCTCATTGTCACATTTAACTTATTTAGCCTTGTGTCCTGTTTAGCCCAAAATTAATATTAGGGCTCCTGCTTTCTTTATGTTTGTATGTGTATGACATAATCTTGCCCGTATATTTACATTCTTGTGTGTGGTTGTGTGTGTGTGTGTGTGGTAATATACACCATTTTAACCATTTTTAAGAGCACAATTTAGTTATACTCACAGGGTTGTGCACCATCACCACTTTCTATTTCTGAAACATTTTCATTATCCAAAATGCAAACACTATAACCATTAGGCAATAACTCCTCATTCTCTCTCTCTCCAGCCCCTGGTATCATCTAATCTACTTTTTTTTAAATATAATTTATTTTATTATCATTAATTTACAATTACATGTGCAATATTACGATTATTAAACTACCCCTTCATCAGGTCCCCCCCACCAACCCCATTACAGTCACTGTCCATCAGCGTAGTGAGATGCTATAGAATCACTACTTGTCTTCTCTGAGTTGTACTGCCCTCCCCGTGCCCCCCCAACATTACATCTGCTAATCGTAATGCCCCTTTTTCCCTCTTATCCCTCCCTTCCCGCCCATTTTCCCCAGTCCCTTTCCCTTTGGTAACTATTAGTCCGTTCTTGGGTTCTGTGAGTCTGCTGCTGTTTTGTTCCTTCAGTTTTTTTCTTTGTTCTTATACTCCACATATGAGTGAAATCATTTGATACTTGTCTTTTTCGGCTTGGCTTATTTCACTGAGCATAATACCCTCTAGCTCCATCCATGTTGTTGCAAATGGTAGGATTTGTTTTCTTCTTATGGCTGAATAATATTCCATTGTGTATATGTACCACCTCTTCTTTATCCATTCATCTACTGATGGACACTTAGGTTGCTTCCATTTCTTGGCTATTGTAAATAGTGCTGCAATAAACATAGGGGTGCATCTGTCCTTTTCAAATTGGGCTGCTGCATTCTTAGGGTAAATTCCTAGGAGTGGAATTCCTGGGTCAAATGGTATTTCTATTTTGAGTTTTTTGAGGAACCTCCATACTGCTTTCCACAATGGTTGAACTAATTTGCAGTCCCACCAGCAGTGTAGGAGGGTTCCCTTTTCTCCACATCCTCGCCAACATTTGTTGTTGTTTGTGTTTTGGATGTTGGCCATCCTCACTGGTGTGAGGTGATATCTCATTGTGGTTTTAATCTGCATTTCTCTGATGATTAGCGATGTGGAGCATCTTTTCATGTGCCTGTTGGCCATCTGAATTTCTTCTTTGGAGAAGTGTCTATTCATGTCCTCTGCCCATTTCTTAATTGGATTATTTGCTTTCTGTTTGTTAAGGTGCATGAGTTCTTTATATATTTTGGATGTCAACCCTTTATCAGATACGTTTTTTATGAATATATTCTCCCATACTGTAGGATGTCTTTTTGTTCTACTGATGGTGTCCTTTGCTGTACAGAAGCTTTTCAGCTTGATATAGTCCCACTTGTTCATTTTTGCTTTTGTTTCCCTTGCCCGGGGAGATATGTTCATGAAGAAGTTGCTCATGTTTATGTCCAAGAGATTTTTGCCTATGTTTTTTTCTAAGAGTTTTATGGTTTCATGACTTACATTCAGGTCTTTGATCCACCTTGAGTTTACCTTTGTGTATGGGGCTAGACAGTAGTCCAGTTTCATTCTCTTACATGTAGCTGTCCAGTTTTTCCAACACCAGCTGCTGAAGAGGCTGTCATCTCCCCATTGTATATCCAAGGCACTTTTATCAAATATTAATTGACTGTATATGTTTGGGTTAATGTTTGGATTTTCTATTCTGTTCCACTGGTCTGTGGGTCTGTTTTTGTGCCAATACCAAATTGTCTTGATTACTGTGGCTTTGTAGTAGAGCTTGAAGTCAGGGAGTGTAATTCCCCCTGTTTTATTCCTCCTTCTCAGGATTGCTTTGGCTATTCGGGGTCTTTTGTGGTTCCATATGAATTTTAGAATTATTTGTTCCAGTTCATTGAAGAAAGCTGTTGGTAGTTTGATAGGGATTGCATTGAATCTGTAGATTGCTTTAGGTAGTATAGCCATTTTGACAATATTTATTCTTCCTAGCCAAGAGCATGGGATGCATTTCCATTTGTTAGTGTCCTCTTTAATTTCTCTTAGGAGTGTCTTGTAGTTTTCAGAGTACAGGTCTTTCACTTCCTTCGTTAGGTTTATTCCTAGGTATTTTATTCTTTTTGATGCAATTGTGAATGGAATTGTTTTTCTGATTTCTCTTTCTGTTAGTTCATCATTAGTGTATAGGAAAGCAACAGATTTCTGTGTGTTAATTTTGTATCCTGCAACTTTGCTGAATTCAGATATTAGTTCTAGTAGTTTTGGAATGGAATCTTTAGGGTTTTTTATGTACAGTATCATGTCATCTGCAAATAGTGACAATTTGACTTCTTCTTTACCAATCTGGATGCCTTGTATGTCTTTGTTTTGTCTGATTGCTGTGGCTAGGACCTCCAGTACTATGTTGAATAACAGTGGAGAGAGTGGGCATCCCTGTCTTGTTCCCGATCTTAGATGAAAAGCTTTCAGCGTCTCGCCGTTAAGTATGATGTTAGCTGTGGGTTTGTCATATATAGCCTTTATGATGTTGAGGTACTTGCCGTCTATACCCATTTTGTTGAGAGTTTTAATCAGGAATGGATGCTGAATTTTGTCAAATGCTTTTTCAGCATCTATGGAGATGATCATGTGGTTTTTGTTCTTCTTTTTGTTGATGTGGTGGATGATGTTGATGGATTTTCGAATGTTGTACCATCCTTGCATCCCTGGGATGAATCCCACTTGATCATGGTGTATGATCCTCTTGATGTATTTTTGAATTCGGTTTGCTAATATTTTGTTGAGTATTTTTGCATCTACGTTCATCAGGGATATTGGTCTGTAATTTTCTTTTTTGGTGAGGTCTTTGCCCGGTTTTGGTATTAGAGTGATGCTGGCTTCATAGAATGAGTTTGGAAGTATTCCCTCCTCTTCTATTTTTTGGAAAACTTTAAGGAGAATCGGTGTTATTTCTTCTCTATATGTCTGGTAGAATTCAGAGGTGAATCCATCAGGCCCAGGGGTTTTGTTCTTGGGTAGTTTTTTGATTACCAATTCGATTTCGTCACTGGTGATTGGTCTGTTTAGTTTTTCTGTTTCTTGCTTGGTCAGTCTTGGAAGGTTGTATTTTTCTAAGAAGTTGTCCATTTCTTCTATGTTTTCCAGCTTGTTAGCATATAGATTCTCATAATATTCTCTTATGATTCTTTGTATTTCTGTGGGGTCCGTCGTGATTTTTCCTTTCTCATTTCTGATTGTGTTTATGTGTGTAGATTCTCTTTTTCTCTTAATGAGTCTGGCTAGGGGTTTATCTATTTTGTTTATTTTTTCAAAGAACCAGCTCTTGGTTTTATTGATTTTTTCTATTGTTTTATTCTTCTCAATTTTATTTATTTCTTCTCTAATCTTTATTATGTCCCTCCTTCTGGTGACTTTGGGCCTCATTTGTTCTTCTTTTTCCAATTTCAGTAATTGTGTCTTTAGACTATTCATTTGGGAATGTTCTTCCTTCTTTAAATAGGCCTGGATTGCAATATACTTTCCTCTTAGAACTGCCTTTGCTGCGTCCCACAGAAGTTGTGGCTTTGTGTTGTTGTTGTCATTAGTCTCCATATATTCTTTGATTTCTGTTTTGATTTGGTCGTTAACCCATTGATTAATTAGGAGAGTGTTGTTAAGTCTCCATGTATTTGTGAGCCTTTTTGATTTCTTTCTAAAATTTATTTCTAGTTTTATACCTTGGTGATCTGAGAAGTTGGTTGGTAGGATTTCAGTATTTTTGAAATTACTGAGGTTCTTTTTGTGGCCTAGTATGTGGTCTATTCTGGAAAATGTTCCATGTGCACTTGAGAAGAATGTGTATCCTGTTGCTTTTGGGTGTAGAGTTCTGTAGATGTCTGTTAGGTCCATCTGTTCTAGTGTGTTGTTCAGTGCCTCTGTGTCTTTACTTATTTTCTGTCTGGTTGATCTGTCCTCTGGAGTGAGTGGTGTGTTGAAGTCTCCTAAGATGAATGCATTGCTGTCTATTTCCTCCTTTAATTCTGTTAGTATTTGTCTCACATATGCTGGCGCTCCTGTGTTGGGTGCATATATATTTATAATGGTTATATCTTCTTGTTGGACTGACCCCTTTATCATTATGTAATGTCCTTCTTTATCTTTTGCTACTTTCTTCGTTTTGAAGTCTATTTTGTCTGATACAAGTACTGCAACACCTGCTTTTTTCTCTTTGTTGTTTGCATGAAATATCTTTTTCCATCCCTTCACTTTTAGTCTGTGTATATCTTTGGATTTGAGGTGAGTTTCTTGTAGGCAGCATATAGATGGGTCTTGCTTTTTTATCCATTCTGTTACTCTGTGTCTTTTGATTGGTGCATTCAGTCCATTTACATTTAGGGTGATTATTGATAGATATGTACTTATTGCCCTTGCTGGCTTTAGATTCGTGGTTGCCAAGGGTTCAAGGGTTGCTTATTTACTATCTAACAATCTAACTTAACTTTCTTGTTAAGTAATTGTAAACACAGTCTGATGTTTCTTTCTTTCTCTCCCTTCTTATTCCTCCTCCTCCATTCTTTCTATACTAGGTGTTTTATTCTTTGCCTTTATTTAGTATTTGGATGGTCTGCTTTGTTTGCTATGATTTTATTTTCTCTGGTGACATCTTTTTAGCCTTAGGTGTGCTTCCATCTAGAGCAGTCCATTTAAGATATCCTGTAGTGGTGGTTTATGAGAAGCAAAGTCACTCAACTTTTGTTTGTCTGGAAATTGTTTAATCCCTCCATCATATTTAAATGATAATCGTGCTGGATACAATATTCTTGGTTCGAGGCCCTTCTGTTTCATAACGTTAAATATATTATGCCATTCTCTTCTGGCCTGTAAGGTTTCTGTTGAGAAGTCTGATGATAGTCTGATGGGTTTTCCTTTGTAGGTGATCTTTTTTCTCTCTCTAGCTGCCTTTAATACCCTGTCTTTATCTTTGATCTTTGCCATCTTAATTATTATGTGTCTTGGTGTTGTCTTCCTTGGGTCCCTTGTGTTGGGAGATCTATGAGCTTCGGTGGACTGCGAGACTACTTCCTTCCCCAGCGAGGAAACGTTTTCAGCAATTATTTCTTCCAAGACACTTTCTATCCCTTTTTCTCTCTCTTCTTCCTCTGGTACTCCTATAATGCGAATATTGTTCCATTTGGATTGGTCACACAGTTCTCTTAATATTCTTTCATTCCTAGAAATCCTTTAATCTCTCTCTGCCTCAGCTGCTCTGTACTCCTGTTCTCTGTTTCTATTCCATTAACAGTCTCTTGCATCTCATCCATTCTGCTGTTAAGCCCGTCGATCACTTGTCTGATTTCTGCATTGTCTTTCCTCATTTCCCTCACTTCCTCCCTCAGCTCTTGCACATTTCTCTGTAGGTCCATCCGCATGGTTATGACTTTTAATCTGAATTCTTTTTCAGGAAGACTGTGCATTTCCATCCCTTCAGACTCCCTCTCTCGGGTTGTCATGTTGATTTTGGTCTGAACCATATTCCTCTGTCTTTTCATGGCTATAGAATTGGTCACTGATAGTTGCCACGTATGTCAGCTGGGCTCTTTAAGACTTTAAAAAGAGAAGAAAAAAAAGAGAAAAAAGAAAGAAAGAAAGAAAGAAAAAACAAAAACAAAGCAAAAAACAAAACAAAACAACGAAAAAAAAATGCCGACCAGACGTAGATTCTGTGGGAATGCTCTAGGTGGTGCTATTGCCCCACTATTCCACAGCTGTGACTGTGCCGCTCCGCAGGGCCCTTTATCGCTCTGGCAGGGGTGGGAACGAATAGGAGGCTGTTGATCTCAGTGCGAAGTATAAGTATGGCTACACTTCCTCAGTCGCCAGCTAAGGCGTCTGAAACTCCCCTGGACTCCCAGCCTGCTGGGCTGAGTGTGGTGGGCGTATCCAGCTCCTCCGCTGGGCTCCTGTCTCTTTAAGAGCGCTGAAGAAAGTCCTCCCTTTTTTTTTTCCTTCCCGGAGCCGGCTGCAAGCACCCTGGCGCGTTCCCTGCTCAGATCATGCACCTCTGTCTCTCCAATCTCCCCTGCACTGCGCGATGTGGGTCAGCGCTCCCCACGCAGATCACCGGGGCTGGCTACTTCCCGGGGGGTACTTCCACTCCCTCCCGGCTCTGAATCCTCTCCTCCCAGTGTGCTGCGTTGGGGGAGTGCTAGGGTCCCGCTGGGTCGCGGCTCCGTATCTTACCCTTCTCTTGGGGTGCCGAGTGCTCTTGGGTGTAGCTGCACGCTCTGCGCTTTCCTGTGTATTCTCGTCTCTCTTTTAGGAATGGATGTATTTGCTGTGTTTTCGTTGATAAATATAGTGTTGGGAGGAGATTTCTGCCGCCCTGCTCACACCGCCATCTTCCCGGAAGTCGGTTTTCTGTTTCTTGATACATCAAGAACATTCACTGAGGCTTGGCCCACCATCTCCTGCCTGGCTACAGATGACATCAGGTCCCTCTGTGCTATACCTCCATGGGGACTGTGTCTCATGGTACTATTATTGGCAGTCCTCAGTCTGTATTGGCTTCCTCTTCAGACTGTGAGCGCCAGGAGGGCTGTGACCAGGCTTCTGTGCTTACCTTGTTTGTCTCCCTTGCAGCTAGCCCAATGCCTGGCACCCAGTAGGTGCTCTGTGATGTTGGTTGAGTAGGGGGCGAATGGCCAATGGGCCCATGATGTCACGTGGTCCAAGTCTCATGGAGATAACATTTCAGTACCTTGGTGACTCTTCTCGCACCTTCTCTCAGCACAGTGCAGTCATACTGGGCTTAGTTTCAGACCTGCTGATGGTTGTCATCTGCCCTAAGGTGACATTCTGGTCACTTTTTGGGAATTGGGGCTTCCTGGAAATCCCTCAGCCATTATTTAAATCTTACCCCTTAGTGTAGGTAGATAATGAAAACTATTAGTAGCAAGTGACAGAAACCCTCCTGAAATTTCTGGCTCACAAAGAAGTGCATAAGCTTGTGTAACTCACAAGTTGAGGAGAAGATCTGGCTCTCTGCCCAGCTGGCTTTGGGCTGTCATGCAGGACCCATGTCTTTCCATGTCCCACCTCTCTTTCCTCTGGTCTCAGCTTCCATTTCGGGCCTGCTCTTCTTTTGGGATGACCTGAGGCCCCGACAGCTCCAGGCACAGCCCTCGGACTCGTTCTCACTCCCCCAGTGGAGTGCACGATGCTCGCTGCCCAGGCCTCAGTCACATGCCCCCTGGAGTCAGGAGGGGGCTGGCTTTTCCTTTCCTGAACTACGCATACCAGGAATGAGTGACAAAAAGGAAAATTTATCCTCTTCTCACCTTTCCTCAAAATGAACATCAGAGCTCCTCCCATCAGATGGGGTGTGGGTGCTGGGTAGGCAAAGACAGGGGATGTCATCTGAATGTCTTTGCATTACATTCTTTTGTGTCTTTTCTTGGTTGGATCTTAAGACTGATAATAATTTGACCTCATTAGCAAGCACCAAATTCAGCTGCTTGGCATCTTTAGCTGTGTAGTTCTCAATCTCAGCAGAATCAGCATTCTTTTTTTTTTAATTTAGTAGTGACCCCTTTGCCCTCCTGAAATGAAATTCATAGCTAATATAAGCTACCTACATAAGTAATTAAAAAAAAACACAGTATGACACAGTAACTCTAATATGAAGGAGAAAAAATTTATACTGAAAAGTAGATTTTACTTTATGTTGTCTGGGCACAGCTTTGCTAGAAAACATGATATGGTTAAGTGCTTGCACCTACTTACAATGCATGAGTTTGGATTTAAAGGTGGTAAGATCAGAGGCATTCTTTATTAAAAGTACAAAAAAATGAAAGAGAAGAGTATAGGTGAACTTTAGGGTAAAAACTGGTATATTCTGTGTATGTTAAATGAATTGGATTGAAGGCTAAGACCGTGAACAGGTTTTCCATGTACAGGAAGGGCCAGCAGGGCAGTTGAAGGCACAGCTGGATGTGGGTCTGCCATGGCCTCTCAGGACCACGCGTATCCTGGGCCATCATGTGATGACTCATGGTGTCACCACCTGCAGACCTTGCTTAAACTTTGCTATACACTAATCACCAGGGGGGCTTTGAGAACTGCTCCATGCCTAACTCTAGAGGCAACGCTGTCCTCAGTGCCTGTTTCCTTAGTCCTTACCCCTCAACGCCAGGTGCAAATGTACCATCAGCATTTTGTGTTCAAGTGCCTTCTGGCCTGCTTTCCTTTGCCTCACTGTTTTAGAATCCTTGGCCATGGACTGAACCCTGACCACACTGAGTTATCTGACGAGCTCCTCCTGTGTGTCCCAGCCCATCTCAGCTCTCCCGCCTGCCCCTCACTTCTCCTTGGGCATGAAACTCGCTTCCCCAAGGCTCCTGAGTCTTCCACTTGGCTGAGTCTCATCAGCTGAGTGAGTCCTGCTCTTTGTCCTTCTGTAGCACATCCTTGTCAGCAGCTGGGAGGCCTTTAGCGACTTAGCTCTGAGCAGCCAAGGAGAGCTGAGTTCATAGGATGGACCGAGGATGAGTATAAGACACAGGGAGACAGAATGGCTTAGGAGGAGCTGGTTTCCTGAAATTAAATGCTACTGAAATTCAGGGCACGATAGATGGGTAGTTAATATTCATTTGTTGATTCACTCATCAAACATCTAATCTGTGTTAAATTCAGTCAATCAGAATAACAAGATGCAGCTGACTAACCTGTAGGCACTGAAAATTGAGAGAGGGATATATAAACAACGATTTTAAACTGGTGGCTGACAACTCCTCTTGCTCCAGTTGAGTTGGTTCTTCTCTGGAGGAACCAAAGTGTAATGGTGCGGGGCGAGCCTTGGCTTTGATCCCTGCTTCTCAAGGCCGGGACAAGGGTATGGTGAGTGAGGTACCTGGGATGCCCTGACTCCGAGAGGCACGGAATCTTCTACCACTTATAGGTGTGGAGTTCTCGTGGTCATTTCACCCCTATTGCTTCTCACCTAGAAAACTGGGATATTATGTCTCCCCGTTATGGGTACTATGTGAGAGGTTAATGCACGAAAGGTGCTGAGGCCAGTGAGTGCCCTGAGTTGGTACTTCGTAAAAGGCCATGATTGATATTATTGGTTTCATGGAAGTAAATTATTCCTCTATTCAGCCTTGCAAAGAGTCATTTTCTGGAGTTAATCTAGCCTGCTGTTGTTCAGATGTAACTAGCTTTCTGATAAAGAATTCTCTAGGTTGAAGAACTAAGTGCTAGCTTAGCCTTTGCTCTACATTACAGCCACCAGGGGAGCTTCTAGAACCAGTATGTCCAGGCTGCCCTCCAGAACAATTAAGTCAGACTTGCTGGAGGTGAGACCCAGACTGCTCAGGTAATGGCAGTGTGTAGCCGAGGTTGACAACTGGTGGTTTGGAGAGCGCTTCTCAAACCCTAGTGTCCCCACCAAGCACACCTTGGGGATCAGGTAGAATCCAAATTCAGGCCCTCAGATGGTGTATTTCTAACAAGCTGCCTGGTGATGCTGATGGTGCTGGCTCAGAGATCATACTTTGAGCAGCAGGGGCGGTAGGCCGGTAATGATGTGAAAGGGCGAGGTCAGTTATTTGGAATCCGGCTCTGGGAAGGCTCTTGTGATTTTTCTCTCAGAGTCAACCTTTTGTTTGTTGGTTCGTTTGAGAAATCCAAAGAACGCCATGACCTGCCAGGAGACCAGGCACTACTGATGTTTGTCAGTTTTGCTTTCAATTTGATTTTTACGTGAATTATAAACAACCTGTAGGCTTGCTTTTGGTGGGTGTAGGACCTGCAGGTGAGCTCTTAACATGAGCTCTTAGTCCTTGCTCTGCCCACCCAATGCTGAATTGAACGGTTTCAGGTGAAGACAGGCACAAGTGGGATTCCAGGACCAATTTCAGCCATGACTGGCTAGCCTGAGATCTCTTAAGAAAGCTCTTGTTCCCATGCTTTCAAAAATTTCCTTCATGTTGTAAAAACAACGTGACAACCCAAAACGGAGAAAAGAGTCCCAAATCTCACCACCTTAGCCTGGCAGTTATTTCCTCTTAGTCTACTTAAGCGCAAATTTTTTTTTTTTTAGGAGAGCAAGTGAGAGGCTTTTATTTAGAGAGAAAGCGAGAGAACAGAGCTCCTGGCTCAGGCCAGGAGAGGACAAGGGCGGCCCCTTAAGCGCAATTTTTATAGTTACAGGGCTGCTAGCATGTACATGCATTTTTCCTTCTTATTGTATAATGTTTACTTGCATTTCTTGGTAGATTTCGAAGTATATTTAAATAGAGACTTTTCTCCCCCAGAATATAAAAGTAACGCTTACATCACCGTTCGTAAGTTTGGGAAGAACAGAAACGCTGGAAGACAAAACTAACCTGGACACAACTACTGTTAATGTTTTCAATTTTTAGTTTTTGTAATTTAAATTTGTACATTCACATACAGTAAAATTCATTTTTTGTCATGCAGTTTTATGAACTTTAGGAAATGCCTAGAGTCATGCCATCAAGATATGAAGAGTTGCATTAAGTCCAAAAAATTCCATCTTCGTCTCCTTTCATGGTTTCGATCCTCCCTTCACTCCCAACCCCAGGCAACCACAGGTCTATTTTCTGTCCTTACCATTGTGTCTTTTCTGGAATTTTATATAATGGGCGCTTACAGTATGAAGCTTTTGAGTCTGGCCTTTTTTACATAGGGTACTGCACCTATTTCATAGCTTATGTCAGGACTTCATTTCTTTTTGTTGCTGGGTAGTAATTCTGTTGTATGAATATACTGAAGTTCCACTCAGCAGTTGAAGCACATCTGTTAATGTATTTTATTTATTGAAGAGGCATTTCATTCCAATTTATGTGCATATTCAATTCAAACCATTCTGAATCTAGAAGTAGATGTGCTGCTTTGAAAAGCAATTAACATTGTATTGTAAACATTTCCTTGTGTTACTCACTTCTGTGGATATCATTTTTTGGTTAGTATAAAAATTTTTTTTCCAGGTGTAGTTGACGTGTTAGTTTCAGGTGTGCAGCATAGTGAAGTGATTTGTATAGATTACAAAATGCTTCCCATGATAAGTGTAGTTCCCCTCTGTCACCATACAAGGTTATGCCAGGATCATTGACTGTATTCCCTGTGCTACACTTTGCATCCCTGAGACTGACTTATTTTGTAACTTGAAGTTTGTGCCTCTTGATCCCCTTCACCTATTTCTCACATCCCCCATCCTCCTACCCTCTGGCAACCACCAGTTTGTTCTCTGTATTTATGAATGCTTCTGGTTTTATTGTTTGTTTTGTTTATTTGTTTTTTAGATTCCACATAGAAGTGAAACCACGGCATTTGTCTTCCTCTACCTGACTTATTTCACTTAGCAAAATACCCTCTAGGTCCATCCGTGTTGTTCCAAGTGGTGAGATTTAATTCTTTTTTGTGGTTGAATAATATTCCATTGTGTATATGTACCACATCTTCTTTATCCATTCATCTATCAGTGGACACTTAAGTTGCTCCATGTCTTGGCTATTGTATGTAATGCTGCAATAAACATAGGGGTGCATATCCTTTTGGATTTGTATTTTTGTTTTTGGGGGGTAAATACCCAGAAGTAGAATTGCTGGTTTGTATGTAGTTCTATTTTTAAATTTTGGAGGAACCTTTGCACTTCTTTCGTAGTGGTTGTTCCAGTTTACCTTCCCATCAACAGTGCACAAGGATTCTCTTTCCTCTGCAGCCTTGCCAACACTTGTTATTCTTATCTTTTGGAACTAGCCATTCTGACAGGTGTGAGATTGTGGTTTTGATTTGCATTTCCCTGATAACTAGGGATGTTGAGCATCTTCTCGTGTCTGTTGGCCATCTGTATGTTGTCTTTGGGAAAAATGTCTATTCAGGTCCTTTGCCCTTTTTTAAATTGGATTTTGTGTGTGTTGAGTTGTATGAGTTCTCTATATATTTTGGATATTAGCCCTTTATTGCGTATGTCATTTGCAAATATATTTTCCCCTTTAGTAGGTGGCCTTTTTGTTTTGTTGATGGTCTCCTTTGCCGTGCAGACGCTTTTTAGTTTGATGTAGTTCCATTTGTTTGTTTGTTTGCTTTTGTTTCCCTTGACTGGGGAGACACATCCAGAAAAAATTGCTAAGGCCAATGTACAAGAGTTTGTGGATATCCCTTTTGATGGCCATGTGTGGAATTCTGAGTCTGCATATGTCTTGCCCCGTTTCTTTTTCTTAACCATTCCCCCCACTACTCCTCTCTTTTTAGGAGTAGTATCTCCATAAACAGTTTTTTTGATAAAGCTCTTCCTTTTTTTTTTTTTTTTTAATCATTTGCTTATTCTAGCTTGGTAGAGGTGGCATTTCAGCATCATTCATTCAACATGGATCCCATTTGGGGATGGTAGGGATGGATATCTGTAAAGGCTTTTGATTTGTATTGCCAAAATCCTTTCCAAGAAAGAGGTCTCACTGGGTACCCCTGCAGCAGCATGTAGAGGGGCTGCCGCACTGTCATTTTTGATGGCTGCGGAGCACACCAATTTACTTAGCTGCTTCTCGTTTTCTGAGATGGTTCATAAAAGCTGAGATGATATTCTTGGGGCTGTAGCTCATTTTCCCTCTGTCAGTTTGTTTCCTCCGTATGTAGTTCCAGGATTGGGACCACAGCACAAAGGATATGAATGTTTAATGGCACAAATTATTTTGTTGTTTTGGCTCCACAGTGGAGCAGGAGGACCTACTGGTTCCATCACCATTCATCACCAATTAGCTCCTGCGTTTGTGACCAGAAGGTGAAGGTATCCTTGGCATGAATGATACCCCAGCTCATTTTTCTTCTGGGAGTAGAGGTGCGGGAATTCCCCACAGGTAGAATGAAATGCCAAGTGTGTTAATGTCTGAATTATAACTATGGAGGCACTTTTTCAAACACCTTGAACAGTGGAGAGCCATATAAATTCCTTTACAACCATTTCAGAATATGGTGACTAATGTAAGTTTCTAGTTATTTTTCCATATGAAAATGATGGATGGGAACAGAGGAACAGCAGCATCTTGGCATCTCGTAAAGCAATCATGTATGAGGGAGAAAGCCATGTGCTTGTTTATTTTCTCTAACGCTTCTAGAATCCAATCAAAGACTCAGCTTTTGTTGATGAACTAAAATTTTTAGGGAATAAGCAGTAAGGTATATTTGCATGAACATCTGCATTTTGAAGCACGTGCCCACGTTGAATGAATGGTTAAGTGTCAGGGCCATTAGGAGTTGGTGCCAGATGTTCTTCACAAAATGTGCACCAAACATGGACTTGGGAGGTTTGTCAAGATGCAAAAAATATGCAGCTGCTAAGGGAGAGGAGGGAAGGTCGTGTCTGAGACATTGCTGTAGTCCATCACTTTTCCTCATAAAAGCTCGGAAGCAGGAGGAGATAAAAAATTACTAAAACCAATAAATACGATAGAACTCATTAAAAGGTTATGGTAATTATCCACTGGGGAGGGAAACACGTTTACCATTCATGACAGCTCCTTTTGTTCTCTTTTCTAATGAGAAGTAGGTAAGGAAGTCTAGAAGAGTAAACAAAAGTAACGGAATGGTTATGAGGGATAAAGGAAGAGCCCAGGAAAAGGGAACAGTTGCAAGACAGGTGATGCTCCTGAGTGAGTGTGAGAGTTTGTGGTACGTGAAAGAAATGGTTGAAATGAACCAGTTGGACCCCGCTGATGGCTGGAGCCCATTGCTCAGTTTAACCCTGACTTTTCCTCGTTTCCTTGGGAGAGGCAGAATTTGTAACCTGGTTATTTGTAGAAAATAAATTTTCAAAGCTTGCCTTTCCGGTACGGTTCACAAGGTGGCAATTTCCATGTCACTGAACATGAAGCCTGGGTCTTAAATATAGCCAGCATGTGAAGGCCCTGCAGGCGGTGACAGTGGCGATGACGTCACCGCCAAGCAACTTCTTGTTATTTTGGAGCTGGGGAGGGGAGCAGCAGGAAGCTCAGCGGAGGGGAGATATTCTTGGCAGTGGCAGTAATGTGGTTTAAAGAGAGACAACTGTCAAGTCTAGTGATTCTGGAAGTTTGCAAAGTTTATCTGCTC
This sequence comes from Smutsia gigantea, assembly GCA_032199065.1. NCBI lineage: Eukaryota > Metazoa > Chordata > Mammalia > Pholidota > Manidae > Smutsia > Smutsia gigantea. The sequence goes on from JAVSCE010016793.1 coordinate 130,014, forward strand.
CCTGAGCAAACAAAAGTTCACCGATTTCGTACTGGTGCCAAACGCAGACAGCGCACAAATGCGAGCCTCTCACCTGCCATCACGCCGCTGCTGCCACCAACCAACAGTCGCGAAAACGTTTTATTTTAAGCAGAAAAACTATTTCTTTAAAGGCAATCGTACTTGGAGGTTCCAAATGTATCCTTACTGAGAGCTAAGCTGTGTGGGTAAAGTGGGGAGCATGGGGGTCCTGGAATACCACCTACTGAGCTGCAAAACCCCCTTGCGAACCTTACTGAAAAGGCAGTTTAAAAATGATCTTCTAGGCTGGAACAGGCTTTCGCTTGAGTCCAGGTCCCTCCCATGTCTGGTAACATGAAATGAGGAGTTGTTATGGCCCAACTCAACCCTCAGGAAATCTCTGTATCCACCTTGTGAGGCCATCTCCTTTCCCAGCGTGATCTCACTGGAGACCTGCTTAACTGTGTCATACTAATTTCCTTGTTTTTTTTAACTCATTCACTCATTTGTCTGTTAGTTTTCGGAGTGCAACCTCTCTCCTTCCCTGCATTTTCAGTCTCTCTTATTTTGCTTTTTTCCCCATAGCATTTATCATCTTCTAATATGTTATTTATTACACTCATTGTTACTGCCTTTTTCTCTTACATTCTAAGCCTTCTGAGAGCAGGGACCTTTGTCTCATTTGTTTGCTGATCTAAAGGCACAGTGCCTGGCACACAGAACTCAAAAATTCTGTTACTGCTCTGCTGTGTTTGGCTTATGTTTCTTAGGTCTAAGATGGCTGCTAGAGCCCCAGCCATTACATCTGCATTTTAGGCAGCAGGAAGGATGAAGCAGGGGAAGGGAAAAAAGAATGTGTGCCAACTTCTTTTAAGGGGGTTACCCATGAGGCACTCAGAACAGTTTCTTTTTAAGTGGCCTGAACTTATTCTGTTAAGGGCGCCGAGAAATGTTTTGTTAGCTTGTGTTTCAGTAGTGTACATTGTCATCCTACATACAACAGGAGTAGAGAAGAACAGGTATTTTGGAAGGCAAATAGTGGTCTGTACTTGGTACCATGCACATCGTAATGTCTCATTAGAAAAACTCACTTTGGTCACGTGGAGTGACAAGGAAGCTTAAGTTCTGTTCTGGGGTTGCCAGTATATCAGATTGTCCCCATGGTGACTGATGGAATGGCTTTGAGCCAGAAAGACCTTGGCTTAAATCCCTGTATTAAGTACTTGTTAGCTGTGTGACCTTGGGCAAGTTACTTTACTTCTATGAGCCCCAATTAAAAAAAAATCTATAAAATGGGGAAAATACAGAACCTCCTCATGGGTGATGAGGATTAAATGAGATGATGCAGGTAAAGAAACATGGCATAGTGTCTGAGGCCCAGGAAGTTAATCAGTAGAGACTGTTCTATATCATCCCATGATATTAGCACCATCTTGGCCAATTTAGTGGTTTCTAGTTGCCAGGATCCAATGATGATAGGGACATGGCCTCTGTGTTCCAGAAGCTCACAGAATGGGATTCCAGACAGAGAAAAGAGTTTTGTGCAAAGGGAGAGAGGCAGAAACCAGGATGATGGGTGGAGGAAGCTGTCGGTAGCTCATGATGGCTGCAGCACAGAGCCCTGGAGTGCAGGGTATGTTTGGGGAATGACTAAGGAAGGTTCTAGAAGGGCGACCTGGGGACAGACACCAAAGTTCCCATAGAGGAGTTTAGCCCTAGTTCTGTGGACAGTGGGGAACTAGCAAAGGTCTTTAAGAAGGAGGGTAATTGATCAGGTCTTTTGTGTGGACAGTCCCCTCTCCCGGCCTTATGCAGAACCCAGTGGAAGAAGGCCAGTCTTAGAGGGGGTGAGTCTGGGCTGGAGGCTCTTTGAGACATTGAGGCAAGAGATGTACTGGTCCCATGATTCTAGAGAGAAGATGTGGTGGGTGAGACAGTGGGCAGGATTAGGGTTGATAGGTGGGGTGGTGCTAGTCCGGGCTCAGAGTCTGTCTGCGTGGTAGCCTTTGTCCCCTGGGGCTGAGGGGGCTTATACCAGATATTAGTGAAGTCCTTGCATGGCTCTCCAGGAGGAAGATCAGATCCTCATTGGCATCAGTATTTTCGATGAAGATGTTACTTCATTCCTGAGTCTACACTTCCTTTGTTAATCTGCAGCTGAGGCAGCGTAGCACCTTTGAAGACCTATGCCCTGGCAGGTGGTCGCAGCCCAGGATCTTGGCTAACGGGCTGATTGTTGCCAGTGGTCACATGATGAGGTTGTGTTTGCCAGCCCACATCCCTTGGTGATTGCCACGGTCACAGGGTCAGCAGGCTCCGTGCCCATGAGGAAGAGGATGTCCCTGGGGCATCCATCAGTGGGGCCACAACTTGTGATTTGGTTCATTTGTCCAAACTGGGGCAAATGTTTTTGACTCCTTTATCTGAAGTGGACATTGCTCAGCTTGGCAAGAGATGTTATTTAGGAGATGGACACCCTGAGATGGAGGGTGTAGACAGATGTGCCTTGAGTTTTCCTCCCACGTTCATTGCTAGTCAGGATGTGACCTTGGCTTGCAGAGGACCTTAACCAGGCCAAAATGGCTTTTTACCCTCTTAGCCAAATGGCTGCAGAGTAAAACTTCTAATATCTCTTTGCTTATGTTTCTTAACTTTTTTTTTACTGTGGCATTTTTCAAATTTATACAAAAGTTGACAGTAGTATAATAAACCCACACATATCCATCGTGCAGCCTTAGCATTAACATCATTTTTTTGTATCATTTATGTACAATTACACGAGCAACATATAGTTACTAGACTCCCTCCATTATCAAGTCCCCACCACCCACCCCATATACAGCATCTCACTGTCCATCAGCATAGTGAGATGCTATAGAGTCTCTATTGTTTTCTTTGTGTTATACTGCCTTCCCCGTGCCTCCTCCCCCACCCGCCCCGCATTAACGTCTTAGCACTCTTGTTTCCCCATCACTTCCCACTCACTGCTTTGTGAGTTGCTGGAGTCCTTCACAGCAAATCCTAGATATTATATCACCTGTAAATATCGGTTAGATATGAATCTCTAACAGATAAGGACTTAAAAAAAAAACAACCACCCACAACACTCAGCAACAATCCCTTGGTATCATCTAGTTTCTAAATTCAAAGATACTTGGTTGTCTCAAATTTTCACAGTAGCTTCATTTGAATCAATTCTGATTTCACTTTTAAATTGAAGATCAGCTCATTTCATTCTGATGATTAAATCCCTCTGTTGCACTCAGAAAAAGAATGTGCGCCCTGTGTGATCTGACCCGCGCCAGCCTGCTCCCTGCTGAGGATCTGGGCTGTTTCTTCTGCCTGGAGCGCAGTACTCCTGGGTCTTTGCATCGCTGCTGCTTGTCCTAATCTCTGAAGAGAGAGCAGCGTTGTCTGAGTGGGTCTGCCCCTTCTCCCTGTCATCAGCTTATCCCATTCTGGTTTTCAACTGCCTCATGCTACCTGCTCTTGTACATTTTGTTGTGTTTTTGTTTGCTGGAGACCTCCTTGCACTTTTGATGTCAGTTCTCTGAGGGCTGTGGCCACTGCTGTTTGCCTCGTGCCTGGCACAGAGAAACTGCTCAGCCATTGCTTAAATGAATGAATGATTCTACAACACGGCAGTGTGTGGCCTGGCAGTCTGACACTCACCTCTTTTGGGGAAAAGTACTAGTAAAGGGAGTTTCTCTTTTCCCTTTTTCTTCTTTTTTTGTCATTGCTATGTTGGTACAGGCAGTTCGGGCTCTCGAAAGATGCCATGCCAGTGGTAGTTATATAAATAGGCACTGTAGACACCATATCCTAGAGGCCTTGGTTTCTGTAACTGGTTCCTGTTAGCAGGATCCCAAACCTGCGTTAGGATCCTCACCTCCCACATTCCGGCCAGGAAATGGGTGTACAGCCGGGAAGTTGGGACACCTACAGGTGGTCGTTTCGAGGGTTTTGCTCAGGTGGCATCTGGAGAAGAGGCAGTGTGGCATGGCAGATGGCGCTTTGGCTTCAGAGCACGGCTGTCTGGAGGCCCGCCCTTCAGTGTGGCCTAGCTCTGAGCAGGTCACGTCCCTTCTCTGAACCTCAAGCTGCTCATGCATAGAACTGGGGGAGCCAACATCTCCCAACTGGCAGGCAGTGAGGCCTTCCCTGGTCTCTTCCTATGAGTCCTGCACAGAGGGACTGATCTACTTTAGCAGGCACATAACTGGTGATGGTGTCTGGTAGAGATGGACGCAGCACACACCTACAGGTCCCTGGAACAGGTGCTGCCCATTATTATGGGAGAAAAGTATTTTAATAGCTATCTTTTTAAAAGAGCTTTCTGTGCACCAGGGATTGTTCTGTCTCACATGTATCAGCTCAGTTAATTGTCTCAGCTGCCAGTGAGCTGGGTGTTGTGGTTTTCATAACTTACGCAGGGGGGACGGGTTAGGCAGCTGCCTAAGGTCACACGCACAGTGGCAGGTCTGGGGTTTGACCTCTGTCTGCCTCTAGACTCTGTTGTCAGGTCCCCTTGACATCACTCTTGACGGTCATCTGGGTGGTTTTGTCCTGTGTGCTTGTCACAGCATCTCTTTATATATTATTGTAGTAGTTTTGTTTTTGTTTTTTGGTCCCAGCCCTGCTGTTTTCAGTCCAGGGTAAAGACAATTTAAAAAGGAGCTGCATCCTTCATCTTCACATTTCCAAGATAGCATCTGGTTGTGAACCTTCTGTCTTGTCCCCTCTCTGTGTTTCTCGGCCAGTCTCATGCCCTGTCGCAACACAGGCCAAGAGTTTCTGTTGGCAGTCCACACTGTCTGCTTTTCGCTGAGTCCTTACCGTGAACTTTTTAATGCAGCTTTTTTCAGGAAGTTTTATGTGGCAAGATGTCATGACAGGAAGACAAATTATTGTGCTTTAAATTGAAGAAAAACAGAAGGCAGTTAGTTTGTCTGATGTGCTCCAGTTCTGTTCTACCTTCTCTGAGTGTGAATTATGGAGATGATTTCCCCTACTTTGAAGTTTAAACTGCTGGGAGGTAGGTGTTTTATTGGGGGATGGTATATTAAAGCATTAAGAACAATTAGATATAAAGTCCTTTTTTATTTTTAAAGATTTTAATATATAAATAATTGGAAGTTTGGCTCTTACTCTGCTCTTCTTTAAAAGAGATCTGAAAGCACTGGAGTAAAATGTATTTTTTAGGGGGAATATGGCAGCAGACTGACTGTAATTGTCCAGAGGAGAAAAAATATTCCTACTTTGGTGGAAACTGATCCTCCAGGTCTGAGTGGTTTTGATCGAGCAGACTGTCCCCTCCCCCTGAGAGCCCCCAAGATGGAAGGTGGCCCCCCTTTCCCCTCCGACACCTATGAGATGGGGCAGGCTGTGAGTCCTTCATAGCACTCATCCCAAGCAGACCCCGGGTCTTTCCCTTATCTCTGGCTCTTCATCCTCAGGCCTGAAGCCTGGGCCTAATGCACAGCAGCAGATCAGCATCTTTATTACAGGAGGAATGCATGAATGTGGCTTCTACCCCCGTGCCCTTCCACTGCTGGTTATCTCTTCTGGACACCCCCATACTGCGGGTGCTGCCTGACTGCGCCTCCCCCACCACAGGCCTCTCTGGTGCTTACTGCCACCGTGCTGATACAAAGAGAAAACTCCATCCCAAGAGGAAGTGTGTTGGGTTAGAAGGATTGTGACAGTGTAATTATGTGGCCATGTGTGCTTGGAAATATTCTGCTTATTGTGTTGCTAGAAAAATACTGTGTTAAGTTGGGAGATTCAGAACACGTACAATTTAGCAAACCTTTGGGAGGAACAGCTAATGCTAAGAGCTGCCAAATGTTTATCTTCTTGAGAGTGCGAGGAGGATATGTCATACAGTCATTAATAAGCAGAGGCGAGCATCTGGCTAGGGTGAGGGACCCCCAGCCCCTCCAGTGGCCTTGCAATAGAGGTTGGTGCTGCGCTGAGATGGAAAATTAGAGGGTAGGCTGAGCTGGTGCCTGAGAGCACTTTGCCTGGCCTTTCTCTAGTTTATCCTGCTGGCGTGGGCACACCAGCATGAAGACACAGGAATCAGGAGCCTTGTGGCCACCCCTGTTCTGCTGGTAGCACTGCTGTAAGGAAGGGACCTATGCTGACATGCGCTGCAGAATCAGACTGACCCTGGTTCTGTTCCCTCACGTCCTGCCTTGTGACCCTGGGCACCTGGAATCCATTTGTTCATGTGTAAAATGGGGGAATGAGGAGGAAATGAAACGGAGTCCTTAGGCTCGTGCGGGGTTCACAGGTATTGACCGCTAAGTACTGGCCTCCATCTGCACTCCCCATTAGGGCCAAGTAGATTGTCCTTGATGTGATGCCAACTCCAAACAAAAGTCTTCCTAGCCTGTGGAGTTGAGCTGTTTCTGCTGTTTTAGGAGAGTCCTCCTGTAGGAAAACCCTTGAGTTAATACCTCGTGGGTGTTGGTTGAGAGCACATCTTGTCCATTATCTTAGCAATTAGTCCAGATGAAATTTTCAAGTCCAACAAAGGGCTTCTTTGGCTCCCATGAGTGGCCGCCCCTCTGCAAGTGTGTGATGTTAATCCCCAGTTTTGCCTCATCCCCAATTCCATGCATAGCCTGCAGAGTTTGCGGGGAGCTGGCTGTACCCTGCACGCCCCTCCCCCCCCCCCAGCTCCTTCTTTCAGAGGTGATGGCTTGTGTACTGTGGGTTTGGCCACTTCTCTGGGTGGAGGTGAGAGCTAATCCTAGTAATCAGGGCAGTGCTGAGCAGAGACAAGAGGATCTGGACAGCTTTAGCTATTTTATTTGCTAGGCTTTGGCTTCAGATGTTTTGGACCAAGCTTTTCTCCCTAAAGATGATGTTGAAGATGCTCCAGACTACTTGGTGAGACTCTAGGCCCCATGGACTACATCTCCATGGAGACTTAGTGGAACGTTAGAGGAGTTAACTTCACCTGTCGGAGGGGAAACCTTAGGGTGGGAAGAACTCACACCTTGTGGGTACTGGGCTCATTGCTCCAATGAACATCTAAGAGGGATGAGGGCACAGGGTCATTTGCTGGTTCTCCTGCATCTGCTGCTCATGGCAGACATTATTCATTGAGCCCTGCATTCTTTGATGTGGCCCCAGAATCTTCTTAGTCCCACGTCTAGAAACCACTTCAGCTCAGAGTTGGTTTTTGAGTGAAAATCTATTCTTTACCTTTCCTATTTCTGTGAACCCTAAGAAAGTACCTTTCCAGAAAAGGCAGACTTGCCAAATGTCTCCAGGAAATGGTCTAAGGCCACATGGGGATGACGAGGTCCAGCACAGCCAGGGAGGAGTACCAGGCCGGCAGCGGGGGCAGGGGTGGTGGTGGTGATGCCACAAGGCTGGGTGGCCAGAGGTGTCCAAGTTTCCGGGTCTGCTGGCCCCCGAGAACTGCCTCTGTGTCACTTCCTCACTATATTCACACAGAAGGTGGCCATCGTAGGAATAAATGTCAAATTTTAACCTGAGGAAATAATTGCCTGGGTGGAGCCCGCTTGGTGTTTGTTTAATTTGGACTCACGATCTGTTGTACTCGCAGTCTGCCTCCTGGGGTACGGAGCAGAGGGGCTTACGCACTCTGCTGACCAGCCCACCAACTTGGAAAGGTCACAGCCAGAAATATGGTCTTAAAGAAAGCATTTAAAAATAAGACAGTGCTATGCGATCCCATGCATAGGTAATGTCCAGAGCAGGCAAGTTTATAGAGTTACAAAGTAGATGATTGGTCGTCAGGGGGCTGGGGTGGGGGCAGTGGGGAGCGACTGCGGAGGGACACAGGGCTTCTTTCTGGGGTGATGAAAATGGTCTAAAATTGGTGGTGCTTGTTGTATATATTTGGGCATATGTTAAAAACTGATTTATACACTTTAAAAGAGCAAATTATGAATTATATCTCAATAAAAGAGGTGGAAAACAGTCCATGGGAATTTTAGGCAAAGTCAAATCAAATTCTAATAACCAGCTCCACTTATTGAGCACATACAGAATAACCTGGGGCCACGTGTTAGTGCCCGTCCCCATTTCTTGTTCTTTCATGAGAACATCAATGTGCGGACCATAGTGGGCTCTCTCTTTGGGTCCTAAGTACTAGAGGCTTCGCTTTCTTTCCTGACCTCATGAAGGGAGCAGTTCATGTGTGTGTGTCTTGGAGATCAGCAAATTACCTTTCCTTGCTTTCCTGCTTCCTCTCAGGAAAGCCTATGCCTGATTACATTTTTGGCGAGAGACAGTAACAATAAGTCCATTTTTCATTTGTGTTACACTTGTTTCCAGCAAAGAGTACCTCACAGTGTTCTGTGAGGCTGATGTTATTAACCCCATGGTGGGGGCCCATGAAGCCACCTTCTGAACTTCAGATGTACAAGGGATGCCGTTTAGACTGTGTTTTACTGTCCACTCTTCACCTTGTTCGTTCCGCACCCCACGGGAGGCACCCTGTGGACTCTGTCGCTGGGCGCCCCACCCCGGCCTTCCAGTGGGGTCCAGCCTGTTTGGTCGCTGGGTGGTACTGGCAGGAAGAAGGCATGTCTGGGGCCTTTATTCCCCTGGTTCCCTCCCTGCCAGGCCTCAGGTGGGTGGTGGCCGTGTTCCTGTCCTGGAGGCCACGGCTTTTTATGTGTCTGCTCGTGTCATGCTGGGTTCCAGTAACCACTGTCTCCCGTCCCCCTTCAGGCCTGGAGGCATGTGTGTGGGGCCCTTCCACCACTGCTGCCCCTGAGTCTGTCACCACCCCTGGTTGGTTTCTTTTCACCTTGCCCCTCTGTAAAGTCTCTTCACTAAATCCCATCATCTCTCCCTTTGTGACTTCGGTTTGCTGCTGGGCTGTGCCTCGGGCGCCAGGCCTGACCTAGCATCATGGTTTTGCCCTTGGCTGGCACTCCCCTGGGACACTTCCCCAGATCTTCCCGTAGCTGGCTTCTCCTTAGGGCCACGCTCAGCATAGACATTACCACCTCAGAGAGGCCCTGTCTACTTTCCTGCTCGTTTTACCCATGGACCACGACTTCATGTCTTCATAGCCCTCTGACCCCTGAAGTCATCTTTCTTGGTTGGCTTGTCCAGGGCATCCCCACCCTCCTACATAGACCAGGGGTCAGCAAACATCTTCTGTAAAGGGCCACAGGGTAAATATTTTCAGCTTAGCAGGCTCCATGGTCTGTTGCCACCCCTGAAGCCTGCCATTGTAGTAAGCTGGCAGCCACAGAAAATAAATAAATGAATGGCATGTCTCTGTTCCACTAAAACTGGAATTTATTTACAAAAAAGGAGCAGAAACTTGTGGTAGGTGAATTAGGTCTCCATCAAGTTATTAAGGAACAACAGAACAGCAGGCAGCATGCCAGGTACTTTGAGAGCCCTGAGCTAGGTGAGCTCTCCAGGAGTATCGCAACCTTACTGGCCTTGTTCACTGGGGGCCCCGCACTTTGAGGGGGGACCTCACATTGGAGGTGCGTAGTCGGTGTTCCCTGAGTGCACATAGTGACTGAACCCCTGCTCTGTGAAGGTCATGGTGCTGGACAGTGTCAGCAATGGCAAAAGATGACACAATCCTTGCCCTTGGGAGCCCTGGGGCACAGACTAGTGTGTGTTTATTGGACAATTCCTGCTGGTCCTGATGACAGATGGAAATAGCTGTATGGGAGCTCAGGGGTGAATTGGCTCACTCTGCTGGGAAAGCTGGGGGCTGGCCTTCATGGGGAGGAACTCTCCAGCTGCATCTTGAGGGATGATTGGGGGTTTGGCAGGTGGACAAGGACGGGTGGCAGGGCATGGGGTGTTTAGGGACTGGACTCTGCAGCCCAGGGTGTCAGGTGACAGGAGACGGGCATGGTGATCGTGTGGAGTCCTATACGCCATGCGTTGTGGTTTGATGACCATCCTGTGGGCTGCGGAGGGCCACCGAAGGAGGCTGGCTTGAAGAATTGATGTACTGAGAGAAGCATTTTCATTGAGAGTATCGGGGAGGATGGGCTGTGGGGGCCTGGTAGCTGCAGAAGACGTGGAGACTGTTTAGCAGTTCTTGCCCAAGAGTGGCTTCTAGCCCGGAGCAGAGCCTCGGGAGGCTGTATGTTTCTTAAAGCTGAACTTTGTGCTTTGCCAGGGTTGGGGACTGTTTCCGCCTTGGAACTTTGTGTGAGAGAGAACGGATGGGGTCTGATGCAGACTGTGGCTTGGTGGGTGGCCGTGCTCTTCCCTGGTGCCCGAGGTGAGCATGTGCCGGGAAGGAGAGGGTGTGTGCGGATTTGGACCAACGGGCGGCAGGGGGAGAAGAGAGACAATAACAAGTAGTTGAACAGTAAGATATCAGGTAATGTATGTACCGAGAAGACAGTAAAAGATGGTGACATGAAGCTGATCAGGGCATTTCCTACTGAAAGCCTGGGGGATGGGCAAGGCAGAGAGGAGATTTAAAGATGAGGAGGACCAGCTCCCTAGGGTTGGGACTGTTCCAGTTAAGAGGTAAGAGCGTCAGCAAAGGCCCTGAGGCAAGAATGGAGCAGAACCTGTAAAGGGGCGTGAGACCCAGGAGCCTCAGCACAGAGGCCCTGTGAGGAGTTTCCAGTTAATGGATATTTCTAGTTATAGGATGCTAGTTAGATCAGTTCAAGAAAACCCTTGCAAGAGGGAAGTGTTATGTAATAGGGATTCATACGATGTACTTGGGAATCTTATTTGTGTAGGTTTGAGGCTTTTAGAAGTTCAGCCATTACACTTTTTCTTTTGGCCCAGCGTTACAACTTTGAGAAGATCTAGTACCCTTGCAAGCATGTTCCTTTTTGGTCGGTGATATGTTTTTTAAACTTCTCACTTAGAAGCAGACTGGCATTTGAAAGCTGTATGAACAGTCTGAGCATTTGGTTTGTTTTTAGTCACGGGATTCTCGTATTTTGGGCCCTGAAATTCATGTGGACTGTGTTTATTCATGCTGCTTTGACTTCTTGCACGGCTCTTCTTGAATTTGCACTGTCACCATATGAATGAATCAAGAATTTGTCACATTCAGGCTTCTGAGGAACAGATAAGGAACACTCATCAGAACTTTTTTTTTCTTAATAATAATAATTTACTGAGCATTAGGTATAATAGTCCTGCAACCATAGCACCTCATTTAAATGTTTTTTCTTCTATCAGAAGATTTTAAAACATTGATTTTTATTAAGGTATTATTGATATACACTCTTATGAAGGTTTCACATAAAAAAACAATGTGATCACTGCATTTACCCATATTATCAAGTCCCCACCATACCCCAATGCAGTCACTGTCCTTGGGTTTAGTAAGATGCCACAGATTCACTATTTGCCTTCTCTGTGCTACACTGTTTTCCCCGTGATCCCCCACACCATGTTTACTAAACAAAATACCCCTCAATTCCCTTCTCCCACCCTCCCCACCCGCCCTCCCACACCCCTCCCCTTTGGTAACTGTTAGTCCATTCTTGGGTTCTGTGAGTCTGCTGCTATTTTGTTCCTTCAGTTTTACTTTGTTGTTATACTCCACAAATGAGGGGAATCATTTGGTACTTGTCTTTTTCTGCCTGGCTTATTTCACTGAGGATAATATCCTCCAGGTCCATCCATGTTGTTGCGAATGGTAGGATTTGTTTCTTTCTTATGGCTGAATAGTATTCCATTGTGTTATGTACCACATCATCTTTATCCATTCATCTACTGATGGACATTTAGGTTGCTTCCATTTCTTGGCTATTATAAAAAGTACTGCGATAAACATAGGGGTGCATATGTCTTTTTGAATCTGTGAAGTTGTATTCTTTGGGTAAATTCCAAGGAGTGGGATTCCCAGGTCAAATGGTATTTGTATTTTTAGTTTTTTGAGGAACCTCCATATTGCTTTCCACAATGGTTGAACTAGTTTACATTCCCACCAGCAGTATAGGAGGGTTCCCCTTTCTCCACATCCTCACTAGCATTTGTTCTTAGTCTTTTGGATGGTGGCCATCCTTACTGGTATGAGGTGATATCTCACTGGTTTTAATTTGCATTTCCCTGATGATTAGTGATGTGGCACATCTTTTCATGTGTCTGTTGGCCATCTGAATTTCTTCTTTGGAGAAGTGTCTCTTCATATCCACTGCCCATTTATTAATCAGGTTATTTGCTTTTTGGGTGTTGAGGCGTGTAAGTTCTTTATATATTTTGGATGTTAACCCCTTGTCGGATATGTAATTTACAAATATATTCTCCCATACTGTAGGATGCCTTTTTGTTGTGTTGATGGTGTCCTTTGCCATGCAGAAACTTTTTAGTTTGATGTAGTGCCATGAGTTCATTTTTGCTTTTGTTTCCCTTGTTTGAGGAGATGCGTTCAGGAAGAAGTTGCTCATGCTTATATTCAGGAGATTTTTGCCTATATTGTCTTCTAAGAGTTTTATGGTTTCATGACTTACATTCAGGTCCTTGATCCATTTTGAGTTTACTTTTGTGTATGGGGTTAAACAGTAATCCAGTTTCATTCTCTTACATGTAACTGTTCAGTTTTGCCAACACCAGCTGTTGAAGAGGCTGTCATTTCCCCATTGTATGTCCATGGCTCCTTTATCATGTATTAATTGACCATATATGGTTGGGTTTATATCAGGGCTCTCTAGTCTGTTCCATTGGTCTATGGGTCTGTTCTTGTGCCAGTACCAAATTGTCTTGATTACCATGGCTTTGTAGTAGAGCTTGAAGTTGGGGAGCATAATCCCCCCAGCTTTATTCTTCCTTCTCAGGATTGCTTTGGCTATTCGGGTCTTTTTTGGTTCCATATGAATTTTAGAACGATTTTCTCTAGTTCATTGAAGAATGCTGTTGGTATTTTGATAGGAATTGCATTGAATCTGTAGATTGCTTTAGGCAGGATGGCCATTTTGACAATATTAATTCTTCCTATCCATGAGCACGGGATGTGTTTCCATTTATTGGTATCTTCTTTAATTTCTCTCATGAGTGTCTTGTGGTTTTCAGAGTGTAGGTCTTTCACTTCCTTGGTTAGGTTTATTCCTAGGTATTTTATTCTTTTTGATGCAACTGTGAATGGAATTGTTTTCCTGATTTCTCTTTCTGCCAGTTCATTGTTAGTGTATAGGAATGCCACAGATTTCTGCATATTAATTCTGTATCCCACAACTTTGCTGAATTCACACATTAGATCTAGTAGTTTTGGAGTGGATTCTTTAGGGTTTTTTATGTACAGTATCATCTCATCTGCAAACAGGGACAGTTTAACTTCTTCCTTGCCAATCTGAATGCCTTTTATTTCTTTGTGTTGTCTGATTGTATAGGTCTGTTTTTGTCATTCACATATTTAAAAGGAACTTTGTGTCCCTGAACTTCATTCAGTGCTCTCGATGGTAACTGTCAAAAAATCTAATGCAAACCTACTGAAACAGAAAGGGAATTCATGGGCGCTTATGACCCCCATAGAATTTGGCTTCAGGCATGGCTGGATCCAGGGTCCACCTGTTCCCCAATCTGTGTGGGTCTATATCTGAGACACAGTTTCTGCTAGCAGGCATGAGATGGTCACAGTAGCTCCAGACCTCTTATTTCAGTTTTATGTCTAATGGGTAGGACAGCACTTCTGGGCTCTTGGTAGTCAAACAGAAGTCTTAGGCTTGACTCTTATTGGCTCATATTAGGGTCAAACATGTGCCCATCCCAGAGTTTCTCCCTGTTGCTGGGGATATTGAAGGCCTTATTAACCAGCTCAGAATTACACACCTATCCCTGGAGATAAGGTGGATAGAGAGGTGAGTTCCCAGGTGAGCACCCTGGGGGAAAGTAGGTATGGAGGTAATGTTTTTGAAAGCAGAAGCAAGAGCTGCCCCCTAAGGCATATCCTGTTCATAAATGTATTCCTCCGCTCTGCTCCCCAGGTGCCCAGCACAGTGACCTCCCTGCACTGGTTAGATTCACTAAATGTTCTCAGAGCCCAGTTACATGCCAGAGACCGCTGGCTAGGCTGCATCCAAGCTGGCTGGAGGGGGCGCTGCACTGTGTTCTGCAGTTTGGGAAATAGGATGGATTCTCTTGCTGTACAGATAAATATTTTTTATTTCCATAACCACATTTATTTGACTTTTTTTTATTTTTTATTTTTATTATTTATTAATTTTTTTAATATAATTTATTTTGGTATCATTAATCTACAATTACATGTACAATATTATGGTTATTAAACTATCCCTTCATCAGGTCCCCCCCCCCACACACCAACCCCATTACAGTCACTGTCCATCAGCGTAGTGAGATGCTATAAAATCACTACTTGTCTTCTCTGAGCATTTATTTGACTTTTTGAATATAAAATATAACCCATCAATTTTGATTTTTCAGATTCTATTACTTAGGAGGTGATATAAAAAAAAAAGTGGGTCAATGTAAAGAAAAATATTAAGGAAATAGTAGTATAGATGCTATCGATATGGTAATAAGTTGAAGAGTGGCCTGTGGTGACTGATGTGTGCATAAACCTGAGTTTGGATCTTTGTGCCAGACTTCCCAGAGTCAGCCAGCTCTGCCACACGCCAGCTGTGTGACTTTGGGCTCATTGTCTGCTTCTGCAGGCCCTGTTTCCCCCTGGGAAGTGGGGCTACGTTATGGGAGAATTGTAGGAAAATTGCATGTAGTGCATATCATAGTGCTTGATCCATGGTGAGTGTGTAGTCGACATCAGCTATTACTAGTAGTATAGACATGTCTCATGGTTAAAAATGTGGTTTGGAGGTTCAACAGAGTAGATTGATTAATTCATTAATGAAACGAGTGTTTATGTAGCACGCACTGTGTGCCAGGCCCTGAGCAGGGGTACAGAGGTGAATAGGCAAGGGCCCTAGTTCTGCAAGGGCATCTGGCCTCATGGGAGAGGCAGCAGGCGAAGCTGAAGCCATGCCAGGCATGTGGAGCACGAGTGCTTGGAGGTGTTATGGGAAGGGTGCTGTGTGGGCACCAGCAAGAGCCCTATCCCTGGAGCAAGGGCCTGAGAAGGCTTCCCAGCTGAGACTTGAAGCTAGAGGGCCCGGCCAGGTGGAAAGGGGGAGGGAAGGGCACCTGGCCCGGGGGAGCCGTTCACCGCTGCTGCTCATGGTGCACAGGCAGGACTCGAGTGCAGTGCAGGGGAATGTGGCACTCCATGTGGGTAGAGCTGATTGTGTCATTTGGTTCATTTCAGCCTCACATCCCTTTCACACCTACTTCTTAGGTGACTGCTCTCTGTTGGGGGACCAGAGGGGACAAATCGTTGTATAGCCACAGCTCATGGAACGTCGGATCATCCTGAGTGTCCTTCGTCCCTTGGAGACCTTCTTCTGTTTATTTGCTTGAGAACTGCCACCAGTATCTTCAGAGATCAGAGTGCTGGGTGTGTGTATATATGAGTGTGTGTGTTTACAGGACATACACACTTTTATTAAATGATTCTGAAGAGTGTCTGGTCCAACCTAATGGTGTAAATTTAATAACTAATTATTGGTCTTTTTGGCGTGCCATAAATTGATTTTGCAAAACAAAACTCAAGTCCTACTTTGAAAATGAAAACGCTCGTGTCCTTGCTTTAGGTTCCTGCATTGCTCTTCCCTTACGGGGTGTGGGGGTGGGTGCAGCTAGTGGTCAGTGACAGTGGTGAACCAGGGATATTGTGTTGCATGTTCCCACATGGCTCATTAGCTCCATGCTTGACTCTTTTGCGTCCAAAGGAACTTTTGCCTTTTTGGGGACCCTGTGACAAAGTCTTAGCCTTGCTGGCTGAACCAGGAAAACCCACTTCCTGGCCAGCTCTCAGCTGCTGAGATTGGTGCCCTTACTTGGAAATGGAAAAGCTATATTGTTTTTCCTTGTCTCCCTGCCTCTTGAGAAATATGATTATGGTGGTCCATGACTGTACCAGCTGGTTGGCTGGCCCAGAGCTGGCGTCATCCAACAGCCTTTGTCTGCGCTCTGCCAGGGAAGAGATGGGCTAGTTGCAGAGAGGTGACTGTAGCGGGGTGAGGGGGGTGCCTCTCTGGCCATTCAGACTCTCCAGGTGTCAGGTTGTCATAGAGCCTGTGCACCCAAGTGGAGTCCTTGAAAGCTCTTCTTCCTTCCCTGGGCTCACCTGGCCGCTGCTGTCCTGGCTGGGTGGGCCCTGTCATCCTCATCATGGCAGCCACTTACTACATGCCTAGGGCGGGGAGGTGTAGTCATTGATTCCGTCATCAACCCCACCATTGCTAATGACGTCATGATGATGGCACCTCACAGTCACTCAGTGCTTACTGTGTTCCAGGGGTTCATTCAGTCCTCCCAGAGCCCAACTCGGAGTGGTGAATACTGGTATCAATCCCATTTGACAGATGAACAGACTGAGGCACAAAGAGTTTCAATCACTTGTCCAAAGTAACATTGCTGGGGAGTGTCTGAGTCAGCACTCAAATGTGGACACTGACGCCAGAGCAGTGGTTGGCAAACTGTAACTCACATAGGCTGCCATCTGTCTTAGCAAAAAAGACTTACTGTAAGACAGCAGTGCCCATCCATTTACAAATACCTGTGGTACTGCTATACACTACACTCTGCTCTGAGCAGTGGCGACAGAGACCATGTGACTCACAAAACCTGAGCTCTTCACTGTCCGGACCTTTACTGAAAAAATTTGCTGACCCCTGTTCTGGAGCCCAAACTTTGAGCCACCATGCCACACTGCATCTCAAAGAAAAATAAAACCACAGAGTTTCTACAGAGTGCCAGGCACTGAGTGAGGCACTGGGAGACGGTGATGGACTGGCAGACATGTCGCATGTCCTGCTGGGGAGGTTAGCAGGTCCTCACCTTAGCGAGTGTGTGTATATTCACAAACAGAAGCGCTCTGAAGGCAAAGCATGGGCCTTGTGAAAGCAGTAAGAGGCAGTGCTTGTGAGTGTATGGCAGAAGGCGGGATCAGGGAAGGATCCCCTGGTGGAAGTGACATCTGAGCAGAGGAGCCCCTGGGGAAGCCACAGGATGTGCAGAGGCCCACAGGTGAGCAGTGGGGTATGGGGAGGGGGTAATCCTCCTTTCAGATGAGGAAATGGAGGCTTGGAAGCTGAAGTCACCCTTCCAAGGTGACACAGGGAGGTAACCGGTCAAGCAGAAAAATGAGCCCCCTTCAGCTCTCCACCCTGTGGTTGCCGAGCTGGACATGTCCATCTCCTCCTTCCAGCTGGAAGCGTCTTGTTTAATGGGACAGGCCGATGGGTGCCTTGGCGACTCTGGGACAAAGGCTGGATGCTGAGCGGGCACCAGCGCAGGGAGTGGGACCCTGATACCGGTGTGCCCTTTGGTGCCTGACCGCCTGTACGTTCCTGGTTTCTTTATGAGAGATGTCTTGGGGCTTCCTCTCATAGCAGTGAGGCAATTTAGAACATTTCTGAGCTCACCTTTGCTGCTAGAATTTGTTAATGGTAAGGTCTTGAGTTATTATTAGATTGTTACATAAATTCATATCAGTGCATTTTGATAGATTGCCCTCTGAAGAGACACCTTAGGAAGAGAAGAGAAATTCATAGGAAATGCTGCAAAAGAGTTAAAGTCACTCGAATGCTGGCTTCTTGTTGCCCCAAATCATCCCAAGAGGGGGCTGTGCATTGGTGCCTGCGGGCCGAGTCGGGGGTGCTGGTCCTCTGGTGGCACCTGTCAGGTGGGCATCCACAAGAACGGGTCCCCTCCTGGAGAGCAGCACGTGCACTGAAGGAGGGCTTTGGAGGTGACCTCAAAATCTCAGCTCACTGAAGGGGTGTGGGTTTTCTTTTTGGGGTGGTGACCAGTCATAAGGTGGGTTGTGGTGCTGGTTGCAGTAGAAATCATTTACTGTACACCTGAAATGGGCAGATTGTATAGCATGTGGATTATATATATTTTTTAATATAATTTATTTTATTATCATTAATCTACAATTACATGTGCAATATTATGGTTATTAAACTACCCCTTCATCAGGTCCCCCCCACCAACCCAATTACAGTCACTGTCCATCAGCATAGTGAGATGCTATAGAATCACTACTTGTCTTCTCTGAGTTGTACAGCTCTCCCCGTGCCCCCCAACATTACATCTGCTAATCGTAATGCCCCTTTTTCCCTCTTATCCCTCCCTTCCCACCCATTTTCCCCAGTCCCTTTCCCTTTGGTAACTATTAGTCCATTCTTGGGTTCTGTGAGTCTGCTGCTGTTTTGTTCCTTCAGTTTTTTTTTCTTTGTTCTTATACTTCACATATGAGTGAAATCATTTGATACTTGTCTTTTTCGGCTTGGCTTATTTCACTGAGCATAACACCCTCTAGCTCCATCCATGTTGTTACAAATGCTAGGATTTGTTTTCTTCTTATGGCTGAATAATATTCCATTGTGTATATGTACCACATCTTCTTTATCCATTCATCTACTGATGGACACTTAGGTTGCTTCCATTTCTTGGCTATTGTAAATAGTGCTGCAATAAACATAGGGGTGCATCTGTCCTTTTCAAATTGGGCTGCTGCATTCTTAGGGTAAATTCCTAGGAGTGGAATTCCTGGGTCAAATGGTATTTCTATTTTGAGTCTTTTGAGGAACCTCCGTACTGCTTTCCACAATGGTTGAACTAATTTGCAGTCCCACCAGCAGTGTAGGAGGGTTCCCTTTTCTCCACATCCTCGCCAACATTTGTTGTTGTTTGTGTTTTGGATGTTGGCCATCCTCAGTGGTGTGAGGTGATATCTCATTGTGGTTTTAATCTGCATTTCTGTGATGATTAGCGATGTGGAGCATCTTTTCATGTGCCTGTTGGCCATCTGAATTTCTTCTTTAGAGAAGTGTCTATTCATGTCCTCTGCCCATTTCTTAATTGGATTATTTGCTTTCTGTTTGTTAAGGTGCATGAGTTCTTTATATATTTTGGATGTCAACCCTTTATCAGATACGTTTTTTATGAATATATTCTCCCATACTGTAGGATGTCTTTTTGTTCTACTGATGGTGTCCTTTGCTGTACAGAAGCTTTTCAGCTTGATATAGTCCCACTTGTTCATTTTTGCTTTTGTTTCCCTTGCCCGGGGAGATATGTTCATGAAGAAGTTGCTCATGTTTATGTCCAGGAGATTTTTGCCTATGTTTTTTTCTAAGAGTTTTATGGTTTCACGACTTACATTCAGGTCTTTGATCCACCTTGAGTTTACCTTTGTGTATGGGGCTAGACAGTAGTCCAGTTTCATTCTCTTACATGTAGCTGTCCAGTTTTTCCAACACCAGCTGCTGAAGAGGCTGTCATCTCCCCATTGTATATCCAAGGCTCCTTTATCAAATATTAATTGACTGTATATGTTTGGGTTAATGTTTGGATTTTCTATTCTGTTCCACTGGTCTGTGGGTCTGTTTTTGTGCCAATACCAAATTGTCTTGATTACTGTGGCTTTGTAGTAGACCTTGAAGTCAGGGAGCATAATTCCCCCTGTTTTATTCCTCCTTCTCAGGATTGCTTTGGCTATTAGGGGTCTTTTGTGGTTCCATATGAATTTTAGAATTATTTGTTCTAGTTCACTGAAGAAAGCTGTTGGTAGTTTGATAGGGATTGCATTGAATCTGTAGATTGCTTTAGGTAGTATAGCCATTTTGACAATATTTATTCTTCCTAGCCAAGAGCATGGGATGCATTTCCATTTGTTAGTGTCCTCTTTAATTTCTCGTAGGAGTGTCTTGTAGTTTTCAGAGTACAGATCTTTCACTTCCTTCTTTAGGTTTATTCCTAGGTATTTTATTCTTTTGATGCAATTGTGAATGGAATTGTTTTTCTGACTTCTCTTTCTGTTAGTTCATCATTAGTGTATAGGAAAGCAACAGATTTCTGTGTGTTAATTTTGTATCCTGCAACTTTGCTGAATTCAGATATTAGTTCTAGTAGTTTTGGAATGGAATCTTTAGGGTTTTTTATGTACAGTATCATGTCATCTGCAAATAGTGACAATTTGACTTCTCTTTACCAATCTGGATGCCTTGTATGTCTTTGTTTTGTCTGATTGCCGTGGCTAGGACCTCCAGTACTATGTTGAATAACAGTGGAGAGAGTGGGCATCCCTGTCTTGTTCCCGATCTTAGATGAAAAGCTTTCAGCGTCTCGCCGTTAAGTATGATGTTAGCTGTGGGTTTGTCGTATATAGCCTTTATGATGTTGAGGTACTTGATGTCTATACCCATTTTGTTGAGAGTTTTAATCATGAATGGATGCTAAATTTTGTCAAATGCTTTTTCAGCATCTATGGAGATGATCATGTGGTTTTTGTTCTTCTTTTTGTTGATGTAGTGGATGATGTTGATGGATTTTCGAATGTTGTACCATCCTTGCATCCCTGGGATGAATGCCACTTGATCATGGTGTATGATCCTCTTGATGTATTTTTGAATTCGGTTTGCTAAAATTTTGTTGAGTATTTTTGCATCTATTTTCATCGGGGATATTGGTCTGTAATTTTCTTTTTTGGTGAGGTGTTTGCCCGGTTTTGGTATTAGAGTGATGCTGGCTTCATAGAATGAGTTTGGAAGTATTCCCTCCTCTTCTATTTTTTGGAAAACTTTAAGGAGAATGGGTGTTATTTCTTCTTTATATGTCTGGTAGAATTCAGAGGTGAATCCATCAGGCCCGGGGGTTTTGTTCTTGGGTAGTTTTTTGATTACCGCTTCAATTTCGTTGCTGGTGATTGGTCTGTTTAGTTTTTCTGTTTCTTGTTTGGTCAGTCTTGGAAGGTTGTATTTTTCTTAAGAAGTTGTCCATTTCTTCTATGTTTTCCAGCTTGTTAGCATATAGATTCTCATAATATTCTCTTATGCTTCTTTGTATTTCTGTGGTGTCCGTCGTGATTTTTCCTTTCTCATTTCTGATTGTGTTTATGTGTGTAGATTCTCTTTTTCTCTTAATGAGTCTGGCTAGGGGTTTATCTATTTTGTTTATTTTTTCAAAGAACCAGCTCTTGGTTTCATTGATTTTGTTCTATTTTTTTATTCTTCTCAATTTTATTTATTTCTTCTCTAATCTTTATTATGTCCTTCCTTCTGGTGACTTTGGGCCTCATTTTTTCTTCTTTTTCCAATTTCAGTAATTGTGTCTTTAGACTATTCATTTGGGAATGTTCTTCCTTCTTTAAATAGGCCTGGATTGCAATATACTTTCCTCTTAGAACTGCCTTTGCTGCGTCCCACAGAAGTTGTGGCTTTGTGTTGTTGTTATCATTAGTCTCTATATAGTCTTTGATTTCTGTTTTGATTTGGTCGTTAACCCATTGATTAATTAGGAGAGTGTTGTTAAGTCTCCATGTATTTGTGAGCCTTTTTGATTTCTTTCTAAAATTTATTTCTAGTTTTATACCTTGGTGATCTGAGAAGTTGGTTGGTAGGATTTCAGTATTTTTGAAATTACTGAGGTTCTTTTTGTGGCCTAGTATGTGGTCTATTCTGGAAAATGTTCCATGTGCACTTGAGAAGAATGTGTATCCTGTTGCTTTTGGGTGTAGAGTTCTGTAGATGTCTGTTAGGTCCATCTGTTCTAGTGTGTTGTTCAGTGCCTCTGTGTCTTTACTTATTTTCTGTCTGGTTGATCTGTCCTTTGGAGTGAGTGGTGTGTTGAAGTCTCCTATGATGAATGCATTGCTGTCTATTTCCTCCTTTAATTCTGTTAGTATTTGTCTCACATATGCTGGCGCTCCTGTGTTGGGTGCATATATATTTATAATGTTTATATCTTCTTGTTGGACTGACCCCTTTATCATTATGTAATGTCCTTCTTTATCTCTTGCTACTTTCTTCGTTTTGAAGTCTATTTTGTCTGATACAAGTACTGCAACACCTGCTTTTTTCTCTTTGTTGTTTGCATGAAATATCTTTTTCCATCCCTTCACTTTTAGTCTGTGTATATCTTTGGATTTGAGGTGAGTTTCTTGTAGGCAGCATATAGATGGGTCTTGCTTTTTTATCCATTCTGTTACTCTGTGTCTTTTGATTGGTGCCTTCAGTCCATTTACATTTAGGGTGATTATTGATAGATATGTACTTATTGCCCTTGCTGGCTTTAGATTCGTGGTTGCCAAGGGTTCAAGGGTTGCTTCTTTACTATCTAACAATCTAACTTAACTTTCTTGTTAAGTAATTGTAAACACTGTCTGATGTTTCTTTATTTCTCTCCCTTCTTATTCCTCCTCCTCCATTCTTTCTATACTAGGTGTTTTATTCTTTGCCTTTATTTAGTATTTGGATGGTCTGCTTTGTTTGCTATGATTTTTTTTCCTCTGGTGACATCTTTTTAGCCTTAGGTGTGCTTCCATCTAGAGCAGTCCATTTAAGATATCCTGTAGTGGTGGTTTATGAGAAGCAAAGTCACTCAACTTTTGTTTGTCTGGAAATTGTTTAATCCCTCCATCATATTTAAATGATAATCGTGCTGGATACAATATTCTTGGTTCGAGGCCCTTCTGTTTCATAACGTTAAATATATCATGCCATTCTCTTCTGGCCTGTAAGGTTTCTGTTGAGAAGTCTGATGATAGTCTGGTGGGTTTTCTTTTGTAGGAATCTTTTTTCTCTCTCTAGCTGCCTTTAATACCCTGTCTTTATCTTTTATCTTTGCCATCTTAATTATTATGTACCTTGGTGTCTTCCTTAGGTCCGTTGTGTTGGGAGATCTGTGGGCTTCGGTGGACTGCGAGACTATTTCCTTCCCCAGTGAGGGAAAGTTTTCAGCTATTATTTCTTCAAAGACACTTTCTATCCCTTTTTCCCTCTCTTCTTCCTCTGGTACTCCTATAATGCGAATATTGTTCCATTTGGATTGGTCACACAGTTCTCTTAATATTCTTTCATTCCTAGAGATCCTTTTATCTTTCTCTCCCTCAGCTGCTCAGTACTCCTGTTCTCTGTTTTCTATTCCATTAACAGTCTCTTGCATCTCATCCATTCTGCTGTTAAGCCCGTCGATTGCTTGTCTGATTTCTGCATTGTCTTTCCTCAGTTCCCTCACTTCCTCCCTCAGCTCTTGCACATTTCTCTGTAGGTCCATCAGCATGGTTATGACTTTTATTCTGAATTCTTTTTCAGGAAGACTGTGCATTTCCATCCCTTCAGGCTCCCTCTCTGGGGTTGTCTGGTTGATTTTGGTCTGAACCACATTCCTCTGTCTTTTCATGGCTATAGAATTGGTCACTGGTAGTTGCCACGTATGTCAGCTGGGCTCTTTAAGACTTTAAAAAGAGAAAAAAAAGAAGAAAGAAAGAAAAAAAGAAAGAAAAGAAAAAACAAAAACAAAACAAAACAAAAAAAACAAAAAAAACGCCCACTGGGAGTAGATTCTGTGGGAATGCTGTAGGTGGCGCTATTGCCCCACTATTCCGCAGCCATGGCTGCGCCGCTCCGCAGGGCCCTTTATCACTCTGGCAGGGGTGGGAACGAATAGGAGGCTGTTGATCTCAGTGAGAAGTGTAAGTATGGCTACGCTTCCCCAGTCGCCAGCTAAGGCGTCTGAAACTGCCCAGGACTCCCAGCCTGCTGGGCTGAGTGTGCTGGGGCGATCCGGCTCCTCCGCTGGGCTCCTGTCTCTTTAAGACCGCTGAAGAAAGCGCGCGCTTTTTTTTTTTCCTCCCCGGGAGCCGGCTGCAAGCACCCTGGCGCGTTCCCCGCTCAGATCCTGCCCCTCTGTCTCTCCAATCTCTGCTGCACTGCGCAATGTGGGTCAGCACTCCCCGCGCAGATCACCGGGGCTGGCTACTTCGCGGGGTGTGCTTCCACTCCCTCCCGGCTCTGAATCCTCTCCTCCCGCCGGTGCGCTGGGGTGGGGGAGGGCTCGGGTCCCGCCGGGTCGCGGCTCTGTATCTTACCCGCCTCTTGGGGTGCCGAGTCCTCTCGGGTGTAGCTGTACGCTGTGCACTTTCCTGTGTATTCTGGTCTCTCCTTTAGGAATAGATTTATTTGCTGTGTTTTCGTAGATAAATATGGTGTTGGGAGGAGATTTCTGCCGCCCTGCTCACGCCACCATCTTCCCAGAAGTCTTGGATTATATCTTACACTGGTGTTAGAGAAAGGGGCTAGAGGGCAAAGAGAAGACCCAGTTTAGCTCATTCAGGATGGAAAAACAAGATGCGGGAGGGCACACTTCAGAAGCTGTGAAAGATTTCCAATTCTACAGTCCTTAATTGTGTCGAAGTTGTGATGGTGCCCCCAGCTTAGAGCGGGCTCACAGGTGTGGTGCCTGTGGTCTCAAAGCACAGAGCCAGGGGGTCTGTGCACTGGCCCTGCGATGTGCGCTGTGACACTGAACATGCCAGAATGTGCCCATGGTGTATGGAGCCTTCCATAGACTTTCTTCCCAGGACCGATGGCAGGAGGCCTGGTGGGCTTGTTGATGGGCATAGGCTTGGTGGGCCTGGGCCAGGGTCATGCCTCTGCTGCCTTGTACCCAAGGGACCTTGGTGAATCCCTACACCCTTGGGCAGGACATACACAGATGTACTTTGTGAATGGAGAGAACAGTGGGCATTTGGAGGAATTTGTGTTTTAAACCTAGGTGTGTCCACTATGCACCAGGTGCTAGAGGGACTTAAAGAAGGTGCTCTGGGTCTCTGACGGTGTAGGGTTTCTCACCCTCAGCCCTGCTGACATTTGGGCTGTGAACCTCTGTTGTGGGGCTACGCTGTGTATAGTAGGAAGTCTAGCAGCATCTCTGGCCTCCACCCTCTAGATGCCAGTACCAACCGCCCCTCAGTCATGACCTTTGAACTCAGATGTTGCCTAATGTGTCTGGAGTTCAAATTGCCCCTGTTGGAGTACCAGTGCTGTGGGTGGTGGAACAACTGTGCAGATCCTGTGATGGGGGGACCGTGATGAGTACATGGGTCTCACAGTGAAGGCCAGCTAGGGGACAGCATGCAGGCGAAGGGGAGCAGGGCCTGGGTGAGTCCTGGCACCGGTGTGAGACAGTTGTCTCCGTTGGTACTCTCTGTTGCACTGTGGGAGCCAGTCTCCTTGGCACTGGTGGGGAGGTGGGACAGTGCCTCGCTGCCCTGCTGTGGGAGTGAAAGGGCTGTGCTGAGTGGGCACTCGGGTGAAGGCCTCCTACTGAGTGCTTCCTCCATGCCAGCGATGCCACTAGGTGGGGTGGTGGGACATGCTATGCAGTGTGCGGGTTGCTCATGATGTATATACCCAGAGCCTGGGAATGTCTTAGGGGATGTGATATCTGATGGGAGCCTTCATGGATGACAGGGTGGGAGATGGGGGGGCATGGTGTCGACCTGGGTGCGATATGTGCTCACATGTGAGTGTATACCTGCAGCTGCGTGCTTGTGTGCCCGTGTGTATTTGTGCACAGGTGTGCACTCGCATGTGAGTGTGTACTTGTGTATAGTGTGCACTTGTGTGCGGGTGTGCCCCTGTGCCCTTGTGTTCCCACGTATCCTTGGGTGCAGGCGTGTGTGCACCTCCACCTTGCTTGGTAGAGCAACAAGAGAAGGCTTCTCACCACCTGGGTCATAGGAAGGGCACCCAGAGGCCAGAGAGGCTGTGCACGTTCCAGCAAGTGCTATGCTCAATGTCCAGGTGTGTCAGGTGGGCCTTTGTCCTCGGGTGGGGCTGCTCTGCCATGTGGGGGAAGGGCCATGTGGTGCCGGAGTGGAGGCAGGGAGGCTGGCGAGGAGAGGGTGGCAGCGATCCAGCATGTCAGGTCGGCTGTCTGTGAGGGGTGCCAGTGGGGCAGAGAAGGGTGCTCTGGGAGAAGCGTGAGGGCTAGCCTCCATGAGATGATTGGCCACAAAGAGGGAGCTGAGCACAGTGATGGCCTGAGTTCTGTGGAAGGTGCACGTGGGGTGTGTATGTGGGTGTGTGGATGGTAATGCCAGCTGGGGAGTCTGCTGTTGGCCGTGCCTCTGAGGCATCCAGGAGGCCTTGATTTCTGGGTAGTTGGTGGTAGGATTTATTTATGGTCAGGAGCCCAGGAGAAAGATCATGGCTGATGTTTTTAGGGTCTTGGTGATGGGATGTGATTTTTATCTCTCACATTGTTCCAGCCACTTAGAGAAGAGCTGGGGAGATCTTTCATTAGGGCCAGGGTGCCTGTTGGTCTGTAATTCCTTCCCTGGGTCCTGATGGGCCTCAGAGGAGAGCTCTGACCCTCTTCCCTGTTGACAAGCTGAGGGCTTCCTACACAATTGTGTTACTCCTGCTGTCATTTGGGGGTTTCTAAAATCTTTCATAATCACCTTCATGTGATAACCAAGAGCACCAAATTGAACCTGCCTCTGAGGCTCTCAGTTGGATCACTAAGTCTTTCCGAGAGGCTGAAATTTATAAAAGGGAGGAACAGAAGCAGTGTTAGTTCCATCTTGTGATCACCCTGAGTCAGAAAGCAGTAAATGTCTGGTTTTGATAGGTCTTTCCTAGAGGGTTTTTTGGGTGGTGTTGGACTCTCTCATTCTGAGTCTGAGCTGTGGAAGACAGAGTGCCGGGGGAGGCCAGGAGCCCCCCACTCTGGCAGTGGCTGTGCTCCGGGATCTGTGTCATCGCCTGCCTTCGCAGAAGAGGACAGTCGCTCAGGGCCGCCGCCCTTCTCGCTTCTCCCTGGGCACTACCTCTACGAATGGCCACTGTAGCGGGAGCAGTGTGTCAGAGGATTCTTTGGTTGCAAATAAGACCAACTCAAATCAGTTTTTATGAAACAAACAAAACATCAAAACAAGAAACACACTGGTTAATGTAACTGGGACTCCCAAAGGGATGGATGGAGTAGGCTTCCAGTAGCTCTGGATCCAGAATAGTGGCAGAGTTCCTGGCCACTGAGTCTTTCCCCTGCCCTTTCTTTCTGGGGAGACATCACGCTCAGGTGGGCTTTCTCCAGAGCTGGCAAATGACCTTCAGTGGCTCCAGGCTTCCATTCTTCTTGCGGGTGAGGATCTCAGCAAAGCGAGCACCATTGGTCCTTCCCCAAAGGACCCTGACTAGCTCTGCATGCATATTGGGCCTCCCCTGGTTCGGCCATCAGTTCCAGAGGAGTGAGCCAGCCAGGGTCGGATGCCTACCCCTGGTGGGAAAGCGGGGGCTGTGTGATTGACAGGCACATCAGAATCCGTGAACAGCGGTTTCCAGAAGGAAGAGTCCTGGGACAACCACAAAGTGGAAGAGTCCCTCCACCTAGGAAGTGCCAACCATGGAATCCCAGGTAAAGATTAGAGGAATTTCTCCTGGAAAGAAGGAGAAACTATTATTACTTTTAGGCATAATACAGCATTTGGGTCAAGTTGATGTTTCTCTAATGATTGTTTTAGGTAATCACTTTCTTTTTTTAAAATTAAGGTATCATTGATATACAATCTTATGAAGGTTTCACATGGGCAACATTGTGGTTTCAACATTCACCCTTATTAAGTCCCCACCACCCCATTGTAGTCACTGACAATCAGTGTAGTAAGATGCTAGAGTCACTACTTGTCTTCTCCATGCTGTACTGCCTTCCCTGTGACCTACCTATATTGTGATTGCAAATTAAATAGTGCCCCTTAATCCCCTTCTCCCTCCCTCCGCACCCACCCTTCCCACCCCCTCCCCTTTGGTCACTTCTAGTCCCTTCTTGGCATCTGTGAGTCTGCTGCTGTTTTGTTCCTTCAGTTTTCCTTTGTTGTTATACTCCACAAAGGAGTGAAGTCATTTGGTACTTGTCTTTCTGTGCCTGGCTTATTTCACTGAGCATAATATCCTCTAGGTACTCACTTTTGGCATAGGCCTCTAATGTCTCTGTGTCCACACTCACTGCATGGTGGGTGGCCCAATTATTAAATTTGGTCAAGGACATAATTTTAATTCTCAGCTGTGTTCCTTCCTGGCTGTGTGTCTTCAGGCAACCTCTTGCCCTCTCTTGCCCTCTCTGGGCCTCTTTTTCCAATGAATCCCAAGCCTGCCTACTTCACAGTACTTTTCTGAGGGTCAGATGAGAATCCTGACTTGGTAAACTGTGAAGTTCCTAGCAGACATTCCTGCTACTTCTTGGTGGTATTATTCTGGGGCACACCTGTTTTCTTTCTTCTAAATTACACCAAACCTTTAAGTCTTTATTCTGAAAGTGTTACTCTCTCTGATTTAGAAGTCTGTCTGTCTGTCTGTATTTCTTTATTTTTACCTACTTCACAACGTGAAGTACTGCATACGAATGAAATGCAAATTGGTACCTGAGGCGCCTCTCACAGTGTCCGGCTTGCCTACCAACTGAGGACAAGCAGGCTGTGTACTTCCAAAATACACAAAAGGGAGCAAACTCTTCTCAGCAGTTGAAGGGGGAGGGAGTAGAGGGAAGGAGAGGAACAAGGCTGGAGGGAAGGCATGAGACAGGTGCAGGGTGTCAAGGTACCTGTCACTGCACTGCTCTGCTGGTCAGCACTCCAGCACCTGTGTCCCCAGGCCTGAAAGAGAAGAGGGTGGCCAATGGGGCAGGAGCTTGGATTGGACCTCAGCTCCACTGTTTACCAGAATTGTCATCTTGATCAGTATTCTTCACTTTTCCGAGCCTCAGTGTCCTCATCTATAAGATGGATTCATAACATTACCTTCCTTGTAGGGTTGTAAGGATTAAATAAAATATATCCAGGCAGAGTGCTTAGAATGCTGTCTGGTAGATATTAAGAGCTCAAAGAATTGTCACTGTCATTAGTATGATGTTGTCGTATAAGAATTTGATCTTTCAAACCCTTGATGTAGGAAGGTCAGATGGGCATCCAGTTCTCATTTTAAAGAAAATGGATGCCGAGATTCAAGATGTAAAGTGACTTATGTATCACATGGCCCCTGGGTCAGCAAATTTTTTCTGTAAAGGACTAGGTAGGAAATATTTTTGAGGTTGTGGGCCATATCGTCTCTCTTGCAAATACCCAGCTCTGTCGTTGTAGTGGGAAAGTGACCACAGATGACCCATCAACCAATGGTTGTGACTATGTCTCAATAAAACTTTACGTACAAGAACAGGTGGTGGCTGGATTTGGCCTGTGGGCCACAGTTTGCCAATCTCTGACATAGCTGAGAAGTGACCAGGTGTCGAGTCACGCCTTGTATAATGGTCTTTTGGCTTCAAACTGTAGCCCTGCCCAGCTGTTCCATGCAGCTTCCTCTACGTGCCCATCAGGGGAAGCTTGTCTGTCAACAGGAGCCACATACCTGCTTCTGGTGTCAATCAGAGCCTCTGGTAGAAGGGAAGGCTTCATCTCTTAACTTGTGAGATGCCTGCAGAGGTGGTTCCTCTCTTATGAGTTGATGTGTTCTGGTTCCCACCATGCCTGGGTTAGTGTTACCACCCCTCCGCTGCTTGTTGACAGTTCAGCAAAAGCAAACGTGATTAGCCCGAAGCTTTTATCTGGATGGCAGGCTTCTGCTTGCTCCCATCTCCCATTGCAGAGTGGCTCAGCAGCCCCCCTGGTGCCCGCTGCTTCTCCACGGCAGCCTCCAGGGGCGTCTGATCGGAGGTAGTAGGGTGTCTGCCCTGTGTCTTGAGCTTCTGGAATAACTGTGTGGGAGGCATGGTGGCATGAAACCCATTGGGAGAGCAAGTGGCCCCCACTTGTCTGTGAGCCCTCTGTCTGCTAAAAGTAAGGGCAAGAACAAGAGGGCCCTTTATTGCCAAGATAAGTCATTGGAGATTTTCAGCCTTGACTTCTGCTCAAAGGAAAGGGCAGGAAGAAACCAGTTGATGCTGCCAGGGTTTGTTCTGTGCAGATGGGAGGCAGAGAGATTGATCGCTGGGTTTCAGCAGCTCCACAGCCCCACTGACTTTGGTTGATCTGAGCTGGGCTGCAAGAGGATTTAGCGATGACAGGCCACCCACCTCAGGTGGCATTCACCAACTTTCAAGGCAGCATTTGAGCCAGCACAAAAGAAGTTGCAAAAGCTCATTTAAACACCCAAGGAATAGGTTTATTTTCCACGTGATAACACAGTTGGTGCTTTATAAATAATGAATAATAAAAAGATTAGGAGGCTACAAAATGGTATGAACATGGATTCTGTGGTGGGTGGCTTGTTTGAAAGTAGCTAAGTTCTCTTCCCTCTTAGTAATAAACAGCATGTTTAAGGAGATTGTGTGTTTGGTTGATTTGCTCTTTGGATTTTTTGGGAGGAACATGGTTCCATAAATTGAAAGCATTGTTAATATTTTAAAAATCTCCATTCTTTTGTCCCTGAGGTAGGAGGGTTACTACATGGCTTAGTGTCTTAACAATAAATGTTAATCATGTTTCATTTACTGCTTAGGAAACTTCTAAAGGGAGATTGGTTTGGTAATAACTATTTGGGGATTATTCTATTTTTAGGTTGACAGTCAAGAGTTACCTAAATTGTTACTAACTGTTCCTAGGTTGCATTTTACTCACTGCCCCTATTATAAATTTGCAGTAGGTGTTGACCTCCTGTCAGAAGTGGGTCGCTATTTGTTATGGACTGACCCATGTCTTCCCCAGATCCCTGTGTTGAAGCCCTAACCCCCAGTGTGACTGTATTTGGAGAGAGAGAGTCTTTAAGGATGTAATGGTTAGGTGAGGTCATGAAGTAAGGCTCTAAGCCAATGTGATGGTGATGTTCTAGGAGGAAGAGACACTAGAATGTGTGCTCAGAGGAGAGACCACCTGAGGACAGAGAGAAGGTGGCCATATTCAAGCCAAGGAGAGAGGCCTTAGGACACATCAAACCTCCAACACCTTGGTCTAGAGCCTCTGGCCTCTAGAACGCTAAGAAGTAAATTTCTGTTGTTCAAGCCACTTGTTCTGTGGTGTTTGGCTGTGGAGGCCCTGGGAGCCTAGTACACTGTTAACTGATGTCTCTTCGCCCAGCTTTTGACAGGTGCAGGTTCAAATCATGGGTCCACTGTCTACTGACTGTGCATACTTGGGACAAGCTGATGAAACTTCTCATGCCTCAATTTCCCTTTTTGTAAAATGGGGGTAGTGTGTGTCTCAGAAATTGGGTGTCTATGTGTTGTTTTGGTGTGATTGGGAAAGGGGCTGACTCCATCCGAGCCTTGCTGTCCAGTGCTAGTCTGTGTGCCGGGCTAGCATCCCCGTGGGACCCTTACGTGTTTTCAGCACCTCCTATGTGTGGGTGCTGGAGGCAAGCACCTCGCCAGGATTTGTGTCCAAGGCGGTGTGGCGTGGGGGGAAAGACGCTGGTTCTGGGCTCAGGCTACTTGGGGTTTTCATCTCCGTTTGCCTCCCTGGGTGTGCCACCTGCTAGCTGCATTCCTACCCACAGCCTCACTTTGCTCGGCTGTAAAATGGGAGTGACAGTGGAGTTGGGCTGGATCACTAACATTCTTGCATGTGATACAAACTCTCTGATCTTAAAAATCCAAGTGTGCCTAAGTCCCTCATGACTGTCCTTGTGGCTTTCTTCCCTGGTGGGGTTATTAGTCTGTGGGGTCTTATCAATAAAAGACAGATCGATCTTCAGAGGCAGGTGTCATTGGTCTCTGTTAGCCCCAGTGCTAATCTCAATGCCTGGGATATTAGATGCTCCGTTGTTTTTATCTTTTCTCTCATTTATTCTTTTTTTAATTAATTAATTTTTTAAAATTTTGGTATCATTAATATACAATTACATGAGCAACATTACTAGACTCCCCCCATTATCAGGTCCCCCCCACCAACCCCATTACAGTCACTGTCCATCAGCGTAGTAAGATGCTATAGAATCACTACTTGTCTTCTCTGTGTTGTACTGCCTTCCCTGTGCCCCCTGTTTTTATCTTTTAACAGCTTGATTTATTTGGATACAATTCACAAATCATATAATTATGATTATATACATATTTTCATTATATATTTAATTATGTATATTATACTATGTATAATATATATGAGCTATAATTATAATAACCCACCTGAAGAATGAAATTAGTGGTTTTCAGTACATTCACAGAGCTCAATTATTTTCTGTTTTAAAAAACAATGAACAAATGCTGTATCTGGTGCCTCATATGTAGAATTCATCCAGACAGTTTTGCTGAGTGCCTGCTGCATCCCAGGTCAGGTGCCAGTTTCGACCCTGGGGATCCAGCCGTCTCCCAATCCGGTGAAATGCTGTGCCTTCGCGGAGCTCACGTGCTTGTCAGG
Organism: Smutsia gigantea; assembly: GCA_032199065.1. NCBI lineage: Eukaryota > Metazoa > Chordata > Mammalia > Pholidota > Manidae > Smutsia > Smutsia gigantea. Next base: position 162,160 of record JAVSCE010016793.1, read on the forward strand.
AGAAAGCTGTGAGCCAAGATTTGGTAGTGTTTGGCCTTCTCTGTCTCATGTAGCTTCTCCCTGGCTACTGAACAGTGTTACCCAGAGAAAGCCCACCCTCTGCTTTACCCTAGACTTCATTGTCCCTGCCAGTCCCCAACTTGTGATATCGGCTCCATGTCACTGAAGTTTTCATGTGATCAGTATTCACTGGGGCAGGAAATACTAGGCTGGAGGTTACCCGATTCTGTGAGCTCCAAAAGGTGAGATGTGAGGGGACTACTCTAGTCCCAGGGCATGGCTGCTGCTGTGGGTTGACTCTGCTCTTTGCTGATCACCTTCCCCTCCCTCTACCTTGATCTGTGGGCGGCTACTGTGCTGGGTGGGGGCGCTGGTGGAAGCTGTTACTGTCAGGGGAAGAGAAGGGAGGCTTGAGTTCAGGATGTGAGAGCGAAGCTAGAGATGGTCATTGCCTTTGATCCCATAGAATGCAGCCCTCGAATGGGATTCATCCAGATGCCGAGGTTCCACAAACCATCCTGGATTTTGTCATCTTTTAAGTCAACCCAGGACCGCAAAGGGCCAAACCTCCTGAAGGAAAAGGCCTTATGGTCCTGGGAACAATATAGAGCCCTGAACAATTGGGAAGCTCGTTTGATAGGCCTTTTTGTCTTTTTATTTTTGGCCCAAGAATGGCAGGTAACTGGATTCATCAGGGATGAGTCAAAACAGGACTTTGCAGTATATACCATGGGGCCTCCTCCTTTCTACTCTCCCCTTTACTTTGTGGCGCTGGTGACCTGTCTCTGTGGACCCTGACATACATCCAAGTCATCAGCTCATGAGGTTGAGATGAACTTGAATGGTGCTTTTTTTTCTTTGTGCAGTTGTCTAATTGGATGAACGCGTGTGCCTTGGATGGAGCATATTTGGCTAAATGGACACACAGATTCCCTGAGTCCCTGCTGGAGTGGTGGTAGTATTCTGAGAGTATTGTGTCTACAATGTGGCGCAAAGCACATGAGCTGTTTCGGGATGTCCTAGTTCTGTCATCCTGCATAGCCTTGACATACCTGGACATGCAAATGTTAATATAAAAGAGTTAAATACAAACCTGTAATAATTTGAATTGGAAATAGCAGTATAAACAATGAGGTGTTTTTTCTAAAAAGTAAATATATGATTATATTCCTTTGTATTGATAATCTGTGACATCCCAGAATAACGCTGATATTACTGCCACAATATGATTGCTGAAAACAGGTAAAACTTGTATGGGCTTTCCCCATTCTCCTCCATTCTTGAAAAATATTCATTCTGTACTGAAGTTACCTGAGCATATAGCCAGTACATAGTTCACTCTTGCCCTTTAAGCTTGTTTAGGCTTAGTTCTGGAAGGGTCTGCACCAGTTCTGTGGCTCTCTGGCGAGTCCTCTGGACAGTAACAAGCTTCTCCGAAATTCTCCGCTGGAAGTTCTTACATGTTGTTAGTGTGTGCTCTTTACACTCGAAAATCAGTTCCATGGATCTAAATTTAGATCACATTTTCTTGAGAATCCTAATTACATGACTTTTTTTGTGAAGCATTGCTGTCAGAGCTCAGTGGTAATGTCATTTTCTTGCCCTTGAAAGTCACATGCTGAGAGGCGTCCTTCTTTTTCTTTAAAGTTCAGTAATCTTACTAGAATGCATGCCTCTCGGTGTTTGTTAGTCATTCAGAATTAGTATTCTCAGGTATATGGTGTGTCTTTCAGTATGTAATTTCAAATCTCTTTATTTTTGAATTGTAGTTTATGTCTTTTCCTTCTCTTCAGTTTTCTTCTCTGGGGGTGCATCAGTTTTCTGTATGTTGCGTCTTACTTGCCTGCCTTTAATATTAGTCACTTTTTCTCAAATCTTTTTTATCCCTTTCTTCATTTCCTTTCAGTTTTTTTCTTTTTAGCTTTTTTTAATCATTTACATTTTTTTAATTAAAAAAATTTTTTATTAAGGTATTATTGATACTCTTATAAAGGTTTCACATGAAAAAACAATGTGGTTACTACATTTACCCATATTATCAAGTCCCCACTCATACCCCAGTTCAGTCCTTTTTAGCTTGTTCTTTGTACCTTCTACGTGTTCCTTCTAGGTTGGTCTTCATTTCTGAAATTTTTTCTTTGATTTCCTGAGTTTTGCCACCTCATGGTTGAGTTTCTCTAATTCTGGTTTCTGTTGTTCTGTGATGTCCTGTGTCATTTCCCTCCTGTCCTCTAGCTCTGGTTTGAGAGAGGTTATGGTTCCTTGGGTATTTCTGCCATGCCTTCACTATTTGTGGATGCATGCGACTTATTCTTTTTTCCTAAAACTTTGTATGGGATTTTATCTGGAGGCTGCTTTGTTGCTCCTCTTCATGTGTAGTCAGGAAACTCAACTTTTAGAGGGAGGTGAGGTTAAGGGCAGCTTTTTTTTATTTTAAGGGGCTCTCCCTTCTGTTACTCTGCAGGGCTCAGGGGCATGGCAACGTGTGTCCGGAAACTTCCTGGCTCTGTTCTCCTCCCCTCCTCCTATCTAGAGCTGCTCTTTCCTTCACCTCTAGTGTGTCCACAGTGCTCATTAGGGCTCCACTCTAGTCATTATTGTCTCGCCATGGGGCTCTGTTCTGGAAGGGAGTCCTGGTGGGCCAGCTGTGAGAATTAATGGAGGCCAGCCTGCATCAACCCCTCCGACTTCCCAGTAGGTCCCTTGAGCTCATCTGCTGTGGAGAGAAGGGAATCCTCTCCCAGCTTTACTGTGATTCCTAACTTGGCCCAGCTAGCCTTCCTTTCTGGGGGTGCCTGCTGGAGATGCTGGGGTTCATCCCTTAGATACTCCATGGTTCTCCTCTGTGTTCTCCTTCACAGATGCTGATGCCGTACAGAACTTGTGGCTATTGGTTGGTACTTGATGTTTGTATTGGGGTGTGTGGGGTACCTCGTGACCTAGCTTTGTTGTATTATGGATGGGCTTTTGGTTTTGCTATCTGGTGGATACATATCTAATTTGTGTATAAGCATGTATATATAAAAATACAGATTTAGAAAGATAGAAAAATCATGCTATTATCACTACTAACTTCCTAGAATCCCTTTCCAAATAGGCATTAAAAATAATAGGACCCCCCCTCCCCCCACGCCCAATAATAATCCCAGCAGGCAAGCACAGAGGAAGGAGGCCGCCCAGGAGCGGGAAGTAGAAGGTGAACCGCCAGCTGGTGACAGGCCCATTGGTTACAGGGTCAGAGGTCGTTTTCACTCTGATGGCTCCCAACACCCTTCATTTGTTTGTAGCAGAGCTTCCCACGCAGGGTGACGCCAGGGCTCACGGAGTCTGAGGGAATGATACCTTCAGCCCTTGGGCTGCCAGAGGGACCGAGGTGGCAGGACCCTCTGGCCAGTTACTTCCAGCCTGAGCAGCTTCATCTCTTCACCCTCAATGAGACATGGAGCCTTGTGATTTTGAGCCTTGCTTATGGGTTTATTTATCAAATATCTTATATTTTTAATAAAGTCTCTCCTTATTTAAAAAAAATTCAAACCTATGTAAGAAAGGTGCAAGACTAGCACAGTTAACTTGTCCACGAGTCACCGGTGGTTAATATTTTATGTTTGTCTTTATTTCTGCTTTTTTCTTAATAAAGAAAAGAATACACATACATACATGTGTGTATATTTACATATATATATATATTTTTTTTTTCTGAACTATTTGAAGATTGTTGCAGACACTGTGATTGTTTGCCCCTAAATCCTCTTACATTTATCTCCCAAGGACAAGGACAAAATCCTGTAATGCCACAATATCATCATGCCCCAGAACATCGGCAGTAATTCCATAGTACCTAACATACAGTCTATATTCACGATTCCCTAACTGTTCCTAAAGTGTCTTTTTTTAGTCACTTCCCCCTAGATTCAGGATGCGGCAAGATTTATGCATTATCTTTGGTTGTCCTGTCATCACGCTGTACTTGAGCCTGACTTTTGTGCTGTTCACTGTGCTGGGTGCTGGGCATACAGAGATTGGGTGGGGCTGAGTTCTTGCTTTTAAGGAGCTCCTGGTCTAGAAGTAGCCATGTTGCAAAGGGAAGGAATAAAGGTTTGAACTTCTAGATCTTCCTGCTGGTAGCTGTATTCCTAAGAGTTTCAATTCACCTTTGTAACAAATGGCATCCAGCATCCTCCGGGACTGCAGGCCCACCATGCCTGGTCAGCTTCCTGGAATCCACAGGAATCACTTCTGTGTGGGCACCCTCCGAACAGAGCTGTCTGAGGAGCCCTCCCGGCGTCCTGCCCTGGCCCTGCTCGCTTTCTGCCAGGAGCCCCCTAGGCCGGAGAACAGGCACTATGTACATTAGAAGCATCTCCTATAGTTTTTCAGTCATTCATCCCCAAGGGGTAGGAAGGAACTGAATGCAGCAGTGAGATGGTTCAATCAAGTGAAGGCAAGCAGCAGTGGGAGACAGCTCGAAGGGGCCTTTTTTTCTTTTAGCTTTGTCAACTTGCAGGCCTTAGCTGCTGAGGGAAAAATAATTGTTTCCTCAGAAATGTGTTTTTGTTGGCTAAATCCTCTGGGGCTGATGTTGCTTCAGTGCAAGTGTGCCTGTTTGAGCAGGCCAGTGACAGTTTTTCTGTGGTCACTGACCCGTGTGCCACCACACAGGGACGGCTATTGGTGTGAACCTGGACCTAGAGCTCTGTGGTGACCTAATTTCTACATCATGTCCTTGGTTTGACCCTGAAATTTCCAAACCAAAGCTGTCTCTGGAATTTGGTGGTGTGCCCGTGTTAATGTGCAGTACAGGGATCTCAAACTGGAATTCCTACAGGGCCAGGTGGAGAACAGAAGTGAACAGAGCAGGTCACCTGTGAGAGGGTAGGACGTAGGGGTCTTTGGGGAACTGGGGAGCACCTGTGCTGTCTGAAGGGGCAGCACCTACTCACTGGTACCCAGGAGTGGCCTTGAAGGCATATGGGTGACACTGGGCTTCTTCAAGAGAAGTTGAAAACCTAAATCTTTAAGAGCAGTATCTTGATTTTTAATAATTTGTGCTTAATGGAAAAACCACACATAGGTACCCTGAGGCTCAGCAAAGCATGTCTATAAGCCACACAGTTTGGGGCTGGGAGGCGTGCTAGTAGCCAGGCCCGTACAGTCGCCTCTGTCTCTTTCTCTCTTTCTGCTACTTGACGCCTGTTGTTGTATTTTGTTACCTTCTGATTTTTGCTTCATTCGCAGTCCCTGCTTCCTGCCTGTGGTCTCAAGAGGCTGGGATTTGATGAGACTATTGTGACTTAATCAAGAGCCAAACTGAGTTTTCATCTTGGAATGCAGATGCAGGACGTCTCTCTCTCTCCAGACGCTATAGCGGCTGTTAGTGATCAAAATCCACCTCACCGCTGAAAGGGCCCCATTCTGGGCCTTCCCCCTTTCCTCATCAGCAGGCTGCACCGTAATAGCGACTGCACCCTCATTCCCAAACGCCCCTTCAAGTGTTTTCTAGATTCTGCCTCAGTGGTCCTGCCGGCAAAAGAGGTGGGCAGGTTTCGTGAACTGCACCCCTCTGGACCACAGAATTTATGAAAATAATAGTAGTAGCTGGGCCTTGTTATTCGCAGGTATTATTTAGTATTTAATATGCTGTATTTCTAGTTACCAAGCAAGATTTCCTGGCATTTCCGTGCCATTTACAAGCTGTTTGGTTAATGCTTTCTAACTCTACGGTGTGGGCCATTATTATAAACCTGTTGGTTTGGGACCATTTCTTTCTAAAGGGTTTCTTTTTTTTTTTTTTTTTTAATTTGCTGAAGAATAATTGCAAGAATAGTAAAATAACTCCATGTACTCTTCTTGGGGATGAATTACTGAAAAAAATTACCTAGTTAATATTGTACCATATTTGAGACAGATTTATCTATGTGTGTATATTTGCATTAACCCAAAATGAATGGCTTTTTTTTTCTGACCTATTTAGGAGTGTGTTGTAAACATTATGACCTTTTACCCTCTAGTGCTTATATTTCTGAAGAGCAAGTGTTCTTGCTTTCTTAATAGCTACAGTGTGATGATAAACTTCAGGAAATTTAATGTTGCAGTATTATTACAAAAAGCACAGCCCATACTCATATTTCACCAGTTGGGCCAATTAAGCTTTTTATGGCCATTTTCTTGGTCTGATCCGGGACCCAGTCCAGGCTCGAGCATTGTGCTGAATCATCCTGTCTCTTTAACCTCCTTTAATCTGGAACACGGCCACAGCACCTTTTCTTTTTCATAACCTTGATTTTTTTTGCTTTCCTCTCTCACTTTGTAGAACATCCCTCAATTTGGGTTTGTCAGCTGTTTCCTCTTTAGATTCAAGTTATTCATTTTTGACAGGATCTCAAGGGTTTTAAATCCATCTCCTATTAGCCTAATAAAGGGACACTAACCAGCAATTGGTCTTTCAGATGGCAAAGCTTGATGCCAAGAGGGGGAAGTCTGGAGCAGAGGCAACCCTCTGGCCACAGCCAGAATTTGGCTCACATGTTTAAAAAAAACGGAATCAATGTTTTAACACCTTAACTTTACACAGGGAAGTCCAATTTCCAGCTGCACTTGAAGAGCTGGAGATCTGGCAACACCGGGGCCATGCTTCTGTGCGCCTGCTGTTGAGCTGTGCATGGCCCCTCTGGTTGGGCCAGCATCTCTGCTTTACCAGGACCTGCCTCTCATGTGCTGCCCAGCTTGCGTTCCCGGGTCTGCTTCACTCCTTGCTGTGACTGCCTGGCCCCCGTAGGTCTGCAAGTCTGGAACCTCTGGGATAGGCTTGCAGTTAGGTACTCTGTGTTCCTCGCATGTACGCTCTATGCATTCTCCATGGGGCCCATAAGGAAACAATTTGCCATTTTGTATCTGCTTCTCTTGTCTTTTCTTCCCTTTTTTGAGGAGTTGGTTTATTTGGGTATCTCTCCATTCCTATCCCGCTGCAGTGATACTGCTTATGTTTTATCTTCCCAAAGGCACATGGCCACATGGAAGCCCTTAGAGGGGTGCGAATTGACTCTCATGGAACCCAGTTTGGGAGAGGCTCCTTCAGCTCCCAGTTAATATGGGAAGGGCTACATCCCTCGAGGGACCTACACCAGCCTGGGGAAACCAATGAAATACTTCCTGAGGAGGCGATGTTGAATTGATGATGCTAGCTAGGGGACAAGGTATGGGAGGAGGACTCAGTATTGATGCCTGGCTGGGGAATACTCCCAGGGGTGATTTGAGCATCACTCCAGGTCTTCCCTAGCCCTTTGCTTCCATGGAAAAAACAGACTTGTTTGGGTTAGAACACAACGACAGTGGAGCCCTGGCTTGTGATTTATGAATAATGATAAAAGTAATAAAAATAATTGCTAACATTTGCTTAATATTTTTTAAGTGCTAGACACTTTATATATATATATGCATTTATGTGCATACACACACACTTAAATTCTTCCTGTAGTTTCTGAGGGGAGTATTTTTATCATCCCATTTTTCAGGTGCTAAACCCAGGGCCCAGAGAGGTCAAGTAATTGCACAAGGTCACACAGAGGCAGAGCTCACTTTCATATCAGACCTGTCTGACCTCAAAGTGAACACTTTCAACAGCACAAAGGCCTGCAGTGAGCTGCCCTCCTGATGTATTAATGCCCCAAGAAGTAAATTGAAAGAGTTTTGAGTGAGTGAAATGATAGTCAAGTATGATTCTGGCTATTACATTTGGAAGCCTATGATTTTCCTGTTGTGCTTAGGATATTTTGGGTGTGTGTCATCTGCAATTAATTACCTTCAGGAGTTGCTGGAGTTGTTTGGGCTGTTTCCCTGGCTCTAGATATGAAATGTGGGGGCCAGCATGCCATTCTGAGTGGAATTTACCAGGTGGCTAATGAGATGGGTTTTATAAAAGAAAAGGTGAAATGAGGGAAACAGGGGAGCAAGCACTAAAAATCAAACAAGCTTTTTAAGGCTCCCCACCTGCCCTCCAGCTGGCAGATGAGACATCACACAACTCAGAGAACAGTCAAAGAGAAACGCAGACTTCCTGGAATTCAAGTCCCCTGGCAGCCCTCACCCTGCTTTATTAGAGAAAGTGGCCAGAAAGAAAGGAGAAGATTCAGGTTTCTTGGGTGTGGGACAAGGCCAGTGTTTTCTGGGCAGTGTTAGAAGGATGGTGGCTCTTGTCTGGGTCCTCTTTCCAATCGGGGTGTACCAGGAGAGCATAGGAGGAGCCGTTCTTGGGCTTGAGGGTGGCCCAGAAGTGTCCTGGAGGCTTCTTAAAATGCAGAGTCCAGCCCCACTCCAGGGAGTGTGATTCCTGGGTTCTGCAGCATTTTACTTTTCATTTGTTTACTCCTGTCTGTGTTAGTTTCCTACATGCAAAACGTGCTCCTTCATGATCTCATACAACAGTCAAAATACATTTCTGTCATACAGCCCTCACCTCATGTTCAACTGTTAGCTGTTTTCCCAGTAATGCCCTTTCTTGCAATATAATTGAGTCCAGAATGACTTGTTCCATGTAATTTTCATGTTTCTTCAGGCTGGAATATTTCCTCTCTTTCCTTGATTTTGGTGACCTTGACATTTGTTGAAGATCACACGCCAGTTTATTTTGCAGAATGTTCCTCAGTTTGGTTTGTTTGCTGTTTCCTGATGATTAGATTCTTTGTGCATCTTTGGTATTAATGGCATGGAGGTGAGGCACAGAGGCTCTTGTCAGAGCATCCTAGGAGATGGTACAGTGCTTCAGTCTGTTCCATTACTGAGCATGTTAACTTTGATCCCCTGATTGAGGTTGCGTCTGCCACCCTTCTCCACAGTAAAGTTACTCTTTTCCCCTTGCAATTAATAGGCATTTTATGGGGAGTAGTTGGAGCGTATAGACGTATCTCATTAGGCATTACACTTGCCATTTATTCATTATGGATTCATGGGTTTCCATTTTATTTGATAGTTTATAACCCATTACTATCACTGTTTTGATGTGCAAAATGTCCCAGATTTGTCGAGTGGGAATGCTTATGAGCTGGCTTCTGTGTCCTTCTGAAATGACCCTGTGAGTTTACATTGACACCTTGAATTCCAGTCCAACACCACGGTGTTGACCTCTGGTTTTCTTACTCTACATATTTGTTACTCCCCTCTGTACTTGGAGCAGGAAACCTGGCTCCTGTTGTCTGTAATATAGTTAGTTACTTGATCACTTTCCCTGTGCATAACTGATCTCTAATGGCTTTGGAGAACTGTTTAGGAGGGGAGGGACAGGGCTGGAAGAGAGCTGAATAAGCTCCTCGAGCTGGTTCCATTATAGGAGATGCTCCAGCCTCCACCACAGTGGAAGACCCTGGCCTTGTGCTCTAGGGTGTGGCCTTGGGATTTGCCCAGATACTAAGCCCCATTCCACTCTTGGAGGACGTTGGCCAGTCACAGGCCCTGCTGAACCTCTTCTTCCTATTTGGTCAAGTTGGATGATGTATTGTGGTTTGAGGGCTAAAAGGAGAGCAGTAAGGTCTGGCTGCTCTCCTCAAGGCATCCTAGTCTACATGGGGAGATGAGCACAGGCTGGGGTTAGACGTCGGGAGAGAAACTCATCTGGGATGTGGTGGGGTAGAAGGAGTGGTCACAGACCCCTGGTGGTGGAGGGGGCTTAGCCGGAAGGGCTTCAGAGGCAAGATGGCCTTGGGAGAGACTCTTGCAGAATCTGTAGGTATTCACCAGGGACCCAAGGCAGATATGGGAGTTGCAAACAGAGGGTCAGATCAGCCTTAGCAAGGCATGGGTGTCAGAAAGAGCCTGGCTGTGTGGATGCCAGTGAGGAGTTGGTTGTGAAATCCCAGAGAGGGGGTGGGGTTCTGTCCCCTCATCATGGGAGCTATCTGGGAGCCCTGGGCAGCTGTGAGAGGAGGGAAGGGGCAGGTCCAGCCTGAAAAGCACCGTGTGTTGGAGGGGGCCAGTGGCCTGCGTGAGAGCCAGCAGCAGGCTCCCATGATGGCCCTGGGAGGCATCCTTTACTTCCCACCCCGACCACCTCACTGCCTGGATGATGGGGGCAGCCTGGCTGGTTGATTGTATTACAAAGGCAGCGCAGAGGACTGGTCAGGGTCTGACTTTGGAGTCCCACTGCCCAGGTCTGGATCCTAGTGCTGCCACTAGCCCACTGGTTACTTGCAGGAGAAGTACTGAGTCTCTCTTAGGTATCTAAATCTGTAGATACCTAAAAACACCTGGCTGAACCTCTTCCCTTCTCCTCCCCCAGTCAGCGCTGGACCGGTGTTAGCTACCAGTTACTTTCAGGGTGAGGGTTAACGAGGGTGGGTGTGAACACAGCGTTCTGTGAAAGTGCAAAAATACCTGTCATGCTTGTTGGGAAGGAAAAATGCTCCTCTGGCCTTCGAGATTCTTCTTGCTGGCCTAAGAATTAAATTGACATGAGACAGATTAGTGGGAGAAAATCAAATTTACTTTTGTATGCACGGGAACCCCACATACATGAGAGGTCCAAAGACAGGTAAAATGAGGTGTTCACGCCACGCTGAGCTCAGGAGTGGGCTGGGGCCTGGGCTTCAGAGGGGGAGGGCAGGTCACAGGGCAATCCGCAGAGCAGGTGTTTGGCAATCAGATATTTGCCCTGCCTGTAGATGGGTCAGTCAGATAAAGTTTATCTCTGATAATAACCCATCTTTTGAGAAAGACCCCAATTTGGATTCTTCTAGGTAGTGTTGGGAGGGGCAGAAGCTTCTCTTGAGTCCTCAAGGTCCCAATTGCCTTCAGCTCAAGATAGTCCCCAGGCCAAAGTGGCATGTCTTGGGGGAGACCTGCTCTGAGTCCCTTTGTGCTCACCTAGCAATGGGCCTCAGAAGTCATCATTCCTTAGCGAAGGTGGTGCGACTGGGATTGGGCTCCGAGGAGACTGACAGGCACACACACGATTTGGGAAAGGGGGTTTTCAGCTTTGGCTGGGTATTACTTTGCTGTGAGCTTGATGGTGAGTGTTGAGGAGTGGCTGTAAACACCTAAAGCTGGGTGGTCCCCTCCAGGGCCGTGCTGTGCTAGTCAGGCATGCTGTGGTTAGTGTCTGCTTGGTGTCCACTGCACAGCGGAGCCGAGGTCCGCTCCGGCCGGCGTCTGGCTGGGGACAGCACAACTCCTGTATTGTCTCTTACTATAGTGTTTCCACGCCTGTGAATGACCAAACACGCTTAACAGGTTCGTCGGTTTTGTTTTGGGTCATTATTCTTTGAGCGTGCTGTCTGGGGCTGCTGGTTGTTTATTCTGACATTGGGCAGGCATCATTGCTCTGACTTACAAACACTGCTTAATGCAGCCACTGGCAGCTGTGTGAGAGGTACTTGCTGCTTCCTGGATGATTTGCTTCCCCTCCTGATGCTTTTAAAGAAAACTGCCAGGTGGCAGCAGGCGTGTTTGGGGCTGGGGGTGGCCAGGCTTTTGGAACCCTACTCATGAGTATCTGAACACTCTTGTCTCCCCTGCCTCCACCCCAGTCCTTCATTCTTGACCATCGTTATTTCTTGCCGGGGTGGGTGATTGCTGTAGCTTCCGTCTTGTCTACACACTTGTCTCCTTTCTGCCCCTGACTCTGTTTTTCCCACATAGCGTGTTGTTCCCCTGCTTAACACCTTTTATTGGCTGCCCTTCAGGCGGAGAGTACAGTTGACACTTTGGGGTCCCTCATGATCTTCATCTGCTCCAGCTCCCTTGGCTGCGCTGAGTTCCAGAAACAGGCCAGGTTCGGGCTGGCCTGGGAGCTTCTCCTTGCTCTTGTTCCTCTGCCCAGAACCTCCCTGCTCCAAGTGTGGTCCAAGGCCTGGTGATACCCGCATCCCCAGGGGGCTTGGTAGAAGTGCCATCTCAGCCACCTCCCCCCACCCCAGACATTCTGTATCAGAATCTGCATTTTAGAGAGACCTCCAGGTGACCCCTTCCCCCAGCTCCATCATTTCCTGCAGCTCTTGACTTTGTCACTTTTCAGAAAGGCCTTCTCAGACTACCCTGCCTAAAAGACCCCTTTATTCTATATCCTTTTCCCTTGCTTTATTTTTAAATGAATATTTTTTTAAAGAGCAGTTTTAGATTTAGATACCCCTTTATTACCCCCTCCCCATTTCCCCCTGTTAACATCTGGCATTGGTGTGGCTTATTTGTTGGAATTGATAAATTCACATTGACATCATTATTAACTAAAATCCATGGTTTACATTAGGGTTCATTCCTGGTATTGTACATTCTGTAGGTTTGGACAAATGTGGAATGATACGTGTCTGCCATTACTGTATCCTATAGACTAGTTTCCTTGCCCTGAAAATCCTCTGTGCCCCACCTGTTCCTCCCTCCCTCTCTCTAACTCCTGGGAACCACTGTTCATTTTACTGCCTCCAGAGTTTTGCCTTTTCCAGAATGTCATAGAGTTGGAATCACAAAGTTTGTAGTTTTGGCAAATTGGTTTCTTTCACTTACAGTGTGCAGGCCAGTTCTCTCCATGTCTTTTAATGGCTTTGTAGCTCACTTTTTTTCATCATTGAATATTCCTTGTCTGGATGGACCACAGTTTGTTTATTCATTCACCTGTTGAAGGGTATCTTGATTGCTTCCAATTTCTGGCATTTATAGTAAAATGCCATAAATATTGTGTGCAAAGTTTTGTGTGGGTAGATACCAAGGAGCATGATTGCTGGATCGTATGGTAAGAGTGTGTTTAGTTTTGTAAGAAACCACCAGACTTGTCTGCCAAGGTGGCGGTACCATTTTGCATTCCCACCAGCAATGAATGAGAGCTGCTGGTGCCCCACATCCTCCCTGGCATTTGGTTTTGTCTGTGTTCTGGATTTTAGCCATTCTGAACAGTGCAGCTTGCTTTAGCTTAGCTTTTACAGTCCTCGTAGTTATTTGAAGCCCATTCTTTGGCTGGTTTGCCCTCCTCCTCTTCTCCCCACTGGCCCCAACTTTGTGACTATCTCTTCCATGAGGTAGAGACTTACTCTGTCTTGTTACCTGCTCCATTTCTGTTGCCTGAAGAATAACTGGTACATAGTATGTCTCGGGAAATTTGATGAACTGTGTGCTTTCTCCAGCAATGTGGTGGGGTCCTCTCTATTCTCCCATTATTTAAGTGAGTAAACTGAGGGTGCAGAGAGGGACATCTACCTTGCACACATTTGGCTAGATGGGAAATTACTCAGATGGCTACACTTTCATGTTGTCTGATGGAGCAGTTGAGGGTCAGAGAAATCAGGTACTGTGGACACATTATTTGTCCTTCGTTCTTCCATCTCTGTTCCTAGGCCTGAATTAAGGTGAAAGTACCCTTATAGACTAGTTGTAAGGATTAAATGAATTAATGTATTAGTTATCAGCTGTGTAACAAATTATCCCAAAATTTAGATGGAAACAACACATTTATTGTCTCCTGGTTTCTGGCGGTCAAGAATCTGGACTGGCTGAGCTGGGCACCTCTAGCTCAGGGTCTGTCCTGAGGCCGTGATCAGAGTGTTAGACAGAGCTGCAGCCACTTCAGTCACCACTGGGCTGGGACAGTATGCCCATGGCTGCTAGCAGACCTCATTCCTCACCTGGTGTCCTTGTGACAGGACAGCTGGTGATTAGAGAGAGAGGTTGGTAGGCAGGCCCGCGGGCAGGTGCAGAGAGCTGAGCCAGAGAGCAGCCAAGATGGGTGTCACAGTCTTTTTATCTGACCTGAGAAGTGACAGCCCATCACTTCTGCTAGTAGAACAAATAATGAGACCAGCCCACACTCAGAGGGTGGACATCACACATGGTATGAAGGCTAGGATCAATGCAGGGCAGTTAGAGATCGCCACTGCCAAAGCATTTGGGAGAGCGCTTGAGGCCTGGTGGGCCCTGAGCGAGGGTCTGGGTGGTGCTGCTCTGCTGCCTCTACTACCACCAGTCCTGAGGTTTGGGGTCCAAGAGCTCGTAAGAATTGGAGCTGAGACTGGACCCAGGTTGTTCCGGTTCTGGGCATTTCTTGTTCCCTGTGCAGCATCCTTGTTGATTTTTGCTGTTTATTATGGTTGCCAGGGCTGATCTCTCTCTCACTGGATGGTGAGCCCCTAGAGGGCAGAGTCCTTGTCCATTTTGTGCAGCCTCCTGCCTCCTGCACCCTGCCCCTGTTCAACAGATGCTTTTTGATGACCTTGTTGGTAGAGCCACCATCAGAGTAACACATGCTGGCATAAGATCACCTGTGCGTCTGGGAAAAGCAAAGCGCTTGTTAAGAATCCAAGTTTTGTGTGATCCAAATTAATGCATGTTCCTAAAGAAAATGGAATTATTAATTGATTGCCTCTAGGTGTTGGGCACAAATGCCTTTTACATCCACCGTCTCTAATCATCTCAACCCTGCAAGGCTCGGAGCTCACCTCCCACATGGACGTTGAGGAATCCTCAAGTGCTCAGGGAAGCCACAGCTCAGTGGGCCAGGACTGACATTTGAACCCAGAGCTGTGTAATAGGAGCCAGATGCCTTGCTTCCTCTGTCAGCTTTGTATGCATAAAAGGTGCAGTGCTTAATAGTAAAAAGCCCACCAAAATATAAGCTCCAATACTGATTTGAACAAATTGCAAACAAATTGTTGAGACAGTTGGTATTGACTGGATATTTGGTTCGTTTTTCAGGTGTGATGCTGTTTTGGGATTAGTTTTCAAAAAGGACTCCTTACATTTAGAGGCAAATCCTGAAATTTTTATGGGCGATGCTGTGTGTCTGAGATTTGCTTCAAAATGAGTTAGGGCTAGAGGGGTAGGGATGGAAAAGAAACCAGACTGGCTGTGAGCTGGAGACCTGGGTGGTGGGTACGTGGGGGTTCACTGTACCGTTTAGAAGGTTTTTCTGTGTGTTATAAAATGTCTGTAACTGAAAGTTAAATTTGCATAGCTGGAAAGCTAGCTGAGGCTAGCGAAGACCCAGAGTAGAGCTACCTCCTGGGCAATGGTCTGGTGAGATGTTTTGATCTGTTAGCTGAAAGGGTAGAACAGTTTCCAGTGTTGTACCCTATGCCTATTCAGACAGGAGACTGCAATTTTAAAATTGGGAAATAAATGAAGTTCCAAGAGGGCCAGGGAATTTTGTCCTTTTTGTTAACTGATGCATTCCCATCACTTAGATCATTGCCGGACACTCTGTGACTCACTGCTGAATAACGGGAATGAATCAAATACCATTTTGGGGCAAACCCTCTGGCCTCCGCCTGGTTTAGGAAGAGGGGATTGGCTGATGTTGGGGTTAACCCATGCAGTGTATAGTAGAAGTTGTATCCACTGCTATGGTACATTCATGCCCTGCCTTGTTCTATGTGGATTTTAAGGCACTGTATGCTGTGAATGTGAGCAGTCAATTTTCAAAAAATTAAAAGGTAATAAAATAGTTGAACCTAGAATTGGACATAGGGTGGTCTTTGATTCTGAAGTTAAGTCAGGATCTTGAAGGAAACCATGGGCTGCCATCATATCCATCAATTTTTATCACACTGAACTTGTGTGGGAGCACTGTGGAGTGTAGATCTCTGTGTGTTGGAAGCCCGAGCAAGCCAGGCTTGCCTGGGTTCATTTTGTGGAGATAACCTAAAACGGTTCTTGTTTACGGCTTCCTGAATCCTTGGAGCCACATTTCAAAGTGAGTTTCAAATTGGCGATGGGCCTCCTCATTCCCCAAAGTCACATTCAAAGCTGCGCTGCTGCTTATAGTAACATTTGCTTAATCATCTTAAAAGTAAAGGGATATTAATCGCAGAGACAGAAAGGAGAATGGCAGTTGCCAGGGGCGGGTGGGGAGTAGGGGTGGGAACAGGGACTTGTTGTTTAGTGGGTCCAGAGTTCCAGTTTTGCAGGATGTAGAAAGTTCTGGAGACGGGTGGTGTTGATGGCTGTGGTGAATGTGCTTAGTGCCACTGACTTGTACACTTAAAAATGGCTAAGCTGGTAAATTTTAGGATACATATATTTTATTACAATTAGAAATAAAAAAAAATCAGTGGGAAAGAAGATACTGAAAACGATTCTGTCTTGTCAGAAGCTGACCTTGTTAACTGCCACCTTTTCCCGCTCGCTGCCTGCAGCGGGCATGCCTGTGGCTTTGTGGGGGGGGTCTTTACAGGGGCCCCTGTTACAGTCTCTGCTGGCGGAAGGTGCCTCCCAGGCAGTCCCAGTGGTGGATGTAGCCCTGTCTTCTCTTCCTCTTGTTAACTCAATTTTTTGGTTTTAACTTACATGCAGTGAAATTGACTTTTTGAAGATGGACAGTTGTATGAGTTTTAGGACATGCACAGATTCATGTCATCCCATGACCACAGTCAGGGTCATCACCTCCAAAAATTCTCTCCTGCCTCCCTTTTGTGGTCAGACCCTCCTCTACACCTAACATCTGTCTGCCACTGGTGGCACTTCCACCCCTATCATTTTGCCTTTTTCTAAAATATGTCATGTACATGAAGTCATGGACTATGTAGCATTTTGAAACTGCTTTTTTTTTCACTCAGCATCATGTTTTTGAGATTCCTCCAAGCAGTTGCATGGATCACTAGCACCTTCCATTTTATTGAGGAGTATTTATCCACCTGCACGGACCACGGTTTGTTTAACCGTTTCCCCGCTGAAGGACATCTGAGTCGTTTTCAGTGTTTGGTGATGATGAATAATGCTACAATGAACGTTTGTGTGAACAATAAATTTTCATTTCTCCAGGGAAAATCGTCCGAAGCGAGTTGCTGGGTCATATGACAAGTGTATGTTTAATTTTATAAAAAGCTGCCGTGTGATTTCTCAGAGTCACCGAACTGAGCCATCTGGGCTGCCTTGTTGAGGCCTCCTGCGCACAGACTCACTCAGCCACATGTCGCCAGGGTAGACGGTGGGGGTGCCTCACCCACACGGGGAAGGTGAAGGGCCGGGCTACTCTATAGCAGCCTCGTTATCCTTCTGAGCCTGTTCTCCAAGTAAAAAAATCTTAAAAGACTAGGCAGTGAAAGGTTCTTTTTTTTTTTAAAGTTACTTTGGTATAGAAAATTGGGAATATAGCTAAGAAACCAAAAGAAAAAAAAAGACTAAAAGTCCGAGCCCTGTGACCTCCGCATGCCGATGAGCCTGGCTAATGCCCTTTGTGTGCACAGCCTCTGAGCTCTGTGGCTCTCACTTGGGCGCTCTGTCCCGCACAGACACAGACATGCACACGCACACACACGCGGTGGCTTATAGTGAAGAGGCTGCGGACAGACTGCCTGGGGCTGAGGCAGCCGGAGCCCTGCTCAGGGGATGGTCTTCCCCGCTCACCTTGCCTCTCACCTGTTAGGCCGACAGTGACCTGGCCGTGTGACTTGTGCTGGGATGGGCCTCAGCTGTTGTCACCATCTCTTTCACACACACCCAGAGGGTTTTGGAGGCCTTTCATACTTAGGATTCAAGTAATTGATCCATTCCATTGTCTCATAAGGTATCAAATAAAAAGTATTTTTATTTGATAATCATAACAGACCTGTGTAATGACAGATACATTCTGTATGGCTCTTCCCTCTGCAAATAAAAGTCCTATTAGCTGGTTGCAAATTAGTTACCCAGAGTCTGGGAATTTTTTTGGGCCACTAACATGTTATGTTTTTAAAAAATATCTTTTGGTGGGACAAGAGCTCCCAATGATCGCAGCTTCCGCCCCCATCCCTCTCCCTACCCTCTTGTCTTACCCGAGCTTTGCACTCCTCATTGGTGTGGCTGGCTGACCGCAGTGGCCATTTAAGTCTGTATCCATCTCAAGAGACACACTGTGGCAGATGACTGTAATGAGCATCCGTGGAAATAATGGGCTGGATGGGGTGACACACACACACGTCCTTGTCAGAGTCCTGGTTTTGTTGTTGCATTACAGTTACGTAAGATGCGACCAGTGTGGGAAGCTGGGCCTCTTGGTATATCTTTGCAACTTCATGTGAAGCTGTAATTGTTTCAAAATCAAGATTGAGGAAGAAAAAGGGCCTCCTTTGTGGGGGCCAGGACTGGTTCCCTCTGCGAGCGATCAGTGTGCCCCCCAAATGTTTGAATTCCAATCAGAAGCAGTTTCAGTGACCAGAAAGTGTTAATTTCCCACAAAAGGCAAACAAGTACATTGGTGAGAAGTAACTGGGATGAATTTATGGCTCCCAAGTGTCCATTTGGTGGGTTGATATCTTCTCCATGATTTCTCATCATTTTGATGGAAGTTGGATATGTATTAAAAATCTTTATCTGTTAGGGCTGATGTTTAGATAGAGCCTTAAGACTCTATTAGAAGATTGATTCAAACCAGAAAAAAAGCAGCCACTCAAAACATCTCAGTGCCAGCAACAGAGCCAGAGAACCAGGAAGCAAGGGTTGGCCTGCATGTCGTGCACCCGAGATGAGGCCGAGAAGCCCAATGCTGATGTGACTCACCTGTGACTCACCTGCGTCCGCCTAAGTGACCCTTCCTATTCTGCCTCTTGGAAAGTGTTGGGCCACAAACTGTTCAATTATGCCATGTGGAAATGCATATAAATTGCTTTCTTTCCCTGGTTTTAAGACCATATGTGACTTGAATTCACACGTGGAGATTAAGAGTAGGCTGGGATGAGTGACAAGGCTCCGGCTACGGAATCCAAGAAAACGAAGTGTACAATCCATGTACATTGGGGAATATTTCCCTCCCACATGCCTTTCCAGGACTTGTTAGTTGTTTAGCTTCAGACATTTGCTTTTTCACATCACAGGTAGAAAGAGTACAGACACCTATGGAAACATCCCTGACAGGCTGTCTGGAGGAGGGTGGTAGTTAAGGGACTCCTCTGTAGCTTATTCTCTGAAGTTCCTGAGATGAATGTAGAGTTCTTGGGTGACACCTAAGTAAGCATATGGTAGTGTCTGCAGTGGGTGCCAACGCTCCGTCTGCCAAAATACAGGGCAGGAGAGTGAAACGTCACGTGCTGTCCTAGTGGGCTGAGCTGCAGTCAGTCCACCAGTGGGCAGCCTGAAGTTTTTCCAGTAAGTAAATGTGTGGCATGTCTGTACCAAGGAATAGCATTTCCAGCCATAAACAGAGATTGAGTTAGAAGCTTCCTGTGGTGACTTGTGAAATGAGACAGCCCAATTGCAGAAGGATGTACACCACGATCTGGTTCTGGGAAGCAAGCACTATCTGTGTATCGGGCTTGCCATGACTGACTATAGGAGCATGGAGGAAGGCATGAAATGTGCATGGCAGGTTTTTAACATTGGCTAGCATGGGTAAGGGGTAAGTGGAGTGGTGAACAAGGGAAGAAAGACTTCAAACCAAAATATTAGAGGAGAGTGAAAGACATTTTGTCCATGAAAAATCATATATATATATTTTGTGTGTGTGTATGCCTAGGGAGAGGTATTCTAAAATAGCTATAAAAATGTTACTGGGGTTTATTTCAAGGTGTTGGGTTTTCAGCTGATTTTTACATTCCTTCTTAATTGTGTTGATTGAGCATTTTTATTTTACTTTTTATAATCACAAAAGAAACCCAGTCTTAAAGCTCTTTTCATTGTGAGGAAATACTCTAGCATGTTGAAAGGCACCCAGGCTGAAGACCTTGGGGGAAGGAGCAGAAACAGACAAGTGGGAGAGTGGGAGAGGCACCCCTTTCTGGGGTGGCTGGGGAGAAACCAAGTCTGAACCCCGAAGGAGACAGACAAAAGCTCTTCTGGGCCTTGGGGGATGGAGAGACCTGGGCTTGTATCTTGGCAATGTGTCTTATGACCTTGACCTTGGCCATGTGACCTTGGTCACAGACCTTATCCATGCCACAGTTCCTCTCTTATTAAATGAGAACACTGTGGGGTCATTGTGTGGGACCACCATAAGCGCTTTATGAACATTCTCCCACTGAATGAAGAATGAAGAGTAAGGACAAGCTTGAGTCAATGATGTCACCTGTGTAAAGTCTGAATGATGTGGTAAATGCTCAACAAGTGGTAGTTTTCTCCCTCTGATCCTCATGTTCTTTTCCTCAGCCAGTGTACTTGGGGATTGAATTCAGAAGAGTGGGGTTTTGTCATAGCCTGTGTTCCGTGATCCAGAGTACAGTCTTTGTGGGGCCCGATGGCCTTCTGCAAATGTGCCCTTGCTCATGTAGTCTCTTACAGGGATGATCTCTGAAACAGAAGGTATTCATATTTGTAAGATTCACATCGTGTGCTTTTCTTTACACAGGCTCCCCCATACCCCCACCTCGGGTCTAAATTGCCAGTTAAAAAAAATATTTCTTAAACATTCTTGTACCTGCAGAGAGAACGAGGTGCTCAAAGTCCAACTGAAGAAATATGTAGGAGCTGTCCAGATGCTGAAAAGAGAAGGTCAAACAGCTGAAGGTGAGGGGGAGACTGAGCCTGGGAGGGGAGGGGGCCAAGCCTTCGCATCGTCATAGCCCCTGTGCCTGGCATATAGTAGAGACTCAACGTGTGATGAGCCATATGCGGATGAATTAGAAAAACAGTGCTGGTCACGATTTGGGAAAATTAACTAGATGGAAACCCCTGCTGTGTATTCTTGCTAAATGCACAAACCAATCCTGTAAAACTTACTTGCTAGATTATTAGCCACAGCTGTATCATTTGTGCACTTAGGAAATTTTATGTCTAGAGTCTTGAGACTCTTGCAAGGTAGGATCCTTGTGGCAAGAATGAGTCACATCAGGCCAGGGGTGAAACAACAGAATGCCACAGTGGTGGAGGGCCAGAGTTTTGGAGTTAGGATGCCCTGGTCCAAGCCCAGCTCTGGCGAGTTGCTTAATCTCTACCTTAGTTTTCTCATCTGTAGAATGGGGCTGGTAGACAGCGTCTACCTCATAAGGCAGTCCATGTAGACATTATAGCATAATGCCTACCACTGAGTAAGTATGAGTAAATTTTAGCTATTGCTATTAATATTAATCACACACAGAAAATAATCAGTCGACTAAGATCTCACTAAATGAGGTGGTGCTGTTTCTTGTCTTTGCAGTTTGGCTACAGTTTAACTGTTGTGAATCTACTAAAATATTTCTCCTGAAAAAAGGATGTTTAAAGATATGACTATAGCCTTCAGCCAACTGACTATTACAACATTTTCTTAAACACAAATGAGCTCTTAGAGCGTGGACATTTTAACAAAGGGGTGGATGCTCTGTGCTCTCGGGTCTTGGGGTCAGCCAGTCCTGGATTTGAGAGTTCAGGCTCACCCACTCTGACTTGACCTTTCGGAGTTATTTTGCCATTGGTAAGAGGAAATATCACACCACATAGATGTTGTTGTGGGGATTTACCAAAATAATGCAAAGCTTCCAGTGTGTCACCTGGCACAGAGTTGGTGCTCAGTAAATGGTAGTTATTTTCCTGTGTGATAGAGGGAGACAGGATTGGAATCTGAATATGGCTTGCATAATAATAATATCAGGGCATGAATTTTCTTTGAAGCTTTTGTGTTTATTATGGCCTCCGTTGGATCAGGCTCAACATGTTGATTTTTTTTTTTTTATAATATTCCTTGCTTCAATCATGATTTGGTCTGTAACCACGACCAGGGTGGGGTTATTGCTGCAGAATTAATCATGTTGTCTTCTGTGGGCTTGTCACCCTCTTCATACAGATGAATGGGCCTGAATTTGTCTCATGTGGAGTTATGTGTATGTTGGTTTTCTGATGGTTTTTCACTTCTTCTCATATTTGTTTCCCCAGCACCTGGCTTTTGTAGTCATTCATTCCATCTGTTACATGTTTTGAATGAATAGTATTTGTAAATAGCCCTTTACCCTTCCCAAGCAAGTTGGAGTTAATTCTCATTCGGCTTGGTAACTCTGATGAGTCAGTATTTTTCCTCTGTTCTAAAAAGTTCATTCATTGTTGGAGGCTCACAAGAACTTAAGGAGCTCATACATGATTCTGGGGTGGAAAGGAACTCAGGTCATTTTCCTCCAAGCCTCTGATGATTCGCCTTGTAAAGTTCTTAAATTTAAGTGCACAGAGGCATTGCCAGGGGAACCTGTTAAATGTGCCTCTTCCCAGGAGTTGTTTTAGTGGATCTAGGAGGGGGCTCTAGATTTGCATATGTAGATAATGTGACTCTAATGTAGGTAACCTGTGGCCCGTACCGCTACCTTTTGAGGAATCTATATTCTACCTACAGGGAACTTTGATTTGGTGCAGTAAGAAAAATTAAACCTAGGATAAAAAGAAGCACCACCAGGCTTGTGTTTCATTTAAAAACCTCAGCATTATAAAATACATGTCTGAGTAGGGGCATCTTTGGAGTGAGTCCTTGTGTAATGGGTGCATAGAACCTACAGTGTAAAGAATGGTTTCTCATGGCGGCCCATGTGCCCTTTCCTAAGACCCAGCCTGAAGGCTCTGGTCCAAAGCTGGGCATGAGCCTTTTCAGGACACAGCTGATAGCCCTTCCCTGGCCTGGAGGAGAGCAGAGGCAACGAAGTGGATGGGTTACCCTGCACAGCAGCAGTCCCTTACCACTCTGCCGCTTTCTGGGTGATTGGAGACCATCACCTGATCTCAGAGTCATCCTTTGGTAGGAGGTTCTTAGGAAAGCCCTCAAGAGCAGGCAACGGCCGAAGATGTCCTGTCGTTGCTTATTTATGTCCTGCTATTCACTCCCTTTCACCTGAGAAACATTAGTGAGCACCAGCTATGTGCCAGGCTCCATAAAGCAGCCTCATTAAAATGCACACTTTCAAAAATTGTACTTGGGTCTTTCAAGTAATGTCATCTATTACTCAAAGAAATTGGGACTCACTCCTCAACCCGGACTGGTGGCTGACTCAGGTCTCTGGAAACTGTTATGTGCCCTGGAGGGCTGGCAGAGTGGGGGCACAGGGGTTTGAGAGGGAGAGAGTCTCTCTGGCCTATGATTTCCTTGGCTCCTGGTGTTAGAGGGGTGGGCAGAGATGTGTATTAGCTTTCCAGGTCCTGGGTGAGAATTAAGAATGCATATTCCACAGGATAGGCCTTTTAGTTTGAGGATATAAAGGTTCTTTTTATCTTTTGGCAACAAATTGTTTATGAAGCTCTGAGCTCATCAGTAGGTAAAGAGTAAAAAATCATTTAAACCCTGAATGCTTTCAGGGTTGAATGAATAGAAGGGCTATACTGGGATCCCCACCTTTGTTGTTGTGGAAAAGTATCTCTAGAATTAAAAAAACAATCGACTTAAAATGGACCTTTAGATTTTTGACAACCTTTAATTTTACAGATTTCAGATTCCCAACTTCTTCCTTTTCTAAAAGAATGATATAGTCCCTCCAAGAAAATCATGATGTAATCAGAAAAATATGGAGAATTTTGGTGGCTGCATTAATTGATTGAAAGAATTTTTTCCCAAATGCAGTCCAGAAGTGAGTTTGGTCTGCTCACCATTCAAGTGCTCTTTTTCCTCGGTAAGGTTGGAAGATTTCCCAGGAGCTTATGTCTTCACTTGTTTCTGGCTTCCTCTCATCCTACTGTTATCTTTGTGCCCCCTCCAGCCTTAGAGCTGTGGCACGAGGGCTGCCACGTGCACGTACAATTAAACTTCCATGGTACCTGTTATTGGACGTTTGATGGATTCTGTTAAGGATCTTGGACAGCCTTTCTCCTCTCTCTGCAGAGCCAGGGAAGGGCAGTTTCACTTACCAAAGGAGAGTAGGAGATCTAAACTTGTGTCTTCATCTCAGGCTTATTGCTGATGTTTGAAACAGTGTGTGTGGCAAGTTGGCTTCTTGCCTGGAGGGGCCTCCTGGCCGCTCGCTGAAGGGCCTGGGGAGCAGGCGAACCTACTCAGCCTCAGATACCTGGTGGGTTGACAGATCTGACTCATTCTCTCTGGGGTGGATTCACAGTAACCAAGCACACAGAGAGATGTACAATCAGAAGAGCAATTTATTTGTCAGTAATGAGAAATAGAGTTCTCCATAAGATGTAAATGCAGGAATCGGACAAATAGTGGTCAAAACAACATTTTTATTAACTGGCAGTTGTTTGGAAGCTGCCACTTGACCTGTAGCCAGGGTCACACTCCCTAATACACTGCTGCCCAGGTGTAGACCAAGGATCCCCCTTGTGAGGGATTGGTGGGTTTCTTTTCACCCAGTGGGGACCAAGAGGGAGAGAGTCTGTGGGTATATTTTACTTCTTAAGACATTAGCTCCTCCCAGAGACTGTCACCCATCAGGTACGAGGTAGGGAGCGAGGCTGAGGGTACATTATGGCGGAAGTCTCCCCAGGAAACATGGGCCTGGATGAAGGTGCCAGCTAAGAGCTGTGTGAGTGTGGCTACTGAGGTGCCTCCCGAGGGAGCTGCTGGGCAGCAGGGCTGGGTGAGGAGGGTGGTTAGTGAGTGGACACCTCCATTGCTTCTGACATTGGGGAAAAAGGCTGCATCAACAGAAGGAAGGCTCATTCCTGTAGCTGCGCCTTCCTTCAAGAGGGCCGCCTCATCCCAGTCCTGCACATGGTCCAGGTTCACATCCAGAACATTGGGAAACACTGAGCACTCCACATCCTCCATGCTTGTTGCAGTGGACATCAGCAGGTGAGTGGCTTGTGTGGTAAGGACACTGAGGACTCTCCTGGGCGACTGGCTTGGAGGCCAGGAGACCTTTCAGTGTCTCAGCTTCTTCCTCTGTAGAATTGTAATGGTAATAGTAACTTCCTCACAGGGTTTTGGGGGAAGGTGAGGTGGATTAGTACATGGAAAGCACTTAGAATAATGCCTGGTATGTAGTTGCTACTCAATACATGTTGGCAATCGCTATTATTACTATTTTTACTATCTCACTTCACCTCTCTCATTCCGTGT
This sequence comes from Smutsia gigantea, assembly GCA_032199065.1. Taxonomy (NCBI): domain Eukaryota; kingdom Metazoa; phylum Chordata; class Mammalia; order Pholidota; family Manidae; genus Smutsia; species Smutsia gigantea. Next base: position 186,995 of record JAVSCE010016793.1, read on the forward strand.
GCAGTCATCAAATTAGGATTAAGATAGTGTGTACTTCATAGGTTGTTGCTGTGAGGATTAAGTAGTAAATGATGTAGTTCAGATAATGTGCTTGGATCAGAGTCTGGGATCTAGTGGGTGCTGTGGTAGACAGGATCATGGTCCCCAGAGATGTCCCTATCCTGTACCTGGGCCCTATGACTCTGCTGCCTTACCTGGCAGAGGGGACTTCTCAGATGCCATTAAGCTAAGGATCTTGAAATGAGGAGTTGACCCAGGATTATGTACGTGGACACGATGTAATCACAAAGGTCCTTAGGAAAGGAAGGCAGGAGGGTGAGAGGGAGAGGATGGGACAGCGGGAGGTGTAGGGATGCACCTTGAAGATGAAGGGAGGGCCACAGGCCAAGGAATGTCCTCTGGAAACTGGGAGAGACAAGGGTCTGGATTCTCCCCTGGGGCCTCTGGAAGACATAGGCCTGCTGACACCTTGATTTTAGCCCATGAGGCATTTGAGACTTCTGACCTGAATTTCAAGATAATAAATTTGTATACCACCAAGTTTGTGGTGACCTGTTAGAGCAGCAGTAGGGAGTGCCCATGGATACTCGGTCACACTGAGGCATTGTTTTGCCTTCAGTGGACATGGGGATCGGCACTGTCATCTTAGGGAGTTGTGGTGGATAGGTTTTGGTCAGAGGTCCCCTGGTGCACAAACTTTGGGCCTCAGAGGAGAGCTGTGGCCTTTGGTTTACAGCCCACTGGGGACAGGACAGCCTCTTGCCCCTCCCTCGCCCACGTATTGGGTGCTTGTGTGGCCAGGCAAGGGAAGTTCCTGCCCAGCCGCACGCTCGCCCCACCCTGGGGTTGCTGGCGGCAGCCCTGCGACGACTCCCGGCACCAGTGTGCGCTGGTTGCTGGCCTTGAAGCCCCCACGCTGTGTGGTTGTGGCTACAACGTCTGGGGGTCCCCCGGGCTTCCTCCTCAGGTGCAGCTGGGAGCCTGGTTTCTCTGAATGTCCCCTGGGAAGAACTTCCCAGGAGGGTGGTCGCTGCTGAACAGAACCTTGGTAGGCGCTGGGCCTGTCCTGGGCCTCCTGAGGAACAGTTACCTGCGCATCGGAGCTTGCTGTCTTTAACAAGGCTGAGATCGCCCTGCCGCGAGCAGCTGCACTTGGGATTCCGGAGGGATGGGTGCCCTTGTCACATGGCTTGCCTCCCCTGTCTGCCTGTGCACAGTGGACGTCTGTGGCCTTCGTGCTCACAGGTCCCATTTGACCAGCATTGTCACTTAGTGCCAGTCCTGTGACCCCAGTGGGGCTCTGCCCTCCACCCTGCACTTGACCTTAGCACCAGCTCTGGCTGGGCCTCAGGGCTCCAGTAGGCTATCATGAGTTCCTCCTTTCTTTCCTGTTGGGCTGGACGGCTGGGGCCACTGTAGTTGTTTTGTGCCCATGTGGAGCCTGGGAATGAGGCCACCACACAGAGAGAGTAGCTAAGCTGAGCGGCAGACAGGAACCGAGTTCTGATTACGTCCTTTGAGCCCCTAAGTCCAGGTGTGCCTGACGTGACAGTCCAGCCCTGAGCTTTTTTTTTTAAGAAGAATAGTAATTCCACCAACCTCCCCTGCCCCTATCTTTCAGCTTGAATTGGATTTCCATAGGTCATAGGCTCCTATTGCAAACTATTAGCTCTTTACTACATATGAAATCCATCCTGTCCTTGTGAAGGACTGTTATTTCTCTGGAGTCTTGTCTTTCGAATACTAAGTGTCTGTGTTGTGAGGCTCTTCCTCCCACGGTCCCTCTTCATCAGGTACACTCCTGTGTCATCATCTGCCCTGGCCGCCGGAGTCCTGCTCTGTAATGATGGATTTTAAGGCTGCAAGCTCTTGCTGGCCTCTCTACTTAATTAATCTGCCATAGGCTCTGGGACAGAGGGAGAAGAAATGGCCTGTTGCTGGTGGTAATCAGAGTAATCAAGTGTAGGAGGAACTTGACAGATGAGGAGGTTGGGGGGCAATTTTTAAAGTTTGCTCTAATAGGAAGTCATCAACCTCTGTCATGTGTCGTGTCTCCACCTGCATGTGGCATGCTTGCTGATCCCCTGCTCTGTCCTGCATGTGCTTCACACTCTCCGTGGGGTCCCAGCTTCCCTGCGCTCCCGGAAAATAGGGTAGGACAGTTGGGAAAGCTGATTCGATCTCCCTAGAGCCTCTCTGTGTCAAGGACACGTATAGGGTAACTTTTTACCCTGTGGCCTCATCGCTGCAGGCTGTGGGCTAGCTCCACGTGGGTGGCCTCATGTTCTTGCCCCCGGCATGCACACAGGCGAAGATGTTTTCATTTGAGGTAGGCGTCCTTGGTTGCATGGAAAGCTAGCTCATCACCGTGTATGTACGTTTGTGTCTGATTCCAGTGGGATAAACATGGAACATTCTTGAGACAAGGATCCCATCATTCTGTTTTAAACCCCATTTGGACATTTTGATAATGGCCATCAGTGCTATAAGTGTGATATAGGTGCTTCCGGGTAATAAGGCTCTTCCCCATGTTCCATACCCATCTCCTACCATCCTCCCACTCGCTTCCTCCCACCCCCACCAACCATGACGACCTTCAGGCTGTTCCTCGAATGTGTCAGGCTGGTTCCTACCCCAGTGCCTTTGCACCTGGCCCTCTGCTGGAATGCTGCTTCTCTGCGATGCTGATTTCACCTTGTCAGGCTGTCTCTGTTCAGATGTCACCTCCTCTGATGGCCCTGCCTCATGTTGTGCACTCCACCCCATTCTTTACTTCCTGTCTCTTCATTACAGCTTTTACCAGCACCTGCGAGTACCCTTCCTTAGTGGTTTATTTGCTTGTTGACTGTCTGCACTGGGTGATCCACAGGATCAGGGAGCTTGCCTGTCTCCTTCCCTCCTGTGATCAAAGTGCCTTATGCTGTGCTTGACCCATGGCGTGTGCTCTGTAAATATTTATAGTAGGACTGGATAGAAATCCAAGAGGGCCTCATGGCATTTAGGTGGCTGAGACCCTGGCAGCCCTGGAGAGCGCAGCAGTAGGCGAGTTCCTGGGTCTTCGCTCGAGTGCTGCACCAATGATGTGCTGTACCCAGGTGACGGCTTCTTTTGGTTGTGCCTCCACCTAGGTTCTCATCAAGTATAGTTTCTGCTCTTTAAAATAACAACAGAAAAGAAGTCTAGGAGTTCCCATCCTAGAGGAATGGCTTGACCCAGGGGCTCAAACGGTATCAGGAGCTCCCCCCACCCCTTCCACCATTTCTCAGCTGTTTTTCTTCAGTATTGTCAGTGTGTTTAGCAATGAGCCCTCTGGGAGGAAGAAGGCCCTGATTTAGAGTGCTTGCTTATTTCAGTGGTGTAAATGTCCCCGCTGTGGCCGATTTCAGGCTGCCGTCATGGTGTTCAGAAATGCAGAGCTGGGAAGAGATGTGTACCTCGGGCTCCAGGGCCGGCGCCCCACTGTGTGCTGGCTCCGTTTGCAGCAGGTGGTGTCGTGCTGACAGGAGGCTGCCAGCAGCGCTCGGCGTACTCTCCCCAGCAGCCCAGCAGAAGAGAGCTGCTCTTCCTCACCCGTTTCCTTATAAACCACTCTACCACCTTTGCCCCACTTAGAGCAGTGGTTCTCAGTCTCGGCTCCCTGGTGAGTCACCGGGGAAGCTGTGAGAATCCCAATGCTTGGCCACTCGGAACCACAGCCTTGAAGGGTATCATTTTCAGAATAATGAAGTTCCAGATGGTAGGTTACGAGTGTGTCAGCACTCTGGTTCTTGGCCGGTGGTAGCCGTCTCAAATCAAGATTACATTTTTCTTCTTAGATCCAGATTTGTCCTTAGAACTTGTCTCTCCAAAGAGGTTCCACCAATTAAGAAGATGTGGGGGGGACAGTGGGAGCTGTCCACCACCACTGTGTGAGTTAACATGGTGCCTTGACTGTGCCCCCATCAAGGACCCACAGTGGGTGCTAAGTAAGCTTCACCCTCCACTGGACCTGGCCCTTCTCCTATGTGTCCAGCGCCCCCTCCCCTTGCTCTGCATCACGAAGCTTCATTGCAGCTCTGCCCCGACCATTCTGATTTCTGATTCCCTCCTCTGGAAATTCCAGTTTCCCTTATCCTTGGTCTAACCGGATGTTGCAGTTTATTGTAAGGTACGTTGCATCATTCTGGCTCAGGTGATATGTGACAGCTCACTGAGAGCCTCCGCTGGTGGTGGGGCTGGTTAACACTTGCCCTTCACTTTACCTTTAGAAACACCCACTCCACTCACCTCTTCTCCCTGGATGACCGAAACCTAATTGTGTGCTATTGGCCACATGGGGAGCTGGGTCAGAGCACAGGGGACTTGGGACTGGACAGCAGACTTAGTCCTTCTCAGTGGCGATGTAGACGAGGCACGCTGTTGGCATTGTGTTCTCCTCCCCTGAAGGCTCCTCCTCCCACAGTAGGAGAGAAGGAGCACGGGGAAGGCGATAGTCGAGCACTAAGGCAGAAGGCAGGCATGGGGGAATTTTCCATTTGCCTGAATCTGGGTTGAACCTCAGTTCGTCATTTACTAGCTCCAAATTGCTGGAATAAGTTTTTATCTCAGAGCTTCAGTACTTTCATTTGAGGAGTTAGAGATCATGTTGACTTTATAGAGTTAATCGAAGTTTCAAAGGGGTGATTATAAAATGGTAGGCAATTGTTACCTTCTGGAATGGAGGTGCATTTTGAAGGGCATTCAGGCTATGGAAGGTCAAGGCCCATTAGCAGAACACCTGTCCATTAATTTCTGAAACTGAGTGAATAATTATGGTGATAAATGTAAACTTCTTCAAAAGCTTTGCAGTCTCTTAGCCTGGTAAAACGATATTTGTATGATTGGCCCATTTCCTGACCTTTAAATAAATATCTGAACTGGTAGCCACAGTACCTGGGCCTCATGTGCTCAGTGCTGGCAGCACCAGGAAGACGCTCCAGGGACAGTGGCCCAAGCTCTGATTTCTTAAAAATTAGAATTTACTGGAAAGTCCAGGTAATAATGTATCTAATCCCAATGTACTCATCACCCAGGCTCAACAGATAATTTTTCATATGAATTTCAATTAATAAGAGGATTAAAAGTTGTAAGTGCATTGGAGGGTGTCCTTACTGATTGCACCCACAGATGTTTCCAGAATAACTGGTTGGCCACCTTGGGTGGCATGCCTCACTTCAGCTCACCCTGGGGATTGAAGTGGGGGTCAGAGCTCTCATGGGCCAAGACAGCTATTCTCAGTCCTGGAAGGGGGAGAGGTGGGAGTGGCCCCATCCAAACACACTGGATTGAGAGAGAGAGGTGGGCACCCATAAGTAAGGCTGGGTTCCAATACGAGAAGAGAGGATGTTGGGTAGCAAGAACCCAGATGGCCAAGAAGCTGGAGTGGTGGCTGTTTTTATATAGGAGAGGTTTGGCTTTGATGGAAGAGGGTTTGCAGGCATTGTGTGGAGACTGTATCTGCATCACATGCACTCTGTTTTTATTGAATTTGTATGTTTATTTGGGCTGTTATATATGGTGGACTTCGTTTACTGCATGAAAAACCCAAACAGTGACTTCCATAAAGTTTTTCTGTCATGTAACGTAAGTCCACAAGTAAGTAGTCTAGTCCAGGGCTAGATGGTTGTATGACCATTGGGAACTCAGGCTGCTTTTTTCTTTTTGCTCTACCATTATCAGTACATGGCTTTTTATCTTCATGTTTGTCTTTTGGGACCAAGCTGGTGGCTGGTTCTCCAGCCATCACATCTGTGTTTCAGGCAGGTAGATAGATGCAGGAAGTGGGGAAGGGCAGAGAGTGTATTTCACAGCTGAATTCCATAAGGATTTGAGACTTTAAGGATACTATGCTTTCTTTAAGGAGCTTTTTAGGATCCTTCCTATCTCCAAATGACTTCTACTTATAGCCCTTAGGACTCTCTTAATTGCAGCAGAAGCTGGGGATGGGGTTGCTGAATTGGCATATAAAGGAGGGACAATGCCTGTTGGGTGGCTTTGGGGTGGGTGAGGCTGATGGAAATTATGCAAGGGTCCCCCCACCCTCTCCAGCTACCTCTTGGTGCTCTCACTGTTGGGAAGAGCTTCATCAGAGGTGTAGGATAATTGCGGGAGGATCTGATCCTGGATTTGTTCTAGAGATGGCATTGCATTGTCTCTCTGGAGACTTTTAAAATAGATAACATTTTATTTGCTCAACCTGATTTTATCCCCTGCAGGATGCTTTCCTCTCCTAAATCATTGCAAAAGCAATTGCTTGGAAATACCAAGTATTGATTCATGATTTTTGTTCATTTCCTTTTTATTGTTTGGTACCAGCAAAGGCCCAGAAACAGAACAGGATCACTCAGAGCTCTTCAGGCTGCCGCCTTGGAGGTGGAGGCCAGACGTGTATTCATTGTTGTTGTTACTTTTTAGGGCATCTCAGCATTGTGATTATCCACGCGCAGTTTGTCAGTCAGTGTCTCATTTGTTCAGTTCCTTTCTGGAAGCTGACAGGTGGCTTGTTTTGTTAAATGCCATTTTGGTTCTAAAAACTGTTCTGTTTTAAGTTTCTAATTACAGCTTTCATAAGGCAACTGGTCATTTTGCTTTGCTCTAGTGGGTAATGATGCCTTGTACCTCGGCTAAGAATGACTTGTCTAAATGTTTTCTTTTTTCTTGGACAGAATAGAAAAATAGACATCCTCTACAGGAGAAAGCTGATGTCTCGGTCTGGGGTTATTTCACTGGCTTATGGCCCCAGTTTCATTCTTTGCATTTCAGTAGAAATACACTCCCTCCTCACCCCCTTCCATGGAATGAATGCCTTCTCGCCCTTGTGTCTTCTGTTCACACTGTCTAGAATGTTCCTACTGCCCTGCACACCCCCGTTCACAGAGTGGTATCGTTGCCTCAGGAGGCTCTCCATGATTTCCCCACCGTCGTCTCCCTAAGCTGCCACTCTCAGATCTATAAAATATATGCATATGTAAAAAATATATTAAAAACATATAATAGCATTGCTGCCTATTTTATACTTTAAAGCATTTCTTTCTTCCTTTCTTAGTGACATTGCCAGTACATGTTTGCCAACATGTAAGCTCTGTGAGAGTAGGGGACTGCCTTGTTTTTTTTTTAACTCCTACGTATTATTTATTTATTTATTTATTTTGGTGTCATTAATCTACAGTGACATTTGCAACCTTATGGTTACTAGACTCCCCACATCATCCAGTCCCCCCCACATACCCCATTACAGTCACTGTCCATCAGCGTAGTGAGATGCTATAGAATCACTACTTGTCTTCTCTGAGTTGTACAGCCTTCCCCATGCCCCCCCCCACACTATGTCTGCTAATCGTAATGCCCCTTTTTCCCCCTTGTCCCTCCCTTCCCACCCATCCTCCCCAGTCCCTTTCCCTTTGGTAACTGTTAGTCCGTTCTTGGGTTCTGTGAGTGGAACTGCCTTGGTTTTGATACTGTTGTGTACCCAGCTTCCAACACGGAGACCTCACACCTGGTTGGTGACCAGGAGGTGTTTGATGAATGACTGAGTGATGGAATGGGTGAATTTGTTGAGAATAGCAGCTAACATGGATTGGGCACCAGGCCCTTGCTAACTGCTTACTTAGTATTTACAATCCCTACTTTGCCCATGGGGAAATTGAAGCTCACAAGGTCAGAGATAGTGTAGAGTGGGGCCAAACTGGGTTATTAAAGTCCCAGCTGTGTGTTAGATTGTTGTTAATGTTGTTATAAGGGCCAGTGCTTTATCCAAGTGCACAGCTGGTGAGTGGCAGGCCGGACCCCTGAGGCCCTGACACAGAAGTGAAGGACACCCAGTGTCTACCTCTGTAGAGCTCACAGACTGGGGTGCCTGGGTGCATACAGTAACCTGGCCCTGGGAGAGGGGGCACCTGATCTTTCCAGGCCAAGATTTCTCCCAGGCACCAAGCAAGCCAGGATGTGGACACTGGGCCTCGTGATGTGTTATGTGGGTGCACTTGACCAGAGTAACTGGAGGTATTCTAGCTACAGGCTTTTCTCACCTTGCCAGGCAAGCCATTGCCCTTCCATTTCTCTCTGACTCCTAATCTCACTGTCTTGAGACTCAGTTCTCCCCAGACACCCTCCTTTCCCCAGGTGGAGCCAATTAGGCCACACTCAGCCCTACCTGTAATTACTTGTGCCTTCGTTTACATCTGGCTTGTCTCATTATAATGCCATTAGCAGAGTGCAGGGGTCCCTTTGCTGGGCAAGCAGGACCCGTGTGTGCACAGTTTTGAGGCCTTGCTTCTGTAATCTTGGCTTCCTTTTGAGTAAAATGAAGGATTTGGAACAGACAGTAGGCAAACACGCCCATGGGCCAAATACAGCCTGCAGAACTCATCATGGCTTACCGTAAAGTTGTTTTTCAGCAACTTTATTGTTGACAACAATTTGTGCTTTCTTTCCTTGTTAAAAAAAAGCCATATTCATTGTAGAGAATTAAAAAAAGATAGAGGCATACAAAAAAAGAGAAAAATCACTTACAAACCCCAAAATATTAAAAATATTTCTTTCCAGTAGGGATGGCACTTTGCTCTTTGAGCACTCTGGGGATAAATAAAATACTCCCTGCTGGAAGCACTTACAGATCCCTTAACCTTCCACTGGACTGTTTTATGGGCTAGAAGAAAGCTCATGGTGTAAACAAAAAAAAACCAAACAATAAATAATTGGTAGGGATTTTAATAGGCAGTGGTGCAGTATGACTATAAATTATGTCTAGTGTCTGTGAGCAACCAGTCCCATGGGCAGTGATGACAGGAAGTGGAGTTTGATGAGGATGCAAGCTGGCTGTTGCTGTCTTGCCTCCTTCCTTACTTTTCCATAGAAAAACAGGACACTGTTAGAGCATGAAGAGTGTAGACCAGGGGTTTGGTCCAGAAAGTTCTAACCCTTTTATTCTCTGTTTCATTTTGGATAGTTTCTATTTCTTAGCTATCAAGTTCACTAATCTTTTCTTCTACACTTTGCCTGTGACACTTTCATGTGGTCCTACCTAGCTGCAAGGGATGCTGGGAAACAGTCTGTTTCCACCTGCTAAGGAAGAAAGAATGGCTATTCCAGGCTACTAGCCATTTCTGCCACACTTCTGAATTAGAAGCTGCTCTGCACATGGGAGATGGTGGTGCCGGCTCTGCTAGCAATGGCAGTAATGGGATGGGTTTCAGTGGAGGAATGGGGAAAGTAAAGCAGGAAAGATCTCTGCTCAACACTTTGAAACTCTCCTCCTGTTTGGGTGAAACAGGAATCATCCTTCTCTTTATGTTTAAGAAATAAGGCAGCCAATTTCCTTGTGTCCTGTGCTTATTTACACTGTGGATCTAGGGTGCCCTTACTGCATGCAGGATTGGATTTACCATGGACATATGTCCTCTTGGTCAGTGCCAAGAGAATTTGATTAAACTAGAATTCAGACCCAGGTCCAAATCTTGGCTTAATGTTCAACTTTCATGTCCTCTTGGGATGGCATAAAGGTAGCCACTCCATTTGTAAGATGTGGATAGTAACTACCTGCCTCCACTAGCAGTGGACCCCAGGTTTATGAGCTTCAGTTTCAAACTACTCTTTTTGTATCATTTGGTTCCCATTGGGACAGAAGAACAACATTTATTTTCTTGGTTTCCCATGACTTATTATATTACTTTTTCCACCTTTTTGGGGCAGTTTGGGGCAAGAGTTCTTTGTATGACAGTCAGCTTCCAATTAAATATGAATTGTAGAAGGTCCTTTCTGTTATTTGCAATAATATTGGTTAAATATATCAGAAGGAATTGATTTTAGTGATAGTGATTTCTATCACTAAGAAATACAAGATAGCTTATATTTCATACTTTTTTATAATTGAATGTTTTATTAGAATCTAAAAAATGAGTGAGTTAGGTACACTCTTTATAACAAACCTAACAATACAGAGATACATAAAGAAGCTAAGAGTCTCTCCCTCTGCTACCCACTTTAGACAGCCAGTTAATTTATACATATCAACTTATGCAAATCTATACAAACATGTGTATACCTGGTCTTCATACTTCTCTTTTTTTCCCCCTAAAATGAGATTACAGTCTCTATTTGGGGTTGGCAAGCTATGGTCCATGGGCATGTCACCTGTGACTCACTGAATTATTTTTGTCATCCCACTAAAGGGACATAACCTATAGTTTGAGAAACATTTTATAGAAAGCAGTAATATTCTGAAATGTTGTAATCTAGTTAAGTTTGATATTTTATCTGTTGGTCAAGGCCATTCCTTCCTCCTTCCTTTATTTAAAACTGATCCCTCTTACTAAAAACTAACAGGTACATTAGCCCATAATGTCTTAATAGTTGCAAGGGTGGAGGAGACCAATTTCTTTTGGAAATGGGAGTTGTCCTTTGGTTTTCAAATCTCCCTGAAAGGGTGGACTTGGGGACTTTGCCGGCATGCAGTATAGACACACCTGTGTAGCCAAGCTGCCTCACAGGTGATTGTCCTCTCTCGGGTCTAACCTAATCACTCATGCATTTATCCTAATCATCCTCTGACCCCAGGACTACGAAGTCTAGGGTTGCAGGTATGGCTGGATCCAGGTATGCACACATTTACAAGGAACATAGATCTCTCTGCCTGATTTTAAATTTAGTTGGTTCTGCTTCTAGTGTAGGTTTGTTTCATTTTCAGACAGGTTCTCTTTCCTGGACAGAGGTAGAAGAGAGAGATGTGCTGCAGAGACAGGCAGGGGTCAGAGCGAGGAGCAATCTACGTGTCTTGGTAAGAGGCTTGGCTCTTACCCTCAGGTTAAGGGAAGCTGGTAAAAAATTTAAAGTGGGAAGTGACATGGGCTGATTTGCATGTTTCCTCCCCTCAGACGAAGATCTGCCATATGTATTGTGTGGTTTCTGTGCATGTCAGAAACTGGATTTTGCCTTTAGAGGGACGGTTACTTTTAGACACCTAAAATATTTTTCTTCTTTTTTTTTTTTTTAATTTCTGACATTGTTTGAATTTAATGATTCATATTACGAATTATTCATGAAAATGATCTTTTAAGCTTCTTATAATAGCTGAAATTATCCTTCATTAGATACTGACAGTTCCTGTGATGGGTGTAATTATAAAAAAATATTCTTAGTCTAGCTATATTCTGCCGTGTTAAAATTACGCAAATGAGCAGGGGATAAGAATAGAAGCTGAGTAGGATGGTCAGATCTTATGGGAGAGGGGTGGCAGCATTGCAAACTTTCTAAAAATGAGTAAACATGTGCTGTGCACAGTAAGTACGTCGCATCGCCGTCTGCCTTGATGCTCTCCCTCTCCTCATTGGCAAGGGAGCAAATTCATTTTAGTGCCTCGAATTGTTTGTAGCTCTTGCCCATATATGAATTGTATGAAGGAAGAATTTTTTTTTTCTTTCCTCTTTCACTCCACTCAGCATTTTCTGCAAGGCACGCTGTAGTAGTCCCTGATGGTCCTGAAGAACGGCAGCTTGTCGCTAGTACAGCAAAAGCCGAGTAGGGAGGAGAGAGACCGGAGTGGGGCGCAGCAAGTCGTGATCCTGTGGCTGGGGGTGGCTCTCTGGGTAACTGAGCCTGAGAAATGAGGACCTCATCTCATTCATGTTCCAAGGAGGGCCAAGTGGGATGTTCATGGCTTATGGGTGCCAACCACGACAATTTTGTGGGGAAACACTGGGATGAGAAAAACTGAGCAGGCCGTGCATTTGTTAAAAAATGTGATCCCATGTGATCCGGCCCTGCCTGCCTCTCTGGGGTCTCTGTTGATAATGTTCCCCTTCTACCTCTTGCTGGGGTGGTCCTGTCCCTTCTTGGGGGCTGCAGGGAAGTCCCAAGAGAGAGGGCTTGGTTAATGGCGCCATCACTGACTGTACAGTCTCAGTTCAGATCACGAGTATGGTGATGGAGTGAACTCGCATCTCCCTGTCTTTGAACTGGACCATTCAGCAAAACAAGTGGAGATGGTGATTTTTTTTTTTAAAGGCTAACATTTAAGTAGTGCTCACTCTGGGCCAGGCACTGTTGGAGGAACTGTCCACTTACTCATTTAATCCTCAGATCAATCCCACTCTGTAGGTGCTGTTGTAGTGATTCTGCAAGTGAGGAAACATAAGCAGAGAGCTTGTCACTCACCCAAGATCACACAGCAAATTATGAAGGTGGAACTAATTCCCCTGGGTAGGTGGTGGGGCACCGGGAGAAATGCCTGATCTGCCCACCGCAGAGGTTCTCCACCGACAGGCTTGGATTTCTTCTTGTGGGCGCGTCTTGCAGACTGCTCCTTTTTCTGTTGCCCCGTGGCTGCATCCTATTTCCCATCTCGGTCTGGGCACTCACTGTGTGACCCACCTCTGGGCCCGAGTGGCGTGTCCCGCCGCTCCCTGTGAAGCATGGCGCTGCAGCATGGGGGGCGGGCTAGGTGTCCTCCTGCCCATGTCCCAGCACCGCCCTCCGTGGTGTTTTGTCTTCACTCAAATGTACACAAACCTCATTATGCCTTCAAACCACAAGAAGCAGACTGCTTTCTGTTACATCTTAGAGACCAGAGGCTGGCAGACATTTCCTCTAAAGGCCCAGACTGAGTATTTTAGGCATTGAGATGATGTCTGTCTCCTCTTCTTCCTCTCCTTCTCTCCCTCCTCCTCCTAAAATATGCAGTTTTTACAATAAAACAGAGCCACAGGCTAGATTTCACCCACAGGGTGTAGTCTGCTGACCCCTGTTATATTTGTGGATATTAAACTGCCTCTTAAAAAATTTAACTGTCCTTGTTCTCGTGGGTCTGAGTTTTGGTTCAAGTGGCTTTTCTCACACTATTTTTGTCTCCTTGTCTCTGAAGTGCTGTGGACCCACTTTGTATTTTCTTCCATCCCCCCCAGGTCTCCTGCCACTCTTGCCTGTTCTTGTTCGGCTCCAGCCACACTCGTGCGCTGGGAGTTTCTCAAAGATGCAGAGCGAGTGGCATTAAGGGTGATGGCTGTTGGCTTCTTCTTGCTTTTCTGTGCATAGTTTCTGTGATGGACGTGCCTTATTATATTTATCAGAACAAAGTCCCCTTGATAAATGGTAACCACCAACCTGTGTGTTTGCATCAAAAGAATATTCATTTGGGGCAGTTTCTCCCTGGGTTTCCAGTGTTGGCAGGAGGACCAGCTGCTTCATTTCAGAGTGAGAGAACGTTTTACATGGCTGTCTTCTTCCTGATCCTTTGTCAACTTTTGGGAGCCATGAGGGTAGACAGTCTTCTCACCTCCCAGGTGGGAAAACTGAGGCTGAACAAAGGGGTCTGTAACTAGGAGGTGGCAGAGCTGAGGTGAGGTCTTTGTGTTCCAAAATCTGGGAACTCTGGCCATGGCCTCATTTGGATATGAGTAATTCTGGGATGCTTTTCCTCAGCATGGGTCCTGGTTGAGAGTAGGGTTCCTGGAGTTCGGCCATGTGATGTCAAATACAGCTCTACTGTTAAGCAGCTCACGTCGGGCTAGGTACATACCCTGGACCTCAGCTTTCTTATGTGTAAAACCATAGTGGTAGTGCCTTCACAGGGTGGTTGACTGCAGGATGAAAGCATGAGATAATGCTCAGTAGACATTAACTATCACTGTTGTTCCTTTAGATAAGTTTCAATTATAATAAAATACACATAATAAAATTTACCATTGTCACCATTTTTAGTTTAGGCATGTACATCATTAGTGTTAAGTACATTCACAGTGTGCACAGCTGAGCTCTGGAACTCTCTTCATCTTGCAAAACTAACACTATAGCCATTAAACAACTCCCGGTTCCCCTCTCCCCGAAACCCCTCTGTGAGCTTTTTAAAAACATCAGGTGAGAGCAGCATGTACTTGATTGAATTGAAAATAGGACCTGAAATCTGTAGAAGGTTCTTGTTTGCCCTTTGGGCAGGCCCAGCACCCCTGGGCAGTGGTGTAGGGATCTGTTTAATTATTATTTTTTAAATATGTATTTTTTATTGAAGTGTAGTTGATATAAATATTTTGTTGATTGCAAGTGTACACATAGTGATTCAACAGTAATCTACGTTATTAAATGCCCACCCCAGTACATATAGTTACTGTTCTGTTTGGTTTAGAACATGGAAAAATATGATGGCATTATTGGCTATATAATTTACATTGTGGTTTTATCCCCATGACTAATTTACATTGTGATTGAGATTTTGTGCCTCTTTATCCCCTTCCCCTATTTTTCCCCCAACTCCTTGCCCACAAGAACCACCAGTGTCTTCTCTGTGTCTGTGAGTCTAGTCTACTGTTTGTTTTGTTTTCTAAGTTCCATATATAAGTGAAATCCTGTGGTATTTTGTCTTTTTCTTTTTATTTCAGTCAGCACGATACCCTCTAGGGCCAACCATGTTGTCACAAATGGGAAGATTTCATTCTCTGTTCTAGCTCAGTATTATTCCACTGTGTATATTTTATATTCACCACATCTTTAAGTGATGAGGCATTTAAAGCGACCTCTCCCTGCCCGGCCATCATAGTGGCTGCCATTTATTGAGCACTTTCTCTTTGCCAGGTCGTTGCTTAATCACTTCATGGTCAGCAGCTGAATCTTTAGTGCAGGCCCTCCCGGCATGTTCTCTTGGCTCTGCTCTTTTACGTCTGGAGAAATTGCCTCAGAGAGGCCCAGCATGTGGCCAGTAGAGGGCAGAGCCCACATGGGAGCCTCAGTCTGCTCACTGCAAAGCCTGACCTCTGTACCCTTTACCCTTATCCTTGCCTAGTGGCGGCCTTCCATCGCCGTCCAACTTGTTATTGGAGAGCGGTGATGAGATTTCTTTCTTACTTTCTTCTCAGCATGTGAAATACTGATCCCCTGGAGCAGTCGGTTATTGGGGCACCTGCACCAGCCTTCTGGATGGAATAGGTGTGGCAGCTGATACATGTTCCTTCCTCCTGGCCCTTCCTCCCTCTTTCCTTCTCTCTCTTTCCTTCCTGCTCCTCTCTGCCTCCCTCTCCTTGCTTCATTGCTTTCTCTGATTCCTGTTTATAGAGGACCTGTCATAGCAGGCCCAGCATGAATGCCGGGATGTGGACACAGGACAGTCACTGTCTGTGGAGCCCACAGACAAGTAGGGAGAAGTTCAGTATGGTGTGATCGATCCTGTAACACGGCACTGAGGAAGGCCCAGGTGCAGCCAGAGTGCGCGGGGGTCCTGGCCTGCTCCAGGTCTAGGGAGAGCATCAGGGAAGGGTTCTTGGAGAAACTGATATCTGTTTTGAGGGCTGAAGGTTCACTAGGAGTTCTCCAGTTCAAGAAAGGCAGGGTGAGTTGGTCAAAGGTTTCTGAAGAATTCTAAGGAAACCGTATATGCAAAAGCAGGAAGATTGTTGAACTTACCACTTGATCTTTCTCTAGTCAAAAATGTTTTTTCTTTTAAATAGCAAGCAGGCACAAGACCAGATAATCCACCTGGACAAGCTTGATGGAGTCCCAGTGCTGCGGCCTTTCGGATGCTTACGCAGCACCTCACGAAAGAGCCCACGGCGAATGTGATGGTATTCTGTGGGCAGGACCAGTTACCATTCACTGGGTATTCAGATCAGTGGCCGTACACGAGGCCAGGTCAGAAGGCTGTAGGGCTTCCCGGGTGTTATACTCCATACAAGCAAGGACGGAGTATGTGTGCAACATTTCCAGCTAATCTGTACTTCTTGACCTCCCCTTGCCTAAAGAAAAATATTGCCTAACACCCATTATTTTCATTCACCTAGCCTTTGTGGGTGATTGGAGATAAAAATGGCTGAAGTCTTAAAATACTATCTTTTAAAAGACCCCTTTTGTACTTGACTCCTGGTGTGTTTATAAAGATTGCAGTAGGCATCTGGGTCAGGCCAGGCATGGGATACAGCATCAGAGCAGTGTGGAAATTTCAGTTCCTTTCCTGAATTGTTTGCAGATTTGAGTTGCTGAAGTAGGGCTCTGGGCAGATGTCAGCAAAGCTGAAACTAGTCTTTTTCTTAGTTCTGAACTCAGCAAGCTTTCCTCCATCTATTAAAAAATGCAGTGATGTTTCAGCACCCATTCCCACATTGCTTGGCCGTCGTCATTACTGTTAACTCTACAATAATACATTGGAGTTAATGAAGAGGCTTTCCTGCCTTTAACTAACACCAGTTACACAGATGAAATGATTGAGCGCTACGTACGCTTGGAAACCAGCCAGCAGCCAGCTCTCATCCTCTGGCATTCTAGTAAGAGGTGAATTCACCCACGATATGAGATCCCTTGCATGCAAATAACTTCTTTGCTGTCCCCCTCCCTCCTAACAATTAATCCTGGTGATGGTTAATCCTTTTCATCTTTTATAACTAAAGAGCAGTCTTGTTTAACGTTCTGGAGACTTGAAAAGTGCTGTATGTGTTTAATGTTAATATGCAGCTGTGCCAAAAGGTACATAATAATTGAATTAATACCGTTTGGGAGTTGGGGATATGGTAACCAGCAGAGGCCCAAAGTGAAGTGTTTGCTGGCAGAAAGCATGAATCACCTCCCCACAACAGGAGAATGTTCTCATGATTTTTTAATGGCTCTCTAAAATGAATGTGCTCTATTAAGGTAAACTCTTTAAAAATTAAGGCTTTTGTAATTCTGAGAGTTTTAAAGAAATGAAAGATGCTATAGATGTATGATTCATAGGAAACTGCTCTTGCGGCTGACTGGGACTGCATGGAGCTGTAGGGTCCCTGTTTATTTCAGAAAGGGGCTTTGGTTTCCAGGGAAGCTGAATGCCTTAGACTGAACCTTCAGGTTTTGGAACATTTACTTACTTAACTATGAGTCCACTTGTCACCTGATTCCATCTGCGGCAGCAGGGTCTGCCTCTGATCCTTGATTCAGAGCTGATTTGGATCTGTTCTTGGGAGGGAAATTTGGACTTAGCTCATGTTCATATTACTTGGGATTATGGACCAGAATGTAGTGGAGTCCAGACACAGGACACAAGCTCCCCTTTGGGGCTTCTGTAAGAGCCAGTGTTGCTGTCATAATGCGGTGCTGCAGCTGTCCAGCAGGGGGCATGGTGCCACTCTTCAGGGGGTGCCCAGCTGCTCTTTCCTTTGTTTCCCATCATTCCACATAGCGTTCAGATGGCAGCCCTGTGGTTAGCATGAGCCCTGCTGAGCAGATTTCTAGCCTTCACATTTCATCACTTCTTTTTTGGAACCTCTTACTCCATCTATATTATCTTCTACTCAGTAAGGACGGGGTGTAGCTCCACAGAAGATGTACAATACATACGTGTGATATTGGTCATGCTCTAGGGGAATACTTTTTATGGTCAGCTACATGCAGTTTTTCAGTTCATTTTATAGCAATTAAGGGCTGAATGTCACATCCACACATCCACAAAAATTAAATTCAATTAACATCTGTTGAGTGGCCTTCTGTGTCAAGCCTTGGGAGCTGGTGCGTATCCTGTGTGAATCTGTGGGGGTGAAAAAGAGTGAGTTCTCCGAATCCTTGCTATCCAAAGTGAGGTCTCTGGACTAGCACTGTTATCCTCATCACCTGGGAGCATGTTAGAAATGCAGAATCTCAGGCCCCACCTGAGCTCTGTTCTTTCTAATCTGCACTTTTTTAAAATTCCCAGCTGAGTTGTACGCACATCATAGTGTGAGAAGCAATGCTGGAAATTTCTGTAGACAGATGGAGGACAGATACTGACACATGTTGCTGTTATTCCTTCTCCTGCGGCTGTGGCAGGCATCACTAATCCAACTGGGTGTTTTTCCCAAAGCTCATACTCTTTCTCAACAGAGTGGACAGGGTAGCCACTTCCAGTTGATCAGAGCAGGCGTTTGACCAGCTCCACCATAGTCCATGATTGTCTTACCTGGACAACAGTGACATATTGGTCCCCCTGCTTCGTGCTTGCTCCTGCCACCCCCATTCTCCACAATACAGAGTCATTTAAGAGTACAAAACATCCCTGCTCCAAACAGTTTAGTGGCTTGCCATTGCAATTAAAATCTGAATTCCTGGCCCTGCCTGGCTGGGCCCTGCTCACCTTCCAGCCCTGTCTTGTGCTTTCCTTCCCCCTTTGCCCGCTGTTCTCCAGCCTTGTGTCAGTTCCTGGAGCATGCCACACTTTCTCCACTATGGGGCTGGGGCAGACCTAACGTCACCATCTCCCTGGGTGTCCTCAGTATCCGTATGAGAAAGTTGAAGAACACAGAAGTTTGATCTGCCTCAGGCCACGTGGCCAGTCAGAACGGGAGCAAGTTCGTTTCAAAGCCCGGGTAGCAGGAAGCCTCCAGTGAGTCCTCTGAGTCTTCCTGCTCCATGTCCAGAGTGTTCCTCTCCCCCACTCCCTGCTTCCTGTGCGGCCAGCCCCTCCTCCTCGGGGCTGGACCTGTCACCTCCTCGGGGCTTCCCTGGCTGTCCTGAAGCAGCCCTCATGATTCTCCATCACAGCACCCCACCCGGGTTCTCCAGAGCATGTGTCATAAGTGGTGATTCGTTTTAGTTATTTGTTGTTCAGCTTGTTTTCAGTCTCCCTAGTAGTGTCTGAATTCCATGGTTGCAGGAATCCTGTTTGTCTTATTGGCCCCATACAGAAAGCCCCACCACAGTGCCTGGCACATAGGTTTCACTAACTGTAATTTGGACGTAGGTGTGAATGAATTATGGAAGTGGCACCACAGTCCTAAAATTTTAGGTCTGGCTTGGACCCAAGAGCACATCTCACTGAGTCTCCACGTCGTATAGATGGAGAGGCAGAGAGGTCTGACCATGCTGAGGCCAAGCAGCCGTCAGATCCAGAGTGATTTTAAGTGCACAGGCGCTCTCGTAAGTTACCTTCTCCCTGGTGGACCACAGCAGATGCCCCAAATAAATATTCTTCAGATTTGGCCATTTTTATCTAACTCATTTTGAAGAATGATGTCTTTTTAGACTCTCTTGTGATCTTTCCTCAGTCAAGTAAGATACTCTATTGTGCAGAGAGCTTCCATCTAGGGATTTACCTAGCGCTTGAAGACAGGTGGGAGTTGCCTTTCCTGGCTGGACAGTCAGTCTCCACGTGGTGGTGCCCCAGGCTAAATCAGAAGGGATGAAGTGTGCTGGCTCTAAGTTGCTTCTGCAGGCATGCCTGTCTTGTGCTGAGATACTGACAGGTAGTTCAGTCCTTCTCCGACTGGGCTGGTTGGACCCATGATATGACTTAAATGAATTGCCTTCGTGCTTCCTAGGACAGGGCTCAGCAGGTTTCTCCTATAAAGGGTGAGATAGTAAATATTTTAAATATTTTGGCTTTGTTGGCCCAATAAGGCTCTGTTACAACTAGTCACCTCTGCTCCTGTAGCCCAGAAACAGCCCTCCACATTATGTAAATGCATAGGCCTGGCAGTGTGCTGATAAAACTGTAGTCACAAGAGCAGGTGTCACCCTGCGTTTGGCCTGAGGGCCATGACTTGGCAGACCCGTTCTAGGATGTCCAAATTAAAAATCAAAACAAAAACAAAACACTTTGATATATTGTCTAAATTTGCAGAGTACCTTGAAAGATGGCTTTGAAGCTGTTCTTTGGATTCAGAACTGCTTCTTAAACTCAAGGAACATCATTGTTTTTGGTTTTCTATTTGGGCAAAGAGTCAAGCAGTGATATATCGTTTGCAAAAAATAGTTTTTATTTTTCAAATAAACAGTCAGGTCCTCTTCATCAGTAAGCCACCCGCCGGGCCATCAGCAGTGCCAAGGAAAGATTCCTCTCTAAACACAGTAGCAGCATGTTGCATAATCCAGACTAACCCTTGTTGCTTCAGTGATGGATCTTTCTTTGGAAACCAGAGACTGTTCTACAAATGGGTCCCTCATTCTTGCCCAAATGCTGGGAGGGCCCATTCAGCATTAGTGGAAATGCCAGCATACTTTGAGGTAGATCAAATAAAGCTTCATGTGGACACATGTCAGCATTTGTTTTGACCAATGAGCAGCTGGTAGGCCTTGAACGCCTCAAACACTTACCTTTGATTTAGGTTGGAAAAAAAACCCCAAACCAAATCCAAAGTGAGAATTACTACAATTCTGATAACCTAGAAATGATTCAGGCTGCAAGTAAGAACTGTGGCTTTTAAGAATAAGGGTTTATTGCCTCTTGTAACAAGTTATTTAAAGGTTCAACTGGTTGATGAGGCAACTATTTAATCAGATTGGTTAAATAGGATGCAAAGTTCACTCTGTTGGGCTCCAAAACTTGGCTGCTTTCTGCCACATGGTGTCAGTTCACCGGAGAAAGTAAGGAAAACAGGACTTCCTCAAAAGATTTTTCCTCTGCAAATGCCTTTTAAAAAATACTGTACTCATGCTATACATACCTCTTTGTATCTTCTTCCTCTTCAACATCTACCTCAAGGCTTTTTCTGTCGCTCTACAGACTGTGTAACTCCATTTTGTAATAATGGCCTGGTAGTCCATGTAGAGGACAGACCAGTCTAGTCAGTCAATTTCATATTGTTGGACTTTTTAAACTTTATTTTACTGGAAAATGCTGCATGGAATGTCTTTTGTATACAGAATTTCCCCATGTTGCCAGTTATTTTGGGATATGTAGTACCATAAATGCAGTTGCTGGATGAAGTGCTGTGTTTCTTGTGACTTTTGAAATAGATTGCATATCATTCCCCAGAAGGATTGTGTCCATTTGAGTGTGTCACCAGCAAACAATCTGTTGGCCACTCTCTCCGGCATTAATGGTTGGTTACCGTTGAAACATCAGTAAGGCAAAAATCTAGCTGGTTGTATTTTGTATTTCCTTGTGTTGCTATGGAGATGGAATACTTTTTATTTTTTCTGTATTTTATAAATGGAATTTCCTTTTGGTGAATTATCAGCTCATTTCCTTGGCATATATATTTGAAGAATTTTTCTTGTATGTTATATGAAGGTTTGCATCAAAAAAGATGCTAGCTTTTCAGGGTTTTTTGATTTGTTTTAACCAGCAGTGCCTTTAAAAAAATTAACTGGCTCTTTTTTTAATAGGCTCACAGTTGCGGCGTCTAGGAATCGTCATCGATTCCCCTCCCTTTTTGGACTGTCCCCAGTTTAGGTTTTCAGCAGTTGGTCTGGTTTAGGCACTTTGACAGTCCACATTTTGAGAATGAAACCTTCAAGCTTTTGTTTGAAGGTACTTATGCAAGCTTATGGTCATTAAGGGGGAAAAAACATATGTAAACCCTGTTGAACCCTGCCCCTGCCGTCTTTCCCATGGTATAATTACTTAGGTAGTGGTTTAAAAGCTTGAATCTGGGGCTTCTTTATCCTTTGGTAAGCGAAACAACAGCTCTGGTTTTTTAATCCCCCAATTAATCTCACAGTGGGCCAAAACTTCAGGTAATCTGGCTACTCGAGAGAGGTCCTTCTCCCCAAAGCTACAAGGACTCTGACACCCTGTGCATTCCTGCATGGAGCCCATTCCCCCAATAATAAGGCAGGAGTTTTGGGACAGCCCAAGTAGGAGTGCCAGTGGAGGGCAGGCTTTGATGAGCGTTTGTTCTTTGCTGAGCCCTGGGGGTGTTGGAGAGAGAGGCTGTAGGGGTCAGACTGGCTGCCTGGTGGGGCTTGGCCAGACCCTTTTTTGAGCTGTATCCCTTGGGCAAGCCTCTTCTCTGAGCTTTATATTCCCCATCTGCAAAGTGGCCATGGTGACAGTTCCCTGAGAACTGTTCTTATGAAGATCAAATGAGGTGAGCCAGTCCACGCATGCTGGGCCCATGGCACTGGAGGGACTCTGGTGAACGGTGCTTCCCTTGTTCTCCATGTCACATGGAGGTGCCAGGAGTTTGTAAAAAGTGCTTTCATGCTTATTACCTATTTTAATCTGTAAGATAACTTGATGAGTTCTGGTCTTTTTAATATGCAAATCCGATTGTACCATCGAGTCACTGCCTAAAACCCTTCATTGGACTCTCACTGCTCTCGATGTCAGCCGTCTTCAGCAAAGCCTGGCCTATAGTCTCCTCATCCTCACCCCCTAGTCCCCAATAACCCCCACCCAAATACATGCACCCTTCACCCTTCTGTCTCTGCTCTGGCCCCTGGGACAGTACCTTCCTCCTGTTTCCAGGAGCCATGTCTCTCTTCTTCTTAGGGCCTTGGCACAGCCATTTTCTTTGCTTGCATGCCCCGCCCCCTGAAAAAAAAATCCCAAACAGCTAGCTCCTTTCCCTGTGTGACTGGCTAGTGCTTGTATCCTGTAGGCCTCAGACAAGGGAACAGGCCAAGGGCTGGTCAGTCAGAAGGGGCAGGGGCAGATTATTTCTCCAGCACTTGGGTGGTTTTCTGGACACCCTTAGCCCAATTGCAGTTATGTTGTTATTCATGTAATTGTGTGATCAAGTTCTGTCTCTCCCTTTGGAAGCAGCCACTCCCTACCCGCCTCCCTCCAGCCCCTAGCAGCTACTAATCTACTTTCTGTCTCTATGGGTTTGCCTATTCTGGACATTTCATGTAAACAGAATGGTATACTGTGACCTTTTGTGTCTTGCTTTTTTCATTCAGCAAAGTGCTTTCAAGATTCATTCACATTGTAGCATCTGTCAGTACTTCACTCCTTTTTATGATCAAATAATATCCCATTGTGTGGATAGCCTACCTTTTATTTACCCATTCATCAGTCAATGAACACTCAGGCTGCTTCTGTTTTTTGGCTATTGTGAATGTTGCTATGAATTTTCATGTACAAGTTGTGTGGACAAGTTTTTCATTTCTCTTGAGTGGCGTTGCGGGGTCAAATGGTAACTCTTTTTAGCTCCTTGAAGAATTGCCACACTGTTTTCCAAAGTGACTGCACCTCCCACCAGCAGTGAATGAGGCTTCTGGTTATTCTACATTCTTTCCAACATCTGTTACCATCTGTCCGTCTGTTTTTTATTATAGGCATCCTAGTCGATGTGAAGTGGCGTCTCATTGTGGTTTTGATTTATATTTCCCTGGTGACCAGTGATGATGTTCATCTTTTGATGAGCTCACTGGCCATTTGTGTATCTTCTTTAGAGAGATGTCTCTTCAAATAATTTGTCCATCATTAATTTGGTTGTCTTTTTCATTGTTGAGTTGTGGGAGTTATTTGCATATTCTGGACATTAGGCTCTTATCAGATGTATGACGTGAAAATATTTTCGTTCATTCTGTTGTCTTTTCGCTTTCTTGATGGTGTCCCTGAAGCACACAGGTGCTCAATGTTGATGAAGTTCAAGTCATCTAATGTTTGCTTAGATCGTTTGTGTTTTTGGTGTCATACCTGAGTTTGTTTAAAAATAATCAGTGTTTCTGTAAGTTAATTTTATGCCTCAGAAATGATTTGATATTTAGAAATTTAGAGCTCTTTGGCTCTGGTCCGATGCTTTTGGGTTTATTTTGGATGGATAATTGTTTATTTCCTCCCTGGACTCTCTGCTGTGCTGTGTTACATCTTTTTTACCACCACCCAGCACCCAGGACTGAAATGACTTAGGGTGTGGCTCTCTCCTTGCTGGATGGATGACCAAATGATGAACTTTTTATTCTGCTTCTTGATTCACCACTGGGCACGTGTCACTTGTTCTCTCTGTTTCTTTATTGCTGTTCCCCCCTCTTCTCTCTGTCTCTGAGTGTGTGTGTTTTTTGTGCACGTCTCTTATGCTCTCTCTTGTTTCCTCTCCCCCCCCCCCACCCCCCCCTTGGATTCTCTTTCTGTCTGTGTCTCTTTAAAATTTTTTTTAAAAACCTTTTTCTTCTGACAGCAGTTTACCCCATCAGATGCTCTTTGCAGGTGATTGGAAGCAGACCTGCTCTGTTTCTTTCTTTTTTTCTTTCCTTTCTGTCTTCGATGGTCTCTGGTGTCTAATCAGTTCGGGAAGTTATACACAAACTATTGCATTCCTCTTCACCAGTATGGCCCAGGGGTGGCAGAAATCCCTCGGGAACCAGCTGGCATGGAGCGGACTGTGCTGCAGTGCCCAGGTTCCAGCTTGCCAGATGTGAGCCTGTCCCCTGGGCCTGCAGTGCTTAACTTGAAATTTGGTTAGGAAGCTACAGCAATGCATTTTCTCATTCTGAGGTACATTTTCAGATGTCGGATGGAGCAGTACAAGCAGATTTTCCCCTGTGCACTACTGCTGGAGGTTGTCAGGAGCTTTTTATGGAAATCACTACTGCTGCCTTTCCATTTTCCCATGTTATTATCCTACAGCAATATAGTTTCACCTGCTCAACATCGGGATATTCTTCAGGGTTCTTGCTTTCTGAATCAGTGGCAAGACTGAAAATAACACAGGAAAGAAATGGAAAAACCTCAGGGTAAAAAAGGTTTGCACTCCACACTGCTTTTATTGAAAGGAAAATTAATCAGTGTTTTGAACAGAAAACTTAAACACAATAAAAGGTGGATGAAAACACAGGTTGTAAATTTGATCTCTGTGTATATGTATGTGTTTGGAGTGTAGATTCTGATTTATAATCACAGTTCTTTTTGGCATCATACAGAGACCGTAGGGAACTGAATGGTAACAGGTAAGGATCCAGAAATAAATAACAATTTAGGGTTTATTGGAAAAGTACAGTTTTCTGTTGCTGTAGGACTTCTTCCTGCCTGGAGGAGGGGGATGTGTGTGACTTAAAACCTGATCTCTCTGTTTTTTTCATATCTGTTGCCTCTGGTTATGTAGCTAACCCAGAACTGCTTTACATATTTATTTCCCAATACTGTAAGTTCTGATTTTATGTCTCTGGTTTCTTCACATCAGTCTGACAAATCTCATTAAATAAATCTAAAAAACAAAATCTGAAAAACAAAACAAATCTAAAAAAAAAAACAAAAAACCTGTGTTCCAACAGTTATTACATACCGTTTAACCAAAAGACTGGACTGGAGAAAGGAAGGCAGGCAGTTTCGGTCTTGGAGTATTTATTTTGAAAGTCTTCATTTGAATGCATATCTGTGGGGGAAAAGCAGAAGACTTTATGCCATGACCTACCCCTGCCCTCTGTGCTTCGGTTAAGCACTTCCTTGGAGGTCTCATCTAAAAACCTGGGTTTACATTTTCCTGGCTGGACTTAATGGCCCCGCTCCAGTGTAAGGGTGTTGTGAAATGTGGTCACCTGGCTTGGTGCATGGCCTTCCTTTCGCTGTGAAGGAAGCGGGGGCGGATGCCAGAGAGCCGTGGCCTGGTGGAGGGGCAGGCCAGCAGCGGCCAGTGTTCATGGAGTGATCACCATGTGTCGGGGAGCGCACCAGGTACCCCACGTGTACTAGAGACAGATGTGGCCTCCGTCTGCCTCAGCAGTTAGCATTCGGTTGCTAGTGGATTTTCAAATTGTCCAGGCCCATTTCCTGGGTCGTACCCATCTTACTGGACTGTAAACACCTTGAGGGCAGGAGTACTTGCTTTTGTTCCCCAGAGCACCTAGTTCAGTGCGTGCACCTAGGAAATGTAAACCAAATGCCGACTTACCAAACTCGGGTTCTTTCAAAGTGTGTGTGTTTCTATTTTCTGAATGAAAAGGTGTACATTTATTAGAATTTTAAAAACAGGGACTAGGATAAAGGAAAGAAGAAAAACACCCCACTTTTAATCTTATCACCCAGAAATAGCCACTGTTAAGATTTTTGAACTACCTGTTTTTGATCTTTGTATTTATATGTGTCTGTAAAACACATCTGGATGATTCTGTGTATAATCCGATTTCACCTGGGATTATATAGGAGCACTTTCACATTTTCACATATTGTTAAATACGTTTTCTTGACAATCTTCTGGTTGCATGATGTCTCATACTTCCGATGGCCAGGTATTGAAGTTGTTTATTGTGAACACCCCTATGCTGACTATCTGTACACATGTTTTAGTGTGTGATCATAATGATTTAGGGGCAGCTCCTATGAGGAGATTCACCAGGCCCTTCAAGCCTCTTGACACAGATTGCTAATGTGCTTTCCAGAAACAGCATGTTGATGCTAGTTTTCCTTCACCCTTACTGCATCAAGTATTTGTAGTTTTAATTCTTTGCTAATTTGTTAACAAGTTTTGTTTTATATTTCTATAGTGATTGGATTTTTTCCAAATGTATCAACCATTTGTTTGTTTTTGCCAATCTTGATTTTTCTTTTCCATCAGATTTTTGGGTTTTGCTATTTTGATTAGGTTGTGGTTCATATTTACAAGAATAGCAACACTTGGCCATCTTTGTGGCAAATACTTGTTTTCATTTTTCTGTGTAATTTTTTTTGACCCATAACAGTTTTTAATTTTTACCTAATCAAATCTGTTGACTTTTCATTGTGCTTTCTTCCATTGATCTGGAAACTTCTTACAGGTCCTGATAACTAGTGTTTTCTTATTTGACTTATAAGCTATAAAGTTTCTTTAATACATTTGGAGTTAATTTTAGTACAACGTGTAAAGAGAGGGTCTTACTTTTTCATCCCAGGTCCCCTACTCTATCATTTAGTTCTGCAGTGTTTAGTAATAATTTTTCTTCCTTGATAATTTGTGATGTTACTTTTCTGTATTTTTCATAACATTAAAAAAAAATTCCAGGGTCTGTCTTTTCCGTTGCCTTAAGTCTGGTGGTAGACACTTATGGCTGTACTATGTACTGACTACTATAACTCTGTAATATGTGTGAGGGTTGGAACGAGTCCCAGCTTAAACCGTTTTTTTTTTAAGAAGAACTAATTTCATTTGCTCATTTTCTAGATAAGCTTTAAAATTTGGTCAGATTAAAAATATAATTAGGATCTCAACTGTAATCTTATAAACTACCTACGTGCCTTTTAAGAGGATTTATGATTGTTGAGTAAAATTCTTGTCTGGGCTTGGCCTGGTGGTCATTGACTTGTAGAAGTCATTGTTGTTATCAGAGGAGGATGGTTGGCTTAGTATTGAGGCAAGAAACCTTGAAAATTTCTAATACTATCTGTTTTATATTAAAAGGGAGTTTGTTATATAACAGTACTGGTTTCAGGCAATGCTTGATCAAGGGCTTGGTGTTACCAGACCCAGTCTGTGTGTCTGTACTTACATGTCTGTTTGTTCCTTTGTCTCCATTTCTCTCTGTCAACTTTGCTGTCCTCCCTCCTGTCTCCATCCGCACCCAGGTCAGTCTCCCTGAATGACTGACTATAAGATGATCGCCGCAGCTCCCTGACTTGGATCCTTTCTAGTTCAAGCCCAGTGTAGAACAGGGGCAAGAATCCTGCCTCCGGGGCACGAGCCTCTGTACAAGGTTCCTGGCCTTGCATGACTCCAGCATACTCACCTCAGAACAGTAGCTGGCCAGGGAGACAGCAGGCTCTGATTGGCCTGGCCCAGGAATATGTCCGTCGTGGAGCTGGGTTGGCGTTGGGCCTTGGGTAGAGCTGGCAGTGTGTGAAAGTGGGGGAGAACTGTTCTCTCAACAATAGCTGGGTGCCATTTCCCAGAAGTTGGGTGAATGGCTTCCAGTATACAGCACATGCCTGTAGTACTGTCCTGTGGGTGGTGGGACACTCACAAGAAATGCACCTCAGGCGAGCAGGGGTCGGGAAGGGGTTCTGGGGGAAGCTACCAGTGCCTTGACTTTTCAGGAGAGGAAGTTACATTCAGTCCTGATCTCAAATCCTGTGAGAATTGATGCTTTTACAGCCCTCTTGTCTTTTATCTTGAAAACCACATCTCTTTCTCTGTCCCTTGTTAGAGGAGCATGAGGCTGGTAAGTTTTACAGAGAAGGGCATCGATCCCAGGTGTTCAGTTACGTCTGCTTTGGCTGGCTTTCCTCGTTACCAGAGAATCCAAATCCCAGGTAGCCTACCAGAAAACAAAGATGCTCTTGCCAATTTTTTTTACCTCTTCAGTGGTTGATTTCACGTAGGGCTGAAGCAGAGCAGACGTTAACTATGAGGATGTTGCTGCAAAGCAAGATGCTGGCAGTGCGCCAGCAAGAAATCACTTTGGGACCTTTTAGTTTAAGGTGATATGCAAGTGGAGGAAAAGAGGTGCTTGGAAGAAGGCAGTTAAGTACAAGTTAAATCAGTAGGTTTAATGAAATTATGTTCTATTGTCAAAAAGCAGAACTAATCTTTTTTATTTTTCTTTTCATCTGTGTCTCTCCAACCCGTCATTCTGTGGCCCCGGGGGGCATTGTGTTGCTGTGAGAGGTCTTGCCAAGATTCTCAGTTAGTAGCTCTGTGATTGAGTCATCGGTGGGCTTGAGAGCCACCTCTTGTCTTTTCAAAAATGCTGGTATCTTATTTGGCCCTTCATCCTGGCCCAGATGCTGTGGGTGTTGAACATAGACTCGGTTGAGTAGTTTGTTAGTTCCATCCCTTTGGAAGACACTGAAGGCCTGGTTCTGCCCTCTCGGGATCGTGGTGGGACTGTCAGCTTCGGTAAGTACCAGCACAGAAGAGACCCTCTGCTCAAACACGTGACCCTGGTGTGCCTGCAGCAGCGAGTCACAAGGACTCAGTAGGAGAATATCTGTTATGGCTTTGTGTCACCATGTAAGCCATTCAGCATGCCAGTGTCCATTATCTGATATCTCTTTGGCTCTTCTAGGGTTTCTCCCCAGCAGGGATGGTGAAAATCACCAGTAGTCAGAACTTCTCTGGAAAATCCCTTGGGAAGGTACGGCTTGGCAGATGCCCCTCCCCCTGTGTAGAGCAGATTGTTGTTTCTGAGGCGGATACCACATGAAGTCCTCGCCAGCACTCAAGAGCTGGGTTTTTTTTTTTTTTTTCTCTGTTAAATCCTAGTTGGGGCCTCGTACTGGGAGGAGCATGTGGGCGGCCACGCCTCCTGGAGTGCGGCAGTTCCCCCACGCCCCGTGATTTTACACACATCCTGGCACACTGGCTCCATGGATGATCTGTGGGGTCGCTCACAATAACACTGTTATTTCCCCCTTTCTCTCTTTCTGTATCTTTCAGTACAGGTCTAGTGTGTCTCTCATGCACACATCCATTGACACACATAGTTGAATAAACTAAATGATCATTTGATGTCTCTTTAGGGCATGTGGTAGACGCGGCCCGGCTTCATGCACTGCATGTGTGCAGCCAGGCCCCTTGCCCATGTTGTCACACAGCTTGTAGAGTGAGTACTGGCGCAGGTTTCCTGTCTGGGCCTCACTGACCCCTGAGCCCATGCTTCTGCTCTGCCACTAGGCCATTTGTCTCTCTTATATGTCTGGTGTCACCTGGTAATGTTGTCTGATGCCTCTGTTGTCACGTGATGAGTTTGCTAGTGGGTACATGGGAACACATCCGTCCGAGGGACTCTTGGGATGTGAGGCTGATGGCTGACTTTAACTAGATCCTGGTTGTTACTCTTGCCCCACAGGGTGATACAGTAGAATCTATAATTCTGAATATGGAAAAAACAATGTTTTTCTTATTTTGTTTAAAATCATAAATCATGGGTGCTGAATGGAAGGTTTCTTATATTTCCAAAAGCAAAATCGTCTTTTCAGTCCTGAATGGGCCCTGAATGGAAGATTGGGTTGCTCTCTTTGAGAAACTGTCCCACATCTCTGAGCACTGTCTGTGGTCGGGGTTAGTGGTGCAGGTAGGTCAACAAGGAGGGTTCGCCGGTTACTGTTCAAACGCAGATGTGTCGTAGCTCCCAGAGTCACATTTCTCACCATTTGTTAGTGTTACTTAATTTGAAATGACAGTTTTCTGTTCTCAAAAGAACAGTCACATTTCTCCTTCCAGATTTGTTGTGGCAGTTTATTAGTGGATCTAATTATAATGTTTGTTCCATGGGGCCTCAGGTAGGACTCACCTAAGTGGTAATAGCACCACTTTAAAAATAAGTCTGAAAGGGCCATGTTTTTCTTACAATGATAGGGAACATTGATTTTTTTCCTGCGAAAATTGTTCCTAAATCACAAATGTATACTGAAAAATGACATTTCCCTTTTTTGATAGATCCATTCGGTTGAGAGCTTGGGCTCTGCAGTGGATCAGAATTAAGGCAGAACCCCAGCACCCTTCCTCATCAGCTGTGTGACTCTGGCCAAGTTGTGTCACGTGGCCCAGCCTCAGTTTTACTGTCTGCTAAATGGAGTAGTAGAGCTGTTCCTCACAAGGTTGATGGCGGGACACCTCCATGTCTGTGATATGCTGGGACAGTGTGTCATGTGCTCAGTAGGGTGTCCGTCTGCCTCTCTGGAAACCGCCCAGTATGTGTAACTACTATGATGAGTACTTTGTTTTAAATCTTACCTGCTTGGGTTTTAAATTACAGTGACAGCTGTTTTATTTCCTTAAGCCTCATTTTTCACATCTGTGAAATAGGGGTATTATTAAGAAGGGTTCTTTTGTACAGTATTTATACACATTAAATAAGTCCACAAAATGTAATGTACACAGTGCCTGTCATGCAGTAAGCACCCCATAAGTGTTGGCTGTTGTGTTTTTATTTCTGTTGGTAACTTCCCCTGTGGAGCCCTAATGACAGCAGAGAGGGTATCTGCACGTGTTGACCATGTTGTCCCTTTCCTTGGAGGCTGTCATTTGGATTGATACGTCTACTAATACTGAAATGAGTTCGATGGTGAAGTAGGTGGTGGCCTTATTTCAGAGATGAGCATGTCTCTTGATAGCTTCAAGAACATGTAGCTTGCAGAGGTTTGGACATAAAACTTTGGATGGCCTGACAGGGAGAGAGGATGCTGACGGAGGCAGAACTACTAATGATCAGTTGCAGCTGATAACCCCCTTCTTCTTGGGTGTCACAGCTCGGATGAAGTCTTTGGATCAAAAACAGTGTTCACCTTGATCACTGATGATTGAGTCCCAGAGTCAAAGGGGGGCCTTTATGAATAACTGTCACAGAAAGGTCTTATCTGGAGAAAAATGACCCCAGGCCCACACCTGTCACTATCAAAAGCAGTGGCTTCAAAGGATTGGCTCAGGTCAGGGACAGCTGCTCTGAGGAAGGGATGTTGGAGCTCAGATCTGAAAGAAGAAGGTGTTTGCCATGTTGGTCTGGTTGCCATGTAGGTGGAGAGCCTGAGGCCTGAGGGGAACAAGGGGCCAGAGGAATCGAAAAGAGGCTGGTGTCGCTGAAGCTCTGAGTCTGAGAGGAATGGGGGTGTGGCCCGGAGCACCGAGGGTCTTGTAGGTTCCCAGATGAGGTCCGATCTGTACTCTAAGAAGGATGGGAAGCCTTTGGTCCTGTCAGTCCCCTATGTAGGACTCTTCAATCTGCATTTGCAATTTATCCCATCTGCCATACAATGGAGGGAAAATCGATGAAGGCCAAGGCCTTCTGGGGGCGACCAGTGGCCGCTGCAGTGATCATCCAGGCTGGACATAGTGGTTGGAACTTAGGGTAGAGACAAGGGGTAATTAAAGGATTTGGGAGAGATGTGGGAGATGAAATGGACAGGACCAGGAGCCCAGGTCTTGCATTTTAGGTAGAACTCTTACCAGGGTGTACACCTTCTTTAGTCTTTCTGCCTTTACCTCATTGTCCAGCGGCCTGCACAGTCTGATTCCTCCTGCATTTTCCTGAAAATATTTCTGTGGATAAAAATAAACATCTTCTAACTTAGAACAGCTTCTCTTCCACATGAAGCAAATAAATGAGTGACTGAAATGAGTAATCAGAAAGGAACTAGGGTTCTGTGATCGATACGACACAGCGTCTCCTCCTGGAGAGCCATCGGTTCCGTGTTCCATTTACAAAACACACAGCAGGGCCCACATTTTGTGGTGGGATTACCCAGCAGAGCATCACAATATTGTGTAGTTTATATTTAGACTAAATTAAGGTTGAAAAAGTCCACTTGTAAGTTGTCTCTAGACTCGGTTTGCTGTTCTTCAGATTGGGCTTCTTAATGGCATGCTCAGCACATGCTCTTAGAGCGTGTCTCAAAAAAGTAAACAACCTGTGTAGATAGCCACTTGCTTCCTTTCTAACCCTGCAGTTGTGTAAGAGTGGTGGTCTAATTCTTATTCCCAAGAAAGGTAGGTAAGTCACTGTGTGGTGTTTGCCAGCATGGCACTACCATGGGAGCAAGGGTAAGACCAGTGTCCCAGCCCTGCTGCCTCCCAGCCCCAGCCGTCACATCATATGCCTGTCCTGTCTCAGCAGCCTCTTCACCGGCCTCCGTGCTCCCGCTCTGGCCACGCCCACCCTGCTGAGGAGTCTTCGCTGCCACCAGGGTGATCCTTTGAAAATAGAACTCAGCCCTGTCCCTCTGGGCCTCTAGCCTCTCCGGCTTCCCCTCACGAGACGCCGCCAGGCCCTGACCGTGGCCCTCAGAGTCCCACACTCTCTGGCTCTGGCCTCTTTTCCCTTTGTTTCCTTCCTCCGTCCTCCCAGCTGCCTACGTGCCTCCTCCTCTGGCATGTTTCCAGTCTCAGGGGCCTTGTTCTTTCTGTCCCTTTGGCTTGGAATGCTCTACTTCCAGATCTTTGTATGGCTTCCTTCCCCTCTTCCTTCAGGTCCCTGCTTGAATACCACTTTATCAAGAGGCCGTCCCACCTAGCACAG
The DNA here is from genome assembly GCA_032199065.1 of Smutsia gigantea. NCBI lineage: Eukaryota > Metazoa > Chordata > Mammalia > Pholidota > Manidae > Smutsia > Smutsia gigantea. Next base: position 219,521 of record JAVSCE010016793.1, read on the forward strand.
CACCCCTGACATGGCCTCATGTTTCTGTGTGCTCTTGGCGCTGCTTGACACACAGTTACTGCACTGGCTCCCATTAGAATGTTAGCTCTTCGAGGGCAGGGGCACCGTCCCGCGCCCAGAGTGACTCATGCACAGTGTGCTCTCTGAATATTTGTTGAATAAATGAGTATGTGAGAAGCCAGTACACTGGGTTTGCATGATCCTATCTGTGAAAGTAAGGCGATGTTCCTGTTAATCTACTCTGGCTTAACAAATTACCCCCACACTTAGCAGCTTTTATTAAAACAACCACCATTTTATTTGCTCACATTTCTGTGAGGCAGGAATTTAGGCAGGGCACAGCAGCATGGCTCCTCTGCTGCCTGTCACCTGTAGCCTCAGCTCAGGTGCCTTGAAGGACTAGAGGAGGTCTGGGCCAGCTTGGCTAAGGCCACTGTGTCTCCTTCTGTTCTGGCTGTTGGCAGAGGTCCTCAGTTCTCTTGCACAACGTCTCCACATGCGTAGCTTGGGCTTGGTCATACCCTGGTGGTCTCAGGGTTCTCACGGGGTGCATTCTGAAGGACAAGCCCATGTGCAAGATTGTCAGGCCTCTACTTGTCTCACACTTGCTACTCCCCAGTGGCTGGAGCGAGCTCATGGCCAAGTCCAGCGTCACTGTGGGAAGTGAGTGCATAAGGGCAGTAATACCAGGAGGTGCGTTTCATTTGGACCACTGGTATAACAGTCTACCCCTGACACTATAATATAGAGTTGAAGGGACAGATTTTAGAACCAACCTTCCAGGGGTTTGACATCAGGTAATTTACCTAAATTTTCTGTGCCTCTCTTTCTCTCATCTGTAAAATGGGGCAGAGGCTACTTCTTGGGGTTGTTACTAGTTTGGTGAATAATAAATGAATGCTGTATATAAGCTGTTGGGCAACCACCACTCACCTGCTCTGAGCTGTCTTGTCATCTGTTTCTCTGTTCATTTCTTTGTTCCCTCTTTACTTTGTCCATTCTGCTTATCAGGTATTTATTAAATGCCCACTGGATACCAGTCCTGTGCTGGGCTCTGGGATGCAGGAGAATCCCCCCACCATGGAGCTTGCAGGAGGGGGAAGGCAGACCAAGAGGTCAGGACGCACTCTCAATGAAGTGTGAGGTGTGCTGGGTTGGGGATCACAGAGTGGGGACCCCATGCTCGCGCTGTGGCAGGGATGGGCAGGGAAGGCGTCCTGCAGGGAATGAATAAAACAGTCCCGAAGGATAAGATGGACTTAGGTGGGCAAAGGCTCCAGGTACATGGAAGAGCAAGTACCACGGCCCAGAGATGAGAGAAAGCACGGTGGATGGAGGAACTGAAAGAACTGTGTGTGTCTGGGAGGACTAGTTCCCACTGGGAGGTGAGGTGCCAGAGGAAGAGATGCTGGTGAGAGCCCAGGTGGGAACTGGGCAGGTGGCCAGTTGGTCCTCAAGCTGGAAGGGTCTGGCAGAGTGAAAGGGTTTTCCAGAAGGAATGGAAGGGAACAGCTGGCCTGAAGTGGAGATGGGACAGGTCAGGTGGTTGGGGAGCTCATTCTGTGGCTCGTTGTGCTGCTGGAAGCCTTTGATGCCCGGCCTGCTCACTTACCCCACTGGGTGCAAGCCCTGAAGGAACAACACAGGGCTGGGCACAGGTCCGTGGGTGGCGTTTTAGGAACAGGTTATGATTTGTTTCCATTTGTAAACCCTCACTTTTGTGCCAGGGATGCAGAGCAGACAGATATGTGTATTGGGTTGTAACTGGCCCAGTTGCAGCATGTGTGAAGGGGTGAGGGCAGAGATGGGCTGCTTGGGTGGTTCAGGGCAGGCTTCCTGGAGGAGGTGACATGTGGGCTCAGTGCAGAAAGACAAACAGGGATTTTCTGAGAAGCCTGTCAGCGTCCAGTGAGTGGCACTGCTGGCCATTTGGTTCTTCTCCAGGAGAAGTCAGGGTCACTTACAGCTGGTCTGGGCTGGTGCACAGACCACTGACCCTGGACACTGCACTTTCTCGTGGAGACTGTGGGTGCTAGGAAAAATGCATAATAAAGGGCTGCCAGCTGCTCCTTCTCAGGGGTCCCAGGGTCCTTGCCCGATCCCCAGGGTGCTGCCCTCTGGACCACAGGCTGTCGCCAAGATAACATGTGGCCAGGAGTACAGTGACAAGCCAGATTTCCTGGGGTGGAGTCTTGGTTCTGGTACTTACTGGCTTCCTGGCCTTGAACAAAATACCTAAATACCCTTGCCTCAGTTTGCTCATCTGTAAGGTGCAAGCAGTAATAGATCCTGCCTTATGGAGCTTTTCTCAGGTTTAAATGAGATGATGTGTAGCAAAGACTCAGTAAATAAAGTTGTTATTATGACCATAAATACTATTGATCCTCAGTGACTGCTCTTCAGGATTTTTAATGATCTAAACTTTATGATATAGAAACCATGAACTAATATCTTTGAAGGAAAATTGCTGCATTTGCCTGGACCCTGCTTATGGCCACAAGTAATCTCTTCTCCTGCCCTTACCAGGTTTCCCCAAACCCATAAGAATTTTCAGGATCAGAACGAAATGACAAAAGAAAACTGTCCATAAACCATATCCTTAAGCCTCAAAGTGACAGATTTAAAGGAAACTTCACCCCCACCCCCCAACTCCCGGGGTATAAGCTGGAAGACGGAGCTGCCAGGAGGGTCTGGGCTGGGCTTCCTGCCTTGCAACCTCATCAAATCTCCTCTGGAACTCTGAGTCATCAACCCCCACCAACCCCCTCCACCAATAGGCTCCTTGACCTCTTGGGAAGTCAGTTTTCCTCTCCCTAAAGTGGGGGAGCAGACGTACTTCATGGGATTAATGAGAAAATTAAATGAGGCGGTGTGCAGTACTTAGATTGTAGTAAATGCTCACTGAAACAACAACGATCTAATAACTGGGCCATTAGCTAGGATGATTAACTTCCTACACGTGCGCTCATTTCCTGCTTCTGCCAGAGCCCTGTGTTTTTCACTCCTGTCCATAAAGGACGACCTCTGGACACCTGCCCTAGAATTGCCTCCTCCTGGAAGCCTAGGTGTCACGGGGGTAGCCCCGCCTCTCTGGCTCACGCCCTTAAGTGGCAGCAGCTATTTGAGGGACTCTGGGCGTCCAGCGATGTGGAACCTTTGGTGGGCTGCCGGCTGCCTCTCTGAGTGGCATGGTGCCCACAGTGAGGGAGCAGCTGTCTAATTGCTCATCAGAGCCACTTGAGCACCAGCTTAACACATTTTGCTTCTTCATCCCAAGCCAGCTCTTTCTTGATCTGGACTGCCAGCCTGGTGATCGGCACGGGGGAGGGTTTGTGTGCTGGCTTTGAGGAATTTTCTGACCCAGACTGGAGCAGCTGGTGGTGTTTGGGTCTCTGGGTCACCTTTTGGTCTGGTGATCCCAACAGAAAGGTCATCTGTTTATTCGTTCAGCGGATGCCCTCTAACCCTGCCATGCGCCAGGCCAAGTCTTGAGATGAGTGATAAAAACGGGTGGGATACAGTCATCTGGGTGTAACCCACTGGTAAAACCGGGCATTCACCTTCATTCATTCATCCATTTCTTATTTTAATAGGTATCATTAAAGACGTCCTGGAGAGACACTCGTGTAGGTATTTGGGCTAACAGTGAACTGAACAGATAGATTCCTGTCCTGTGGAGCTACATTCCAGTTAGGGGGAGACACATGATAATCCATTATGGTAAACATTGTATACATGTTGAAAGGTGATTATGGCTAGAGAAGAAAAGTAAACACAGAGCAGGCTGGCTGATCAGGAGTGTGGGAGATTCTGACTTTAAACAAGTGAGGATGAAGCCTCACTGAGAAGGTGCTGTTTGAACACAGGCTTGAAGGAAGTGGCCATGAGGTGGGAGAATGTTCCAGGCGGAAGGCAACGGCTTGGTCAAAGCCTAGGGTGGGAATGTGCCTGGCATGTCTCAAGAACATCAAGGAGACAATGATGGGGAGAGCAGGAGGAGGTGAAGTCCTGGAAGCTTCCAGTCTGGGTCAGATCCTGCAGGGCCCTGTGTGCTGTTGTGAGGCGGTTATACTTTTCCTGTGTGAAACGGAGCCGCTGGAAGATTTTGCGAGAGAAGCAACATCATCTGGTTTAGGTTTCCCAGGATCACCTGGCTGCTGTATGGAAATTAGAGTGTGGGGAGCAAGGGTGGAAGCAGGGAGGAGAGTTAGGAGGTTATGATGGGAATCCACACGAGAGATGATGTCTGAGACCAGGGTGGGCCGGGGAGGTGGTGAGAAGTGGCCAGGCTCTGGCCTTACGTTGAAGTTGGAGCTGCAAGGATTTTGTGGCACATGGGTCGTGTGGTGCGTGCGAGGGTGGTAAAAGGTCACCGAGGGGTTTGGCCCAAGAAGGATGGTGTTGCCGTTACCCAGGATGGGCATGGCTTTGAGCAGACTAGGCTTTCTGGGGCCAATCAGGAGTTCTAGTGTGGACGGGTTGAATTTGAGCTCTCCGGATGCCCAGGTGTATCCTGGGCTGCAGATACAGACTTGGGAGGTATGTAGCCAGGCACTCAAAGTCCTGAGACTGGACGAGATCCCAGAGAGAGCCAGTGTAGATGGCCCAGGGCTGAGCTCTGGGGCCTCCCACATGAAGAGCGTATAGGAAAGAGAAGGGAGTACCAGCAGAGGAGACAGAGAAGGAGGGCCTCAGGCGGAAGGGGCAACCAAGCCAGCACGAGCTCCTGGGAGCCCCAGGAAGAATGTGCCTGAAGGGTGAGACACTGAACAACAGTGTCAAATGCTGCTGGTGGGTCAGACGAGGTGAGGGTGGTCACCCTTTGGAAGTTGTTTAGTGGCAGCCATCGGTGGCATTGCCCAGAGCAGGTCAGTAGGTCAGCGGGGTGAGAGCCTGACCAGAGAGCACTGAAGAGAGAATAGCAGACAGGGAATCGGGGACAGCAAGCATGGACCGCTCTTTGGAGGAGCTTGGCTGCAAATGAGAGCAAGGAAGTATGGGAATGCAGGGATGTGGAGTGACAAAGTGTTTTTAATGAGAGGACAGTCAGCCTTCAGTCCACAGCTACTTAGGAAGCACCTAACTGTGTGCCAGGTTCTGTGCTCCTGTCTGACTTATAATGGGGAACAAGGTCCAGTTGCTGAGTACGTGAGGCGCCGATCTACTGGTGTTCATGGTGACTGCTGGCCTCCCCACCTAGTTCAGGTGTGAGGAGCCACTGCCTCCCTGGCTGTCCACGTGGGGTTAGGAGAGTTGAAACAGAGCATGTGGTCTTCCCACCAGGCCTGCAATCCCTCCCCAGTCTTCCTGGCTGTAGTCATTTCCTCTTGCTGCAGTAACAAATGGTCAGAACCTCGGTGGTTAAAAGGGATTTACTGTTTTACAGTTCTGGAGGTCCAGAGTTTGACATGGATCTCCCTGGGCTGAAATCCATGGCAGAATTATGTTCCTTTCCAGAAGTTCTAGGGGAAGATCCATTTCCTTACTCCTTCAGGTGTTGGAGAATTCACTTCTGAGTGCTTGTGGAATTAAGGCCCCCATTTCTTTGCTGGCTCTCAGTAGGGGGGCCCCCTTAGCTCCTGCAGGCTTCTCTCCAGTCCCTGCACAGGGTCCCTGCCTCTCAGAACCAGCGAACCACAGACTCCCCTTTCTGCTGCATCTTTTCTGTCTTCCTTGTCTGCTACCAGCCAGAGAAGGTTCTCTTAAGGGTTCATGTGATTAAATACCCACTCAGGTAATCCCAGGTGATCTCCCCATCTCAGCGTGCACAACCCTGATCCCATCTGTGAAGTCACTGCTGCTATGTAAGGGAACATCAGCTTCTGGAGGTGGGTGGGGAGGGGGAGGGGCCACCTGGGGGAGCCATCCTGCCCCTACCACGCCCAACCAACTGGCTGCTCCAACAGAAATCTAGGAGTCACCTTTGCTTCTCTGTATACTTCACCTCCCATTTCCAATCCATCAGGAAGTCCTGTCAGCTCCAAAATACACCCTAAAGATGACCGGCTGCTTCTGACCATCTTACTGCTAGGAGCCTGGGTCAGGCCACTACCATCTCTTGCCTGGAACGTTCCGTAGCTTCTAACTGGTGTCCTCCCTTCCAGCCTCATTCTTTTGCAGTCTATAATTCACACAGCAACCAGAGTGACTTAAACAAAAGATTGCACCACGTGACTTCCCCGCTGAAGCCCCCATTGGGTTTGCCTGTGCACGGGAATGAGATGGAGGATGCTTCCCCAGGCCTGGGAGGCCCCTGTGATCCAGCTGCTACTGTCCTTATCTGTTGCCACTCTCCTTGTTTATCATGCTTCAGCCACACCCTGTGACCTTGTCTCCTCCAAGAGGCTTCATCTCCCCTAGTCCAAAGGAGCTCCCCCAGGGCACCTTCTCCTGGTTCACATTTTACAGAGTGACTGTCACCATGGGAAATTATCCCCTTGGTTTATTTGCCCATGTGCCACAAATCAGATGAAAGTGCCCAGATGGCAGCAGCCTAGCATGTCCCTCCTGTGGGATCCAGGGCATCTGGCCACAGCAGCCGCTCACCATTCATGTACTGGCTGAAAAAAATGAGACGGCGCACTGGCATGCCAGAGCCTTTTTGGAGAAAGTGTCGTATTTCTAAAAGAAAAAACACTTTCTCCTACTCCACTCACGATACTTCTGATACCAAACGTGTGGGGATTTTTTCCACACCAACCAAATCCCCAATTTTCTGGACACAAACCTGCTGTCCTCCAATTCAGTTCAGTTCTGGTACATGTGGAGTTAGTGCAGATCCTACAGGTTAAGGGCTCAGTCCCACAAGACGGCCCCACTTCCGCTGCCAGTCGCAAGTCCTGTGTTACCACCCATGCAGCCAACCCATGGGCTGTAAGTCAGGGACTGCCCATAAGCCCCTCCTCAGTTCAGTAATTTGCTGGAACAGCTCACAGAACCTGGGAAAACATTTACTTGTGCTTACCAGTTTATTATGAAGAATATTAAAAGGCTACAGGTGAATGGCCAGATGAAGAGGTCTGTAGGGTGAGGTCCAGAAGGGTCCTGTCCCAGTGGAGTTGGGGTACCCCCCCAGTACCTGGAGGTGTTCACCAACCCAGAAGCTCTCCAAACCCCAGAGGTGAGGGATTTTTTGGAAGCCTCATCACGATGGGTCATTCACTCAACTCCAGCGCCTGTCCCCATTCTGGGGATGGGTGGGGCTGCAGGTTCCAAGCTTCTCATCACGGCTTGGTCTTCCTGTGACCACCTCCATCCAGAAGTCCAACTGTCACCTCATTAGAACACTTCTCTTGCCCAGGAATTCCAAGGCATTTTGTCAGGAACCAGGGTAAAAATCAATGTATGTATATATTCCTTATGGTTCAGTTTCTCTGCCTTTCCTATTAGCTAGGAGGAAGAAATACTTTTCAACTGCGCATGTCATATGGGACTCATAAAAGTTTGGAAGTTATTTCATGCATCTCCCATCCCCCCAGTGGTGCCAAGTGTGGAGAGAGTGGTGATTTTTTATCTAATATACAATCAGACACCTTAAAGGACTTCCAGTCTCCCTTGGGAAATTCCCTGGACTCTCAGCAGGAGGAGGACTTCTGTCTGTGTCATTATCTGCCTGTAATAGGTACAAAGACACTGCAGTATGCAGACAAGAGAGGCCCCGTCATCAAAGATGCAGTGGATTCAGCCCTCTGGCTTGGAATGTTCCAGTTCCTTCCCCAGATTCCTCCTCTCTCCTCTGTGCTCTGCTTCCTCCAGATCTTCCTTGCTTTGGGTTCTTAGATATATTTAAGATTTTCTGGGAAGTTGTCACAGTTGCAGAATATCTCTGTGGACTCTTGAAATAGCCTGCAGTTTGTCATTTATTACCATGCTGTTCCAAATGTGTCAAGGTGTCTTTCTCACGTACAAAGGAAACACTCAGCTTCCAGGTGTCCAGAGGAGTTGATCAGAATACGGAGTGGTCATGGTCGGGTCACCTGGTCCTTCTGTACGTCTTTGAGAGGGAGGAAAGTAGGCCACCTGGTTGGCTTGGTGGAGTCACTGGCTGATGTGGAGTCCTCTCTGTCCTCCTGCTTGAACATGCCCTCATTATGCTGGGCATGGGGAGGGCCAAGGTGTGTCTCTGCCTTCCCTCTCTCAGCATTTTTCACAGGAGCTGGGACAGGGCACTAAGCCCGGCCAGGCTTATGCGTACTGAGGCATGGGGTAGGGGCTGGCTCTGGAGGGTCACATGGGGCCCTGGGACGAGGGGCCTTGGATGTGCTTGTGGGTTCATTTCTTGGTTTCTTTGTCTGTAGGATATTTTCTCACTGCTTAATGTACTGGTTCTCAAATGCAGTGTTTGCATCGAAATCACCCTGGGCATTTATAAAAATGCAGATTCCTGGCCTTCCACTCAGACCCACTGAATGAATTTCAGGGAATGAGGGCCCAAGAACCTGTATTTAGCACTTCCCACCCTCATCCCATCCCTCGCCAAGTAATTCTGATGAGGGTGGCCCGTGGTCCACCCTTAGAGCCAGGCTGATCCAGCGGAACTCTGCAGGGTCACCATCACACCCGTGAGTCCCCCGTCTTCCCCCGTTTTCCCCATCAGCAGCCTTCTGACCCCTGCCCCGTGATGCAACCACTTGGACCTTTGCTCCTCTCGACAAGTGTCCCTTTCCTTCTTCTGTCCCCTTCGGAGGTAGCTGCCTCATCGAGGCTTCTCATGTATGCTTTTCTGTGACCCCTTTTTCTTTTCATTATGACTTGACCTCATGACATTCTTTAAAATTAATAAGGGGCTGAGTTTTCTAAACCAATCTTTTTCTTCCCTTTGAAACATTACACTTAGCCATGACCTTGCGCTTCAGGGGTGATGTTTTTTCTGTCATGCCTGTGTTCTGAACAGCCTGTTTTAGCCTTGACATTGCTCTCCTCGGGGTCCTTGGAGTAGGTATAGATTTCAAGTTTTCCACATTAATTGTATAAGCTTTCTTTTTAAAACCCTTCCTCTTGGCAAAATCCTCTTCCTTAATCTTTTGTGTTACTCGCCTTTGTTGCCTGGCTGTGTCACCTGCTTCAGGTGTGGTGAGTGGTCCTTGCATGCTGCTGGAGGTACTTGCTGATATTTTCTGGGGGCTGGCTACATGGCTCCGCAGAGGGGACGTTTGTCCCTGCCCTGCAGCTCGCCAGTCCAGTGGCTTGAGGTCTTGCTTTGTTGAGTTTGTTTCAGCTTCCTGGTGTCTTTCTCCTGCTCTGTTGGCTGGGCTTTCTCGGACAGGCTGCCTGTGCAGTTTGCTCATTTACTGTAGCTCTTCTTGACTTTTGTCAAGCTTCCTTTGGATCTTGGGGTTTACAAAATGAATGTTAGAACTGAAACTGACTTAGAAAATCTTCTGCTTGGTTTCCTCAGTGAGGACGCTGAGGCCCACAGGAGTGAGGTGGCCTTTGAAGGTCACAGAACTCTCTGGGGGGTGTGGAACTAGGGGGTGGCCAGCACTTGTCAGCCATCAAAATTTAAACTGTGCATACACTTTGACCCAGCGGCTCCATTTCTAGGAGTCCAACACAACAAAAGATTTATACATGTGCGCAGAGAGACAGGTATAAAGTTGTGGATTGCAGCGTTGTTTGGATTGGGATCAGTAAAAGACAGGTGAAATGGACTGTGGTTCCGTCCTGTAGCGCAGCTGTGCTAGAGAATGAGGCAGGTCTCTTGGTGCTGGTGGGGTGTGGAGTGAAAGGTGTCTCTACAACACGTTCTATTTATGTGTTATAAAAACAAAACCTGTAAGAGTATATGAGTTTGCATGGCTCTGTATGTATAAATGCACAGAAAAGTATGTGGTGGAATAATCCTGTGATGGTAATGAGGAAAATGGGATGGAGCATGGGAAGGTGAGGTGGTAAAGGATGATCTGCACTTTCTAGGTGCTAAACATAGGTATTTGAATTATTTTATTGAGAGAGAATTCATACACCTTACAATTCTCCTGTTTTAAGTATACAATTCAGTGTTTTTTACTATAGTCCAAAAGTTATGCAACCATCACCACTGTCTAATTCCAGAACACTTCATCTCCCTGAAAAGAAATCCTGTACCCATCAGTGGTACCCTTCCACCCACTTTCCCTCCAGCGCTTGGCAAGTATGAAACTACTTTCAGTCCCCATGGATTTGCCTGTTCTGGACATTTCATGTAAATGGAATCATACTATATGTAGCCTTTTACATCTGGTTCTTTCACTTAGTGTAATGTTTTCAATGTTCACCCATGTGCAATTTACCATCTTAACCATTTTGAAATGTACAGTTTGGTGGTATTAAGCACATTTATATTGTTGTCCAGCCATCACTACCATCCATTTCCAGGATGTTTTCATCATCCCAAACTAAAATTCTGTCTCCATTAAGCAATAACTCCCCATCCTCTCTCCCCTAGCCCCTGGCAACCTCTCTGCTTTCTGTTTCTGTGAATCTGATTGCTCTACAGACCTCATATGAGTGGAATCCTACAATATTTGTCTTTTGTGACTGGCTTATTTCACTTAATACAGTGTCTCAGTGGTTCATCCATGTTGTAGAATGTGTTCCAGTTTCTTTCCTTTTGGGGGCTGAGTAGTAGTGTATTATGCTTGGACCACATTGTGCTGATCCAGTCCCCCCTGGATGGACACTTGGGTTGCCTACACCTTGTGGCTATTGCAGATAATGCTGGCGTGAACATTGGAATACAAGTTTTTGTAGAGACATATATTTTTAGTACCCTTGGGCTGAATTTTTTTAAATGGCAAACCTGGGCTGATGTGTTATTTTTGAATTTATAATGAAATGGTTAATGGAAACTAAGTGGTCACATCTAGAAAATCAGTGTTTTCAGACTCCTCTAATGTTTTTTCTGGTATGTGGCACTTCATGGGGGAAATAACAACACCCTGGGGAATGGCATAAGCAGCCTGTCTGAAGTTTGCTCAGGCATTCCCTCTGGAATCACTGTTCCCATCTGCCTATGCCATGCCAACCTGAGGTCGGAAGGAGGTGCTGGAGCTCCTGTGGAGTGGTACAATGTAGTGGTTAAGATTGCGCAGTGGTTAAGAGTGTAGACTCAGTTTTGTCGCTGGCAGAATGGGAAGGATGAAATCTGTCAGTGCCTACAATAATGCCAGGCACTATGTAAGTATCCAGGAAGTATTAACTGCTGTTATTTTATTTTCATTGTATCATCCTGTCTTCTCTTCTTGGACAGTCACCCAACCCCTGAATAGCTGGATGGACCACGTGAGAGAGTAGGTGTGGACACACCCTTGAGAGAATATAAACTGTATAGAAATATACTGTATTACCATATGTGTTGACTGGGTTGGGATTTATACGCTCTTCCTGTTCCTTGCTTTGCAGAAGTCTGGTGTATGTACAGCAGAGACATGAAAATGTAAAAATGGATCTTTTTTCCCTGCAGTGAACATGTCTCACTTTTACAATTTGAGAAAATAAACTTGCTAAAGAAACTAAGAGAAAACATAACCATGAGATCTGAGATCCCTGCTATATATGCCTTGTCAGATAGATGGCGTCTCCAGTAACAGGCAACTCTTGTTGACTGATATGCTTGGTAAGTTGATACATTCAGATTCAAAGAGGAGTTAATCCATCAGTCTGGAAGTCCTGAGGATCTAACTCATACCCCATCTGGTTCTAAACATTTTATGGATTCAGAGAAACAAGAGGAGCCTTTGCCTTTAAAGAGCTCCTTGTCTAGGTAGACAGAGTCAAGGTCTGGTGTCCACTGATGACCCCACCCACCACCATCACCTTGTGCAGAGCATGCCTCTGCTCCTTGCTTGTCCACTTCCTTGTTGAATCCTCCAGTGATATCCCTGCAAGATGGGTGCGGTATCTCCTCTTTACTGAGTAGGAGGCTGGGCTCAGGGCAGCTAAACACCTTGCAGAAAGTGGCCCAGCTGGGATGGGAATCCAGGACCTTCTGTGCCTTTTATGCTGTTGCACTCATTCTACCAACACGTTTCCTTTTTTAACTGCATCACATTTAACTGCCTACAGTATGGCCCAGAGCCCCAGGATTGAAGCAGTTCAGAGCAATCCTCCACGTGGGCTTCTGAAATTCCAGGAGTCGCTTCTTAAGAGCAGGTTGTGTGATTTCCTCAGGAAGGTTTTGATTCCCATAAACCCAGGGCTTACAAATGAACAGTTTCTGCCTCTGGTATGGTAGCTCTGCTGCTTTAAGAATGCATCGCAGAAGTCACAGATGCTTGTTCCTAAACTGCTTCAAGGGTTTAGAATGAAAACACTGTTACCTACTGCTTCCCACGCCCCAGGTTACCAAGGTTAAGGCTGTGGGAGTGCCCCTGGTCTCGCCTTGAGGGTGGCCTTCCTCCTTGCTCCTTCCCATCCTCCTTTCCACCAAAACAGAGCTACGCACATTTGCTAGTGGTGTCATTCTTGAACCTAGACACATTTGTATTTTGGAATGCGCAGTTTTAAAAACATTTGGAACCATCCATGTCACCTGGTCCCATTGCTGACAAGCTGACCCTCATGGGCTTGTAGGGTATGGTCGGACTCAGAGCTCTGTTCAGCAAACACTTTGGCACTGCTTTGATCAGGGCAAGAAGTCACTTTGTCTGGCATGACTACCTGCATGTTTTATTCCTGCAAAAGAAGTAGTTTTCACGGTCCAACTACTTTCCATTTAGGGGAAGAACACAACTCTCAAGTTTCTGTCAGGGCCTCTGCTAAGCTTCATCACATGAGCAGGTGAAAATGTGCTTGGTGGAGGGTGTGATGACAGTTCTGGCTTTATGCAACAGCCATTCCCAGCTGTCCTTGTGCATGTGTTACATATTTAGATGATCTCTTGGAAGAGATCTGAACAGCATCTAAGCAGGTGAGCAGATTTCTCTGGGAAGACCTATCAGAGATGGAAACTTCTAATGAAGAGGCATATTGATTGATAAGGAAAGGCTTTCACTTTGCATTTGTCTTTAAAAAAATGGTCATATCGTAATGCTGGCAGTGAAAATATATAGTAGTTTATATTCTTTTCATGTTTAATCCTCACGAGCTACCATTACCCCTTTTTACAGATGAGGAAACTGAGGCTCAGAGAAATGAGGTCATGTGTCCAAGATATCACTCTAGTTGGTGACAGCCAAGATTGGCTCCATGGGGTGCTTCATGTCTATGCCCACATTCCTGAGCACATAAAATTCCTCATCTGTTATTAAAACCAGTATTCCTCTTGGTCCCATGGTTCCTGGCCCTGATGTTGAGGGATATGGACAACTCGGCATACTTTGGATTCATTCTGTTGGCATGGATATCACATGCTGGGACATTCTTTGGGTACCATGTTCATGGCTTGGCTATCACACAAACCGCCTGCTTTTTACCAGAGAACAATCCAACTATGAGGTGGGTGGGTTATATCAAATTTTTGAAGGATTTGTTTTCAACTTTCTGGAGAGTTGGAAATTTATAGTGTTCTTATGCCATGAGGCAACCAAAAACATACGGGTCCCATGGTTCCTAGGAAGTAGATTTTCTTTGAAGTTTTAGCACATGGCCTGGGAAGTCCCTCGCAGGTGGAAATTGGTCCCCAGTGGGGACCAGGCTCCAGATAGCAGGAAGTCAGTGTGGGTAGTTGGGAAGAAACTAGGGTTTTGAAGTCAGGCAGAGGGGGTTTGTATAACTGGGTCCATCATTTACAGTGTTTAGAAAACCCAAACCCATTTTTTTCTCATCTCTGAAATAGTTACCGTGCAATGGTATTTTGAGGGTTCAGTGAAATAATATAAAGCCCCCCGGGGTGCTGAGTCAGGGCCTACTGGACAGTAGCTCATTGCCTCTTCATTTCTGCCCATAGACGTTATGTGCTGGAGGCTGAAACCATGCAGGGTGGTGGAACCTTCTCTTGCGCCATTTGCGAGCAGCCAGTCCTCAGAGCCACCACCTCCTGTCTGTTCTATGCTTCCTTTTCTCCCAAGTACTCTGGCCTGGCTGCTCATGAGAAGCTCTAGGTTGAATGAAGATTTCTCAGTTTTTGGGGACTCCCTTCCCCCAGATTGAACTTTGCTAAGTAACAGCCTGAGTTCCTCTGTTGTCCTACCCCTAAAAAGGCATACGATGTTCAGCATTCATCAGAAAGCCCCTGACTGAGGCTCTCCTGAGAGATTTCAGAGACTTGCTGCCCTGGGGACACCTGGTTCTGTGAAGCTGGAACCACCTGGGGGTTGGGGGCAGTGGGCAGTGTTGGTTCCTCGGTCTGTGTTGTAATCCTTGGCCAGGGAGACCCCCACCCTAGATCCCCCACCCCACCTTTTCCTGAGGCCTTAGTTTTTGACTGAGTGCCTGTTGGGCAGAGGTCTGCATGAGGGAGAGAGTGGGCGAGTCTCAGTGTACTCAGCTCTGACCCGGCTGGGAGAGCTGCGCTGTGGGGAAAGGAACATGGGTTTGGTGCAATTCCTGACTGTCCTCTGATAGTCGTCTGACCTTGGACAAATCACTTAACCCCTTGGAAACTCATTGTCTTCGGGTTAATAGTATCTCCTTTGCACTGTTGCTGTGAGAACAGGAAATAATACAGCAGTGTGCTGAGCAGCGTGCTGGCAAGTCCGAACTGCAGTGCAGTGATGGCCCTGCGGGGACACCTTCATTCCTGGCTGCGTGCTATGGGGCTTTGCCTGGCGGGCTCTTTCACGTGGGGGGCTATTAGCATTTTTCAACTGGAGGAAATGCAGCTTCCATAGGTGGGGTGATCTTACTTGGTCCTGTGGTTTTTTAATCACTTTTCTGCTATTGATTTCTAATTTTATTTCTCTTACCCTAATGTATCCCCTAAACTCCAGCCTCCTAGCCTATTGTATTTGTCAGATGGCTAATGGTTGTATCAAACCTTACTTGTCTGAAAACAAAATTCCCGGCAGACCACTCAGGTGGTCATCCGCACCCCTGCTCCTTGCCCGGTCTGCCAAGCAGGGTAAAGTGATAGCTCCATTCTTCCAGGTTCCTGAGGCTCCACATCTTGGTATTACCTTGACTCCTGCCTTACCTCAAACCCTACACCAAGTCTCTCAGCAGTGGTTACTGCCTTTTCCTTCTTGGTTTCTTCCGCTCCTTGTCACCCCCATTGCTGTCACCAGGGCCCCGGTCAGCATCATGACATTCTGCCTGCCCCATCGTGGTAGTGTCCTAGCCAGCTGTGTCTGCTGGATTCTCTAGGAGGAAGATGCTGAGACAAAGTTGGGAGTGTAGGAGGTGGGCTAGGGGGTGTCTGTGGGAGGACAGAGGGGCAAGCAGCATCGGGCAGGGAAAGCCTCAGGCTTGGGCTGCAGATCTCCCCACAGTCTGCCTACTCAGCCTGCCTGGGAGCTCTGTGCAAAGATTGCCCATCAGAGGGACCCCGAACTGGGCAGAGAAATCTGTGTGTGCTCAGCCGTTGGCGAGGGCCGACTAGGAGGAGGAGCCCATCTGGAAGGTGCTGCAGCTAGAGATTGTCAGCTAACTGCACTACTGTGACAGAGCAGCAGGTTCTCCCTTAAAGGGAGGCCTGAGCTGTGCCCCTGCCCTCCTGGTTCCCCACCTACCCTTTCGTATAGCTGGAAGAATGATCTTTACATAAGCCTGATCATCCCACCTTTTGTCCAGAATCGTCCAGGGGCTTCCTATTTTGCTCAGAATAAAGTATCATAGCCTGCAAACCATGTCATCTCCTCTGTAGTCTCATTTCCTGTCAATCATTCACTCATCCATTCTCCTTTAGCTGCACTGACCACCTTGTGGTACTTGGGACACATTCAGCCTGTGCCTACCTCAGGGCCTTTGCACTTGCTTTCCCAGGAATGCTGTCCCTGGAGCTTTGCATGGCTCACTCCCCTGCTTTGTTCTGGTCTCTGGTATCTCTGCTCAGCTGGTATCTCTCTAGTGAGGCCTTTCCTTACACTTTATTTAATTTGTGCTCTTCCCCTAACATTTCCCCAGACCTTAACCCTCCTTTAGCTCTTCTCACACCTGGAGTTTTTAATAGTTCTTCATTTCTGAGTCCCTCACTCGAGTGTGCACTTTGTATTGGCATTCATAACCCCAGTACATCCCTGTATCTCTGGTGTCTAGTGCTGGGCATGTAATGAATCTTCAGTACCTACGTGTTGAGTAAAAACATAGAAGACTTGCCCAAGGTCACTCATGGTGAGTGGTGTAGCCAGACTTTGCACCTGGTATCTGTCAGGTTGCAGAGCTCACACCGTCCTACTTACCATTCTCTCCCCTTGCCTTATGAGCACTTGGAAAATGGTGAATGCCATTATTCTGAAGACTGTTTATTATGCTTGAACACTGTGGTACCTGCTGTCTTGTAGGATCATGTGACCTCACCTGGGAGGAGCCTTTTCCAAGACCCAGATTTCCTATCACACCAAACGTGGCCTGCTGTTACCAGTCCTGCATACCTCCTTTTGTCCGTTAGAACATTTAAGGGAACCATCTCTGAATTTAAAATGGTTCTTTATCCTTTTTTGCCACCAGCATCTCACACTGTTTGCATCTGGGGTCATGCTAAGCTTATCGAATTGGAAGCAAAACAGTAACCTTATCATACTGTTTGCTACTCTGCACTCCATGGTATTTGAGGTTGTGCTTAAAATAATTTAGGCAGAAAACCCCATGTGTCCTCTGGTGCCTGCTGGTGAGACCAGCATAGTGTCTACTTATGTCAGATGACTTACGTAGACACCTCCAAACAGTAACGGCAGGCTGCAAGGAGGTGAAAAACTGTGTCATGTTTGCTAAGTTTAAATGACCTGATAATGGTGCTAACAAACCCACAGCTTTTCTGGAACATGAAAAATAGCTCTGACTTAAAGCAAATGTCTTCATACTTCTACCAAATAACCATTTCAATGTCTTATTTGGGTTTAAAAAGAGAAGGCTTATTGTTTTGCCAAATTTTTCCACTTGGAGTCTAACGTAGTTATACCATCACAGAAATGCAGGAGAAAATTGCTGACTACTCGAGTATATGCAAGTAAGTGAGATGTGGCTTTTCCTATGATTAACAGGATGTTAACCAGGTTGACTGGGCTAATGGGGCATCGTGTGCTAGACAAATAATGTATTCACCTTCACTTTTGGTACACATTTAAGATGGCCAGCCTGAGTCCTGTATGGAAGGTGCAGTAAGATTATGCATTTGAAGTGCCTTGCAATCTCCAAAGTGCTAGGTAAGCTGAAGCAATATTATTACATTATTTTTATGAGAACTCATTCTGTATGGATGCAGTTCTCAGGTTTTGGTTAGGACATTACATATAACCCTTCCTTCGTTTTGGACTCATCTTTGAGTTTTGGCCTTTTCAGTCCAACCCCAAATTGAGCTCGCTAACCCGGTGGATGGAAGTGGCTTTCTGTCTTGCTGTGAACTGGCAGCCCCATTCTCCCTGTAGCCCTTGACCAGGGCAGACTGTAAGGTGCTGGACGCTGTCAAAGTAACCCAAAACCTGGCCCAAAAAATGTTAACGAGGAAGTTCCAGGTTTAAGATTGCATCACTCACCAATACTTTTAAGCCTTGTGTTCTTGAATTCAGAGTGAGCTGTTATTGACACCAGTACAGAAGCATGCTTTCCTCCTGGACTATTACATTGTCTTTCTTTCCATTCTACAACTAATAGATCATTCTCAGGAAATATGCATCTTAAAAAAAAAACCACTTTTTAGTTTGATCAGTTGCAAACATTCGTATTATTTAGAGTTGACTTTCACAATTCAATCACAATGGATCTTTTCCAAGCTGACTGGATTATTGCGGGATGTGCAGCGAGCGTGGGGGTGTAATGGGCCTGTTCTGGCTCTCAAGTGTCTTGACGTTACTCAGACTTTTATTGTGCTGCCTTCTTTGAACACCCAAATGTTCTCTTGCTCCCCAGGCAGATGAAATCTTCCTGACTTGAAAATAAACAAGATGTGGTGCTTGTATAAACTTAAACTAACGGAATGACTGACTTCTTGTGCCTCTCCACGTGTTCACCTTGCCAGCAGAGAAGTGGGAACTGTCTGGCTGATTCAATGGCTCTCTTTGTTTTCTGAATATGAATCCTTAAGCTATATAGATACGTTGGCCAATCCACCTCGTAGTCTTCCTTTTTTATAAAAGCCTCAGCAAGGAAGCATATCACCAACATTGTAACTCCAGGGTCTAACTCAGATTTGTACTCAGAGTGGAGTCTGAAGGAAGTGTCTGTGAGTGGTTAAAGCACTGTATTAGCTATCTGTTGCTGCCTTTAGTAGCTTAAGACAACAGACACGTGCTGACCTCGGTCTGTGTAGGGTAGGAAGCCAGGTGTGGCTTAGCCACGTGCCCTGCCGCAGAGTGTCTCACGAGGCCGCAGGCAGGGCCTCCACTGAGGCTGCAGTCATCATGGTCAGGCTTGACTGGGGGAGGCCCATGTCCATTCACATGGCTAGTGGCTGTCCCCAGGTCCTTGCTGGCTGTCAGCTGGACACATTTCCTTGCCACCTGCGTCTGCCCATGAGGCAGCTCAGAAGATGGTAGGTGGCTCTTCCCAGAGTGAGTGAGAGACAGAGAGAGAGAGAGGGCACCTGAGATGGAAGCCACAGTCTTTTCATCTCTTCCTCTCAGGATCTGCTGTATTCTGTTCGTTAGGGGTGAGTCCATAAGTCCAGCCCAGCTCTCGCGTGGAGAGCACCTAAGAACGTGAGTGCCTGGAGGGAGGATCCTGGGGCCATCGTAGGGGCTGCCTACCGATGAGAAAAGCAGGATCTACTTGGCGTTAGTTTCTTATTATATTATTTTATACGTGGGATAGAAGTTTCTCACATGCTTGTTAAAGCTGCAGGAGCTGAACCAGGGCAGTGAGGGGCCAGATACTTGCAGGGAAGGTTGACTGGCTAGTTTCTAAGGGTCTGTCTATAAATTCATGGCTAGTCATGGTCTGTCTCCAGTCTTGAAGACTCAGAGCTTATTTATGCATCTGCCTCCTGCATCCGAGAAGACTGCTGATTCCTCTTAACTGTACCTGCAGGAGGGCTAGGTATGCGCAGAAAGAAGATCGGAGGCTTGGTTTTTAGCAGGATGTGTAGACCTCAAGTAGGGTGGATGGTTTTATCTTCCTGCTCAGCAGGGTCTCCTTGTGGAGGAAGGCAGCCCGGATCAGGGCGAGGTCAAGCATCCAGAGAGCGCAGCCAGACCGTGGGAGCACGGATGTGTGGTAACACCAGGCTTCACCATGGGGCACCGCCCTGTCTGGGTGGACACTGCAGCTGTCTTAGTTAACTTTTATAAGCGCAGCTTCCTCTTAATTCTGGTTCTCACTGAAAATCAAATTTAGTTTTTTAAAGTAAACTTTTGCACATATTCTTATGGTTTAAAGACCTGATACTTTCAGCCACCACCCTCCCCCATTTCCCACTCCCCATAAGCAACTGCTTCAAACCTCTTCTTTCCTTTCAAACTTTGCAGCTGATTATTTCGGTAGTTACCTTGACGTCTCTGAATAACACTTATCTATTGCTGCTTGTTGGTTTCTCAGTTGTAGGTGATGTTTACTGACTTCCCACTGTGGGAGAAAAAGACTAGGTCGGGTCCTTCCACTCCCATCCAACACGCCCCTCACCCTCTCGCACAGACATGTGATCTTTTTGGTTCGATCCCTGGTCCATGATCACATTATCCTGACTGAAACTGGTAGCCAGCTGAGCTGTGGCTTACCTGACTGTTATTTCTGCACAACTTTTTGATTTCTTTTGAGTTCATAGTTATCATTTTTTTAAATTGGTTGTTGTGTGTACTTATTACTAATTTAAGTACAAATGCCTTCTCAGTTATGTAAAAATCCTCAGTATGTTAAGAAACGAGGCACCTCTCACTTCCATCCAGAGGCAGTCTCTCCTAGAGTCCTCTACCCACTGTAGCTGCTGGCTGCTCCGTGGGCCTGTTCCCTCCCACTAATTCACAACCACTATGACGGCTGTTCCTCCTCCTTTATTGAGACTCTAATTCGTATATCATAAAATTCACCCTTTTCCATGATTCATTGGGTTTTGGTACATTCACAAGGTTGTGCAATCATCAACACTATCGAATTCCACAACATTTTTATCACCCCAAAAAGAAACCCTGCACTGCTTAGCAGTCATGTCCTTCCTTCCTATCCCTGGAAACCAGTACTTGTCCTGGATGTTTGGCATACATGGAACCATGCAAAAATGGCCTTTGGTATCTGCTTCTTTCACTTAGCACAGTGTTTTCAAGCTTCATACATGTTGTAGCAGGTGTCAGCACTTCATTCCTTTTTCCTATCATGGCTGAGTAATATTCCATTGTATGGATAGACCATATTTTGTTTATCAGGTATCCCTGATGGCCATGTAGGTCGTTTCTACTCACATTATTTTTTTTTTATTAAGGTATTATTGATATACACTCTTATGAAGGTTTCACATGAAAAAACAATTGGTGACTACATTTACCCATATTATCAAGTCCCCACCCATACCCCAATGCAGTCACGGTCCATCAGTGTAGTAAGATGACACAGACTCACTATTTGCCTTCTCTGTGCTACACTGTTTTCCCTGTGATCCCCCACACCATGTGTACTAAACACAATACCCCTCAATCCCCTTCTCCCTCCCTCCCCACCTGCCCTCCCACAACCTTCCCTTTTGGTAACCACTGGTTCCCTCTTGGAGTCTCGGAGTCTGCTGCTATTTTGTTCCTTCAGTTTTGCTTCATTGTTATACTCCACTAATGAGGGAAATCATTTGGCACTTGTGTTTCTCCTCCTGGCTTATTTCACTGAGCATAATGTCCTCCAGCTCCATCCATGTTGTTGCAAATGGTAGCATTTGTTTCTTTCTTATGGATGAATAGTATTCCATTGTGTATATGTACCACATCATCTTTATCCATTCATCTACTGATGGACACTTAGGTTGCTTCCATTTCTTGGCTATTATAAAAAGTACTGAGATAAACATAGGGGAACATATGTCTTTTTGAATCTGAGAAGTTGTATTCTTTGGGTAAATTCCAAGGAGTGGGAATCTCGGGTCAAATGGTATTTGTATTTTTAGTTTTTTGAGGAACCTCCATATTGCTTTCCACAATGGTTGAACTAGCTTACATTCCCACCAGCAGTGTAGGAGGGTTCCCCTTTCTTCACATCCTCGCCAGCGTTTGTTGTTCTTAGTTTTTTGGATGGTGGCCATCCCTACTGGTGTGAGGTGCTACCTCATTGTGGTTTTAATTTGCATTTCCCTGGTGATTAGTGATGTGGAGCATCTTTTCATGTGTCTGTTGGCCATCTGAATTTCTTCTTTGGAGAACTGTCTCGTCATATCCTCTGCCCATTTTTTAATCGGGTTATTTGCTTTTTGGGTGTTGAGGCATTTAAGTTCTTTATATATTTTGGATGTCAACCCCTTGGTGGATATGTCATTTACAAATATATCCTCCCATACTGTAGGATGCCTTTTGTTCTGTTGATGGTGTCCTTTGCCGTAAAGAAACTTTTTAGTTTAATGTAGTCCCATGAGTTCATTTTTGCTTTTGTTTCCCTTGCTTGAGGAGATGCGTTCAGGAAGAAGTTCCTCATGCTTATATTCAGGAGATTTTTGCCTGTGTTGTCTTCTAAGAGTTTTATGGTTTCATGACTTACATTCAGGTCTTTAATCCATTTTGAGTTTACTTCTTTGTATGGGGTTAAACAATAATCCAGTTTCATTCTCTTGCATGTAGCTGTCCAGTTTTGCCAACACCAGCTGTTGAAGAGGCTGTCATTTCCCATTGTGTGTCCATGGCTTCTTTATCATATATTAATTGACCATATATGGTTGGGTTTATATCAGGGCTCTCTGGTCTGTTCCATTGGTCTCTGGGTCTGTTCTTGTGCCAGTACCAAATTGTCTTGAGTACTGTGGCTTTGTAGTAGAGCTTGAAGTTGGGGAGCATAATCCCCCCAGCTTTATTCTTCCTTCTCAGGATTGCTTTGGCTATTCGGGATCTCTTGTGGTTCCATATAAATTTTAGAACGATTTTCTCTAGTTTGTTGAAGAATGCTGTTGGTATTTTGACAGGAATTGCATTGAATCTGTAGATTGCTTTAGGCAGGATGGCCATTTTGACAATATTAATTCTTCCTATCCATGAGCACAGGATGTGTTTCCATTTATTGGTATCTTTAATTTCTCTCATAGGTGTCTTGTAGTTTTCAGAGTATAAGTCTTTCACTTCCTTGGTTAGGTTTATTCCTAGGTATTTTATTCTTTTTGATGCAACTGTGAATGGAACTGTTTTCCTGATTTCTCTTTCTGCCAGTTCATTGTTAGTGTATAGGAATGCCACAAATTTCTGCGTATTAATTCTGTATCCTGCAACTTTGCTGAATTCAGATTCTTTAGGGTTTTTTATGTACAATATCATGTCATCTGCAAACAGGGACAGTTTAACTTCTTCCTTGCCAATCTGGATGCCTTCTATTTCTTTGTGTTGTCTGATTGCCGTGGCTAGGACCTCCAGTACTATGTTGAATAGAAGTGGGGACAGTGGGCATCCTTGTCTTGTTCCCGATCTTAAGGGAAAAGCTTTCAGCTCCTTGCTGTTAAGTATAATGTTGGCTGTGGGTTTGTCATATATGGCCTTTATTATGTTGAGGTACTTGCCCTCTATACCCATTTTGTTGAGAGTTCTTATCATGAATGGATGTTGAATTTTGTCAAATGCTTTTTCAGCATCTATGGAGATGATCATGTGGTTTTTGTCCTTCTTTTGGTTGATGTGGTGGAGGATGTTGATGGATTTTCGAATGTTGTACCATCCTTGCATCCCTGGAATAAATCCTACTTGATCATGATGGATGATCTTTTTGATATATTTTTGAATTCAGTCTGCTAGTATTTTGTTGAGTATTTTTGCATCTACGTTCATCAGGGATATTTGTCTGTAATTTTCTTTTTTTGTGGTATCTTTGTCTGGTTTTGGTATTAGAGTGATGCTGGCCTCATAGAATGAGTTTGCAAGTATTCCCTCTTCTTCTGCTCTTTGGAAAACTTTAAGGAGGATGGGTATTAGGTCCTCACTAAATGTTTGATAAAATTCAGCAGTGAAGCCATCTGGTACAGGGATTTTGTTCTTAGGTAGCTTTTGCTTACCAGTTCAATTTCGTTGCTTGTAATTGGTCTGTTCAGATTTTCTGTTTCTTTGTTGGTCAGCCTTGGAAGGTTGTATTTTTCTAGAAAGTTGTCCATTTCTTCTAGGTTATCCAGTTTGTTAGCATATAATTTTTCATAGTATTCTCTATAATTCTTTGTATTTCTGTGGTATCCGTAGTGATTTTTCCTTTCTCATTTCTGATTCTGTTATGGGAACAAACTCTTTTTTTCTTGATAAGTCTGGCTAGGGGTTTATCTGTTTTGTTTTATTTTCTCAAAGAACTAGCTCTTGCTTTCATTGATTCTATTGTTTTATTCTTCTCGATTTTATTTATTCATGCTCTAATCTTTATTATGTCCCTTCTTCTACTTACTTTGGGCCTTGTTTGTTCTTCTTTTTCTAGTTTCGTTAATTGTGACTCTAGGCTGCTCATATGGGATTGTTCTTCTTTCTTAAGGTATGCCTGTATTGCAGTATACTTTCCTCTTAGCACGGCCTTTGCTGTGTCCCACAGATTTTGCGGTGTTGAATTATTGTTGTCATTTGTTTCCATATATTGCTTGATCTCTGTTTTTATTTGGTCATTGATCCCTTGGTTATTTAGGAGCATGTAGTGAAGCCTCCATGTGTTTGTGGGATTTTTCATTTTCTTTGTGTAATTTATTTCTAGTTTCATACCTTTGTGGCCTGAGGAACTGGTTGGTACAATTTCAGTCTTTTTTAATTTACTGAGGCTCTTTTTGTGGCCTAGCATATGATCTGTTTTTGAAAATGTTCCATGTGTACTTGAGAAGAATGTGTATTCTGCTGCTTTTGGGTGTAGAGTTATATAGATGTCTGTTAGGTCCATCTGTTCTATTGTGTTGTTCAGTGCCTCTGTCTCCTTACTTATTTTCTGTCTGGTTTATCTGTCCTTCAGCATGAGTGGAGTGTTGAAGTCTTCTAGAATGAATGCATTGTGTTCTGTTTCTCCTTTTAATTCTGTTAGTATTTGTTTCACATATGTAGGTGCTCATGTGTTGGGTGCATAGATATTTATAATAGTTATATCTTGTTGGATTGACCCTTTTATCATTATGTAATATCCTTCTTTGTCTCTTGTGACTTTCTTTGTTTTGAAGTCTAATTTTTCTGATACAAGTACTGCAACTTCTGCTTTTTTCTCCCTATTAGTTGCATGAAATATCTTTTTCCATCCCTTCACTTTCTGTCTGTGTATGTCTTTGGGTTTAAAGTGAGTCTCTTGTAGGCAGCATATAGATGGGTCTTGTTTTTTTATCCATTCAGTGACTCTAGGTCTTTTGATTGGTGCATTCAGTCCATTTACATTTAGGGTGATTATCGATAGGTATGTACTTATTGCATTGCAGGCTTTAGATTTGTGGTTGCCAAAGGTTAAGGTTAACTTCCTTACTATCTATGAGTCTAACTTAACTCACTTAATATGCTATTAAAAACACAATCTAAAGGTGCTTTTTTTTTCTTCCTCCTTTTTTCTTCCTCCTCCATTCTTTATATATTAGGAATCATATTCTGTACTCTGTCTATCCCTTGATTGACTTTGGGGATAGTTAATTTAATTTTTCATTTGCTTAGTAATTAGCTGTTCTACTTTCTTTACTGTGGTTTTATTACCTCTGGTGACAGCTCTTAAACCTTAGGAACACTTCCATCTATAGCAGTCCCTCCAAAATACACTGTAGAGGTGGTTTGTGGGAGGTAAATTCTCTCAGTTTTTGCTTATCTGGAAATTGTTTAATCTCTCCTTCAAATTTAAATGATAATCTTGCTGGATAAAGTATTCTTGGTTCAAGGCCCTTCTGCTTCATTGCATTAAATACATCATGCCACTCCCTTCTGGCCTGTAAGGTTTCTGTTGATAAGTCTGATGATAGCCTGATGGGCTTTCCTTGTATGTGATCTTATTTCTCTCACTGGCTGCTTTTAATAGTCTGTCCTTATCCTTGATCTTTGCCATTTTAATTACTATATGTCTTGATGCTGTCTTCCTTGGGTCCCTTGTGTTGGGAGATCTGTGCATCTCCATGGCCTGAGAGACTATCTCCTTCCCCAGATTGGGAAAGTTTTCAGCAATTACCTCTTCAAAGACATTTTCTATCCCTTTTTCTCTCTCTTCTTCTTCTGGTACCCCTATAATGCGAATATTGTTCCATTTGGATTGATCACACAGTTCTTTCAATGTTCTTTCATTCTTAGAGATTCTTTTTTCTCTCTGTGCCTCAGCTTCTTTGTATTCCTCTTCTCCAGTTTGTATTTCATATGTCCTCCACCATATCCAACCTGCTTTTAATACCCTCCATTGTGCTCTTCAATGATTGGATCTCCAACCGGAATTCATTCCTGAGTTCTTGAATATCTTTCCATACCTTCATGAGCATGTTAATGATTTTTATTTTGAACTCCCTTTCAGGAAGACTCATGAGGTAGATGTCATTTAAATCTTTCTCAGGAGTTGTGTTAATAATTTTAGTCTGAACCAGATTCCTTTGGCGTTTCATATTTGCATCTGGCGCCCTCTAGTGCCCAAAAGCTCTACTCTCTGGAGCTGCTCAGCCCTGGAAGCAATTTCGGGGGTCGTAAGGGAGTGGTATTGGTGCGTGGGGGGAGGAAAGAGGTGTTTCCTGCTTCCCGGCTGCTATGCGTGTCTCCACTGCCTGAACCAGTAGGATGAGCACACAGGTGTAAGCCTCTATGCTTTGCATTTGTAGTTGCTGTAGACAGATCTTCCTTCTGGCTGGGCTAACGCCAGGGTAGGGTTTGCTGGTTTGCGTGACAGTTGGGGCTGGCTGGGAGAAAGGCGCAGTAGGCTGTGTATCACCGAGGGTGTCCTTGGAGCTGTGTTGCCTGCCAGGGAGCTGGAGCACTTGAAGATCGTCTAAGGAGGAAGATTCCTTTTTCCTCTTTAAATATGAGAGTCTATATGGCAAAGCTCCCAACCTGCTGGGCAGAGTGCACCTGGACAATTTTGTTTACCTGTCCTCTCTCCTGAGCAGTAAGCTCTGTGCAACCCTTGCCCCTTTAGTAGCCCTCTTTCTAAGGGCTTCCTTGTTAGGAAGTCTCTCAGACTGCCCACCTTTCTTTTGTCCCAGAGCAGCTGGATATGGATCCCTGCTTTCCACAAGCGGCTGGAATCTTAGTCTCTCTAGGAATTCTGCCTGTCTTAGCTTTCCAACCCTGTAATCATGAGAGTATCATGCAAGTACATTGAAATGTAGGTTTGTGTTCCCAGAGCAGATCTCCAGAATTAGGTATTCAGCAGTCCCAGGCCTCCACTCCCTCCCTGCTCAGTTTCTTTTCCTCCCTCCAGTGAGCTGGGGTGGGGGAATGGCTTGGGTCCCACCGGGCCACAGCTTTGGTATGTTACCCTGTTCTGTGAGGTCTGCTCTTTTCTTCAGGTGTATTCAGTCTGGCGCAGTCCTCTTTCCTGTTGCTCTTTCATGATAAGTTGTATTAATTATATTTTCGTATTATATGCAGTTTTAGGAGGAAGCTTGTGTCTCACCTCTCACGCTGCCATCTTTAATCCCCTCTACTCTGATTATTATGAATAATTTTCTTTCTCACTTTTGTGTCAGATCCCCTATTTCTTGGAATCTCTGTTTTCCTCTGCCTAGTTTTCTTCTCTTTTTTTGGTGGGAGGTAAGATTTGGGGGAGGTTGCCCATCTGAAAATGTCTTCACCTATTTCTCATATCTTTAGCTTGGTAGACGATTCTAGGCTGGAAGTAATTCTTGGGATGTTGACAGTATCACTTGGTCTTTTCTCACTTAAGAGTTTTGCTGTTTAGGAATCCTATGCCATTTGTAACTCTCTCTCCTTAATGTAGAAGGCTGCTTCCACTCTGGAAGTCAGTACCCTCCTGTCTCTGTCCCTTGTGCCCTGATACATCACTGTGAGCAGGGCCCTCCATTGTGCTGGGTCCTCATGGAGCTCTTCTGTCTCAGGACACACGGCTGTCGGTTCGGGGACCTGTTTTGAATTCTGTCTTTGATAAGCTCTTTTCTGCATTACCTTTTTATTTCTTTCTTTCTTGAGCTCTTTGCATTCAGTTAACTCTCCTTTTCATTTCTCATTTTCCATTTTGTTACTCTTCAGCTCAGTTTTCAGGAATTTTCTTACTTCTGTCCTTCATGTCTAGGGTTCCATTTCTGCTACCATAGTCTTGCTTTCCACAAGGGCTTTCTGACTGTGTGTTCTTTTCCTTCTTTTTCAACATCTCCCTATTCTTGTTTCTCAGCTACACCATCTCTCTGGGAATATCACCTCTCTCTCTTTGGGAATATTGTGGATAGTTTGCTTGTGACGCGCTCTCCCTAAATTGTGTCTCTTTCCTATGAGATGCTTTTCTCTGTTTGTTCTAGTTTTTGTCTTTCATCTTATGTGCGTCTCTCCAACATTAGGTGACCTCTGGGTGTCTTCCTAGAGGTAGGAGTGGGTCCTAAAAAGCTGACTAAGAACTGTGTGATCTTTTCTTGATGGAATGATCCGCCTCTGCCACTTCACTAGGAAGCCCCCAGATTGCTCCTCAGCTGCTGAGATTCCCAGGAAATACTTTTTGTTCCCATGCTTAGAGGTTAATGTTGGCTGCCTGCTGCCCTAACAATGGGGTGGGGGGAGGAAAGGGAGGAAGAATGGAAGAATCTCAGATGTGCAGCATGTGTTATTTTTATCTATTCTCAGTAAGATACTTCTGCGTTCAACTCAGTCCAGACCTACTGTTGTACCTTTTCCAGAGATCAAAACCCCTAGTCTTCTGTGAATTGCTTCTTAAAACAGACTTTTTATCCCATCTTTTGACTTTTAGCCCCTTGTCCACTCCCCACCTTCCAGAAGTGTCTTGTACTAGCATTTTATCAGCCTTTTGCGAGGTGTCACGTTTTCATCAGATCATTTTGGTATTGCCCACTTGCAGCTTAGAATGAAATTTTCTGTCAGTTATTGACCAGTTATCTGTCTGCTTCTCAGCTTCTCAGCTTCTCACATTTGTTGTTTCCTCCCTCGCTCTCTCTTTGCTTAAAGGCGATGCCATTAGAAAAAATATTTTCATGGGTTTCTGAGAGGATGCAAATGTAAATTAACGTGTTCAGTCTGTCACCTTTAATGGGAAGTCCTTTAAATATTTTCTTGATAGCTGTGTCAGGTTTGAGATTGTTTTTGGGTCACTCCCTACAGGAGTGGCTGGAACTGTAGTCACTGCTGGCATGGAAACAACATAGGGGTCATTCCAGCATGTTCTGTATGGTCTTGAGCTCTTCGCTCCAGGGGCTTTGCCACCTGTGTGCACTCTGACTAGTTGTGCCTTGATGGAGGCTTTATGAAAGGCTCAATCTGAGCCACAGGGCAAGTGAGGCCCGGAGTCCATTTTGCTCAGCCTTTACCCGCTTTCACTTTCTCTTTCTGTTCCACTCCCTTTTGCCCTGTCCCCTTGACTCTTGAATCCCAGTCTCTGGGGGGTTAGCCTCAGATTCTTGTTTTGCCTTATTACAATCTCATCGTGCTTGATGGGGGCATCTGGAGTTTCATCTCCTAGAACACACAGGAGACTGGCTCTGTGGAGTCGGTGCTTGTTTTCAGACTGGGGGCTAGTCTGTATTCTTCATGCCTGGGTCTGTTCTTAACCACAGGTGGGAATTCCTGCTGCTCTTGTTCTTCCTCTTTCCTTAGAATCATCTGGCTCATTTCCAGTTTTTATTATTCACCCTTCTCTACAAGGCCAGCATATATGCACAGACCCTAGGAGGTAGAAACCTTGCCCACTGGTGCCCGCTGTGCTAGTCCTCTGGCCTGCCTGGGGCCCATCTCCTCAGGGTGTCTTTGCAATGTCATTGCTCCTCGGTTTTGGGGTTTCCCAGAAGCTGATTTGCTTTCGCTCTCAGTATGGTTTATAAATACCAATTCTTATTAATGCTTCCACAGGTAATCTGACCTCCACTACTGTTTCTCATAGCATGCAGGCAAGAACTACCTTATTGGAAAACTTTTTTGTTGGAGAAAAAGAAATCTGACCAATATAGAAGACAGGAGTGTAGGCTCTGATGTCTTGCCAGCACATTGTCTGTTGTCCCCCGGAATGGGAATAGTGATGAGGTTATTCCCCAGACTCATGAGCATCTGTCGCTAGGACAGGTCTTCCATTTTCAAATACAGCTTATCATTCCCTTTATTTTACTTGGGTGAAAATGTTGCGATGTTGAAGTAATTAGTAATCGTGATTTTTTTTTATCCCCTTAAAAAGAGCTTTCTCTTTGGAGAAGCCATTTGGAAAAGAAGAAATTATTATGTTTTTTTACTGGGGGAATAATTTTTGATTACTGTTAAGATATTTATGGAGTTTCTTTCTTTTCCTAAAGTTGTACCAAATCTGTGGAATGTGGATGGAGAAGTTACAGTCATTGAGCAGAAGCCGGGAGAAGCTGCAGAGGAACTAGCTAGCTCCTACGAAAGAAAACTTGTTGAGGTAAGGCCGGCAGAGTCTGTGCCTTTACTCTTGATGTTGGCTACTTTGGGGATATTCCAGAAACAGACCCAGCCTGTTAAACAGATGTTAGCAAAACAACCAAGCCTTTCCCCACCCTCCTCCACATACCAGACAAAACACAAAATGGTACAAGCATTGTCCTTGATAAGGAAAGGAGCTGGTACTTTGAAGAATATCGTTTAATTAGAATCTCTGGGCACCTATGGCAAGGAAATAAGAGAGAAAACATAAACATGTAATGTTAAAAATAGAAAAAAAATGTACCCTTGAATTTGGAGCAGATTAAAAACAGGAGAGAGACTTTCACATACAACCCTGTGCTGGTAAATGTGAAAATGTGAGTGAGATGGACTATTTTCTAGGATAACATTAATTACAAAAATTAATTGAAGATGAGGCTGACTCTCTGAAGGGTACAAGAAAAGCTTCTTGAACAAAGTTGTCAAAGTAAAGAGCTGTTTCCTTCGAAGATAGCAAGCCTGGGTGGCTTTATAGTGATTTCCAGGAAACCCTTCAAGGTATGCACAGAAAGCCCTTTACTATTTGTATTTCCTTGAAACATTATCTCTCTATATATCTATACCTATATGTATGTCTGTGTATCTTGGTCGAAGTGTGCATCACCCCGATATAAAAAACCTGTCAAAGATAGCATAAATATCAAAGCTATCGACAAGTCTCATTTGTGTATAGATGTATAAAAATTCTGGATACTACCCAGTCAAATTCAGTTGCATGTTGAAGGAACAATCCACATAAAATAAGACTGACTTAGGATTTCAAAGATGGCCTAATGTTAGGTAATTCTAGTCAACTCATTAACAGATCAAAGGGGAAGAACCAGATACTGATCCAAATAGGTACTAAAAGGTCATTTGGTAACTAACATTCATCACTGGTATCAGATAAATGTATTTTTGATGAATGAATAAAGGTACTTCTTTGGTATGATAGTGTTTTTATCATAAACCATTATTACCATACTCAATAGTAAAGCTGGGAGTAGTAAAGCTGTGTTTACAGTTAAGTAACTAATATATAAAATGTATATAGGTGTGTATGGTTGTGGTGGCCACATGGTGGTAAGTTTATTGCAAGTCATATATGTTTGTGTGTATACACACGTGAGTACACAACTGTACTTTCAGTGGTTTCTAAATCTTTTGTAGTAAATTTTATTTTTGAAATCAGAAAAACCCCTGCCATAGCCATAGAGACATGCCTGATCCAGAGGTGGGTTTCACTGGCAGGCCCTGGAGGAGGAGCCCCCAGTTCATTTCTAGTTCCGACTGACTCTCTTGTGGTCTGTGTCATCTGCTCTCTAATGAACACTAAAGAAGAGAGGTGACTTTTGAAGAAATTTGAGTTATAACTTAAGAAAGCTTAAGGGAAGGCAAGCCCGGGTCTTAGCAAAACAGGCTGATGGGGGAAGAGTTAAAAATCAGGATGGAAGAGCCTGGGGACCAGGAGGACTGCAGGCCCTCTGCCCATCCGTGGTGCCCCAATCAGTGTGGGTCATGGGACCTGACTTGGCTGGTGACAGTGCCAGGGTGCTGGGCTGTCAGTCCATTCCCAGAAAGCCAGGGCGGAGAGGGGACTCCAAGTCTCTGGAAGGCAGAGACTGTGTTTTTCATCTCTGCCTACTGGGCTAACATTTATTGGCAAATGCTAAATGCCAAATAACCCTTGAATTAAGTATTTTTAAGTTCTGCTAGGACAGGGATGTTTCTGGTTTGTCGAATGAAGGGCTGATGAGCTAGGAAGGGTGACAGGGTTCTCATGAGAATTGTACCTGGGTTGGAACCTTCTGCCCCTTCAGGGACACCAAAGCCTGATCTTTAGTTAGAAAGGCTTTGTCAGACCTGCTTGGGTTAGAGACTGGTGCTGGTGTTACTGGGCCCCTTTGAGTACACTGAGCCCTGGACCTGGGCCATCTGAATGTAGGGCTCTCCATCTGGGAGGCTGACATGCTCATAGTAACTCCAGCTCTGAGGAGAGAAGGCAGCCATTGGCTGCTTGAGTCACCTGGTGAAGCACCTGATTCACTGAAGGGCAGGAGGGTTGGCTGGCCCATTCAGTGTTTGTTGGGCACCTGCTTTCTACATATGGAACAGCAAGAACAATGGACCTGTGCAGGGGCAGAGCTGGCAGCCGGAGGGCCAGAAAGGAGCACCACAGAACAGAGCAGACGTGGGGAGAGAGGTGGTACCATGGGTGGAGAGGTAGGTGGGCCAGACGACCGTGCCTTGGATGCCATGTTGTGGCTCTGTCATCACCCACCTTGACATGAGAAAGTCTCTCCGTCTCACTGCACTGACTTCAGTTGTGATGTGCAGGGAGGGTCAAGGCACGATGCGAAGTTCCCATCGGATCCGCTTGCATCGTTGGCCTTGGTAGGTGCGAGAGAGCTGTGTGTTGAAGCGCCCCAGAGGAGGGAGCAGTGGTTGGGAGTAAAGGATTCTCTTGTCCACCTTTACTTCCTTTTTCTGTCCTTTTCTGTGTCCCTTGCTCTGGAGTAGTAGAGTTGATGGCTCTAGTCAGGGAGCTGAGTGAGATGTGAACTTGAAGCAGAGATGTTCCACCAATGGCATTTGGCATTTTTCTACCCCAGATTGATGTTTCCTTCTGTACTTGGTGGCAAAGTGAACTTCTGTCTGTGATCTTCCACCTGTGAGGATCATTAGCATTTCGTTACCCCAAGACTTTTGTGGAACCTTTTGTTAGCATTAATCTAACTCTTTATGATATTCTTGGTGATGTTCACCTGTCATTTCATGAATGGGATAGTTGTTTTTTTACCAGGAAAGAGTGGTAAACACATGTTGGAGTGAAATGAAAGAATGTGGGAGACATTGATGCACTTCTCTTTCCATTTCAGAAGGGCAAGGAGGAGACATTTCATTTTAAATAATAAGACCATTTGAGTTACCCCAACAGTTGAATTACTCTTTCATGATTCATCCCAATGGAAAGAGAGTTCTGGAACATTCTTTCTGTAGGTGTCTTTCAAAGCCTCAAAGCCACCTCTTCCATGCCCTGCATACCAAACGATGATTCTCAGTGACCTGTAACGTGGACAGCTCAGAACCCAGGGTCACCACCGGACATGGACTGGAGGCAGAAAGATTGTTCATGATACCCTATGATGGTTAACTTTTGAAACAAGAAGTAGAATGGCCAACAGGTGTATTGGTTAATCTGGCAAGGGAGCAACACTGATGCAAAAACCCTCAACTATATTACAGCCAGGGTACTAGAATTACTTGCATCCAGCTTTGGGTGCATGATTTTATTTCCTGCACCATGCTAAGGCCTTTACAGAGATGAACTCATACAGTCCTCAGCAGAGTTGCTTGACGAGCATACTCAACAGAGGACACAGACAGTTTTGAGAGGTTAAGTGATTTGCCCAGGATTTCTTATCTTGTAAAGAGCAGATCTGGAGTCAAGTTACCCTGGCTGTCTAATACCAGAGCCCAAACTCATAATCCTTTTGGTATGCTCTGGAAGGCCAACTCACAGAGGAATCAAAAGATGACCTTGACAGAAGGCAGGAAGGAGACAGCCATTAGTCGTGTTCGAGAGAGTGAATGAAAGGAGACAAGGAGGACAGTCAGCAGTAGGTAACAGGAGTGGCGCCCCACCAGCAGTCTGAAATCATGTGGGGAGGGGTACACCCCACCCACTTAGCTATGGCCCACGAACGCAACAAACGTGCCTGACCTGTGCTTAAGATTACCTGCTTCTGAAGCAAAATTGGTAGAATATCAGTCTGGGAGCTTCTTGAGGGACTTGTGAATGTTAATTTTTAATTGTGTATATGTCAATGCCTAACATGGCTTCAATATGCAGTACCAGCCCGCAGAACACTGAATGGAATGATGGTCTGTTGCGTGGACTCAACTTTTCAGTGTGATGGTTAAAGTGGGATAGATGTGATTTCTGGAACCCCAGAGTGAGGGTGAGCTGTATAAGGTGCCACTGGAGCTCAGAGCATCCTGGTGCAAAGAACTAGATACCTAATAAGAGGAAGCACAGGCTCTTTGGAGGAGGGAAACTTTTCCCTGGCACTCAACTTCAGGGGGAATTTTAGCTTGCAGAGTCTGGAGAGGACGTCAGGTCGCAGGCAGATGGACGGTGCCAGCCATGGGGTGCATATGTACTGTGTATCTTCTAAGTGCCCGGCCTCCAGCTTCCTTTCTTCCCCTTCAGGAGTTTCCCCTATCCCTGGAGCAGGAGAGCTGATGGTTCTAGGAGGTGAGCCACAAAAGATGTGAGGTTGAAGCAGACATGTTCCTCAGGTAGCATTTACTTCCCTAGACTTTCCCTTTTTTTGATTGTGGAGTCATTGATGCTTCATCTGCAGATAACATTGGCTCTTCATGCTGGTCCTTCCCCAGGGCTGCTTCTAGGTTACAGAGATGAGTAAGACACACCGCCTGTCTTTAGGGAGCTCCCAGCCTAGAGGGTGAGGCAGACATGTTCGTTGTGATCATTAGGAAGCAGGGTTGAAATGCAGATGTAGAGTTACGCCTCACAGGGTTGTAGAGCCAGGTCCTTAACAGCAGTTCTGCAGAGCTTGGGCACCTAACTGGAGCTTCTAGAACACTCCTCCCCATTGCTTTAGGGTTTTTATTGATGACCCTTCGAATGTCTTTGGTAAACTTCCCATCCCTCCTGAAGATCTATACATCAGAGGAAATGGATTTGTTCTCACCAAGGGTTTTGAAGATAAAAAGATAAAAGATACTAGGCACATCCAAGATAAATCTGTTCTAAGGTTCTTCTTTACCTCTTTTATTACAATTCTTTGGTTTAGACTCATCTTCAGAGATCTTTCCAGTCTTTTCCAGCAGTTGCTATCAAGAAAAATGTAAAATGTCAGTGGCATTTTGGACTTTGATCCTCCATCTTTCCACCACCGCCTCCTGCAGCCTGGTGGCTTGAGGAACACACGGTGTCCTGCATCAGGCCCAGTACAGATCGGTCACTCACTGCCGTGTGTTCATGGGTGGGCCACCTGACCTCTTCAAGCCCAGTTTCTCCATCAGCAAAATGCAGCCAATAATACATGCTAGGAGGATTGCTTTGAGGATTGACTATAAGGAATCTAGTTTATGTCTGTACAGACAGGCCTGTGTCTTTGTGCCTTTTTTTCTGCCTTCTGTTCTGATTTCCAAAGGAATGACGTCTCCAGCACTGCTTGTTGGGCCCCGGGGTGGGGAAGTAAATCCAGGTCATCTGCCCTGCTCTGGACCCCGGGCTGGGTGTGTGGCCTGAGCGAGGCAGCTGGGCTTGCACTCCTGTGCGGATGGCCACAGTGCTTGGTGGGGTTGTCGTCCCAATAGTAGGGCCCTGATAGCTCTCTGGTTGTTCCTGTGTTGAACTGGCCAGAGCTGTTGTGCTTCCAGTCCCTTCTCTGAACTGGATTCTCCCAGTTTTGTGTTTACACTATTTCTTTTTAGCTTAGGTTTGAATCTGTTTCTGTTACCCCCAAAGTCCCTAGCTCGTGTGAAACTTTATAGCTCTATGATGAGTAGATATATAGGTAAACGATCAGCAGATGTCATTTCCCCTTCCACTTTTTGCTTACCAGGCTCCTCTACACTGTCTTCTGTGTACTGTTGGAAGTCCTTTTCACAGCTCCACATCCCCGCCCTTGGCTTGCCTGCGTGCCCAGGACTGCAGTACTGCCAGTCTGTCCTCTGCACACAAATCTTTACTTCCTCCCATGTGTCAGGACTCAGCTAGCTGTTGACTGATTTTTCAAGTTACAGGTTACTTGTCATTTACTGTATGAGTGTAGTTAGTCCCTGAATTTTTGCTCATGGGTGAAATAAAGGGTATATTAGGAACATTTATTCTCATTATAATGGCAGAGCTCCTATTAATGGAAAAGTAAGCTTAAGTATCAAGCTGGTAAAAAACACATTCATAATCATACTCTGTAGATAACTGTGAATATGATCATCATTTTAATGAAATGTGAAAGTTCTTGAAGCTGCAGGGACCTTGGGAGTAGCTATGCTACCAACATTTGCTTCATAAATGGGCACCAGTGGGTTCCAACACTGTTGATGTATCTGAGAGTCATTTTTATATAAAAGAAGGATGGGCTTTTCAATAAAATACTGTATTCCATGTACAGACTTGGGATAAAGAACTCTGAGCTGAGACCTACATTAAACCAATGCTCAAAATGAAAAGTATGATGTGAGGTTTTATTTATTTTTTTAAATTACAGGATGCTGAGTAATTGAGACCAGGCTCTCGCTTCTTGTAAGAGGGGAGCAGTTTTCTCATCAAGCAAAACTGAGTGTTTAAGTGCTTGTTACTTATGAGTGAAAACTGGTGTGGAGTTCTTTTTTCTAGAGGTCTATGTGTAATTCTCACTAAAGTGTGAATGACTAACAAGGCTAAACAGCCAAGGAATTCTTAAAATCTTTTCTATTATGGATAAGTCAAAACAGGTGCAAAAATGGAATAGCATAATGAGCCTGCATGTACCTATCACCCAGCTTTGACAGTAAGTCCTGGCCAATCTTGTTTGGATTGCTCATTTCTATCCCAGCTTGTTCCCCAGTCTTTCATGGTATTTCAAAGATTTCATTTCATATCATTTCATTCCTAAGTATCTCAGAATATATCTGTAAAAGATGGGAGCCCTTAAAAAACCCCAGCACAATACCATTAAAAAGTGTTATAAAGGAAGCCCATGATGGTCCCCATGAGTCTCAGATGGGACTGAATATCAGAGAGGGGGACTTCTTTGAACAGATCACCTTTCAGGGGGCCCCTTGCTTACTGTTCCCTCTCCTGAGGAAGGAAACTTGGCATCTAATTCATGCAAGGTGGTGAAGCCCAGCTCTTTCCTGCCTCTTAATTCTGTCCCATGCTTGACTTTATACATTGATTCCAGTTAATGTCAACTATAGCTGTGTTATCAGCACAGCTATATGGTCCTTGGGAATTTAGGAATTTGGAGACAAGGAGGTATGACAACAGCTTGCTGTGGGTGTCCAGCCTCCAGTGTACCCTCGTTCATGAATGAATTAGCTCCCTACTGATGGTTTCTGGAGGAGGTGGTGGCAGCAGGCTATACTGACAGGTGGCTCCATCAGTATTTTAAAAATATATATTTTTATTACAGATATTTCCAATATAGAGGTAGAGAGAAGAATACAGTGAGCTTATATGTACCTATCAGACAACCTCAGTAATTGTCAACTCATGGCCAGTCTTTGTCCAGCTACCTTTCTACTTCTCCAGCTTCTCAGAGTATTTTGAAGGAAGTCCAAAGCACATTGATTTTCTCCCAAAGTATTTTGGAACATATCTCTAATAAAACATAGGACCCCCTTAGTTTTCAAGATAAAAAACCCTATAATTAGCAGTAGTTCCTTAATACCATAAAATGTGTGGTCATTCAAACATGTTTGAATGAGGTTCCAAATGGGGTCCATCTGCACATTGTAACCGGTGAACAGACCTCTTACTTCTCAACCTACAGGTTTTCCCATCTGTATCTTCGCTTCCCTCCCTTTCTTCTTTAACTTGTACTTTGTTAGTTGGAGAACAGGGTTGTTGATCCTGGAGAATTTTTTCCCCCAGTGTTTCTGAGAGTCTGTTCTGTGCTTGGTACTCTTTGTGATCTATCAGGCTTTTGGTGACATCTAAAGTCAAGCAACTGCCAAATACTGATGATGGCGGTGACGCTCATAGCAATAGTGTATAAGTTGAGGGCTTCTTCTATTTTGGGCCCTGTGCTGACTATTACATTGGATTGTCTAATGTTTGCTGCACCTTCACAGTTGAGAAACTGAGGCTGGTGTTTGGTCACCTGCCTACAGCCACGGGCCTTGAATAGAGCCAGGCTGCAACCTTGGCTGTCTGGCCCCAGAGTCGGCACTCTTCCCATTAGGCTTCTTTCTGCCTGACTAGAAACAGGATCCATGCCTTCCTGGCTGGTTGGCTTTAACTTTTTAACTCAGAGGGGAGCCGGGGTGGTGAAAGCTCTGATAAGCGTGCTAGCTATTAGTTTGTCAGACCTGACGGAATCATTGAAGGGGTAAGGAGGGGGTAGTAGAGAGAAATTCCAGCCGATAGACGCGGTACCTGATGTAAACCTAAGTGCCTGCTCAGGCGGCAGGCCTGTTCCAGCGTCTCCCCAGCTCATCAAACACCCTCTGTTCCTCTGGGCTTAGGTGGCGCACTGGAGCAGCAATGGAGAGGGCCCCACTTCTGGTCGCGGCCCCTGCTACCTGGGCAGGTCTTCTTTCCACCACGTCCTGCCTCCTTTAGGTCGCCCACTGTCCGAGGCCGGGCGTGCGCAGTGCAGGGCACAGCCGTGCTCCTGGCCAGGCGAACCCGCCCTCCCAGGCTTGTCAGCGCTTGTTCGTGCCGTCGTCCGGTGTCTCTCGTGGACCTTCGGGCGTCTCCCCCCATTGATGATGATACCCCGGGCCTGCTGTTCACTCACGTCTCCACCCTGGGCACTCTGTTCAGCTTCCATTTCTCTTAAAGCCTCATGTCCGCCTGTGACTCTGATCTGGGAGTCTGGAGTCGAGAACAAACAGACGAACCTCCTTAGACACTTGGAAAATGATCTAGTGCTCCTTTTTGGGCGACAGATAAAAATAGTTGTAATTATGGTGGCTGGTTTTCAGCTTTTCAGACCCACACTATTTTGGGCCTGTTTTATATTTGCTTTCCTCCTTGAGGTGGGAAGTGCTTCTCGAAGCTGCTTCTGGGCCTCCAGAAGGAGTTGTCTGGGGGGTCTCGATGGAAGGGGGTACAGAGGTGGCTGCCCCTCAGGGTCGGGCTCCGGGTTCAGAACCCGCCAGGTGAAAGGCCAGGGCTGTTGCACATGCTGGCAGAGCCCAGCCCACCAGTAACATCTAGGGCTGTCTAGATGCTACTCTTCCAGTGTTACTCCACTGTGTGCAGCTTTACATGCTGGGGGTGCAGGGGGCAGATTGCTGAGACAGGGAGGAGGGAGGGCTGAGTTTAATGCACATGGATGGAATAGTGAAAACCTCTTCCAGGCTTGGCCAGCTTGGGCCATTTCCTGCTTCAAACTCCAATGGCTCACTTTTGTCCTAGCTTCATGGAAACGTAACATACTTTTTATATGTTCACATGAGACCCTCCCTGTGAGAGCTCTTGCCCTCCTCGTCAGATGTGTTTCTCACCTCACTCTGAGCTCCTTTCAGTTTCCAGGCACACGTGTTCTCACTCATGTCCAGACCTGACCCTGGCTGGTTTTGGCCTGGCACCCTGTGCTCATCCATGTCCCTGCCCCTCCCCATTTCCCTGGCTTCCTCTGACCTTTCAGATCCCATCCCGGAAGCCTTCCCTGATCACCCCTCCACACTCAGTCACTCCCAGTGTCTGTGGCATCCTCTGTGTCCCCTTGTGGTCCCGACAGTGCTGTGTTGTGTAT
Organism: Smutsia gigantea; assembly: GCA_032199065.1. Taxonomy (NCBI): domain Eukaryota; kingdom Metazoa; phylum Chordata; class Mammalia; order Pholidota; family Manidae; genus Smutsia; species Smutsia gigantea. Next base: position 258,630 of record JAVSCE010016793.1, read on the forward strand.
TTGCCTGTCTCGTCTGTGTCCTTGTGTCCCTCACTCTATCCCCGCCTCTTGCCATGCACTAAGTTCGCGGTGCCGGCTCTCCTGGTGTTCTGTTCACTGTTGCAGTCCCAGCAGCTCCTGTGCTCCTTGGCACCTGGCTGGAGCCTGTAGCATTTAGGATTGTGGTTGCGCATGGCAGACAAGTTGGCTGAAATGGACTGCGGCAGAGACCACTGTGTTTCTCAAGCCTGTCTCATTTCTCTCTTCCTGGACAAAGAAGACGGATGCATTTCCCTGTGCCTCTTGTTGTTAGGTTGTGACTGTGTGATCAGTTCCGGCCAATGGCCTCTAAGTAGAAGTGATGAGTGTCCTCCAAGGCTGAAGCATAGAAGGACTGGTGTGGAGTTTGTTACCATTTCCTTTGCCATGTTGCCCCTGGAAACCATGTGTTCATGTTGCATAGCTACAAGAAAGCACTAGCTTGGATCTCCCTCTGAGTCACCTCTTGGAAGGGAGCTGCCCTGTCGTGCTGCTGGGCCCTCTGCAGACTTTGTGGAAGCAGGAACAGACCTTTACCTATTCAGACACTGAGATCTTAGAGTTTGTTTGTTATGTTATTACAGCAGAGCATAACCTACTCTGATTATCCCCAGAGAGAGAGCGTCTTGATTTAAGGGTGAATCTGCTTTTAGGTGTGGCTGAATTTGGGATGTGTGTTGTGTTACCAGGCTCCTGACTCTCTGGCCCTTGCCTCTACCATTTCTGGGTTGACATCATTTTTTGTAAGTTTTCCTCTTCTGGTCACAGATGGCTGTGATAACTCCTGGGCAAATAGCTTTTCTTCTAGGTTTACATTCAGAGGAAAAAGCAACAGTCTTTCTCTCCATTGCTGGCCCAAGCCTTGAGTTCACTCTGATGGAGAAGCTTAGGTTCCTGTCTTCCTTTTCTCCCAGTCTTAAGATCTCATTCGTGTACTCAGGCTGAGGAAAGAGCCCCATTCAGACGTGGAGGATGACGGGGAGAGGGATGGATCCCCAAATAAAAACTGAGTCTATTGCTAGACAGGAAATGGATGCCATGGAGGCAGACAGCCAAGGTCCACTTTGTGCTCAGTAGACTTGAATGAATGCATGAATTGGCGAGTACTAGAGTAGAGGACACATTGATGAATCAGCCCTCTCCCTTGCCTTAAGGGGGCTCACAGCCTCCCAGGGGGAGGCTTCATAAAACAGTAATTTATAGCAACAAGTGATCACTAAAGGAAAATAAGTAGTAATAGGGAAGAAGGGAACTGACTCTGAGATCCAGTAGTGGAGGGGACACGGTTTGGGGTGTCTCAGAGAAGATATTACAGAACTGTTCATTTCTGAGCTGGATTTTGAAGGTAAGATAGTAATTTTCCAGAGAGACAGGGAGGAGAACAGCACGTGAAAGGTTTGACCAAATTGTCAGGAGGTGGCTGACTAATACATGACACAGCGAAACAAGGAAAAATGTCTTCGACTTCCCTTTGATTTTTGCACCATCTACGTGTCGCTTCTGTTGGAGTCCTTTTGGTTTCAGGTGCTACGATTAATGTTTGTTTTCCTGAAAGTGATCTGACTGGACAGCTTTCTCCTTTGCCTTTTCCTCTCTGACTCTCCCTGATGTGGGCCCACACGGACAGCCACACCTCCCACCTGCTCGCTGCTCTTGCCCATTTGATAGAAATTCCCTTCCAAAGCCCAGCCAGCCATTTCTGACCTTTTTAGGAAGGTGTCATTTTGGGGGTCAGGTCGGTGGTGCCGAGAGACTTCTGCTGCTTCAGAGAAGGCTTAGTAGGTGGACCCTAAGGAACACCCTGTGCAGACACGCAGCTTGGCTTGGATGTAATGGGAAACCCATGGGAAGTGTTGCCCAAGGGTGCCCTGCCATTTTAGAAATGGCCCTTGATAAGTGATAGTCAGACTTGGGCTTTTGTTGCTCAGAGCTGACGCTCTTGTTTGTTTGAGTTAAAGGATCTAAAAGCTTTCATCAGCTGCCTGTTCTCTTCCACTGAGAGGCTGACAGCAAAGCCCCACGGCTCTGGTGATAGGTTTGCAAAAGCCAGAGGTTCGACCAACGAGGCCAGCTTGCTTGTAAGAATAGCTGTGACGCCTACGCAAGCACTTGCTTATGTGGCGTCTCTAGGCATTTTCCCCAAAGAGGCTTCCTCACACAGAAATGGGTGAATAAAGGAATGAATTGTTAAATAAAAATTAATAGAACTGATAGCATTTAGTAAGTACCTACTATGTGTCAAAAACTGGACTGGGGCCTCCCATTGCATCTTCTCGTTTAATCCTCACAACAACAGGTCAGGAAAGTGAGGCCCAGGAAGGTGGAGAACATCCCGTCACACAGCAGGAAGTGGTGGAACTGGTGCTGTAACCCAGTTCTCAGGGCAGCGCGGCTGCCATCGGCCACGTGGCAGTTCAGCCCGGGCCTCTGTTAACAAAAGGGTCACTGGGACACTTGACAGCCATGCTGGAGGCTAAGCTCATCATTTGTTTCCTGACACATTTCATGACTGACTTCAAGTACAATACTTTTCTGAAGCTTGAAACAACCTCGGAGTGGGACAGGGAGTGACTTGTGACATTTTGTCGCTTCTTCTGGCTCATTACAATACAAATTAATCAAATGAATTCTGTAGCTCAGCTAATAACTTGCTTTGATCCAGTAACTGTAGAAAGAATGAGCTGAACACTTTTATTTAATGTACTTTGGGGGCATGTTTGAATGGATTAAAAAACTAAAAAGCACAAAGGATCCTTTTCACCAATTAATTTTGAGCCATTCCCGTCTCCTGGGCAGTATCTTTCCTAGGAACTGTTAAGATCTTTGTCAGCCTGGCTAGCTTACATCTGTTCCGTGGCTGCTCTGTGCCAGGCATTTTTCCGAGTACTGCATCTCATTTGACCTTTGGAATCATTTGATGCCGAGGTATTACTCTTACCTCCATTTTACAGAGGAGGACACTGAGGCATGGTGAGATGATGGATGTTTAAGGTCCCATTAGATAATCGGTGGCAGAGCTGGGAGTGAAATTGCAGATCCAAAGCTCATAACCCTCCCTGTAGTAAGAACTTGAACCTAAACTATAGGAGATGGTTGAGGTGGTCTGGCCCCATGCTGGCCAGAGTGTGGCCTTAGGTGTGTGCCCTGGCCTATTACTGAGCATTTGTGGGCTTTGATTTTCCTCATCTGTAACCTGGGAATAATCATTTTTGATGTGTACTGTTTACAGATAGGTGGAGGGTTCGTATGCACGGCTTCTTGCCACCCCTCTTCTCCTTGGGTGACATGTGTGTTCTGGAGAGGGACTCTCCTGTCTTATTTAGTTGCTGGGGGACAGACAGTGTCACTCCTGGTTGAACAGCCCTGAGCCATGGAGTGGAGTCTAGTCTTGTCTTGGGCTTCCCTCCCTCTGATGGGCCGGGCATGCCGGGCGCACTTCCTCAGGGAGATTGAGTCATTCCCAGTTTCTGAGGCTGTGCCCCTTCCACCCGAGGCCAGGAAGGCCCATGGTCATCACCCTGCTGTGCTCCGCCCAGGCATCTGGGCAGCTGTGGGCTCATGCTGCTGCCAACACCTGGCAGGAGGCATCGGCTCTGCCCCCTGGTAGTTGGTCCTGGCCCCCTGTTCTGATCCTCCCCCAAGGGATGCAGACACACTTCCTCTCCAGGCAAATCCAGGCCCGGGCTGGCTCCCACCTCCCTCCTGGCTGGCTGTCCCATGGCTGAGGACCACTCCTTCCACCAGCAGAGCTGCCCTAGGCCTCTGCGTCCAGGCCCTATGCAGTCAGAGGCCCGGGGAGGTGGCTCTCCACGTCTGCCCGTCCAGGACTGACTGCACAGGGTGGAGAACAGTGGGGTTGCCGGCTCCCTCTAGGAGACCCATGCCCCGCCGCAGTGCAGTGAGCTCTGCCTCCTGCTGTACAGTTTTCCAAGAGCCTGCATGGCTCAGATTCATCACCAGTCCTGCTCAGACAGGCTGCCAGAACCCCTGAACATTTCTCCGCTTCCTCCCAACCTACGGACTTCTGCTTGCCAAGTTGCCTACAGCTTTCTTAGTTTTGTTTTTCAGAAAACAACTCTGTCTCACAACTTCTTTGTGGCTAGTTTTTTTCCCATCAGCATCCTGCTTTTCCTGTAGCTTCCGTTGATGAAATTAAGAAATTTTATCTCTGTCACCAAAGTAAAGAACTGAATATATTCTGCTTCCTCAGGCTTCCTCGATGTGACTCACAGGTTCCATTTTCAGTACCTAAAACTCAGCTCTGCCAGGGCAAACTGTCAGCCTCCTTTATAAAGTGACAAGTACTTTTAAAAAGTTTCTTTCCCCTTTCACAGAACCATTAAAAAGCCCCAATTCACTTCTCTGGGCCAGGAGGCAACTCTGTGGCCTGCTTTGGGCAAAGAATGACACTGCTTTAGTAAAGGAGACTGAAATTGGGTTCTGTTGATTTTTTTTCTCCACACCCTCCAGGTGGTTTTTAAAAATCCATTTTTAACAGTGTAAAGAGAGAGAAAGAAGACCAGTTTTACAGAAACTGGAAAACTTTTCTGCAAAGACCGACATCTGTGGTACCACTCTTTCATTTCCAGGCACCTGAGATTAATGCTTCTGAAAATCAGTCTTTTAAATTCAGTTCTTCTGTAAATGAAATGTGTTCTGTGTTAACAACCTAGATCCTACTATATAATATGTAGAAATTATTTTCCTTTGTGAAGAAAACGGATTTAAATGCTATAAAATAGTACACTTTTGTCTTCTTGAAAAATCTTTTCTGCCACTTGGTAGTAAAAGCTTTTAAGATTAATGGAAAATATCCCCTTTCCTTTTCTGTAACTCAGGAGAGCAGATACTGGCTTCTCTGTAAATAACATAAGAACTGCCTTCCTGGTGTTTGAGATTTGAACTGCTTTGATAGTGTATATATTTTAAAGCAAGGTGTTGGTCAATTTGGATGAAAAGTGATAAAATTGAGCAGATTAAATTGGCTGTCAGCAGTTAAAATGCCATTTGGTATCTGAAACTTTGTGCCAAAAGACTTTATGTATGCAGGGGAAAAAAGGCAAATTTCCTACAGATTTTTTCTGACACATCAGGATTACAAAAAAAGTTTTGTTTTGTATAGTATTTCAGTTTCCAGATCATGGGTCAGCAAACTTTTTTCTATAAAGGCCAAATAAGAAGTATTTTAGGCATTGTGGGCCACATAGTCTCTGTTACAGCTACTCACCTCTGCCGTTGTAATGCTGAAGCAGCCCTAGACAGTATGTAAACAAGTGGGCATGACTGTGTTCCAATAAAACTTTATTTATCAAATCACATAGTGGACACTGCTCATAATGGCAAAACAACTCAAACAGCCATCAACAAGAGAGCAGACAAAAAAACACAACAACTGTGGTGCAGTATAGAAATCAAGACATCAGTGAAAATGGATGAGCCCCAGCTGTGCACATCTGTGTGGGTGGGTCTCCTAAATATTATGTGGCATGAAGAAGGCAAGTTGCAGCAGAATGCTTTTATATAAAGATCAGTCACATGTAGAATGGAGCAGGAGATAGGTTAAGAATTCACACATGTGATAAATTATGGAACACCTAGGGAATGATACATTAAACAATTGATCATGTTTTGTGTTTTGCCTTGGCTGCTAGGAAGCTCAGAGGCCAATGTGGGCTGATCTTTAGCTAAACTGGAGATGTGGGATGTGTTTTTGAGTCTAACCTTATCATCGGCTTCATTTGTACTCCTGTCTCTCCTTCCTCTTTTGTTTCCTCAATTTAAAAATACTATTCCATAATATACCTGTTTGTAAGAGGCCAAATTCTTTTTGGAAAAAAAGAGGAAATAGTCTCATTTACCTAGAATGATGGCAGAACATAGGTTTGTGAGAACATTCTGGACATTGGAGCTTTACCCAGAATGTTTTATTCACAAAACTGCCTTGATCATCTATTTCAGCCGTGTGGGTTACTAATTTCCCAAGAATGAGAATATAATTAAAATATACTTAACGCTAAAATGCAACTGAACATAATTTGATCTTCGATAATTTAGAAGGCAGTTAAGGAACTTGCCTTGCCTCAAAGCCATAATTATGAACATCAGTTATCATAGTGTGACACTATAAAAAATATGGTTATTTCAGCTTTCTGATTATTTGAAATCTGTATGAACCAGAATTTAGTCTATGCATGCAGTGTATATATAGGTCTTTCAAATCCTTGCATATAAATAGTTCATATATGATTTCATAGCTGATGAGTGTCAGAAGGGGAGCAGTGGATGGATCATAGGAGAAAGACTTCAGTTCTCCAGAAATCTACTAGATACTGCCTACCATGTGCTGGAAAAGTCTTTGTCTCTTAGTTCAATGCAAAATACAGTGTAAATAGATATTTTTTTTAAAGTGGTGAATGTCTTGGCAGCACAGATTGGTCTCTTACCTGCATGAAGGGTGTAGTGCAGGAGTCACTATGCCAGGAAGTAGTTATCCATTGGGAGGCAGGGTGTGGGTGGATTGAGATGTGGAAAGATCTAAGAAGGCCTGAAACAGCCTGGTTTACTTAAGGGGCTTATCTCCTTTCACCTTTATGCTGATCTTGATAGAGGAGGTGATTATGGTGGGGGAGGAAGCAGAGGGTGTGGTATTGATGGAGGAGGTGTTACTGGGGATGGAGGTGGTACTGATGGAGAGGGTGGTAGTGATGGAGGGGGTGGTATGATGGAGAGAGCTGTATTGATAGAGGGGGTGGCACTGATGGAGGGGGTGGTATTGATGGAGGGAGTGGTATTGTTGGAGGGGGTAGTGGTAATGGAGGTAATGGAGGCGGGGGTGATGCTGGTCTCAGCCTTTATTGAGCATTGCTGTCCAGGCACTGTGCTAACACTCCACACATACTATCTCTTGCAGTCCTCATATCAACTCTAGGAGGGTAGGTATCTTCTGTATTACCCATTTTATAGATGAGGAAGCTAGGGACAAAGAAGTTAAGTATGTTCTTCAAGAGACAGGAGTGAGAAGTGGTGCCATTGGCCTGGAAATGGGCTCATTTCCTCATCTCTGTCAGTTCTTCTTCAGATATCCACTTAGAGAGTCCTTCCCTGGCCACCCTATTTTCTCCAGCTTTATTGACACATAACTATGTGAGTTAAAGACGTGTATAGTGATGATTTGATACACATATATATTGTGAAGTGATTAGCACAACAGGGTTAATTAACAACTCCATTCCCTCACATAAATACCTTTTGTGTGTGTCAGGGTGAGAACATGTAAGATCTACTCTCAAAAACTCTTAAGTGTATAATGTGGTATTGTTAATAGTCACCATTTGGTGCATTAGATCCTCAGAACTGCTCATCTTATACTGGAAATTTGTGTACTTTGACCAGCATCTCCCCATTTCTCCCACCCCCCCAGCCCCTTGCCTTGTAACCACCACTCTGCTCTCTGTTTCTGTGAGTTCAGCGGTTAGGGTCCACATAGTAAGTGAGACCATGCTGTGTTTGTCTTGCTCCGTTTGGCTCATCTCATTTAGCATGATGCCTTCAAGGTCCGTCCATGTTGCAAATGGTAGGATTTCCTTCTTTTTCTGACCACTCTATTACAACTGCCCCCTCCCCCACAGATAACTATTCCTGTTTCTTCTCTCTGCTTTGCTTTTCCTCATATTAGTGATCTTATGATTTACTCCCTTTCACCTGCTCTGTTCACTGTGTGTACCGCTAGGATGTATACTCACTCGGTGAGGGCAGGCAGTGTTGCTTCCCCGCATGGCTGTGTCTCCAGCACCTTGGACAGTGCCCAGCTTGCTGGGGTGGGGCTGAGCTGACCTGAGCTCCTGCTTTCTCCATCTCCTTGTGGGAAGGTGGGCCCTGTGTTAACAAAACATTTCCTTGTTAGGAGAAACCACACTTCTGGGTTTTGTGTGAAATCTTCATTTAAAAATGTTGGTGATCAATTTTAATTGAAAAGCCTGGCGACTCAGACAAAATAGATTTACTTGCTGAATTCAACTCGCAGGCTGCCTAATTGCACGCTGTCCACTGAAAGAAGCAACTGACCGCTCTAAGCGGAGGTGTCCCCAGATCAGACTTACGTTTTGTGAGGGTCACCTGGAAACAGTGTGACTTCAGGACTGGATGGGGCAGGGTCTGGGCGAGGAGGCTGGCGCAGTGACCCCACCCCAGGTGACGAGGGTCCCAAGAGCACACTGCCAGGGACAGTGTGACAGTGGCAAGTCACTTTGTTCTCCTGGGCATGCTGTACTGTCTTCAGGAAGAGCGGCAGTGCAGAGCCCAGTCGTGTCAGAGCCTGAGGGAAGAGGCAAAAACTGTAATACTGATCCTGCCTTCATTAAAAATTTTGCTGTTCTATAGATTTTTTGATTATATAGATTTATAGATTTTTAATTTTTATCTTTCAAAATATTGCATGCAAACATAATTTATCATAATGACTGAGCTTTCTGTTGCCCCTTTAATTTTGCATCTGGCCCCTAGTCCACCCAGCTCCACCCTGAAAAGCAGATTGCTCTTGACATTGGGGCCCATCTGGGCTCTGAACACCTCTGACACAGTGCAATTACAGTTCCTAATTATAGTTCTCTTGGCTTTGAATAGGAAAAGAGAGTGTTTTCATTTAGAATATGGTCATATCACTTGTCATTCTTTCGTGCCAAGGCGGAGTACCGACCAGCTATAACTAGTCCAGATTTGTAACAGACCTTTAAATACATTTAGTGATTTGTTGAAATAGGAGAATGTTTGGCTAGAGAATTAGAATATTACAGAGCTTTTGAAATCTGTCCTGTTCTGGCCAAGGCTGAGTGTGTAAATGTCTTCGTATGCATATGTCACTGCCTTTATAACCACCATTCTTCCAGCTAAAATCCAATACAACTTTCATGTCTAATGATGATTGCTGTGAGTTGGCCCACTCTAAAGGTACAGCTCCTGCAGCAGTGGCCTGGCCCTCGGGGAGAATGGCAAAATGCATGATTTCACTACCCCAGCACTTTGGAAATTCTTCAAAAAAGTTATTAGGGATCTGACAGCAAAAGACACACTTGTCAGGCAAACTGTCCTCTTGAACTCACCAGGAGTTTGGCCCCTAGCTGAAGCAAAGCGTTTGGCTTGGTGGGGAGTAGGTAGAGTGACTGTTCCCTAAAGCTTTGCCTTTAGACAGAGCACTGGGGATTGCCAGGATGAAGGCTCTGGGGCCCCCTGCCCCATGACGGGAGGGATGTGAGGGAAGCAGAACAGGGTCCTAGACAGAGCACGATATTTGGAGGGACCTAGGCTGGATTCTCAGCCCTGGCCCTTTCAGGGAGCAGGGGTGGGGGGCGGAATCAGGCCCCTGCCCTTCTCTGCACCTCAGTTTCCTTGTCCTTAAATAGTTGATAAACAAGCTAGTCGAAGAATGGATTTCAGAAGCAAGCTCTGTAAACCATAATGGCTTTGAAAACAGAAAGCTGTGGGGTCAAATTCTGCATACTTTTAACTGCTCCGAGTCTTAGTTTTCTCCTCCATGAAATGGAGCAGGGGCACCAACTGTGTATTATCAGAAGGATGAATACATTACATGAGTCAGGTGTGTGGCAGACAGGGTGTGGGATGGACAGTGTGTCCTGTTCAGGGGCTGGACAGAGCTGTGTGCTCTAGTGTGCAATGGAGGACACGGCTCCTGTGACTGAGTGAGGTGATGTCATGAACGGGCTGAGGAACAGCACCAGGCATATGGAATTGTCACCACATGCTTGTTTTGTGCGTGGTAAATGGGGGAATGGGTGCACGGACCCCTGGCCTCATGAGGGCTGCTCTAGGCCTGTTTAGCTCTCCACCTCATCCCGTGTGCCTGGCACAGACTGGGGCAGCTTAGGAGGTGTAAATGTTTGCTGGATGTACATCTAGGCCGAGAAGCCATGAGGGGTAGAATTTGTGGAGGCCACTTGGGTGCCTGCGTGGTCTTGCCTGTTTTGGAGCACAGAGTGGCTCTGGGAGTCCCGGAGCCCTGTCTGCGTGTGGGCAGTGTGTGGCTGCCTTCTGTGAGGCTCTGCTTTAGCACTGGTGTGGTCGTGCCAGCCTTTAAAATGGTGAAATATGTCCCCACCTGTCAGCAAGGGGCTACCACCAACTCCCTGTGTCATCCTTTATTCTCCAGTGACCTCGACCCTCTGAATGCTTGGCCACCAGTCACCCTGTTCTAAGTGTTTTCCACGACCCACAGTACAGGTGGTGCCTCACTGCTTGTGCTGGCACCTCCCAGGCAAATGCCTGCTGCTCATCTGTCCCCTACCAGCTGGTATTCCTCCCAGTTGCCTCTCATGGCACCTTCTGGGACCTGCAGCCTTTGCTCTGTCCCAGACTGATGGCTCAGTACTGTGACTGCTTGCCCACAGGGCCTGGGGTAGCCCTGGATTTGGTCCAGGCTTCAGGTTGCAGGCGACCCTCGGGGGCCTTTGCTGTGGCTCAGCACTACCCTGGGCCCTGTACAGATACGGTTCTCAATCCTCAAATGCCACTGCTAGGTAGGTACTTACTACCAGCTCTGTATTTGTTGACTTATTCACCAAATACTTAACGAGTGCCTACTGTGTGCCAGTCACTGTTCTGGGTGTCAGGGATAAACAGTGAACAAAGCAGAAAAGAATTCTTGGCTTCCTAGGTACAAGGCAGACCATTGCAGTGCATGTGTAATACTCAGTATTGCTGTTTACACATAAATGATGTTTCTAAATGGGTACAAATTAGAGACAGTGCCATTAATTTCTCAGCTGGAGAGTCTTGACAACATGTAAGGATGTACTTATTGAACATGAGTGAAGGCACTAAGAATGCCTACAAGGAAAGGCGATATAAGAGTGATCCTGTAAGCTGTCGATTATGTTGAGATACATTGGAAGACTGTTACACTTGTTGCATGTGGAAGGGACAAGGGTGAATCAGAGAAATGCAGGTCATGGTTGGCTGGGGATAATGGGACAAACATGAACGGTCATAGCAGGGGCTGTTTAAAAGGAAGCCACACTGCGAGGCAAAGGTGGTCTCTCATTGTGGTATTAGCATCAACAGAAACTGTTCTGAGATAGGATTATCCAGTAGGTGTGCTTGGGAGCGATTTTGGTTTCTGAGGCCCTGTGGGAGTTCCTGTGAGAGTGGGGGGTAACGGGATGGCCTCTCCTAATTGTTGAGGGCCCACTGGAGTTTTCAGCTGACAAGACCTCTGGTGTGGGCAGATAGCTGTGTCAGTCACGGAACAGAGAGAGGGTCTCACCTGCCCCAAGGTGCTTGAACTGGGGAGATGCACAGATGCATACTAACTGAAACGAATTGTCCCCATACCCCTACATGTGCTTCTAGTTGATGACAGTAGCGTAGAAACTTCGAGGGTCTGCCGCACTAAGACATTGCATGATCTCTGCTCAAATGTTTGCCCCTCAGGAAGTCCTTATTCCTGATCCTCACCCCCAAAATAACCTCACCCCCATCATGCCCTTGCCTTCCCTGCCTTATTTTGCTTCACGGTGCCTGGCATGGAAATTTATTCACGTCCCATCTGTCTTCGTCAGTTAGCTTGTCCTCTCCATGAGAGCAGAGACCTTGTGTTTGCTGCAGTGTCCTGGAGCAGCACAGTTCTGGGCACACAATAGGTTCTTCACAGATGTGTGCTGAATGTGTGTTGCCTGAATGAAAGCTCACGAGGACTCCTGCTGTGGGTTCCCTTGTCCTTGGGAGGCACAGGGGCTGCCGCACAACTTTGAATCGCTCCTTCCAGTTATCATGTGGCTGGAGGCATTGTGTGGTGTGGAGCAATTGGAGGGGTTTTCCTCGGAAAGAGCAGTGGGGTAAAGGTTCTGGTGTCACTCTGTGCTTGGGATGACCCCTGCCCCACGGCCTGAAGTCCATGTGCAGCCCTGCGGGCCATCCGACTTATGTCTGGCTCAGTGCCAGTTCACGCGTCATCTTCATACTTCTTGAGCTAAATATGCAGCAGTCAGGGTTCAGTCAGAGAAGCACGACCAGCAGGAGGTTGTGCATGTGGGTATTAAGGGTGTTAGGGGGCTGATACAGGAACTTGGCTTTGCTCACTGTGCGGGCCCCGGTCTTCACATATGATGCTGGGGTTTGAGTCACTGGGCAGCCCTCAGGAGGGGGAGAGGGCTGTGAGGGGCGGATCGAGGCAGACTGGCAGCTGTGGACCAGCTGAGGCCTGCACCAGTTCCTGTCCCCTTTACCTTGGTGCCCTGGGTGTCCCGAAGCACCTGGGCCTTTCGTCATGGAGGGGAACCCACCCAGGAGAGGGTGGCCCTGAAGTGGGGCCCAGGGGAAGATGGGCTATTTGCAGGCCCAGCTGTTGCTCCACCAAGGAGGCAAGTCAGCAGGAGTGTGAGCTACAGAAGGGCTGCTTGCTACCCGTGCATCCTCCAAGTTCCCCGCAAGAATCTCTCTGGTGAGTGCCCTAGAAGCCTATGGGAAAGGGAATTCTGGAAAACGGCACTGAGCCTAGCCAAGTGGACACATTACAAAGCCACCACCAAATGCATACTATTAAGATATATTAAAGCACCAAGAGGAAGCTTACATGTTGGTCAGGAATGTAGACTAGGGGCCAGGTAGCCTGGGCCCAGATCCTGCCCCCAGCGTGAATTTGCTGCGTCAGTCACCTGAGGCAAGTCATTCAGCAGCCGGGCCCTTAGTGCCTTGTTTTCAAAGTGGTGATGAAGATAAGACTGCCTTGTAGGGCTTTGAGAGGATTACTAAAGTGAGTAACTGGAAAGTGCTCATCACAGCCTGAGGTATATGTCAAGTGCTCAGAATGTTAATAATAAAATAAAAATATTTACCTCTGCACCACTTCAAGTTCTCTTTCATATCAAAGGTCACACTTGTGCTGCATTTGGAGAGGCTCATCAGAACACTCACCCTGAGATTCGGACCTGAAAAAAGAGATGTGCCGGAGAGGTGACACCCCATGTTCAGAGACGAGGTGGCCATTCAACTCCTAGGGTTTTATCCAGGAGGACAGAAAATACATGTGCATACAAAGATTGTGCATGAATGTTCAGAGCTACTTTATTCATAATGGCCCAAAAGGGAAAACCCAAATCAGCATTACCAGAGAATAGATTCACAGTTTGTGATGTGTCTATACAATAAAGGGTGAGAACTGTTGGTACACACAATGGCATGGGTGAATCTTAATTATGCTGAGTGAAAAAAATCACAAAGAATACACCATATTATTCCATTTAGAGAAAACACTAGACCATGCAAACTGACTTACGGAGACAGAAAGCAGATCAGTGATTTCTTGGGGGTGGGCACGGAGGTGGAGCAGGCAGAGAGATCACCAAAGGGCCTGAGGACACTTCTGGGCCGATGGGCATGTTCACTGGCTTAGTGGTGGTGAGGAATGCACACATGCATCAAAACTTAACCAATCACACACTTCAAATATGTGCAGTTTATTGTATGTTGATTCTGCCTCAGTAAAGCTGCTTAAAGAAAAGATGAGGCCAGAGCTGCTGAGAGCATCCTGGCACAGGTAGGAGCAGTGCCCTGCTGCAGGAGCGACTTGCTAAAAATACATCTGTTCAGGGAAAAATAATTGTGAGCAAGTAATGCATCCCCCATAGGGAAGTTTATTATTTCTTAAATAACTGCTGTGGAAGGAGGGAAGGCAGTATGTAATGAGATGAGGCTTCCCTGGGAGGGCTGTAACCTAGTTATACATTGTAGTAAAAAGAAAGTAAATAAGGCCTTCCTTTAAAAAGAACCTTATCAGAAGAATAAATATTGTCAAAATGGCTATACTACCTAAAGCAATCTACAGATTCAATGCAATCCCTATCAAACTACCAACAGCTTTCTTCAATGAACTGGAACAAATAATTCTAAAATTCATATGGAACCACAAAAGACCCCGAATAGCCAAAGCAATCCTGAGAAGGAGGAATAAAACAGGAGGAATTACACTCCCTGACTTCAAGCTCTACTACAAAGCCACAGTAATCAAGACAATTTGGTATTGGCACAAAAACAGACCCACAGACCAGTGGAACAGAATAGAAAATCCAAACATTAACCCAAACCTATACAGTCAATTAATATTTGATAAAAGTGCCTTGGATATACAATGGGGAGATGACAGCCTCTTCAGCAGCTGGTGTTGGAAAAACTGGACAGCTACATGTAAGAGAATGAAACTGGACTACTGTCTAGCCCCATACACAAAGGTAAACTCAAGGTGGATCAAAGACCTGAATGTAAGTCATGAAACCATAAAACTCTTAGAAAAAAACATAGGCAAAAATCTCTTGGACATAAACATGAGCAACTTCTTCACGAACATATCTCCCCGGGCAAGGGAAACAAAAGCAAAAATGAACAAGTGGGACTATATCAAGCTGAAAAGCTTCTGTACAGCAAAGGACACCATCAGTAGAACAAAAAGACATCCTACAGTATGGGAGAATATATTCATAAAAAACGTATCTGATAAAGGGTTGACATCCAAAATATATAAAGAACTCATGCATCTTAACAAACAGAAAGCAAATAATCCAATTAAGAAATGGGCAGAGGACATGAATAGACACTTCTCCAAAGAAGAAATTCAGATGGCCAACAGGCACATGAAAAGATGCTCCACATCGCTAATCATCAGAGAAATGCAGATTAAAACCACAATGAGATATCACCTCACACCAGTGAGGATGGCCAACATCCAAACACAAACAACAACAAATGTTGGCGAGGATGTGGAGAAAAGGGAACCCTCCTACACTGCTGGTGGGAATGCAAATTAGTTCAACCATTGTGGAAAGCAGTATGGAGGTTCCTCAAAAAACTCAAAATAGAAATACCATTTGACCCAGGAATTCCACTCCTAGGAATTTACCCTAAGAATGCAGCAGCCCAATTTGAAAAAGACAGATGCACCCCTATGTTTATTGCAGCACTATTTACAATAGCCAAGAAATGGAAGCAACCTAAGTGTCCATCAGTAGATGAATGGATAAAGAAGATGTGGTACATATACACAATGGAATATTATTCAGCCATAAGAAGAAAACAAATCCTACCATTTGCAACAACATGGATGGAGCTAGAGGGTATTATGCTCAGTGAAATAAGCCAAGCCGAAAAAGACAAGTATCAAATGATTTCACTCATATGTGGAGTATAAGAACAAAGAAAAAAACTGAAGGAACAAAACAGCAGCAGACTCACAGAACCCAAGAACGGACTAATAGTTACCAAAGGGAAAGGGACTGGGGAAAATGGGCGGGAAGGGAGGGATAAGAGGGAAAAAGGGGCATTACGATTAGCAGATGTAATGTTGGGGGGCACGGGGAGGGCAGTACAACTCAGAGAAGACAAGTAGTGATTCTATAGCATCTCACTACGCTGATGGACAGTGACTGTAATGGGGTTGGTGGGGGGGACCTGATGAAGGGGTAGTTTAATAATCGTAATATTGCACATGTAATTGTAAATTAATGATAATAAAATAAATTATATTAAAAAAATAAAGAAAGAAAGAAAAAAGAAAACCCTGTAACATGAAATGCAAGAAATGCAATTAAAAAAGAAAGATCAGTAAAAAAATAAAAATAAAAATAAAATAAAATAAAAAGAACCTTATCAGCGAGGACTGGTCGTTTGTAATCAACTCTTTGGGGCAAAATGCATCACTAAAAAGTCAAGCTCTTCATTTGAAACCCTGCTGGGGACTCGGAGGAATCATTTTCTGGTATCTGAAATCTCCCCAGACAAGGGAACTTTCTTCCCAACTCCTCAGTGCCTCTCTTTCCAGAAGTTGGTAGATGTGCCGAGGTATCTTTTACCAGGTTCGGAGGAGATGGGAATTAAAAGCTTGGGGAGTCTCCTGATGGCCTTTGCTCATGCAGTTCCGCCTGTTTGAAACACATCCTTCCACCCCTAGACATCATTTGAGACCCTGCCCGGGCATTTTTTTCCTCCAGGCAGCCCTTCTGGACCACTCAGGCTAATAGGTTAGGTGCCTTCCGCCATTCTCATTTCTGGTCTCAGTTTCCTCTTGGCTCTCTGGGCTGCTCCACACTGGCCTTCCATTTCTTCTGAAAGATTCAGGCTGTTGTTCTTGCAGTTTCATCTGCTTGGAACATTCTTCCCAATGCAGGTGACTCTTCAGCCTTCAGATTTGAGCTCTCACTTCCCTGGGAGGGTGTTGCTGACCGCACTGCTCACAGAGGTTGATCTCATACCCTTAACTGTAATTCTTTCAGAACAACATAGTCTAAATTATTGGTTCCCTGCTTCATGTCTGTCTCCAGTTAGATGTGTGGAGGCAGCGACTTTAGCTGCTGTCTCTGATGCCTCAGAGGGGCAGCATAGGTGGGGCTTCTTTTAATGAGGGTATTGGTTATCTTAACACAGAATAACTTTGGGTTCAACAAAATAGACGTGTTACTTCTCTCCTACATAAAGATCTGAGGGGGCAAGTGGTCATGCAGGTAGGCAGCTTTTCCCTATGACATCATTTAAGGACCCAGGTTCCTTCTATTTATTGCTTTGCTATCCCAGGGGAAGGGGAGGGGAAAATGCAACATGTGTGTGTGACCCAGAAGTTGCCCACATCACTTATTTTCACATTCCACTGGGCACAACATAGTCATGTGGCCACACAGAGCTTCAAGGGACACTGGAAAATGAGCCTGTCCAGTAGTCACGTATCCTGCTACAACTTACTGGCTTTTATTACTCTAAACAAAGAGGATATTGGGGAGTACCTAGCAGTCTCTGTTACAGTACAGCGCTCGATCAGCATTTGTGAGTGAGTGAGTGTGCGCCCCCTATCCCTGCCCCTTGAGCTTCCTTCTAGTACAGCACACACAACGCTGTAATTTACTCAAGGCTTGTCCATCTCTGAATTCCCAGGGCTTAGCCAGGGCCTGGTGCATAATAGATGCCCTGGGGGGGGGGGGTTGAATGGGAAGCCAGCACCCAGATTGTACAGGCTTTCCCTTAGCTCTCTGCCATTTGGTGGCAGTTGGGGGTCTGTCTTTAAGAAAGCTCTGTTGGTCAGCATGAAGGGCTTTCCTTGTAAATGCAGAAGAAAACCAAGTGCCCACCAAGGCAGATTTTGCCAGGAAATAGGCCCTGGGAGCTGAAGCAGAGGAGAGGGGTGTAGGGCAGGGGAGTCCAGGGCCTCATGTTTATTTGGAACTTGAGGTCCAGTACTTCATCTTCCCCTCCTCTGGATCCTTCTTTGCTGCTTGAGGACTCAGGGGGGATGCTTCCATATGGTTCTATTTAAAAAGGCTGAGTAGCTTCCATGTTGAGGTGAAATCATTTTCTAGATGTCCACTCGTAGAAGATGGGGTTGGAGAGCTTTTACAAAGTTTCCTCTGAGATACTCTTGGGGGTATCTAATAGAATAAGAAAACCAATTATGCCCAGTATTTGTATTGGCTTTGCAAGCCCTTCCACCGACAGAAGGATGTATGGCCCATTGGTCACAGGATAGCTTTCGGAGTCAGGAGGATCATTGTCAGACTGGAGTTTTGGAACCCTGATTCTGAACCTTGCAGAAGCTTGGTTGATGCCTTGGTGAAATGAGGATACTCATGCCTACCTCATGGACTGCTGCCCGGGTAAAGTGGTGGCCAACCATAGGGCCCTCATACAAGCCCTCCTCTCTTCTGAGAAAGCCCCTGCCACCATGTCCTGGTGAAAATTTAGGGTACCCATCCCACTTGGGAGGGACCCTCATAAAAGTAACAACAGCGTTTCTGGCTGCCATTTGTTGAGTGCTTTGTTCTGACAGTATGAGCGACAGTGTATCTGTGACGGTGATTAACTCATCCCAGGAATGGAGCAAGGCAGTGATTAGGCGTGCCCATTTTACAGATGAGGAAGCTATACCCCAGGAAGAGACACAATACCCGCAGCAACCATATGCAGTGTCTGCTCTGCACTTTGCATGTGTTAGCTCAGATCCCGACCACCCTGTGAGGCCAGGATTCTCGCTTGCTTTGTGAACTGTGGAGGCATTCAGTGAGGAACAAGGAAGATCCAGTTATCAAAAGCTTGAAAATTTCCTGGGTGGCAAGGACTGCACGGGCTCAACCATAACTAGTTTCTTGGTGGCAGGTTTCTTAGCCTCCCACACAGGAAGAAATCAGTATGGTTGAAATGCCCATCTTGCTAGCTGTAGGCTTCTCTGCGCACTGGCCTCCCTTGTTCTCCAGGAATGCCTGCCTTCCAGTGACCAATGCCAACATAGTAGTTATGGCCAAGGTTCAACAATGAGGAAAATCAGTGGCCCCAGGCCAACTTGTTAGTGGTAAAACCATTCTTTTATTCATTGAAATATCTGTTTATTGCTTAGTAAATAAAGCAGATGATCAGAGCTTATCTTACAGTGAGGCAGACACACAGGACAAGTATCTCAGTATCCCAACAGAGGAGTTGAGGTAGAGCTTATAAGGCCAGTCATGCAGGTAGCTCCCTGATTGACTTAACCATATCATACATTCCACCCTGGAACTGGGCAGGGAGTCACTTGCCCCAGAATTACATGGGGAATTCTGGTGTAAATCATAACACCATCACAAAGACGGGCTGGGAATGGATGCTGGGGAGGCCATCAAGTGACTACTGCAGATCTCCTGGGACTCTGCCCCATGGGGTAGTGCAGGGAGTCTAGTCCTGAGGTGGACAAGCTGCTTTGATTGCATGTCCCAGTTGCTGAGCATCTACAGGAGGCAAGCTTATTTGCACACAGCAGTGTACATGTCTGTTTGCAATATTTGTAGATTATTTGTAATGTACAAGGCAAAAACCAGAAGAACCTTACAGATGATGAAGAAAAATTGGAGTTGTAATATTTCTTCTGGAAGCCCCGGGGATCGTCCTGAGCCCCTGCTCTGAAGACCCCTGCTGTAATGCAGTTACCCCCAGCTGAGTCACTCCTACATTCAACCCATCACTTCAGTTGACTCATTCCTGTTCTACTGTCATGATTTTTGCTGTATCTGCCCACCACTACTGATTCAATATTTTCTTTAAATTGGCTCCCATTTTTTACCTAAAGGAAACTTATTTATAAAGAACACCAGTATCATTTGCCATCAGGAGAAAATAACTGCAAAGGTCACGTGATGAACACAGAACAGCTGTTGGTTACTAGTCAGAAACTGTTGCCCAAGGTAAGAAAGGAGGTGAGCATTTTCAAGCTTTTGATAACTGGATCTTCCTTCTTCCTCACTGAATGCCTCCACAGTTCACAAAGCAAGCGAGAATCCTGGTCTCACAGGGTGGTCGGGATCTGAGCTAACACATGCAAACCATTAGAGGGTGAAGGCAGATGAGCTCCAAACCAAGGTGTTTTTCTTGAGTCTTCAGAGAAGCTGAGAATGTGTTCAGAAGAGAAGGGCTCTACCTTTGGGATTCAGCATTGCTCTTTGTGCAGGCCAGGCACTACAGAAAACGATCCTGGGTTCTGAGCTCCATGCTTGAGCAAACACTGGTGGGTGTTAAAGAGCTTAGGCCCTGAAGATGATGGATGTGAGCTTGAGTATTTCATCACTTCACCCTGTGCCTAAGTTTCTTCATCTGTAATCTGGGCCTACCTCACAGGATCATTGGAATTAAATGGAATTGTATTTTTAAATATCTTTCGATGTCATATGCAGTTAATGAATGCAAAATTTTATTGTTATTTGCTTGAGTTGTTATTCCCATACTTTTTAAGAGATACTTTTAGTTTAAAAATATTAAAATAGCGATCGATTTTAAGTTGCCTATTTCTTTTGTTTTTTTGGAGCAAACTTGACTCCACAGAACAATGGAGCACACTCCCTTCAGTTTCCCCATAGGGCCTTATCACACTGGGCTTCAGAGACCCAAATTGAGCCATTACAGGTATTTTTTTACCCACATGAGTGTAACTTCTTCATGAGTCGGTCCTTTTTCTCAGCACTCCGTGGGGTTTTGGGGGTCCCATTAATTTACTTAGAGGATGATATCCTCTGAGCCCAGAAAACAGAGCAGCCCACCCCCAACTGGCCCCTCACCAACACCGGTGCTCTTGAGGTCCAGGCTGGTGGCATCCCTGCAGGATGGAGGCGGTGGAGGACTGTGAGGAAGGCTGGGACCCCCAAGGAGGATGGCCCTCACTGAGCCCAGCTGACACTTGTGGCGTGGGAATGCTTTTGGCGTTAAGTGTCGGCACCTGGCTAATATTTTCTTTCTTTAAGCCATATTGGCTGAGCAAAAGTGCTTTGCAGTTTAGCCTGAGCCTATCTTTTCACTGACTGCACGCCCCGTTACCCCCACAGTTTGCCTCTGCATCACTCACCTTGAAGCTCAAGTCTTGGTCCTTTGCTCATCTCGCAGCCCCTTTGATGGTAACCAGTGCCATGCACACAGCTCAGACATGACAAATGGTCCTCCTGACGCAGCAGTTTTTCTATCTGGGAAGTGACTGAACCCTCCCAGGCTGCCTCTACATCCCTTTCCAAAGCCCCATTAGTTCCATCAGGTCACGGGAGATATCAAGGGAAATTAGAACAGTAGCAAAGTTTCAACCAGGACACAAGCTCTGAGCTACTTCCCCAGAAGGCTTTTCCCTTCCTCTGGCCCCTTACATGATCCTCTGTAATTGGTGGTATATGACGACAATATTATAGGGTGACTGACTGGTGAAAATGACAGAAAACCAATAACTACTCCCAAGTTTTCACCAATTTTCCTTTGCGAAATGTTGCCCTTCACTAGCAATTTATCCCATTTCTGCAGTTCTGCAGGTCCTTCCCTAATGGGAAGAGAGAAGAAAAATCTGAAATGCCTCAGTTTTGACTGTGAGCATCCAGTCTACCTCCCCTGAAAGGCATTTGTAAGAAGGAAGCAGTTTTGTTACAATGCCACAAGGCATTTATTTGCATGATATCATAGCAGATTTTAATTTGACAAGGAAACTCTGCCTGAGAGGAAGGATTGGAAAGGCAGCTCAAGGTGATTTGGAAAAGGTTTGCTTTGTAAAAATTAGTTAAATGCATTTGGCAGCTCTTCTTTGAAGGTTAATTGTGATACTGACTGTTAGGGAAAACCTAATTAATAATAACAGGAAAAAAGAACTACATTTAAGTACTATTAAGGTTGTGACAAGCACTTTATAAAACCAAGAATTCAAAACTAAGGTTTAGACTTGATCTTCCAACCTGTGGCCCATTATTCCCAGGTGGTGAAGCAGATAAAATGCATTAATTAAATATTTGGGAAGCACTTTTCTGGTTCTTCTTATTTATTATCTTGTGTGAGGTTGACATCTTGGCAATTTCTGAGAACAAAAGGATGTGCAGAGAATTAGATTTATTCTTTATTTTATCAGTAGGATTATATTTAAATAAAAATCTTGTCTTTTTTTTTTTTCCTTTTGTCTGGATGTGGGGGCCAGTCAGGGTTGTAAAGAATCCTGGAAGGCTGGAACTGAGTGGGGCCAGGAGTCTACAGCAAGGTCAGCAAACTTTCTGCAAAGGGTCAGATAATAAATTCATCCAGCTTTATGGGCATATGGTCTAGTCCTGTCCACCTAATTGTGCAGCCATGGTCATAGGCAACATAGAAATGAGTGGACACAGCTGTGTTCTAATAAAACTTTATGTACAAAAACAGGAAGCAGGGCTGGATTTGGTCCACAGGCCTGTAGTTTGCCCACCCCAGCTAGAGGGTCTGGAGTCTAGAGTCAGGTGGCCTGGATATGAATCTAGGTCACTCCTGAGTCTGCAACCCTGGAGAAATGCTTTAGGTTTCTTGGAGCAAAATGGGGATAATAACAGCACCTGGTATCATGGTGGTGCAGCGAAGGTGCACAGGGGCCTGCAGTGTGGCATGTGCACAGGTGATCGTGCCCACGGCAGGGGACAGTCATGGCAGCCCTGTTTGTTGGCACACAGGATGTTAATTGCTGTGGGCCATTGTGAAGCCATTTGGGAGATACTGGACCAGGTGGGGTGTCTGCTCAGGGTGCAGAGAGACACTTGGAGCGTCCTGTTAGGTAGAGGAGCTCTGGGCTCCTCAGTGCTGTTGGGGATTGGAGAGGTGAGCGGCAGATCCCTCCCCATAGGTCAATGCCACAGTCTCCTGGGTTCAGGAATTTGAGGTTCTTCTGTGGCAGTCACATTAATTTCTTGGTTAGCATTGATGATCTAACAACCCTTATACAGCTTTCTTAGCTGACTGGGGTCTTTGTAAGCTTCTCAGGGGCTTCCAGTCTTTGCAGCAGGATGGGAGTTTTCTAATTTGCAGAGATTGAATGGTCTATTAGCCTGCTCAGGCTGCCACTAGGAGGTACTGCAGACTGGATGGCTTTAACAATAGGCATTTATTTTCTACCAGTTGTGGAGCCTGGCAAGTCCAAGGTCAGGGAATCAGCAGAGTTGGTTTCTGATGAGGTCTGCCTCTGTCTTGGTTTGCAGACACCTGTCTTCACAGGGTCATCCCTCTATGCATGTCTGTGTCCTAATCTCCACCAGTCATAGTGGATTAGGTCCCACCCTAATGACCTCATTTTATCTTAAGTACCTCGTTAAAGACCCTGTCTCTAAATATGATCACATTCTGAAGTTCTGGGGTTTGGATTTCAATATATGAATTTGCAGGTGGGAGAGCACAGTTCAGGCCATCCCAGAATGGAGTCCCTGGGCACATGAAAACAGTGTGTAGGTGAGGGAAAGTGTGCAGACATCAGAATGTGGGGCCATTCATGTGCATATGGGCCATGGGGGCAAGAATCCTACACTGGGCCACCAGCCTGGTCCTGGCATCACCCTGTGGATTTCTGTAGGACCCTCCTGTGGGGCTCAACCCCACTCATGGACTCTGTTCAGTGTCACCTGGTGGCATAAGCAGTGTTGGGGAATCAGACCAGTGTGGGCTTCCAAGGCACGATCGACTGCTTCTCACTGCCTGCCCTTGGGCAAGCCACCCCTTTCCTGAGCCTCTGTTTCCTCACCTGTAAATGAAGATCCACATACCTCTCTTAGAGTATTGGAAGATTTAGTGACACTCGGCACAGAATGTGTTTCACTTGATGCCTCCCACAGAGTATACCTCAATAAATGTTAGCTGTTTTACTGTAACTACTGCTTTTATTGTTTTACTACTGCTGTTATTATTACCCTCAGCCAACGATGTTTCCAGCTTGTTGATATCCCGTGGTCTTTCAGATAAAGATTGTTTATGAAAGCAGCTAATTCTAAAATGGACTCAGTGACGGTTTCAGTATTTTAGCCAAATGTAAAGAAAATTCTTCTACAAGCTAAGGAGCAAGCCCTCGGATGCCTCACATCCACAGTGATGGTATTTTTTTGTGCTGGCGACAACCCTTAGAAAACAGAAACTCAGGCTGTGGCCCTGGCCTTGAAGCACTTAGCTCTTGGGTGAAGCTGCGGACGGCAAGTCTTCCTGGAGCATGACCGAGGCCTGTGGGCTGTGCCCGGGGTTTGTGGTTCTCTGTCCCCAGAGGCCCCACCCTGACTGATTGGTCACCCTCTTTACCCACCGTGCTCAGGCCTGTCTTGAGAGCATCGGTGATCCCTTCCTTTGGGCACCTCCAAGCCCAGTACATTTCTGTCACAGCTCTGTTGACTCTGCTTGTGTCTTATTCTTTACGTGTGTGTCATGGTTAGGCTGCTGCCTGCCTGTTATGACTGCCAGGACCCATCTTAACAGGGTTTAGCATCGTTTGGGTAAAGTTTATCAGCTCCAGTAACAGGCTCTTTGAAGAGCAGAGGCTGGAGGTGTGGCTGGTGTGGGCGCTGAAATGGAGTGGGTTAGGACACCTTCCCCGGTGCCTCTCGGCCCGACTTCTCCCCTTGGCTTTGTTCTCAGCAGGCTCTCCATAGGTGTCGGCATCCTGGCAGCTCGGCAGCCCCAGCTGAAGACCTGGGATGGTGTCTCGGGGGGCCCTTGGGGGAGGACTCAGTACCCCAGCCAGACCCTGGCACATGTGCTGACCCCTAGTGCCATGCACATGGGAGGTTCCCCAAAACAAAGTCATTGTGCTGACCAGCGGACAGGGAGGAGGTGGCAGGCTGCCCCAAGTGCCCGGCACTCCCTTAAGCCCCTGAAGGCCAGGGGTCTCTGGCTCACTGGGTTTTGTCCGCAGCCCCCTTCATGGTGCCTGGCAGTAAATCCCAGGCTTTGGATGCAGTTGTTGGTGAAGATAATTGGGACCCTCGCTTGGACCCAGCCCTCCTAAGGACTTCTGTGGCCATGTCTTTCAGTGGCATAAACAGTCTGAGCTGATTTGTATGACTTGTACCCTGCACAGCCCTGTGTGGTAAACAGGAGTGCGTGTTATTTCAGAGTCTGCATGTGGCAGATGTGGAGGACATTTCTCTGAAGCCTGTTGGCCTTCTTGGGGTCACAGTTCACGGATACTTAGTCTTGCTTTATGTCACTTGAGCAAGGAATAGAGATGTTGTCCATGTGTGAAGTGGCCCTTTTCCATCCAGCCAACGTTGACTGATTTAACTGGCATTTTTCAGACATGTTCCTTTACCAACACAAACATCATGCTTCCTCTTTGATAAAAGAGCTCTTTTCTCGAAGGGATGCAGATGTTTGCATTCATGTGTGCGTCTATGCATGCCATGGGCTCAACTTTCAGAATGGACTTTGTGCGGGGTGGCATTCTGAGTGGCTTTGTAATCTGTCCTGCAGGCCATGCTTCTCACAGAAACAGGCTCTCAGCTGAGGTGTTCAGTTCCCAGGCTGGCCCACCTCAAGCTCTGACCCACGTGGGTCTCACCAAGGAGCACAAACAGAACTTAAGAATATACATCTGCTCTGTCCCCAAATTAAAAGGAATAAGAATGCCACCAGTGAACGCCTCTGGTGGCGCCGGTCCTCGTGTGTAGGTGCCACCTTGCTAACATCTCAGATCACTCACTCCTGTTGGTGAAGGGCACGTAGGGCAGGCCGGTGCAGAGTGTCTGCTCCCACACTCCACTTCATGCCCCAGATCCACGATGGGCTAGCCTGGGATTCTCCCCAGCGGTGGTTGTACCCACAGGGCACACTGGGCGGTTTGTGCACACATTTCTGCTTGTCACAACAGCTGCTGGCCAGGGCTGCTGCTCAGCGTCCTGCAGCACACAGGACAGCCCTGGCAGCCGAGCCCGGCCTAGCCCCAAACATCACTAGTGCCGGTGACGAGACTCCCAGACTGTTCTTATTCCTGCCACACTTGGGAAGGAGCCGAGTGCAGACCGATTCCCGGGGGCTCCAGGTCCCGCAGTGGGAGTCAGGGCTGGCCTGGCCGTCCGCCTTCCTCGTTGTGCTCCCCTGTGAGTAATAGTTAAAAAGGTGGGCGGTGGTGATGACGGCTGCCGTCCAGTGAGTGTTGTCTCCCAGCCGTTGCTTTAAGCCAGAGGTTGACAAACTTTTTCTGCCACGGGCCAGGGAGTCAGTATTTTTGGCTTTGAGGGCCTGACAGTGTCTGTCACTGTAAAGCTAAAGCAGACATAAACAATATGTGAACAGATGGCCATGGCTGTGTTCCATTAAAACTTTGTTTTGAAAAACAGGCCACTCACTAACTTTGACCTGTGGGCCATAGTTTGCGGCCCCTGTTCTAAGTGGTTTTGTGTGGCATTTCTCATTTTTTGGGTGGTTTGTTACTCAGAAAGCCTGTGTTATAGTCAGAAGAATGTAGATTCTTTTTTAAAGAAGACCCAGGTGTGAATTTCGGTCCTGTTGTTTACTGCCTTGTGACTGCATCACTTGGCTTCTTGGGCCCCAGTCTGCACCTGTAGAGTGGGGGCAGCTGTGCCGACCTCACAGTGGTGTTGAGACTTAGCAGGGGCCTGACAGAGAGATGTTGCTTAGGAAAGGGTGGTCCTCTTGTGCCCTCGAGCAAGTGACTTAGCCTCTCTGAGCCTCAGTTGCCTTGCCTATGAAATGGGCTTGCTGGCTGTAGATAATAGTAGCTAAGACTCATGCAGTGCATCTCCGAGCCAGGCTTTCCGCAAGAATAGAACCATTTAATCCTCCCAGTGCTCTGTGAGCTAACTGGGTGCCATGGTACACTTTACAGAATGAGGAAATTGAGTTTTGGAGAGTTTCAACAATAGCCTACGGTGATATCCTGGCATGTAGTTGAGCCGGGCAGCAGAATCCCAGAGCCATGGTTCTTAACCAGTGCGTGAGTCCCAGGAGCCCGTGGCAAGTTCCAGAGCTGATGTCGCCGTCCTGACTCTTCTCACCTCCCATCAAGTACTTTCAGCCCAGTGTGATATATATGGTGGTGGATGGGTCTGGGGGCAGTTCAGAAGGAAAAGCTTGTCTTCCCTGTATTTGTTTCCTAAGGTTCCTGGGGCAGAGCCCTGGATACAGAACATGGTTTCCGCTCCATTCCTGCTGCCCATTCTCACTTGTGTACTACTGGAGGATGCCCTAGCTGCCCTCCCCACACTGAGAGCAATGTCGTTTCTGATCTTTTCAGGCCTTTGAAGCCAACTACAGCTCCTCCTTGGCTCACAGGCTGCCCCTGTGTTTGCTAGGAGGCTGTGGCTTTGCCCGTGGCTCCCACCGTGATCCGGGGTTGTGGGAGCTGGACAGGAGGAGGGCCCAGATGCCCAGGTGCCCAGGCCTGCCTGGCTCTTCTCCAGATGAGCATCCTGGCCTCAGCTGCTCTATCCCAGCTTCCTAGGTTCTTGACCGTGCTTTGTTCCCAGAACCTCCAATGGGGAGATTCTGAGATGGCAGGACAGAGGAAGGACTGGCACCTTCTCCATGTGCTCCAGGTGGGCCCCAGGGCCGGGCTGTGGCAAAAATGGCTGCAGAGGCTGCTCGAAATTTGATTTACTTTAATTTTATTTATGTGCTGAATTGTTCTAAAAAGCATCTGAAGCAGCGTATCTTTTGTATAGGTGCTGGGAGCAGAGCTGTTCTATCGGGTACACTGTGTCACCATGGCACCTTCCTTAACCTCCCTGAGCCTCAGTTTCCCTGTCTGCAAAGTGGAGATGTTAGAATACCTATTGCAGAATGTTGTTTTGAGAATAAAATAATTTACAGTCCAAGTGTTAGCTATTTTTGCTGTTGCTAATGTTATTACTACTATACTCACCTTAGGAAAAAATTGATGGTCAGGGAGGATGAACTTTAGTCTGGCTCAGAACCAGGGGGTGGGCGTGGGTGTGTGTACACATTTGTACATATGTGTGACCTCATCGCTGAATGGCTGCATCTAGTTTTCCCTTGCATGAAGCTTTATGATTTTCTATGGATTTTGAGAAAATTAACATTTGCTGCTAGCTGAGATTGCTCATTAGTAGTCATGGCTTTTAGGAATGTCTTGGTAGAGTAGTTTTATTGGTGATATTTAAAAAATCTCTTAACTCTGTGTTTATCCCTTCTGCCTGTCTGAGCTATGGCTACACATCCTTCCCCATCCTGATCCTGTTTAAAGCTGCAACCGAAAGCTTGAGAAAGACCTGGTGTTGGTGAGATGGCTGTGGCCCCCTTAGGTCCTTTGGCAGATGCTGTGGGCTAGTGTGAGGAAATGATAAATGGTGATTTAAAAACCTGAGCCGTCTGGAGAACTCTTGGATGGAATGTTTTAAAATCATAATACAGACAAAGCCTCGTAACTTGGGATGACTTCTACAGAGCTGCTAGTTGATGGGCCTTTGATAGAGAAACACTGGAGACAGAGGTCTGGGGCTTCCCTCATGAGGTTCTGTCTTCCTCCTAGAGGGTCTTCGGGGAGAAATAGCAGTGGCTGTTAGCATGTGCTGCACGCTGTGTAAAACGCCTGGCATGGGTTATCTCCTTAAATCTTGGTTTGTAAGTAGATGGCTAAAGGGGAGGTTATTCTGATTATAAAGGATTTTTTCCCCTCCAAGATGAATTCATTTGTGGGACTCCTTTAAATCAGAGATTGGAATCTGGCAAATCAGGCCGTATCTGGCCTACAGATCTGTTTGATTTGGCTAATGCAGTTTTAAAAATCTAATTTATTGACAGTTTTGAACAACTTAGACATATCCTATGAAGTCTTTTATTTCTGGTTTCTCTTGAAAAAAATTAAGATCCAACAGCAGTGGGTCTGTGCTTGCTCTGGGCTGAGAGTGGTGCCCCATTTCCAAGAGGTGCGCCTGGCCCCAGCCCCGTGTCCCCCCAGGCTGTTTATCTCACTGTGCCTGCACGGTCCCTATAGGCACTTACGTTGGTCCCTCTGCTTTAAATCGTCAGCCTTCTCAATCTTTTTAAAGCAGCAGCTTCTCAAATTTGATTTCATACAAACCTTCAGGCATGTCATCCATTCACTACTCACTCAGCAACGGTGTGCCAGAAAATGAAATTAGCCAAGATCCATACATGGGGAGGTTGGTTGGCTGTCCCTTCCTGACCTTTCCTATGGGAAATGGCTTAAATCGTAGCAGGGAGAGGGAACAAACCTGCTACAGTACTTCCCACAGTGGTGTCCTGTGACAGCGTGGCTTTTTTGGCCATCTGCGGGCGGTCACGTTGCTGAGGTCTTAGATGGCCGGGTGATAGATCTCTGGGAGCCGTAGGCTCCAAGTAGGGAGGGGGCGTGGGGGGTGCTTCAGAGGTGGGAAAGGATCCTCACTGTTACCCGAAGTTGTCGCTGCCTGGGGTGTAAGGATTGTCTCCAGCAGTGAAGAAAGGCTCAGGCAGTGGTGGCCAGGGGTCATAATAATAGCAGCGGCTAATGCTGCTCTGCCTTCTGTGTGCTAGACAGCACGCAGAGTGCCTCACCCAGACTACTTCATTTACTTACCTCGATTACTGGTGGTTTTTTCATGAAAATGTCAAGGCCCAGCAAAGATGAGTACGTGCTAAAGCTCATTCGGCTCATAACAGGCAGGTTGGGGCTTGGACCCAGCAGTGACCCTTGCCACGCCCACCTTCCCCTGCCTCCTTGGGCGGAGGCTCATCCTCTGAGATTGTCTGTCCATCTCTCTGTGTGTGAAGATGGCCAGGGCACTTTATGTCTTGGTTAAACTTATCATATTGGAGGAAGAACTAACTGGCCCTTAGGGAGGTAGAAAAACATAATTTACATTTTAAATAAAATAAAATTAGACTATTGCCAGAGACCCAGAGGCACTGTTAGCTACCCAGAGTAGCTAACAGGAGGTTGCAATTACTTAAGGTTTCAGTCTTCTAGCTTTTAGAGAAAGTTTGGTTTGGAACTCATTTTAACACAGGTAGAGCCAAGGTGTTCAAAACAGAGTCTGCTCAGCATCCCACGACAGTGTGGGAGCCATAAATAAATCTGACTGCAGAGCAGTTCTTGGCAGGAATAATAATAAAAAAAAGTTCGGAGCAGGTGACATGTAACTGTTCGCACTGCCCTACATCTGTCACGACGCTGCTGAGATTGGCCTGGGCACGTTGGCACATTTCCCGGGCTGCTCCTTGTATTGTGGTGACTCAAATACCTTAAAGTTCTGTCCTCTTAGTGAAGGTAGTTGGGACACTGTTTTCTCTTTGGCCAGGGTTTGCATTTAAACTGGTGATGCCTGCTCTTGGTGCATACTAAGGGAGGGCAAGTGAGAAAGCGCTGTTCCCCCACTTTAGAGACGGAAGACCAAGGTACAAGGAAGCCGTGTTTTCCTGTAGCCGCCCCCGAGGCTGGTACTGAGGAAGCTGTACAAGGCCAAGGGACCGAACCTTAATTGAATTCCAGCACTGGCCAGGCCCTTGAGAGTTCTTCCTCAATTTTTCTTCTTAGCCATCCCAGGCAGCCAGAAGTGGTAGACTCATTAACTGACAAGGACACTGAGTACGTGACACTGAGCTAAGTTATGTCCCCTGTTCAAGGTCATGCAGCTAGTCAGTGATGGATCTAGGATGGAAATCTAGATTTGTCTTCCTTCAAAAGCCGTGCTCATCTCACAGTGCCACATTGCCCTCAGGGCTGTTAGACGTCAGTCTTTTAACATACCCACTGAAGTTCCACCTTTCCCAGGGCACCCATTTGAGTGTTGGCTTTAATCACAGAGCAGCCTTTCCAGGATGTCCTGAAAGAGGCAGCTGCCGCTGAGGCATGGTCCAGCAGCTCAGAAGCGGCCACAGAGGACCAGACACCTGCCTCCTTTCCGTCCTGCTCCACAGCGGGTGCTTCCGTCTCTGCCCGGTACCTCCTCAGCAGCTCCCATGCTCTCGGCCTCTGGCTCACCACCCAAAGGGAGGCAAGACCAACTTCTTTCTCCAGATGCTTCTGCAGACGTCTCCTCACCTCTCCTGGACTCTGCTGTGGCCAGCCCTGCACCAATCACCCAGGTGGGGGTGGCAGTGGGAGAGGGACCTCTTCACTGGGTAATTTGTAAGAGCTCTTGTCATCTCTAGTATAGAAATATTTTCCTTAGATCTGTCATTTGCCTGTTGTAGGACCCAGGGTAACATAAAAATGCTCATCTTTGTTCAAAAATTAGCATAAAAATGTCTTCCTTCTACAGTCTCTCTCTTGACCTGTCAGGGTATTATAAGATTTTGTTTTCTATTTGAGGTCATGCTTCCTTGAACATGGGGTTACTCGCAGGGCAGGTGCAGACCCTTGCAGATACCTGGGGCCGTGCCTCATGACGTGCCACATAGGTGTGTGTCCTCTGCCTGTAACACATGCTCCATTGCCCCATCAAACTTCAGTCAGAAAGTACTGAGTTAAAGAGAACATCATAAAGAATTTCAAGATGGTGAGCACGGAGTTTTAAGCCCCAGGTGCAAGGCCCACCTGTTCTGTGCACAGGGCCCCGTGTGGCTGCACTGGTTGTTCACATGCCCATGAAGTGGGCCCTAGACCATTGACTTTGTTCATGGTCATTGCCATACTAACGTTCTGACTTTTTATGTAGTTAAGTACGTCCATCTTTCATTTTAGTTTCTGGGTTTCTGGCTTTTGTAAAGGCAAGCCCAGGTTCTGTTGCAAGGGAGAGGAAGGTGTGCTGGGCAGTAAATGCAGGCGTCTGTTGTTAAGGGAGTCGGATGGGAGGTCGGAGGCTGTGTGTGTGCGCCTGTCAGGTGGTGGTGTCAGGGAGTGGATGGAACACGGGGATCTGAGGAGACCTTCAAGGGTTTTTTGATGTAACAAACCTGTTGCTGCCACAGTAGCTCAGACATGCCTGTTGCAATCAAACAACATCCTCTAAGGGCTCTGTCCTTGGCTCACACACTATTTTCTTTGACTACCATCAGTTCCGTCCATGCCTCCATTCTTTCAGTTGAGAGATACTTGTACCTCCCTTTGCATCTGAGAGACTGGACAGCCAGCTTGTCCCTGTCTAATAAAAATGTCTTCCCTTCTGCAGGGGCCCTGTCCCTCCGTCACCACTCTGCCCGCCCCACACCTGGGGCGTGGGGGTCGAGGTGAGAGCTGTTCCGGCCCCATCCCCATCTTCACCTCATCCCCAGTCTCTTTGGATGATTTCTTTTTTAACTTACTGAAACCAGTGAAAGTTTGTGTGTTAGCACCCCTGGCAGAGCAGCAAGTTGTCTTAAAACACCTGTTTTATTTGATTTCTGGCTAAATTTACAAAGCGACATATGTGTATGTTAGTCAGTCAATACTGAAATCACATGCCAGGTCCTTCCCCAGAATAAACTGCTCACAGAGAGGGGACACCTGCAGAGTTGGCCCCCTCTGCCGGCCTTGCTCCTGCCTTTATGGAGCTGAGATTCTAGCAGAGGCGTGAGACCACGACCAAGCTGGCAGTAAACACGTTAGTCCGGGCATATTGGTTATCTGTGTCTGTGAGAGATGACTCCAAATCTTAGTGGTTTAAAACATTTTGTTTATTGTTGATTTGTGGCTAAATGTACCATCCAGCACATGTATGCACCAGTCTGTCAGTAGCAATCAGAAGGCAGTTCCCTCCTGGGCTTTGGGTCCTTCCTGGATGTCAGCCACAAACAGCCTCAGCCCCTAGCTCCTTGTCATGGGGCCTCTCCTCAGGACAGCTGACACTGGGTGGCTGGCTTCATGAGAGGGAGCCAGTGAGAAGAGGAGGTGGGCAGGAGGGGTGCTTATTTGAGCAGTGGTGTTGCAGTGCATTAGCCATTTCTGTTCACTTAGAATCAAGTCACCAGGTCCAGCCCACACTGCAGGGGAAGGAGTTACTTGCAGGCATGAGATGAACAGAGACTAGTGCCGGGAAGAGCTTCCATGGGCAGGGTGGCCAGGGAATGTCACTCTGCAGATGGGATGATTGAGCCAAGTCCTGAGCAACAGAAGGAAGAACAAGAAGGTTGAGGGTGACTCTGAAATGGGGTGGGGCTCATTGGAGCAGCTGGGAGACCACTGAGTTGGGGCGTAGGTGTGGGATTCAGCTGGTGAGGTTGGCAGGGACCAGCCCTTGCTTAGGGTCCTGTGGTAACAGGGAGCTCATCACCTTACAGAACAGCTTGTCCCATTGAGGGTTAATTGTCATCATCAGAAGTTGTGCTTCATTGTTGAGCTGGCACTGGCTACAGGGCCCTGGTCCTGCTTCTCTACTTGGAACCATGAAACTCACTGACCACAGCCGGCCCCCTGGGTGCAGTGTGACGGGCTGGGTATCATGACAGGGTCCCTGACCTCGGGGAGCTTCTGGGCCGAAGAGAAAGGCACAGGCAGCAGGCAGAGGGCACTGTGTAGGAGGGACACATGGCCTGAGGGGTGTTGGAGGCAGACTGACCAGTGCAGGGGTGGTAGGAGGGGGTCCAGAGGCGAGAGCACTGGCCTGGCATGTGGGGTGCTGCAGGCAGATGCTGCCTGGTAAAAGGAACAGAACCTGGGACTGCAGAAAAGTAACCCGGTGGCTGCTGTGGAGGGAGGAGGAGCTGGGACAGTGACCTGGAGTGTGGGGGCAGGTTTCTCAGAGATGGAGAGCAGCTCAGAGGTGAAGTCATACGTGGAAGGTCACAGTTGCCTCTGTTGAGAAGGCCTCAGGGTGTTGCGCTGGCTTCAGAACTAGCCTTTCCTGGTGTGGGGTGTGCTTGGGGGAGCCGGGGGACCAGGGGCCGGTGTCCTGTGCAGTGTTTTCTTCTCCTGTCTTCCTCACTTCTGCCCATTGCACTCTTGCTCTTTTCTAGGCACTGTCCCTGGAAGTCTGTGTATGCAGTTTATTTCACTGATTCTTCATACCCTGCAGTGGGCTGGGCACCATCACCCTGTTTTAGGTGGGACTCAAGGCCTAGGAGGTCGGACAGTCTGCTCCTTCTCATGGTGTGGGTTATGGGGGCGCGTCCACCCTGGGGACCCCTGCCTCCAAGCCTGTCCCCTTTCTGGAGGCCACATACCTTCTCTCTTTTCCCTTTTCCAAAGTCTTGGGTCAGAAAGCACACAGGGTCCATTTGAAAATTCCCCACAGAAGTTGCTGGACTCATGGAGCAGGTATAGAGAGGGGCTTTGCTTTTGTGGGGAAGAACCTCCTGCAAGTAGGTAGGGGTGATGGCAGGCACTTCCCTCACTTCATCTTGGTGGGCAGACCCTCCTGGCAACCTCAGTGACTCACCAATCCTTTCACTGGTGACTTTTGAGCATGGACTGCATGCCAGGTGCCATGCTTTGTCCAAAGATACAGCAGTGAGCGAAACTACAGCTCCTGTGTCAGCTGCCCCAACTCCAGGCTAGACAGAGACACCGAAGCATGAGGAGGGTTAAAGCTGTATGCTCAGGGCCATAATCCGGGAAAGTAGACTGAGGCCACCTTCCACATTCCTGCTGGAGATGTGATGATCTCAGCTCAGCTGACATTTTGTGAGCAGGACCCAGGAGTTCTGGCCCCATCAGCAGGGCCAGTGGGAGCTCGGCTGGCCAGACAGGACCTGCCAACCAGCAGAGGAGTGAGTCCAGGCCTGAGATCATGGCCTGAGGCTCATGGTTCATGCCCTACCCAGCCCTCCTCTCACTGCTTTCCTCCTCTTTCCTAGAGCAGCCAGCAAGAGCCACTGAATGGAGTGTCTGTCTTAGTGCCCTCAGCCTGCCATGAAGACACCAGTCTGGGAGGCAGACATTTATTTCTCACAGTTCTGAAGGCTTGGAAGTCTGAGTTCAGGGCACCGGCAGGTCCAGGTCTTGGTGAGGGTCTGCTTCCTGCTGTGCAGATGGCCGTCTTCTCCCTGCATCCTCACATGGCCGGGAGGGAGGACGAGCTTCCTTGTCTCTCTTCTTCTAAGGGCACTGCTATAGTCTGGATGTTTGTGTTCCTCCCCAAATAAATATGTTGAAAACCTAGTGTCTAGTGCCCATCAGGAGGTGGGGCCTCTGGGAGGTGGTTAGGTCATGAGGACAGAGAAAGAGATGAATCAGGTCGGGAATGGGATTCATTCCCAATACAGGAAGCCCCAGAGAGCTCGTCCCCTTCCACGCCGCAAGGCACAGCAAGAAGCAGACAGTCTGCCTCCCTGCAGAGGGCCCGCACCACAGCCTACCGTGCTGTCTCCCTGGTCTTGGACTTCTGGCCTCCCGAACTCTGAGAAACAAATTTCTGTTATTTACATGCCACCCGGTCTGTAGTATTTTGTTACAGCAGCCGGAACAGTCTAAGACAGGCACCAGTCCCAATCACGAGGATTCACAGCCCCTCATCGCCTCCCATGGGCCCTGTCTCCTGATGCCATCACCCTGGGGAGCACACTTCCCCACAAGAGTTTTGGTCAGCGGACACAGACGCTGAGCCCGCAGCACCAGCTTACACAGCAGAGGGTGTGGGATGCGCCCTGGAGCTCTAATGGGGTTGAATGGTTTTTTTCAACATCTGAAGAATTCTTACTGGTAATTTATATGCTTTTCTCCCCATGTGCTACACATACTTACCGAGCACTTTCTGGGTGTCTGTCACTGTTCTGGGCCCTGGCAGTACAGACACACAGGCAAAAATCACTGCCTTCCCGTTGCTTGCCTCTTGTGGGGGTGAAGTGGGCATGAGGGGACAGTAGTCAGGTGAGGGTGAGGGCATATCACAATCAGACCAAGAGTGAGGTGATGGGGGCAGAGAACTAGGTGAGATGGGGCGGACTTGTAAGGCCACACTGATAAGATAGTCTGGAACTAGAAGCCGCTGGTGGGGGAGAGAATGAGCTGGGTGGTGGCTCTCTGGTCAGGGAAAGCCCTATGCAGAGGCAGTAGCCAGCGCAAAAGCCCGTGTGTTCAAATAGCAGAAGCAAGGCTGGAAGGCTGGAGGAGACGGCGGGCAGTGGTGGGGGCCGAGGGTGGGGATGCCTGCGCAGGTCAGGCCTTCCAGGCTGTTGAGATACTTGGCTTTGACTCTGAGCCAAATGGGGAGCCGCTGGCAGATTTCAAGCCGAGTGATGGTGCCAGTGTGTGAGCTTCTCTGTTGAAAGCAGGGGGACAGTGGGCAAGGGCAGTGATATGGCTTGTGGCCTCTCCCAGGAGCCCAGGGGAGACCGCATGGTGGCTTGGACTAGTGTGCTGATGGAGCTAAGAAGGTGGCTGGATCCAGGGTTTGCTTTGAAAGGAAAGCCATCAGAGATTCTGGCCTGAGCAAATGGGAGGCAGTACAGTGTCATTGTGTGATGGGGAAGGCCGGGCAGGTCTGGGAGGAAAATCAAGAGTTCAGCCTTCAGGTCACTTACTTGAGGTCTGGGAGGCCTGTTAACATCCAAGTGGTGCTCTTGAGTAAGCCCTGGAATGTGTGAGTGTTGTGTTCCCAGCAGGAGATAAAAATTTCGTGGTCACTAGATGTTATTTAAAATCATCGGATGGTCAGAGGTCATCTAACGAGGCTCCTCAAGTCCCACTGTGAAGAACGCGGCTTGCAAACATCTCCTTACCCGGTAGCCCAGATGTGTAATGAGGTGAGGGGTTGTGTCCCTGTGACAGGGAGTGGCAACACGAGGACAGTCCTTACGCATCAGCTGTTGTGTTCAGCATCTTCCCTCTCATCCCAGGTCTGGAAAAATGATATCAGGTGCTAGGAAGAAAAGAATCAAGAAAACAAACAGATTTTGCTACGAAACTGGTGCAAAGTGCAAGTGTCGGGGCTGAGTAACCACTGATAACCCTTCCATGGCCACCCCCCCCCACCCCACCCCCACCGCTGCCTCAACCTGAATGTGCTGCATCCTCGAGCCAAAGTCGTATTCTCTCTGCAGCTGCTTCCAGAGAAGCCCGCACGTCATCTGCAGCTGGAGAATCTTCCTTGTGTGCTGGAACGGGTGTGTGAAGTTTTCTTCTTGGCATAAGTAGATTTCTACCTAAATGTCTCATCAGTGTCTTCAGAGGCTGATTGTCTAGGTCAGACATTGTCTTCTTAACTTGCTTCAGGCCTCTCTTTTCTCTGAAAAGGAAGTGCTGGTGTTCAGCCCACTTCCTTAGCCAGTGAGACCCAGGGCTGGAGGAGGAGGGGGTGCGCCCTGTTCAGAACCTTGCTTGTAAATAGGAAGCTCTTTCATTATTTGCTAAGGGTGGGTTGGCAAAGGAACCACTCTCTGCCTTCCCGCCATGACAGATTCCCAGGCAAAATGAAACCCGCCCTCTCACTGTGTACCAGGCGCTGTGCAGTAGGCCCTGTACGTATTGCCGCATTCTCTTAATAGCTCTGGAAAATGAGTATTGTTGCCATTCCATTTTACAGATGAGAAAACTGAGCTCAGACAGGCCGTGAAATTTGTATGAAGTCACACGGTAGCATTCACTCCAGGTCTACCTGAACCGACAGCGCAAACATTACCTCCATGGGCAAACCAGCAAGGGCTCTGTGTCTTAATGAGGGATGTCATCCTAGACCTCTTGATTTGTTGGATGTCAGCAGCCTAGGAGATGGGCCATATCTAATTCTTTTCTGCAGCCCAGTCCCTTCACCTTACACATGGAAAGCCCATAAGTAATATTTGTTTAATAAAAGTGGTTGGAAGAAACAGATTATGGACAGCCTGTGGCCCGAGACCGTATGGCGTTTCCTAGTGGGGAATTCACGATGCTGTCCTGCAGCCTAGAGTCTCCTTAAACAAGTGCATGTCATGTGCTAGGAGGGATTGAGCTGCTCCAACTCTGACCCTCCTGGACAGGTCCTACCACTCCGCACAGACAGCCTTTAGCTTCGTGAAAGGAGGAACATGTTATCACTGCTGGGTAAAGATGGGTGGCGATGAGTTTCTTGTGATTGGAGGTGGTCAGGCAGAGACTAGGTAATGACCTGGTGGCTCTGTTAGTCAGGCCTCTAAGCCAAATGACAGAAATCCCAGCTCGGGCTGGGTTTAACAACCAGTGAAGTCTGTCGGTTCACGGAAACCCTGGGTTTGTCTAACCTCAGGCCAGGCAGCATCCCAGGGTCCAGTGATAAAATGTGGGTGTTCTTTTTCTGTTGCTTTGTCTCTGCTTCATGGTCTTTATTCTCAGGCAGGCTGCTCTTTTTGTGACAGTTTCCAGCAGCTCCAGGCTTACATCCTACGAGCTTAGCAATTCTGGGGAAGAGAGAGGGTTTCTTTCCCATTAGCTCCAACAAGATTCTTGGAATTGAGTCTCCCACCATTCCTGAGCCAATCACTGTGGCCAAGGGGCTGACATGTGCTGATTGGCAGGGTCAGGGCACACGCCCACTGGGCAGTGGGGTGGGTGTGGGCAGCCCTGCAAAGCTGCTCCAGGTAAGAGTGGAAGAGGGGTGGTTCCCCAACAAAAAGCTGGTGTCCATTAGCTGAAGTAGAGAAGATTCTGGCCAGAGAAAAAACAGGAGCTGTTCAAGAAGAGCATCACCGATAAGGGCCCTTTAAGGAATTGCAGAAGATGGCTTTTTAAAAATTCTTCTAAGGTGTAATGATTAGCTTGAGTTCTTAGTCAAAAAATATTTGTTGCTACTGCTTTTTCATCTCATTTTTATGTTCATCATCTTCATTTCCATCCCTTTCCTGGGATAACTAACTGTAAGGGAACCTAGCTGCATGAGAACCTGGTTAATTTCTCAGATGCAGAATCAGGACTCTGCAGAGGAAGCAGATCTTTAGTTGAAGCCTGACCTTTTATTTGAAGTCCCATTCTCTGCGACTGGGCACAAACAAACTGTCCCTTGGTCAATTAGCATTTACAACCCTGAGTGTTAGAATGTAAGCTCAAGGGAGGTAGGGATTTTGTCAGTCACTTCACTGTTATATCCCCCGTTAGACAGTGCTTGGCACGTAGTAGATGCTCAGTATTTACTGGATAGATGGATGGATGAATGGATGAATGGATGGATATGGGGGTAGAGGGGGAAGAGCTTGTTTTCTGAGCTGCACAGACTTGGATTTGAATCTGAAAGTTCTGGGGAAATTGATCTTCGATTCACCTGGTGTAGTGTGACTACTCAGGGACATTGGGTGGTTATTTTCAGTCACTTGTTCCAAGTGTCCAGGTAAACAAGAGGCTAGAACCTCCAGCAGTTGGGAGGCCCAGAGAGAGCTATCTTCCTCTTCCTTCTCCCCCAGCTTGAGGAAAGAGCATGTCTTAGGATGTGATGAGGTCGCCCTGATCACCTGCTGTCTTGGGCATCAGGCCTCTATAGGCTTTTGAAGGCAGGGATCCTGTAGGAGGAAGTGTTCCTGAGTCTCCTGTTGTATGGCCATTTATATGGAATATTTTTCTTTCCTTCCATTAAAATAACCGATACCATTTTCCCATCTTTGTCAGCATCTTCCCTTTATTTATATTACCATCACATGAGGAGAACTCTGCTCACAGCCTCTTTATGTCTCTGTTTCCTTACCTTCAAAATGAGAATGCTGCCTAGAAGGGATGTGAATGTTACAGGGAAGGAGTGTTGACAAAGGACATAGGACAATGGCACCTGGAATGCAGTCAACCTGTAGTTAGTGTTCTCACTGGAGTCCCGTGAGAGCTCTACATTATATCTGGGCCCTCACGGAACAGGATATGCTTGCTGGGCCCATTTAGCAGACAGAGCACATGTATTGGGTTGGATACATTTGGGTTCAAATTATGGTTTCATGACTTTGTTTTATGACCTTGAACAAATGATTTAACTGGAGTCCAGCTTCCTCTTCAGTGAAAGTGAAACGTAATACGTACTTCCCATGGGTGTTATGAGGCAAACGTCTTTGGATTGTATGCCATTCTGCATACTTCCAGGCCTGTTGTGAGACAGGGAGGTACAGAATTGTTAAATTGAAGGATTGTGTTATCATAGGCCTGGTTCTGCTGCAGGAACAGTCTTACCAAAATAAAAGTTTGTTTCCCATTCATACTCCGTGTCCAGGTGGGGTGTCCAGGCCGAAGGCTGGGAGTGTTCAGCTCCACATAGTCACTCAGGCCAACAGAGGCTGCGTGGTCTTGCAGCTGCACAATCTGGAGAGCACGGCTTTCTCAGTGTGGCAGGCGCTGGGCAGCGGCACGGGTCCTGAGCGGCGGCCCTTTGCTCAGACTCAGAAGTGACACATGTAACTTCTGATTGGAGCCCTTTGGCCAGAATTGTCAAAGGGGGTTGGGAGACATGGGGGAGCAGATGGATGAGAACATTTGTTTTCTCAGTGTCATTCCCACTTTGGGGCTAGGGCAACTGTGGGCTCATGACTTCACAGCCAGCCAAGTCACTTCTGGGCCAACACTTTCTGCCAGTAGGGAAAGAAATTTAGGCCTAAAGCCCCCAGCTTGATAGATGCCACTGAAAAGGTGAGCTCCCTCTTCCCTCTACCAGGTTCTGGGAGGCAGGCATGGTCTTGCTGCATAACTGATCGCGCAAGTAGTAGAAAGGGGAAGATCACATTCGATGAGCCACTCTCTTGGGGTTGGGTGAGGCAGGGAAGTTCTGTGATATTGTTGCATTTTTCTTCACTAAGGATATCCTGGGGGCTTGAGTGACCCAGACCTGTGGCCCTTAGTGGACAGAAGAAGAAGAACTGATACTTGCTGAATGCCTGCTGAGGGACTTAACGCATATATGTTCTCAAGTTACACCCCACACACCCCTTTGAGTGAAGAGGTTGTGATCTCCATTTTGCTGGTGCAGCAGTGAGGCTTAGAAATGGTCAGAACTGTAGAGAAATAATAGTTGCTCCTCTTCGTGGGGCGTAACCAGCCAGGATCTAGCTT
This sequence comes from Smutsia gigantea, assembly GCA_032199065.1. NCBI lineage: Eukaryota > Metazoa > Chordata > Mammalia > Pholidota > Manidae > Smutsia > Smutsia gigantea. The sequence goes on from JAVSCE010016793.1 coordinate 298,696, forward strand.
CAGTCCCAGTTTAATTGACATGTTTGTTTTTTAACAATCCCATCTTGTCTTTCCACTCTTAGAGCTTAAGGAAATTTTAGGGCTGCACATGTTGTTGTGTGCTACTGGAAGCTATGAGAGTCCAGATCATAGTTTCAGTGTTGTTTATTGAGCCCTGGTTATATATCAACTCATCTAACCCTCATGGCAGCCCTGTGATGTAAGTACTTCTGTGGCCCCCACTTTGTAGATGCAGAAACTGAGGCCCAGAGAGGTTGAATGACTTGCCTAGTATCACCCAGCATGTCACTGGCAGATCGGGATCCCAGTCCTGGCCCTCTGGCTCCAAGTTCAACCTCCAAACCATTACCCCACTATGCCCACTTATCCTGGAGCACAGCCTCCTTCTGTACAGGTGTTTGTGCCCACGGTTTACAACTTGGCACAAAGAAATGACTGTGTCGTCCACCCTGAGAGAAGCCAGGCAGTCCTTACCTGAAAAGGGCTCCTCTCAGCTTTAAGGAAGTGCTGTTTGGTATGAGAAAGGGACTCTCCAGGGAGAGAAACATTTTTTTTGATGCTTATAAAATTTAATGCTTTTCACTTACTGTCTTTCTTTTGAAACAGGCATAAGTAATTGAGCCATGCTTGAAATATTCAGGAGATCTCTATGTGTTCCTTCCAAGGGGATACGATTAAAAATGCGCATTGGCCTCCGCCTCCCCTGAGTTCTAGAAGATACTAGAATGTGACAAAGAGGCACGTAATTTCAGAATTTACATCTATATATGAAATTATGAGCTTTTAGCACCCTGCATGTTAAAAGTAAAAGCAACACTTCAGGGTGAAATATTTTCTGGAGAAACCTCTGAATTGGGGTGTGAGTGTTCAGTCATGATGTGGTATACCTTCGTAGGCCTGGCACGCCTCTCTCAGGAATCATATTAAGCTGCCCTGTGGAGTCCCCACTGCGTGTCAGCCTGGGCACTTAGAGTTAGTTCTTGTCCCATTTGGTTCTCCCATTAGCCCTTCCCACTCAGCATGTCGGATCCCCACTTTCTAGCTGAGGAGATGGGGGCAGAAGAGCCAGAGATGTGGAAGTGGTAGAGCCTGGGTTTGAACTTGTTCTGCCTCCTGTCAGCTACCTCCTGCCCTGCAACCTCTGCTTAGCCCGGCTTCTTCTCCACCCCTCCCCTGCCCCCAGCTGGGCAGGTGCCTCTCCTCCCTGCTCCCAGGGACCTCAGTGTGTTCCTGCTGTGCCACTGGCCACACTGTAGGGGGACAGTCAGCATCCAGGTCCTCCGAGACAGGGAGCTCCCTAGGGGTCACCATCGACACCCAGCACCCTGGACAGTGCCTGACACACCACGAATGAGCAAACGAAGAGGCACTTACGGAAGTGTGCAGGGAGGCATGTCTGGAGGAGCTTTATAAAATAATGACCCCAGAGCCAAGAGAGGTTGTACCCTGTGGTGGTTGTGAGCATGGGCCTCAGGTTTGGGTCCCAAGTCCTCTGGTTTGTTAGTTTTGACTAGGACAAACCCTCCGTAAGTCTCCATCTCCTCTTCTATTAGATGCAGTTGATATCTGGGATGTAGAAACCACAAGAGCAGGGGATTTCATCTCTTGTTCACTACTATACCGACGGTGCTTAAAACAGATGCTCAGTAGTAGTTGTTGAATGAACGGGTCTGAGAATTTTCAGGTATTTAAGATGAGTTTCTAAAGAAGGGAATGTAGATGAACCGACCTGGGGACGATGCTTCAACCTGTGTTCGGCACAGAGTACGTGCTCAGTAAATGTTTGCACTTGATGGTGATGGCGCCCCCCACCACTGGCTACCTGCCCTGCAGCCGAGAAGCCTTTCTGTGCTGGTGAGGCAGATGGGGCCAGTGCCAAGCTGCCGTCCATCTCCGGGACCCTGGGAAATCGATAGTCATCCTCCATGAGCAAGTCTGTAGCGGCAGTGCTTCTGAAAGGAGAGGCCAGCAGAGCCTTTTAGAGTAATTCCTGACCCATTTTCACAAGCCCAGCCAAGCACAGTATTTTGCACTTGTAATGGGTTATAATTACAGCCGTTGTGTGATGCCAGGTAAACTGCATTATCTGCTGTGTTCACAGAAAGAAACCTTTGTCCTCTTTTTGTCCGTTGACCCTCCCATAATCGATCCAGCAAATATAAGCCCTGGAAGTATTGCTTTGTTGGTGGCTCTGTCAGTGACCCCAAGTAACAGGTGTGGAGTTGGGTGAGAGCCTGTGTTCCCCGCCAGGACTGTGAACTGCCTGGGACACAGCATTATCTGCTGGGCGACATGGAGGCTGGCCACGGCAGTGCCACCCCTCCCTCTGGAAGAGTTTTGTGTAACAAAGAAGAGCCTGGGTCTGGGCATCAGCTATTGTAATCATCTCCCTGTGGCCATGCACAGCTGTTTTTGTCCCTTTGGACCTCGGTTTCCTCCCCATGAATGGGAACAACAGTAGCCCATAGCATAATGCCTAAAGCCACTGTGTACATTTGTGCAGGTTGTAGACTGCACAAGGATGTGTGGCTCTGGGACCTTTAGGAACTTTTTCCAGCCCATGCTCTCTTCACTGATCTCAGGCCACATGGAAGTGTGGCCACTCAGAGGCACCTTTGCCCTGTTGGCATGAAAGAGCTTTTGTCTGTGGCCCTGAAGACGATTGATATGTAGTAAGTGCTCAGAAGGCAGGAACTGCTGTTGCCACTGTGAAGGAATAATTTATGGAGAAAATGGATGAATGGATCGAAGCAGTTAGGAAGGAGGTAAACTGAAATGTGCGTGGTCAGTGTCAGTCTTACCTTGAAGTATTTCTTCCCCTGCCCTTCCCACCTTGCCCCACCTGCCTTTGGTTGTATGCCATGCCAAGGAAATGAATGGGATGTCATTGATACGTATTTTAAAATTTTGGATTATGGGGAAGTTTTAGTGCTGATGAAGTGGTGTCACACACCTGCCGTACCCATTACACAGTCCCTTCCCGGAGCAATCCTACTCCATGGTTGGCCGTCCATTGCCCCCACCTCCATGTTGCTTGGAAGCAAATGGCTGACATCAGGTCATTTGGTTTGTCAACATCACTGAAATGTTTTAGACAGAGAAGGGCCATGGTCTGGTTTGGGTTTTAGGGGGGCCATTTGAACATCAGTTTGGGGGTGAGGTGGAGGACCAGAAGGGCAGCAGGGAGGCTGTCGTATGTGTCCAGGTGGGAGATGAGTGTGCTTCTGAACCAACGCTTGGATGCTGGATGTGGAGAGGGTCCAGATCTGAGAGAGGTAAGGCTGCATGGCGCCCCCAGCACTGGGCGTTTCTATTGGTGCCTCTTTAGTAGCATAGTAATGGCTAACAGCCATGGAGTGTTTGGCATGTGCCAAGCTCTGAGCTGAGCACTTCCTGTATATTAACTCCTTGCAATCTCACAAAAGCCCTGTGAAATTTACGCTGTGATCAACCTGTCTTAATGGATGAGAAACTGAGACCTACGGAGGCACAAGCAGCCTGCCCAACGTCACGGCTAGGAAGGGGGCAGGTGAGTTTTAACCCCAGGCTGCTTGGCTCCAGAGCTGGCACCTTAGACCCCATGCCATGCAGCCTCTCTGGTGCTGCTCCAGCAGCAGGGTGACAGTTGATGGGGACCAGTTTAAGAACCTTCCCAGCTGCACGGTGCTCTGTTACCCTTCTCGGAGGAACGCATCTTTCGGCAGAGGGCTGAAATGCATGGTTTTATTTTGTTTTTTTTTTCTCCTGTCATTGCTCATTTGTCTCAAATGAATGCCGGAAAGGTGTTGACTGAAATTTTATTACTGCCATCTCTGTACCTTCTGTCTGTGCTCCTTAAGGGCCATTAGTAGAAGGCAGGAAAGAAAAGGTGTTATCTGAGCTGTTAGCAGCTGCTGCCCCGTGTGACCTTCCTCTGCGGCTTGCCTGTGTGCTTTCTGAAAGGCCACGTGTCGGGGGAATGAGTGCTGATGTCACGGACTGGGCCCAGCAGCTGCGCTGCGGGGCTGTGACGGTTGCCTGAACATCTGTTTCTCAGGTATTCTAGTTTTAGGTGAGCTGTTGTTCATTCTGGGTGTTTCTTTGGCCCCTATTAAGCAGTAATCCCAGACAAATGTTTTTAAGTATTCCTTTTCTCAAGCTTGGTGTTCTGAGCACAGAGGGGCTTACTACAGGGGAGATTAAGGGAGTCTCTTTAAACTTACAAGCAAGCCACCCCCTTACCTCAGCGGCTCAGCAGACAAGCCCACCTGGCACTATGTTGGTGGCATTTCAGGGTGGATCTGTCTCACTGGCTTCGGATGAGCGTGTTGCTGGGGGCTTATGATGTAATGTTAAGGAGGACCAGTCCCAGGACGTCAGAGCTCCTCCCTCACCTCAGTGAACCTGGCAACTCCTGGGCCAGACCCCACACAAAGCAGAGTTGAAGGAAAGGGTGCACCGGATGGAAGATGGAAACTGGGGAGACGTGGAAGACAGGAGGCACCGGACTGTGAGCTCTGGGGTCAGACTGGCCCGCCTTGGCAGACTGCTGATTTTGGTGATTGCATCACCTTTCTGAGCCCTGGTTTTCCTCACCTGTAAAATGGGCTCGAAGGTCCATCTCCCAGGCTTGCCATGTGTGCTCATGTGTAAAGCCCCGAGAATGCTTTCTGCCCCTGGGAGGTGCCCATTGTGATTCTTCCAGGGTCACTGTGCCCGCGCTGGGTAGCGCTGGGCACTGTGGTTACTTTTTCCTTGTGACACACCTGTTCCACAGGGGGCGCTATCCTCATTGGACAGAGAAGATGGCAAGAATCAGCGATGTGAATTACTCACTCCAGGTCACATAGCAGTGAGTAGACAGACCTGGATTTGACCTGCAGGCCCCTCATTTACTAAACCCCACCCCAGGCACCCCCACCTGCAGGGCCCCTGATGCCGAACACCCCGAAGGAGTACCTGACAGTTCCCTGCAGTGTTTTCCTGTTGGAATTGTCATTTAGGAACTGGTTTCCAAAATGCCCTCACATGAAGCTAAATCCACTTTGAAGAAGGCTCATTCTGGTGCAGGCGTGCTCCCAGAATCTTCTCTGGGTTTCTCCTTTGGACCCTGAACCCCACGGGAGGGCTGCCTTGGTTGAGGTTCTTGCTCCAGGGGGTCCTTCCCTTCCCTTACTCCCAAGGGTCTTTCTGGAAGGGACACAAGCCCGACTGGCCCTCGGGAGGCTCAGAGGGCAGCGGGAGCAGCGAGCCCAGATCTTCCTCTCCATCCGCCTGCTGGTGACAGCCATTCCCTGTGGGGTTGGGGGCGCCTTTGCACAGGGGTATGTGTTTGCACCCGTGTATGTGTGGTGGTGTCTTTCCTGGCATGTGTGTGCGTGTGACGGTGCTCTCCGTCCTTCACCCTCAGGTTCAGCACCCCTGCCAGGCCCTCTCCTTTTCTGCTGGCATCTTGAGTCAGCAGCTTGGCAGTCTGGTGATGGTGTGTGGAGAGGCACAGGAGAAAGTCCAAAACATGGACTCAGAAATTGGACCCCAGTTCTGCTGCTTGCTTCCTATGTGGCCTTGGCAGTGTGCTTACCCTTTGTGTGCCTCAGTTTCTGTAAAATTAGGAGCAGTAACCACAGCTCCCTTCTAGGTACTGAGGTACTTGATGGAGCACTGCTAGGACAGTCCTGGTGCCAAGTGAGTGCTCTGTGGGCCTGACCCCTGTCCGCTGTCACTTCCCCATGCTCACTTCCCTTGAGTCTTTTGGCCTCCAGTAAAGGAGCAGATTGGCTTGAAAACTGGTCTACATCCTGCCCTGTTGGGAATTAGCTGTGCGGCCTTAGAAAGGTCTCTTAGCGTCTCTGAGCCGAGGCTTCCTCCATCCCCAAACAGATGCAATACTTGTCTTCATGGGCTCTTGACCCATCCCTGAAGGGTTACGTGGTGGAAAGAGGCTTTGGAGCCATAATAACTTGGTCCAGATGTCACCTGTCACTCGTGAGCTCTCTGAACTCGGGCTGTTTGTCAGCCATTACCCGTTTGCTCAGCCTCCTCCGGGAAATGGGCGTGATCAGGCAACCGTGTGAAGGGCTCAACATGCCAGGGTCCAGTCACGGCAGCTGTAATTTTTTGAGAACTTCTATGATCTGTGTCCTGGGCTCATTATTTTAGGTAATGTTGCTAATTTTCTTAGTTTTCAAGCCTTGATTGACACTCTATGAGAAAAAAATATATATACATTTAAAAGAATGATATATTGATAATGCTGGTTCTTTTTTTTTTCAACTCTCTTACTATATTTTATCCCAAAATGGTAGTATCCTGGCTTTCTTTTCATCCTTATTTCCTTATTATTCATTGTAGCGTCTATTCATTATTAATGCAAAACCTTGTTTCAAATATAGCATCTGTGTTGTAGGTAAGTGCTTCTCAAACTGTGTTGATGAAGTAGGTTTTTAAAAAAATTTCCAGTTCAGTGAATGCTAATACTTTTGTAAAATACAAAAAAAAAACCCCTAGAAACTTTGCTTGTCACCGATTGGTGGGGCACAGCATCCCAGCCCGGTTCCTGGGCCTGCTTCCCGTGGCACTATGGCAGCGCACTTCCGTGCTGTTACCGAGTCACACCCCATAGCAGTTACCCCGTCTGTTCTCGGCCAGCAGGCTTGATGCAGTTTTCCTCTGGCCTGTGGCTTTGTTCAGGTTTTTATTTATTTAATTTTTATAACTAGGGAATGGCCCAGTTGCAGTTCATTCCCAAGCCTGTGGAATGCTTCCCCTTTGTCTTTGCCAGTGTGTCCCAAATCTGATTGACTATTATGGTCCCTGGGGCCTCTAAAAGTACTGCCTTGGACTCTTTACCCCACATTGCGTCCGTGTTTCTGGGGGTGAGGCCCAGAAACCTGTTTTCAGCAGTCCTCCATGCGACTGGTGAGGGGCTCCCTGTGGGAGGCGGGTCGCACTGCACCACTTTCCCTTTGTTCTGTGGTGCAAACCCACCTCCTTAACCTCTGAAGGGCTCTGTGTTCTGCCACACCTGGGACGAGTGCAGAGAGCACAGAAGGTGGGCCGCCCCGCCCCTTCCTGACTGACGGCCTGGCCCCTGGAGCCCGGAGGCCTCTGCTGTAGGAGGGCATGCCCGGCCTGCAGCAGGGGTGCGAGCGAGGGTCACGAGCTGATGGACATAATGCCTGGAAGAGGCCTGGCACACAATTGATGCTCAAAAGCGTGTAAGGGAAAAGAGCCCTGGTGGGCCTAATCTCAGAAAGAGGTTCCATATCCCTCCCCACAGTGTGTAAATGGGACCAAAGAACAGCTTGTGCGTTTTATGAAACTTGGGTAGATCCTGAGGCATCCAAGTGAATGTTCTCAGGGTTTGGGTATATGACCAAAAGACCCTCAGTTGCTGTTAAAATTTGGGGGTGTCTTGGTCTCATTAATCAGGAAGTGTCTAATTAAGCAACTGAAGGAGGGTGAAGCATGATTTACTTGAATGTGATTAGATATAACATTCTGATATGAAAGGAAATGCCAGAGGCTTTTTTTTAATTGCTTTCGTGATTTGGCAGGTAATTATGATAATTCCTGGGATTTTCACAGACTTAAAAGCTTTTTCACAGCCACATTATTTTTGGAGATCTTTTCCCCCAATGCTCCAGCTGGAATGGATTGCTCAGTCTCCTGAAACTCCCAAGACATCCTCTTCCAAAGCCTAACTCAGATGTCGCTTCTTGGTGATGCTTCCCCCATCCCTTATGCCAGGTGTACCAAGCAGGCGCCCTCTATAGGCCACCACGCTGGCTGACTGGTTATGGCTGCCTGAGTGTTTTCTTGAGGAGGGAGTGCAGTGATTGACTATTGGTGTCTGCCAAGGGCTAGGTGAGAGTAGCTGAACCTGATACATTTCCCCCATTTCTTGTGGTTGGGCATTTAGGTAGGTTCTTGCCATTTGGAACTAAACTTAAGCTTTGAACACGTGTGCAGGTGGAGGGCAGGATAACTCCCCAGCAGTGGTTTGCCAAGTCACAGGTGAGTGATTTTAAAAGTGGGATAGATATTGCCAAACAGCTGTAACTTAGGCTTCTTAAATCTTTCTGTTCTCTTCTCCACAGCCTAAAGGACAAAACCCAAATGGTAACTGATAAGCATTATACCTTATTAACTCATGAGTCTCGCCCCTTCCAGTCGCACCTCAGGAACCAGATCTCTGCCAGCCTGATGTTCTCCTGGGCCTTTCAGAGTCAGGGTTCCACCCCCCAGTCCTCTGTCCCGGGCTGGCCTCTATTGGAAGCTGCATCAGCTGTGGCTGTTGTATCTCCACTCGGCATTTGCTTTTGCTTTGTCACTGTCATTAGTGTTGTCAAATGGCACTTTTTCCTTAACCGCCTTTGGATTAATTTTCAAGGAGATACACTGCTGAGAATAGAAGTAAACATGGCAGACTCTCAGAGTGGCTCTGGACATTGCTGGCAGGAACACAGCAAGTGCCTGGCTGTGATTTAGGGCATGGATGGGCCATGCGAGGCTGCCTGGCATATGCTAAGGCCAGTGAGAGAAGTTACTCCTGAATGTGCTCTCTGGGGGAGGCCTTCCCGGACACCTGGTCTTCCTTCTAAGTCCTCCTCTCTTCCTGAGCTCTAAACAAATCTGACCTTTCGGATGTGAATCTCATGAGTTTGTCCCCAGCACCTAGAACAATGCCTGGCAGATAATTAACAATTCTGTTGGTGACATTCCTGCTCTGGGGGACAGTGTCTTTCCATAGCTTTCTGAGCTCCTCGATAGAGTGCATGTGACCCTTTTCTCTCTGGCTTCTGGGAACCTACCTGTCCTCCCTCTCCTTCATGACCGTTTTATTTGATCACCCATCTTATAAAACTATCCCTTGGGCACGGAGCGTATGCCATGCCCAGAACGGAGCCGAGTGCGCCAAGGGCAGCAGCTTGATCAGCACAGCAGCTCAGCGAAGTGAATGTGGGCTTTGCTCCCCATCTAGTAGGTATATGGCCCCAGGCTCCTAGAGGTTAATGACCTGCACTGGAGCATACTATGAGTGAGTGAGCAAGCACACGACTGTTTTGCACCAGAATCTCAGCTGTTAACCACCTCTGTCAATTGCCTCTCTGTCAACCTCTGGGCCTTTGCACCTGTGGTTTCCTCTGCTGGACGTGCCGTTCTCTTCTTGGTCTACAAGGTGACCTCCTAGAGCTCAGCATGTTTGTGGGACGTGGAATACCTGTGGAGCTCAGTGTTGTGAGACACCAAGTCGGGGGGGGGGGTGCAGGAGATGGGGTTAGAGAGGCTGGTGCCAGATCTTGAAGGCATTCGGATTTTATCCTTCGGGCAGAGGAAAAGACTGAAGGTGTTAACAGCAGGTGACAGCATCAGATGTTGCTTTGGGAAGATCACTCTGCCTGCTTGGAGGAGACAGATTGAAGGGTACCTGTTCTCTATCGTGTTCCCTGTGATTCTCTGTGGCTGTTGAAAATAAAAATGAAGTTCTGATGAGAACTGCTAAGTGCCCTCAGAGCCGAATAGAAATTCCAGCAGGCAGTGGTTGTGTAGCCTGCTTTTATTTTTATGATATTGGGAACAATTTGTGATCTCAGAGTCCCCTTATGAGGCTCTCTCTGAGTCTTGAATTCATTTCTCCTTCTAGCAGAGTTTGGCAAGAGTTATTCGAAGAACGGTAAGCTCAGAGTGGTTTATGTAAGATGAAAGCTGTTTATATCAATGGCTGTATGTAGGGATATGTAATACAGAAACTTAGAGTTTCAGAGCCTAGTAACCATGAACACTGCAGTGTAATGGCTGCTGGAAATTATTTCATCAAATGTTGTCTCCTCATTTCCATCAGAATTTTTTCCCCCGTTCCCTAGAGAAATGAAAGCTTTGTCTGGCATGGCCAAGTCACTTTTCTGGCTGCAAAAAGGAACCAGGATTTTGACAGCTCATGATAAACACCATTTGAAGCTGGAGTGTTTTGATGTTTTATGCATTTATGGAAAATTGTTTTAACACTCTGGCTCCTGCTGCAAAACAAAACAAAAACAGAGCAAAACCCTGCTTAGATTTCCAAATGACAGTGACATTTATTTCCAGCTTGCATTTCGTGGGCGCACATTCGCAGGTATTTAGTAATATTGTCAGTTGTGTGTTTCCTGCTGACTGGGTAGTGGATGGATCCCCAGCCCCGAGAAAGTTCACGGAAGGTTTATGTGATTTCCGTGTGGAGGAGCCGCACAGGCAGCATTAGTGGTACTGTATGTGTTTGTGAAAGGCCAAAAGAAGATCATCTTGAGTTTTTTTTTTAATACAAAAGGAATAAGGCAACTTGGAAATAGTAATTTTAGGTCTAAACAAAAAAAATAGCTGGTTAGAAAGCTCAGTTACTTATTTTCCCTTTGTTAATTGCATGGTTCTTGCAATGTCTTTTGTGCCATTTCCACTTTGCATTTCCTGCCGGGTTTGAAAGAGGTGGGCAGAGGGACAGAGGGGCTGCCTTTCACAGCACAGGGATTCACCGGGCAAGCTAATGGAAGCATCAGGGTTATAATGGGACACCTGAGAAATTTCACGTTGATGCCACCATGGCTCTCTTTAGTTTCAGGTGAAGAATTTTAAGTCTTTTAAAGCACCTGGGTCATTATTCTTGCTGATACATGGAACCATGCTCATTATTAGGAAACTGAAAAGTAAGGATCAGTAGAAAGAATGGAAACACACCCCTTGACTAATGTTAATACCTTGGCATGTTTCCTCCTGTGCCTTTTACCTTTTCTATAACAACATATCAAGAAAGAAAAGAGAGCTCCACTTTAGTCCTCCTGAGGCATCAAGACTTAGTTAGCAGTCCTTTTTTCCCCCAAAACTTCTCCCTATGTGCTTTCTTTAATCTGACAGTATGTTTTATATTTCATGTACAATACTTACTACAAATGGTGTGATATTATTTATGTATTATATAGAATATAAAGAGTGCCTGACTGAAGTCTGGGTACAGGAAAAGCGGTCCTTTGGGAAAGGCAGGGATGGTGAGGGTCTGTTCAACCTCGGCATTCTCAGGGGCTTCTCTTTAAGATGCTTGCGAGTTTCTTCTTTCAGGGTTGCTGAAAAACATAGCAAGATTACACCTCACATTTCAGATGTTTAAATAAATTGTAGTTGAAATTTGATTTTATGCCTCTATAAGAGAGCCCTTGTAATCAGAGAACTTACTATATAGTTTGACCATACAGGATATCTTTGTGCTTTCTGTAAGTTACAGCTGGAAAGATCTGTTGTTCATTCTGTATGTCAGTCATAGGCTACTTCTGTTTTTATTTATGTGGAATCAGCCAAGAGTATTGGATTAATATGGGAAAATTCAAGGGCTCACAGCAGGCCTCAGTGGGTTGCATCCGGACACGGTGGAGTGATAGGCTGTGGCATGCGGCCCAGTGGTCAAGAGCCAGGGCTCTGGAGTTGGTCCTTCGTGAGCTGCGTGACCTTGAGGCAGCTCCTTCAACTCCTGCGACATTGTTTCTCATTCTGTAAGGCAAGGGAGCTAGTGTCATGAAGAGCCAGGGAGTGCACGGAAAGCATTTTCCTAGCATCGAATAGGCAGTGACTCAGGACTTATGCTGCTGTCATTGTGTCTGTCACCATCACCGTTCTCAACAAGGCTCTGGTTCTATTTTCTTGGTTTTCAGAACCAAGGCCCTGATGAACAGAGGTGGTCAATTTTTCTAACTGTGCCTTTAGCGGGGAAATTCTTGGCCAGCACAACTCAGATTAGGAAGAAAGCCTTTGGTATTTTAAAGCATGCATTAATTCAGAAGAAAAACCTAAGGTCTGAAATGACCTGATACAGTCATATTCTGACTGTAAACTGAGGACTGTTGACTCTGTCATGTTAAAATCAACCAAGTCAAATGTGTTTTAAACTTATGGGTGGATTTGGGTGACTCATAGGTCTGCAGCCCAGACAACCTCCCAATGCCTTGCTGATGAGCAGCGGGCCCTGGGCTTGTTGGAGGGGAGGGTCTGTCCTCTGAGCCTCACTGTTTGGTGCTTGTTGTTCCAGGTAGCGGAGATGCACGGTGAGCTGATCGAGTTCAACGAGCGCCTGCACAGGGCCCTGGTGGCCAAGGAAGCCCTCGTGTCCCAGATGAGGCAGGAGCTCATTGACCTCCGGGGACCGGTGAGTGCTCCCACCTGGCAAGGTCCCAGCTTGCCATTCTGTGCCCACTCTCTCTATCTGTCCACCCCTCCTCTGCTGTCCACAACCCCACTATTCAGTTTGTTCACCGTTAGTATGTCAAGGCTGTAGGAAAGTCCAGAGACTAAAAGCGTGAGCATTCATGTACCCACCGTGCAGACTTAATGTACCTTAACCTTTGTCACACTTGGGTGGGAGAGGGTAGGATAACCAAAGGACACAAACTCCATGGATGTCCCCATTGCAACATTTCACGCCACCCCACCCCGTAACTGATATTCAGGTACTGGCATTTTGCCTCCCCCTCCCTGGTTTTATACTTGACTACCCAGATCAGTTTCCATGAGCAATAAACAGTTGGGGTTCCCTGTCACTTTTATCTGCCATGGTGTTACCTGTACATATTCTCTGCTCCTTGTTTTTGTTTTTTAATTCAGTATTGTGGTGTGAGGGCTAGCCCATATAGATCCAAAAGAGGTTTTGGAACTGTGGTCCTCCTGATACTTTGGGCTGTTCACTCTTTGTTGTGGGCACTGTGCTGTCCATGTAGGGTGCTGAGCAGCATCTCTGATTCCTGCCCACTGCAGGCCAGGGGCACCCCACCCAGTCCCGGGAATCAAAATGCCTCCAGATGTCCCCTGGGTGGGGGTGGGGGTCAGGTGGGCGGAGGGCACAGTGTCCCCTGTTTGAGAACTCCTGACCTAGATCATTCACTTTGCTGACTTTCCAGTTCTCTATTGTGTGAAATACATTATTTTAATACAAGCACACGTTCATGGACACTTAGGTTGTTCCCAGTACTTTGCTGTTACAAACCATGGTGCCAAGAGCATCTTGTCCCTTTGTACACATTTAAAATAGTGTTTTCCTCTTACAACAGTTTTATTTTGTAGAATGTTAAATGCCCAAAGGCAGGCAGTTGAGCGTCATGCTTATTATGTGTTCACTGTCAGGGTGAATTATTTTCAATCCAGATGAATCTTGTTTGAAGTTACCCACACCTGCTTCTCCCTTCTGTATAATTTTGAACCAAATACTGGATATCATTTCATCTGTAGACATTTCCGTATGTATCTTTAGAAAATCAGAAATAAGTAGGATGACATTGTCACCCCTCCCTTACCACTAATTCCTTTATACCATCACATATCAGTGCTGAAATTTCTCATTTTTCTCATAATTTTTTATATATTTTTTTCTGAATCAGGATCCACACGAGGTCCTCGTGTTATAATTAGTTATGTCTCTTATGTTTCTTTTTTTAAAAGTTGTTTTAAATCATAGTAAAATATACATAAAATTTACCATTTTAGCCACTTTTAAGCGTGCAGTTCTGTGGTATTAAATACATTCACAATGTTGTGCAGCTGTCCCCACTATCTGTCTTCTGAACCTTTTCATCTTCCCCAACTGAAATTCTGTCCTGATTAACACTAACACCCTTCCCCCTACTCCGTATCCCTGGAAACCACCACTATACTTTGTCTCTTTGAATTAACTACTCTCGTATGTTTATTTTCATCTATAGATCCCTCTTTCATTTCTCTTTATTATGATGTATTTATTGAAGACCCCAGGTCATTTCACCACCTGAAATTTGCTAATGCATCTCTTCAGTGCCATTTCACATGCTCCTCTGTTCCCTGTGTTTTCTTAAATTGGCCTTTGGATGTAGGGGCTTGGATATAGCTTTAATTTTGCTGATAACAACTCCGTTAAGGTGGTATTTTATATAAGGAAACAGAGTCTGCTTGTCTCTCCTTTTTTGATCTTAGTAGCCACTTATTATCATTTCCTACATCCATTCCACAAATGTTTCCTTCAGGTCAAAGCTTAAAGTGTGAACTTGCTGAGTTGTAGGGCATAGTAAAAAAACTACTGAGTTTTGATATATTGTAGTAAAAATTCCTATTTACAATCTGTCAGTGTGCAAGAGTTCCTGCCAACACTTTTACATCCCTACCAACACTTCCAGGAGTGAGGTGTTTTAACTTGGCTTTCTCTGATCACAAGCGAGGCAAACTGTCATTTCGTATGTTGCTGCCCATTTTGGATTCCACTTCTGTGACTTGTTTCTCATAGCCTTTGCCCATTTTCAATTGGATTGTGTTTGTTTTTCTTACTGATCGGTAGCAGTTCTTTATAGATCTTTTTTTAGTTATATATGTTGCTAAATACTCTCTTCCAGCCTATGGCTTAATCACTCACTTTTAATAAAAGTAGAAAAATTCAAACATATGTAAAAGCAGAGAGAACCATTTAATGAAACCCCATTACTCAGCTTTAACAACAATCAACTCAGCGCCATTCTTCCTTTATTCATACTCAATTCAGTCCCTTTCCAACTCTGATTATTTGGATGCATATCCAAGCCATGATATTTTTCAGTCATGACTATTTCAGTATTTATCACTAAAAGATACTTATAGTACCGTCATCATACCTAAAAAATTAACAGTAGTTCCTTAATATCAAATGTCCAGTCAGAGTTCAATTTTTTCCAGTTATCTCCAGTTTTTTTTTCCAATTTATTTGCTGTAATCAGGGTCCTGATAAAGTACATACAGTGCAATTGGGTGATAAGTCTCTGAAGTAATTTTTAATCTGTATATTCCTTCCTCTGTGTTTTTACCCTCCACCCTTTGCCTTTTTGTTCTTGCTGTTGAAGCAGCTTGGCCCTTTGGGCTGTAGATTGCCCAGTTAGGGTTTTGTCGATTGCAGCCCTATGGTGATCCTTGCCATGTTCTTCTGTCCTTGCCTTTCCTTTGAGTTGGTCATGAGTTCTGGAGTCCCATTGAGTTTCAGGTTTGATATTTTGACACAACAGTTTCACAGATGTGTACCTCCGTAAGGAGGCACGTGGACATTGGTCTGGGAAAGCACTGTTGGAGGTGCCAATTCACTCCAGATCAAGGAGGGGTCTCATTCCTTAGGAGAGGTTCAGCTGGGTCCTGTAGGAATCCTTGTGTGTCCTTTATGCTGGAGGAAAGATAGGTGACTACTGTCACTGCAGATGTATTTTCAGAGAGCTTCCTCAGTGTATTATTCTCCTTGTGAGTGATAAAAACGATAAACCAGTTAGCATAAATCCATAATTCTGATTTTCATAGCTAACATTTAGTGAGTAATTGATGTCTGCCAAAAACTTAAGTAAATGCTTTCAAAACATTAGTACTTCATTTAATCTTCACTGAGCCTAGCAGAAATGGCTATTATGACCCCAAGTGCCAAAAGAGGAAGCTAAGGCTTAGAAATGAGGTAACTCAGCCAATGTCACATGAGAGAAGCGGCAGATCTGGGTCTGTCTGCCTTAAAAGACTGGACTTTTACTTAAACAGTTGAAATTCTGGACTCCTAACAAATCTTGTTATACCCATGGTAAAAAGTCAAGTAGTATAAAGGGGTATGTGTGCAGTTAAAACAAATCTCCCTCCTGTCCTTGGCCCTGTGACTTTCCGACCTAGAGGGAGTAACTGTACCAGTCTTGGGTTTATCTTTCCAGAGATGAGCAATGCCCGAGGAAGAAGCCACATGCACACCCTACATGCTTTAATAACTAGTAGCCTGCTGTATTCACTGTCCTGTGTATTTCCCCCCCTCCCCCAATTAACAGTGTGCTTTAGGGATCTGTTTTCATGTAGATCTGCATCATTCTTTTTAAGAACTGTATTGTGTTCTCTTGAACTGATAGTACCATACTTTATTTAGGCAGGCCCCTATTGACGGATATTGAGTTTTTTCCCATTTTTATTTTTACAACAACGTTGGCATAACATTCTTGTGAAATACTACATTTAGTTAGAAGATTGTCTGGCAGCTTGTGGGGCTCAGCTTAGCTGGATGAAGCCCAGACGTCTTGCTTTGCACGATTCCCAGGGATCTGTCTCCTTCCGTCTTCCTCCCCCTCTTGTAGGAAGCACCTTCCGAGGACCAGCGTCCTTCAGGAGCTCATGATTTATCAAGTTCCAACCACGTATCAGGTGCACATTAGGTGTTTACCTTCATTCTCTCATTTAATTTTGAAGACAAGCCTATTACTCGAGTGGGAGTGTTACCCTGTTTTAGAAACACGGCAGCTGAGGTACAGGAGGGTTTCCACCCTGCCGGCCTTCGCATTATGCCCCACCAACAGTGCTGGGCCTCCAGCCTGCTGGCTTGCTTCTGCTCTGTGTCCTTTCCTCCCCCGTGTCCTCCGACCCCCTGACCCCAGGCCCTGTGCTCCTCTGTTCCCTCTGCCTGCAGTCATGCTCTGGGCTCAGGTAACTCACCCCTCAATATCAAGTCATTGCTTCCTTCGGAAACTTCCTCCATGCCCCGAAAAGGTCAGGTTTTCCCTGTTGAGCGTCATATCATATGTGTCTCTGCCTTCTTCTCTTAGTGTCACTCACATCTGTTGCTGGTGAGCGCTGTCCTCCCTCTCCGTGAGAGCAGGCTCCCCATCTGATGCAGGCCCCCCTTCGCTCCCATGCCATGCTCCCTTTTGCTTCAAGTTGGAATGCTCTTCAGGGTAATGACAGGCATTCACGCAGAAGCTCCAATTGTCATGAGATGCTTCCTCCTGGCAGGTTATGGTGGCCAGAGGAAGGAGAGGGAAGAGCATTCGGGCAGTGACCCCCGGGGAACCCCTTAGCCTTGTCATTACTGCCTCGGGCCCGCTCTGGGCTTCACCCCAGAGTCATCCAGTCAGGGCGAACGGCAGGGGGTGGTTTCAGGCTCAGGTTCAGTTCTGGAGCCTCGCGGTGAGGGCTGTCTGCTGCGGGAATCTCAGCCTCTCCGTCCTCTGTCTGCACTTGGCCTGGCTCTCTGCACTCCCTGCCTTAGATTTCCTCCCAGACCACCAGACTGTATTGGAGCACCTGAGGGAAGGACCTATCATCTTTATTTGGAAACCCTGGTTTGCTCTTCAGCCGAGTGGAGAGTAACCCGCACTGGGTGGCCTGATGAGATGCTGCTGGTGTAATAGCCCCACCGCGTGCGTGATCTGGGCCAGGCCCGTTCTCATCTCCCAATCCCCAGCACCTTGCACCATGCCCTGCACATAGTAGGTGCTCAGTAAATGTTTGCCAAGTGAGAATTCCATTGACGTAGAGCAGAGGACGATGGCATGGACCAAACAATTTTTTTTAAAGGATGGGACCTGGGACCTAATTTCCTCTCAGTGGTGTCTTTTTGTATTTTAGACTTTTAAGCTGAGTCACTTACTTTAAGAAGAAAGAATTTGGGATTAAGGATTGAAGTTTTTTTCCTTTTCTTTTTTTGAATGTAAGTATTTTTAGGGCTCTCTCATTATTTTTCCCCTCTCTGGTACAAGATGTGAATGAATGCCAGAGTTTTTTTTTTTTTAACCTTTTAGTAGGATTTGATTACAGCCCTGAAAACTCCAGGGGAGAACAGCTCCTATTTTGAATAACAAATGGAGACAGGGAAATAGACCCTTGTAAGCCTGTGGGATGTGGGGGTCAATTTAGAGTCACAGTGCAGTGAGAGCTGCAGGCGAAGTGGGTCATTACATGCAGGTCGGTTCCCATGGGAAGCGAACTTGGTTTCACTTTATGTAATTGAAGTTGGATTCCTCTTTTTTCTGTCCCCTTGGTGGGTCTGTTTCTCCACCCCAAGTGCCATTTTGCTGGGTCACCATCACTGAGGCAGCAGCAATGGCCCTGGGGGGTATGATGGAGCCTGACGACTCACTCTCCTGCCTCAGGCACCCGCCTGTAGGCTTCCTCCTCCTGTCCCAGCTCTCTCACCTGCCCCTCCCTTAGCTGTCTGTTGAGGGGCCCCCTACCCCGCGTGGTCATCCACTTACTGTGTGCTTGGTGTTGGCTTGTGTGGGTATCCTTTTCGCCAAGAACAGCCCTGTATAGTTTATGCATTAGATCCATTTTTCAGCTGTGCAACCCGAGGGTGCAGAGAGGCCGAGTGGCTCCCTCCAGGGTGTGCAGCTTCGTGGTGGCCCTGGAAGGCAAATCCAGGACTGTCTTATTCTTTAATGTCAGACGGCTTGCTCTTTTATCTCCTTCCTTCCTCCCACCCTCCACTTTTTTAATTTTCAAGAAAAATTCAGTGTCTGTGGTATTCCAGGCACACACCACTGGAGGTTTTCACGGTTCAGAGCCCTCATGGGGAGGTGCGCACACATTCCCCCTCACTACCTGCAGAGTGACCCTTCCCATCCTTGTCTCCCGGCCTCTCCATCTCTGGGGCTCTTTTCACTGTCCTAATCACTTCATCTCGGTGTCAGAGGGGCTCTTTGGAAACTTGGAATCTGGAGAAGACAGAGTTCCCCAAAAGCAGAACAATGATTCCACGGGTGTGCATAGTCTGTGCGTGCTGGGACAGAAGAGCCTGGAAAGTGTTAGGCTAAAAGATGTTGTATAGGCCTCCTTGCTGTGGCACTTCCCCTAAGGGGGCCTGGCTCCTCTCCACAGGGGTAGATACAGCATGTATTAGAGTATTTCCCAAAATGATTTCCCCAAGGAGCACCTCTTCTAAGATGTTTTCTGAGGAAGCATTTGGGAAAGCCAAGGCCAAATTACATACCATTTTAGTTACCCATGGTCTAGCTGGCAAGGAGTTCGGGGAAGCTGGGTTTGTGTCATGAGCCTGCTCGGACAGAGGATCCGTGAAGCCCGGAGGGGAGGTGATGTGTGGCTCTGGGCCCTGGGTCCACCTGGTGAATGGCAGGCTGGCCATTCCGGCCTGGGTCTCAGTCACCCTCACAGCCTTGTGTGCCTGGCACCTTGGGCCTCACCGAGCAGGCTGCTTGGTTCCCTCTTGGAGTCTCTGGTCTCTCTCTTCTCTGTTTCTTCTTTTGTCTCTGTGCTTCTCTCTCTTAGCTCCTCTTTCTGGGTCTACCTTTCTCTCTGCTTCTCTTTGTTTCTCTCTCTGCTCTTCTCCTTCTTGGCCGGCCTCACCTTTGTCTGTCTTTATTTTGGTCTCTTTTTCTCTCTCACTCCTGTGTGCATGCTGGTTTCTGTCTGTCTGTCTGTCTCCCACTCGCTCAGGCCTGATTCTCTTTCTCTGGAGCTGTCTTCCTCTGCCCCTCCCCTTTCTGTTTCCTCCCCGTTGCATAAACATTTACATTGCTCCCCAGTGTGATGGTAATCGCTGTTCATCACAATTGCCTTGAAAAACTGCAAAACCTTTTCATTTCCTCTTCATCATCCAGGACTTCTGTGTTTTGCACAGGGTGTCTGTGAAGAGGCTTACATTAGGATCAGCCTGCAAGAAAGCCCACCCCCTCCCAAGCACTGGACTGGCCCCTAATCTGTGTTTCTGCGGCACATCGTGCTCCAGCATTTGTCACTCCGTGTACACTTTGTGTTGAATTTTGCTTCCCTTGGGGACTGACAGCTTCCCTAAGACAGGGCCTAGGGTTCATGACCCTCTTCATAGGCCGGCACACATAGTCACCCAGGGAATGTATGATGTATAAATCTGATGCGCACCTGTAGTATCCATGGCAACACTCTGTTAACTACAATATTCGATCATCCAGAAAGGTACCTTCCAGGATTCTGCTGGACAACAGAGACTTGCTTGTTAATCCGTGCTGTAAGCTGCTTAGTGTTTCCATGGGACACCTTGCTTCCACTGTTGAGATGACTGAGCTAGTGGGAGAGAAAGATGAATAATTTAAAATTCAGGGTTGAGAAAGACGGAAAAAACTCATCCCAACTTTTGTAATAAGGCTCACTTTGAAATAAAATGCTTCCTGGGACTTTTCTTGGTGTCATTAAAACCTTCAAAGGGAGTGCTCTCATTTGAGGGCTGATGCTATTTAACTACGAGAGCTTAATAAGAAATATATTTTCCAGCTGGGTGGCACTAGCCGAATATCTAACGATCAAGTGCCAAATTGTCTGCGGCCCCACAGCAGCTCTAAACACTGCACTCCAAATTATAAAGAGGCTTTTTAATTCAGCACTTGGACATCAGTGTTTTAATCGTCTACCGTCTTGAAGGAGATTATTTTTAAAAGTGCCATTTAAGAGAGGCTACTAAAAATATGTCTCACATAGAGGCTTAGCTCAGAAATGTTAGTTTTTGACAGAAAAATCATCTGGAAAGATGCTTGCACAACCCACTTGAAACCACTTTGAATTCTCAGTGCCAGAGAATCACCACCCCTCTTTGAGCCCAGCCACCTTTTTCTGTTGATGGGCAAATACCCGAGGTGATCACATGCTCCTCGCCCTTATAGCAGGTGCGTCGTGTCCCTCAGAAGGGTCTCCAAATCACAGGTCTGTCTTCTGCATGTGCCTGCGTTAAACTCCTGCCCCTGGTTTTTGCCTGGCTTGCTCATCACTATAGGTAGTTGGGTTCCACTGGGAGTTTGGGTGGAGGGAGCCTGGCTACCCAAGGCTTATGAGTGTGGAATTTTGAAAATACATTTCCATTAAGATCAGAGTTTTGTATTTACTGGCAAATGCCACTTGTGCAAGCTTCATCCCAGAGCTGGTCCCAGATTGATGCAAATAGGGAGCACTGGCGAGGTGCAGAATAATCAGGGTTTGTGCACTTTATGTTCCATAATGACTTTCTGCTGTGAGCTGAGGGAGGCATTTGCTGCCCCGTGTTGGGCTGCCTGCTGGTTGCCCTTGTTTTGTGTGGCCCTCTTACAGGGTGTGGGACACTGCCAGGGAGCGCCAGGGGCGAGGGTTTTGGGGTCGGCCTTTGAGGAGGTCAAAGACTAGAATATGTTATGACTCACATCTCTCTGGGTTGACTGCATTGTGACAGCTTGGAGACAGAGGTCCACATGCGATAACTCTGAGACCTTCCCTGCCACTGATTCTAAGAAACAGAGGCCAAGATTACAAGGCAGCTTTTGACCCCATTGTGCCTGTTCTTTCTCCTTCAGCCTGGCCTTGTTTGAGCCTGAAAGCTCGGTTTGAGTTTGCTGCTCGGCCCCTCCATCGGAGAAGTGACTGGCAGGGAGAGCCAAGATGCTCTTGCGCTCCTAGGCCCTGTGCTCCCCTGTCACTCACTATCAGGTCCTTCCTGAAATGAGCCCAATCTCACCCAGGTGCTCAGGTTTGGAAGAATCAAAGTCCTCAGCTCAGGACACACACTCATGAGTGAGTAATAAATATGGTGGTGCTTCTTTATTTAATAAGTTAGCTCTGACTTCACTTTTGCCTTCTGTGGGTCAGACTGCAGTGCGACCCTTGACTGATTTTCTGTTCGTCACCCTCAGACCGTAGACTCTTCCAGCCTCTTCCATTCTGCCTCCGCCATGCCTTGTAATTCCTACGGACCAAGACATATCCATTAAACCCTAATTTAATTTATTCCATTTTTTGCTAAGTTGACAGACACAATATTTCCAAGGATACATAATAACCACATGACTGTCCTTGTACAAACCTTCTAACTAGATGTATTTGTATGTACTTATTCCTTAATTTAATAACTTTCTTTCCCTATGATAACAGAGTTCCCTTTTGATTAGTCCTGCCTTCCCTACCAATTACATGTAACATTCTGCATTCCTGTTCTTAGATTTCTTCCTACATTTTATAATCTTGAAAAAAGAATGTTCTACCTCTACTTCTTCTCCTGGCCCATCACTAACTTAGGGTTGCTGAGCTGGAAGTGAGCAGTTTTAATTGGCATCTGGGCATCAAAGGGATCTTCCAGTTTGTTCTGGAAGCTTTCCCCGTCTCCTTGAAGTGGATTTGTATCACCCTTCAGTGAAAATGCACACAGGTTTTGCTGTGTGTTTCATGGAGCCTGAGTCCCTGGTTGTGGCCCAGTGCCTCCTCCTGGTTGGTTGGTGGGATCGGAGCCAATTGTGCCTGGATATGCTGCTGTCTCTTTTGACTGGGTTGGAACAGACGCATTTCGGTAAAGGGATCCCTGATGATGTTGCAAAAAATGCAAACCATTGGCTCCTTCCATCTGTTCTTTTGGAAATGACCTCTTCTTGAGGGACAGGTGCCATCTGGGAATTGCTCCCGTGGTTCCAGAGCTGCTCTTGTTTCTGAGGAAAATGATTTATTGACCAGGGCTCAAATGGGGTGGTCTTCTAGCTACTCAGAAACTGAGGGCCCTGACGACACCCAGGTGGGTGGCTGTGGTTTGAGATGGGACTGATGTTGCCACCCAGGCGTTCGATACCTGACTGGTCCAAGGCTTCTGATAAAGTTGTAAAAACCTCAGGTCCCCTTAGATTTTTATTTCTCTCCTGGGAAAGTGGCTTTCTCATCTGTTTGCTGACCTGGATGATCATCACGTTTGCCGGCATGAGTGTGTGTGTGCTCCAATGGAAGTGACCTCCCTCCCTTACATCAAGGCTCCCAGCCAGCTGGCGCTCTCAGCGCCTCAGCAGACTGCTGTTGTATTTAGCTTCGTTTTCAGAAGAACCGGGCCGATGCTGAAGCAGGACCTGACTCCCGCCCTCTCCGTTGGCTCTTGCTCTTGGCCCTTGGGTCATGGAGTTCTGCCCCTTCCCCTTTCCTCTTGCTCTTCGTTGTACTTAACAGTGCCTTGCTTCTCTGCCTGTTGTCTTCCAGAAGGTATACTTTAAAGTTTTCCCATAAGCTACATAAATGATAATATAGGAATATATTTTTGGAAGAAACTAAGTAACATACAACTGAATAATAGAGTACAAAATACAAGTGTCCCTCTCCCGAAGATCCTTGCTATGAAGAGTTTGGTGTGTGTCCTTTCAGATATTTTAGGCTTTTACATACAGTCATTTACCTATTTTTAACAGAAATGGGACCATTTATAGTATCCATCTGACTGAGACTTTGCCTTCTCCATTCGTGTGTGCGTGCGTGCTTGCGTGCGTGTGTGTGTGTTGCCTTCTCCTTCCTTCCCGCTCTTCCAAATCTTCTGCACCCTTCAAAATCCAGCTCCCTGCAGAGCTCCTTGTGGCCCATGAATACCAAATTATTTTTATTTCTAACTTCTTCTGAATTCCTGTAACCCCTTTTCCCACTGGACCACCCATTTTGTCTACTTTTCTTATGTTGCCCTGTAATCATTCATTTGTTCTGTTGAACTATACCCACTTAATTGTTCCTGCCACTGGATGGAAGTTTGCTGTTCAGTGAAGGACGCACAGAGACATGCTCACACATCATTGCAGAGGACTGTGAGAAGGGTCTGGCAGGAGGTAGGCTGTTCATACATATTTGTTGAATGAGTGAATTAAAGGAGAAATAGAATTACATAGAATCAGGCATAACAGTGGCACAGTGGTGGGTTAACTGACTGCTAGGATTGTTGTGGAAGACTTCAAAGAGGAACTATTTGATTTGGGTTTTGAAAGCTGAGTAGAAACTGGCCAGGAAGATGGGCCTGTTAGGCAGGGGGCATGGTGGCATGAGTCAGCGTGGTTCGCTCATGGCTGTCATCCCCCACTGGTTGCACGAGTGTATCTTTTTGGCTTCTCCATCAGATAATGAAGTCCTGAAGGTAGGAATGGCCTTTACACTCCTGTCTATAACAACAGGTAACACTTACTGAGTGCTTACTGTATACCAAATCCTCTCCCACGTGTTTTACATGCAGTAGCAAGCCTATGAAGTAGGAACCCTTATGTCTGTTTTAGAGATAAGGAAACTAAGGCACAGGTAAAATAGACAATGTCCCCAAGTCCTCATGACTAGTAAGTGATGGAGCTGGTAAGTCCCTTTCAGAATCATCATGTCTTCATTTTTAAACAGGACTGGTGATGTGCACCAGTTGTGTCAGGTTTAAATTAAATGAGATAATGCCTCTGAACCATCCAGATCAGATCAAATGCCACCTTATCATAACCCTGAATAGAGTAGGACCTCCCTGCTTTATTTCCTTCCTAGCACATATCACTACTTGGCATGGAGTGGTTTATTTGCTGTCTCCCCCTTTGCCTATTTTATACTTGACTGTGTCCTAGTACCTGAATGAATGAATATTAGTTCCCATTTCTCACCATCCCAACTATGGGTGACTAGAAAATGCTTGGTGAACGTGACAGAATGTAGACATTCTGTGCCAGGCCCATACACTAACAAGGGACCATGAATTTGTGTCACAAGATGATCAACACTGCTGTTTTCATGCTTTGTTTGCTGTCACGTGTAAGGAGCTGTCATATGTCTCCTGCCCTTGATTTTCTTGATGTCTCAATTTAAACAGTTTCCAATTTGCGTATGAAATTATCCATCAGTCACAGAGAGCTTGTGCTTTCCCCGGGGGCTGTCAGAACCAGCTGGTGCATAATTGGAGAAAGCACGGGTGGAAGAGCAAGGGCTGGCTGGGGAAGCCTTACCCTCTTGGCCTGGTGCCCTCATCTGGAATATCACTTCCCCTTGGACAGCAGTCTGAATCTTGCCCTCCCCCAAGACCCAATATGGGTGACACCTCGTTTACTCATTCACTGGACCCACACTGGTGTCTCCTGTGTGCCAGGTGCTGACCCAAGTGGGGACCAGGCCGTGAGCCTAGGACTGTACGCTCTTGCCACTTGGACTCAGTTCCGAAAACGTCTTCTTGAAAAGTCATCAGTTACAAAGGGGCCTGGGGAAACCTTGCACTTTGGGAGATGTGATTATCAAATGAATGTTAAATTGCATGGTGCTTGGCATCTTTAATTAGCAAAACTTCATTATTTATTGCTTACTGATAACAGGCAAATTACAAATTAGGCAGATCTCTCTCTGGCAGGACTACTTCTTGTGTCTGATCTCTGTGGGGAATGGTTCAGGGCTGTAACTGAGGGTTTTGGTGATAGGTTCCTAAGCCATCGGTTGAACATCATAGAGGGAGTTGTCCCAGAGACAGATTCCAGAATGTGCCCTAGCTCAGCTCCAAGAACTCTTTCTCATTGTCTGCTATTGATGCATCAATCTTTTAGTCTTGCGGAGGAGAACTCCTAAAGCTAACCAACTTCCTGAGCGTTCTGTGGTATTTATTTACCCCTGCATCCTTCCACCCACCTGGCATTTCCAAGAGCTCATAGCATAGTGGATTGGGTTGGGTATGTGAATTTAGATTTGCACCTGTAGTCCTCATGTTCATTCATAGAAAAACATGTCTTCCAGCCAGCCTGTACCCCAAGCCTTGGAAGCGACTGCCCCTCCTGGTGAAGGAGCATACCCTACTCATTGCTTCAGGACATCCTCACTGAGCACCCGCTGTGCCAGGCATGGGGATGCATTACACCACTATTTCCATTCTCTCAGCCAACCTGTAATAAGCCTACCAGGGAAGTGGTGTTTGCCTTTTGAAAGTGAGGCTTGGAGAGGTCAGGTGCCTTGGTTGGGATAGCAGAGTTGTAGTGTAAGCCGAGACCTGTCTAACCCCAAAGTTGTGCACTTAGCCTAGTACGGCCTCAGGACCCCACACTGCCTGGTTCCACTCCCAGCTCTGCCACTTACAGCTTTGTGCCCTTCAGCAAGTTAAGTCAACTCTCCGAGTCTCACTTTCCCATCTGTAAAATGAGGATGATCATAGTTTGAATACCTTAGGGTAAGGATGCATAACACAGGGTTTGGCCCTGAGCAAGAGGTAAAATAAATGAAGCAGATTACCAGAGACTTGGCTTAAAATAGCACATGTGTATTCTCATAGTTCTGAAGGCTATTAGTCTGAAATCAAGGTGTCAGTACCAGCAGTGCCCTGCACCTTCTAGAAGCTCTGGGCAGGGCTCCTTCCTGCCCCTTCCAGCTGCTGGTGGCTCCTGGCATACCTTGGCTTGTGCCCACTTCACCCCAGTCTCTGCCTGTGTCTTCTCATGGCCTTCTCTTTCTCCTCTTAGAAGGACATTTGTTGGATTTAGGGCCTACCGGGATAATCCAGGATGACCTCATCTCGAGATCCTTAACTTAATTACATTTCCAAATAAGGCCACATCTATAGGTTCCAGGGCTTAAGATGTGGCCATACCATTTTGGGGGCCACCATTTAGCCCACAACAGCTATTATCTTAAAAACAGATTTTGGGGACGACACGAGTAATGCATGAATACACGATCAACGCAAACATCCAGATGTTAAGCTGAAGTCCCTTTGGCCATCATCCTCAGTTGCATTCCCCTCCTGAGGTAACCATCCTGATGAATTTGGCACTTATCCTTCCAGACCTGCCTGTTTAGGTGGAAAGATACATGTTATCATGGATTATTACCCTGTTGCCAGGTACCAGGATAGGTCCTGGGTGTTCCCAGGTGAGTTAAAGCACAGCCTGGTATCCAGTCAGCTCCCAGCTCTCTGGGGCAGGAGGAGGTAAACCTACCATCCCCACGCACGTCTGAGGTGCTGTAATGGACACAAAGTGCAGGCACAGCATGCAGCTCTCTTTGCATCAGGCTCAAAAGTCTTCACTGAGTGGGAGACACCCGAGCCTTGTAAGGTGTGAAAGATGCAAACCTTTGGAAGGTACACGTCCGGGGAGTCATGTAAGGAGAGGGCCTGGAGTGGGTGTGGCCAGTGGCAGGACGTGAACCTTGATTTGCCAAATAGACATGCAGACAAAGGACAAGCTTGTGTGCTCTGAATGACTGCTATGTGACAAGTGGTAGCAGATACAGACGGACCCCAAGACCAGATGAGGTGCCACTAGGTTACTTGCTAAAGTGCCTCTCCAGCGCTGTGTCATGTAGAGCACCTAGAAGGAATCCACTGTGGTGGGAAGCATGGCACCAAGACAGCGATGTTCTCCAGGACCCATGGGACGTGCAGCTCAGGCCCCAAGCTCGCCAGCCCCTTCCAGCTATGAGGGTTAGGTGGGGGGCACATCGCACCTTCTGGAAGCATATGCTGTCTCTGAACCCAGCCCAGTACGCTTGGTGTTGCCTGCATGTGCTCAGGGGCTGCCCTAGCTGGGCTGCGTGTACCCGATAACCACACAGTTCTTCTGGGGGACTGCCTGGCTAGTGGGTGTGCCTGGTGTTACCAAGTCCTCAGTCCTCACCGTGACTTCTCAAGCTAGTGCCTCCTGGTCCGCATATATTCCTGAATCCTGCAGCCAAGCTCAAGGTCGTTCTTATCAGCCATTAGGCCACTGAGACTCCTCCTAGGCCTCGGTGTGCCAGCGCCACTGCCGGGCCATCCTAGTGACAGCTCCACTCGGAGCCCTCCTTGCAGGGACTCTCCTGTGCACTTCCACAGATGATCTCACTCAGTCTTCACGAGAGCCCGAGGTGGCAGATGGGATTCTTGTATTCATTCTACAGAGAGTGAAAAAACGGAGGCACAGGGAGGGTGAGTGACTGGGCAAGCTCATGCCACTAGGAAGAGGAAGCCCAGAATTTGAACCCAGGCAGGTGGCTCTCAACGCCATGCCCTTCATGCTTTGGCTCTGCTCTCCACTGAGCCCCTCAGCTCACCGACCACCAGGTTGCCGTCCCATAGATCAACTGGTGCTGCCGCTGACATCAGGCTTCTTGATAAAATGTCATTCAAGAAGTGTGGTCAGCTTAAAAAAGAAATTGAAACCTTGAAACTACAAGGAATGGAAAATCCATGGATATGTTTTCAGCTCAGGATATTTAATTCCCAAATGTGCCAAACGCCATCTCAGTGTTAATATTGGAAGGAGTTAAAATGTGAGAAATAAAATTAAAAGCCTCCTGTTCCAGAAAAGAGGACCAGTCGAATAAAAGGGAGCATTACCTGGGTTTGCATTTACTGGCACATAGAAACCATGCCAGCACTTCAGTGCTCAGTGCCTGAGCACCGTCTGGGAGGAAGCTGGGCACCATCCGTTCTTGATCCTCATGGCACCAGCAAAGGGCTCTTGGAACTGCCAGGCCCAGGAGAAAGCCCCCAGCCTGATACAGGGCCCCTTCTCCCCGGTGAGCCAATGCTGCACTGCTCAGAATGGGCGTGCCCCAAGATGCCCCAGAGAGAGATTAGGACAGATGGTGGCTTCTCAAAAGTGGAAACAGCCTCATGGACTGAAGAGAAGGCTGCTGAAGTTCAGAGCTGGCCTGCAACCCCCTTTCCTGCTGTCTGTGCAGCTGGGGTGAAAGGGAAGGTGTGGGAGGGGAGGGTGAGCAATGGCAGTTAGCTTTCCATAACAGCAGGTGGGATGCTGGACATTCCAAATGGGATGTTGGTGAGGTACTGGTGGGTGAGTGCTGGCCCCGTTTTACAGATGAGGAAACCAGGGCCCACAGTTTCCTGGTTAATAAGTGGCGAGGCCCAGGTGTTCTACCTAGGACATCAGACCCTGTGTCTTTCTCCTGGGACCTTGGCAGCCAAGCTAATCAGTAAAGAGCTTCCAGAGAAGCAAGCCCCCTACCCCACCCCAGGTGCCTAAGCAGCCTCCAGGATGTGGCTCTCTTATTTGTGTGTGGTAGAAACTAAATCACCAGGAAAAATCTGGTGGGGAGCATTCCAGAGTTGGTTTGCTTTTCTCTGCAAAATGAGCGGTGCCTGCTGATCTGCACTGTGAGCGTTGCTGTGATGGTCAAGATACAGTCCGTACATGGGGTTAGCAGAAAACGGTCCAGGCATGCATGTGCTCCGGTTGCCTGAGGGTCTTCATTTCCCATTTACAAGAAACTGCCTTTCAGATGCCCAGCTTTATGGATTCCTTCCTTCAGAGAGGAGCCTGGATTCTTCTTCTGTACCCACATTTCTTTGGGAGGAGGCAGCAGGTGGTAGAAAGAGGACAGCTTGGGATTCAGCCAAACCTGGCTTTGAGTTGTTGCTGTGCCTGGCGGGGGGGCATCGCTTAGCTTCTCTGGGCCTCTTGGAGATGATGGAAACACCCCACTCATATTAAAAGATTGCTTCAAAGATCCATGAATGAATGTGTAATTAAATGACTAGATCCTTAGAGGTCATTTCTTATCACTGTCCTCTATGGCGGTCTGGGGTCTCATTTTATTCTCAAGCCTCTGAAAGTCATTTCATGAAGCCATGGAACTCAAACATTGGTTCCTCCCCACCAAGAAGAATTAAATGTTTCCCTGAAATGACCAATAATTTTTCTACATCTGTTCAACGAATTAGAGCTGGAGTTGGCAAGCTTTCTCTGTAAATGCCCAGATAATAAATATTTTGGGTGTGTGGTCATACTGTCTCTGTCATAATTACTCAACTTCCCTGGAAAAAATGTGAAAGCAGCCAGAGATGGTCCACATACCTCGCACAAGTGTCACTGTGTCCCAGTAAAAATCTGTTTTCAAAAAACAGGCTGGATTTGGTTTGAGGGTCATAGTTTGTAACTGCTGATGGAGAGATTGGGGAGGTGCTGGGTTTAGGGATTGGAAATGCAAAAACGAAGGAGCCGCAGTCCCTGCCCTGGAGGATTTTCCACAGTTGACGTGCCTTCCCTCGCGTGCTCGCGAGGGGTGTTCTATTGCAGGAAGACACTTTGGGTGACAGACATGGCGGGTGTGTCATCCTTGCCGTCTGGCACCTGCATACCCACCCTGATGACCTAGACCCCCTCCTGTCTGCAGTAATGAGCTCCACAGACGGGTGGCTCCAACATGCCAGATACCTTTTAATGCTAGTAAGTGATGCTCAGTGGCCCCTGGCTGATTTCCCAGTGACAGTTTCGGTTGCGCTGGTGTGTGCTTAAGGAAATCCTGTGCTCACTCTCCACTCATAGCCCACCACCAGCGAGAGCGGGTTTCCATGCTGGAGTTTGCAGAGCTCTGCTTTGCTCTGGCATCTTCTGCTTGCTCTGTGCTCAGGTTCTCTGCTTGTTCAGTGGGAGTTAAGGGTGAAATGAAAATGAATGAGGCAGTTTGTTCAGTGTT
The DNA here is from genome assembly GCA_032199065.1 of Smutsia gigantea. NCBI lineage: Eukaryota > Metazoa > Chordata > Mammalia > Pholidota > Manidae > Smutsia > Smutsia gigantea. The sequence goes on from JAVSCE010016793.1 coordinate 328,576, forward strand.
TATGGAACTGTTTTCTTTCTAAATAAATCGTGCTCATGCCCTTATCTTTAAGAGTATCTCTTCCGGGAAAGCTTGGTATGAGAAATGGATCAAAGTTAGAACCCGCTCCTGCTGGGGAAGGGCACTGGGGGAGGGGGAATATCTGGCCACCAAGCCCTTTGGGCAGCTGCTAGAAACCTGGGGACCTGTCAGGAGCAGGTAAGAACCCCCCACCCCATGAGGTGCAAGCGAGGGCAAGCCTGGAGACCCACCACAGTGGGGTTGCTTCCCTCCTCAGGCCTCGGTGCCCCACCTGTAGAGGGACTGAGTTTGGATTCGTTGAATGCTCCCAGTTTGTCAGTATAGGCCTGAGTCTTTGGGGAGACATCGGCTGAGTACTTATAACTAAGAATTTATGGCTTTGTATTAGTAATTTAAGCCAAGAGAAACTGTAGACAGTTGTTGATTTGTACTTTTCTTAGAGATGAACATTAAAAAAATACCTGTTGATGAAAAGGTGATGGGCAGAGAGGTTGGCAGATTATCTTGTGTGCACAGTCGAGGTGGCGTGTGTGTGCAGCAGCCTCTGGCTGGTCCCTCGTGCCTGCCTCCCGGTCTCCTCTCCACTCTGCAGCCAGAGTGAAGGCCCACTGAAACACGAACCTGCCCAGCCTTTACCTTGCTCGACTCCCATCATGGCTTCGCGCTGGGCCAGCAAAGACAGGAGCCGTGCTGTCTCCCTCCCACGGCAGCCTCGGCCCCAGCCTGCCTCCCCCCAGGCCACTTCCCCTTATCGTCTCCCACATGCCTCGGTTATCCTGGTTCTTTGCTGTGGACTGTCACACCAGGGTTGCGTTGATCGGTTTAAAGATTGTCCCCCCAATGGCCTGCACGCTCTGTGAGTCCCAGGGCCTCGTCTCTCCTGGTCACTGCTGCCTCCCTGGTACCCAGAGAATCGGGCCCGTAAGAGGAACTTAGTACGGATTTGTGGACTAAATGTCCGAATGACCTGAGGGTTTGTGCGTCTGTGGAGTGTAGCTAGCAGTTGGCCCTTCGCTCCTGTGTGAGGGCTGCTGGGCCTCAGGCTGTTGTCTGTTCTTCTCAACACCCCCTGATGTCCCTGAATGAGAGTGACTGCCGTTTAGCAGCACCTGTTCTCTGCCAGGCGCTGGGCACAGGGCGATTCTTGCTGGATCTGCTGAAGCTGCACACCCGCAGCACAGCAGCCTCTGTTGTCCATTTTACAGCAGGAGGAGGAGGCCCAGAAAGGGTTCGTGGCTTGTTCTAGGCCACACAGCTAGTCAGGGCTCAATCCCAGCAGATAGAAGCCCCAATCTAGTCCTTTTAAAAAGAAATCATTTTTTAAAATGAGGAAAGAAATCACAACGCTTGGCCATTTTTTTGTATTTTATTTTATTTTGGTATCATTAATATAAAATTACATGAGCAACATCATGGTTACTAGATTCACCCCATTATCAAGTCCCCACCACAGTCACTGTCCATCAGTGTAGTAGGATGCTATAGAGCCACTGCTTGTCTTCTCTGTGCTATACTGCCTTCCCCGTGCCCCCCCCCACGTTATGCGTGCTAATCGTAATGCTCCTTATTCCCCTTCTCCCTTCCTCCCAATCTACCCTCCCCAGTCCCTTTCCCTTTCGTAACTGTTAGTGCATTCTTCAGTTCAGTTCAGTGAGTCTGCTGCTGTTATGTTCCTTCAGTTTTTGCTTTGTTCTTATGCTCCACAGATGAGTGAAATCATTGGGTACTTGTCTTTCTCTGCCTGGCTTATTTCACTGAGTATAATACCCTCTAGCTCCATCCATGTTGTTGCAAATGGTAGGATTTGTTTTCTTCTTATGGCTGAATAGTATTCCATTGTGTATATGTACCACCTCTTCTTTATCCATTCATCTACTGATGGACACTTAGGTTGCTTCCATTTCTTGGCTATTGTAAGTAGTGCTGTGATAAACATAGGGGTACATCTGTCTTCTTGAAACTCGGATCCTACATTCTTAGGGATTCCTAGGAGTGGAATTCCTGGGTCAAATGGTATTTCTATTTTGAGTTTTTTGAGGAACCTCCATACTGCTTTCCACAATGGTTGAACTAGTTTACATTCCCACCAGCAGTGTAGGAGGGTTCCCCTTTCTCCACATCCTCGCCACCATTTGTTGTTCCTAGTCTTTTCAATGTTGGCCATCCTAACTGGGGTGATGTGATATCTCATTGTGGTTTTAATTTGCATTTCCCTGATAATTAGTGATGTGGAGCATCTTTTCACATGCCCATTGGCCATCTGAATTTCTTCTTTGGAAAAGTGTCTGTTCATATCCTCCACCCATTTTTTAATAGGGTTATTTGCTTTTTGGGTGTTGAGGCATGTGAGTTCTTTATATATTTTGTATGTTAACCCTTTGTCGGATATGTCACTTACAAATATATTCTCCAATACTTTAGGATGCCTTTTTGTTCTACTGATGGTGTCCTTTGCTGTACAGAAGCTTTTTAGTATGATATAGTCCCATTTGTTCCTTTTTGATTTTGTTTCCCTTGCCTGAGGAGATGCGTTCAGGAAAATGTTGCTCATGTTTATATTCAAGAGATTTTTGCCTATGTTTTCTTCGAAGAGTTTATGGTTTCATGACTTACATTCAGGTCTTTGATCCATTTTGGTTTACTTTTGTGTATGGGATTAGACAATAATCCAGTTTCATTCTCTTACATGTAGCTGGCCAGTTTTGCCAACACCAGCTGTTGAAGAGGCTGTCATTTCCCCATTGTATATCCATGGCTCCTTTATCGTATATTAATTGACCATATATGCTTGGGTTTATATCTGGGCTCTCTAGTCTGTTCCATTGGTCCAAGGGTCTGTTCTTGTGCCAGTACCAAATTGTCTTGATTACCATGGCTTTGTAGTAGAGCTTGAAGTCAGGGAGCATAATTCTCTCCACTTTATTCTTCCTTCTCAGTATTGCTTTGGCTATTTGGGGTCTTTTGTGGTTCCATATAAATTTTAGAATTATTTGCTCTAGTTCATTGAAGAATGCTATTGGTATTTTGATAGGGATTGCATTGAATCTGTAGATTGCTTTAGGCAGGATGGCCATTTTGACAATATTAATTCTTCCTATCCATGAGCACAGGATGTGTTTCCATTTATTGGAATCTTTAATTTCTCTCATGAGTGTCTTGTAGTTTTCAGAGTATAAGTCTTTCACTTCCTTGGTTAGGTTTATTCCTAGGTATTTTATTCTTTTTGATGCAATTGTGAATAGAATTGTTTTCCTGATTTCTCTTTCTGCTAGTTCATCATTAGTGTATAGGAATGCAACAGATTTCTAACACTTGGCCATTTTTAAAGAGCTGATAAATATGCCACTAATACTGCAGAATCCAGAAGAATACCGTAGTTGTAACTAACCGTCTGACATACTTTGATGTGTTTTTCCTATATTTTTCATAGTCTGATAGCCTCCTTATAAGAGAGTGATAATATAATATCATTTTCTGCCCAGGGAATAGAAAGACAATTCAGTCATTGTTCCACATGGTTGATCAAAACTTTCCAACATTCTATTTGAAAAATTTAAAGCAGTATGAAAGAATTTTACAGTGAATACCCGTGTACCCACACCTTGATTCCACTGCTGGCATCTTACTAAAATTGCTTTATCATCTTCCATCCCTCTTTCGCTCCCTCCCTCCCTCCCTCTCCTCTCCTTTCTATGCCCATCAGTTAATTCATCTTTTTATAAAATGCATTTCACAGTAAATTACAGATAATACATATTTCTTCCAAAACACTGTAGTATATATCACTGACTTCAATATTTTTTGTTTACAGATTTTTTTCTTTTGAGGCAAAACTTACAGTGAAATGCACACATGGTAATTATAGCTCAGTGTATTTTGACAAGTGTGTAAACCTGTGTAGCCCAAATGCCTATCAAGACACAGAGCATGACCATCATTCCAGAATGTTCTTTCCTGCCCCTTCCCACTCAGTCCCCACACCTGTCTCCCTGAGGCAGTCACTGTCTTGGTTCCCCCCATCATAGACATAATACCTTTTTCTTTTAATTTAAAATGTCACAGTTGTTGCATTTATTTTTTAGAGGGGTAACCCACTCATGTACATGGTCAAAATTTATGAGGTATAAAGTTTTAAAGTAAAAAAACAAATCTTCCTCTTGCCCTGACCTCTGCTTCTCAGTGCCTTCTCACAGAGGTATCTACCGATGGCAGTTTTTCATGTGTCTTTCTAGAAATGGGGAATGCAAATCCAGGCACAGTGGTGCATCTGTCTCTCAAGTTCTTCATGAAAATAGCAGCTTACCTGACATACTGTTTCATGTCCTGCTTTGTCACTTGACATTGCACCTTAGAGATCATTTGCTGTTAGCAGAGGTGACCTATGCTATTCTTTCAGTACTCACATGGTCTGCCTCTGACTATACCAATATTCTATGTTACCTTTTCATTCCTTGTGTCCAGGCTATTATTGTTGTAAATGGTGTTGCCATGAATGCCCTTTTATGTCCCTGGTTGTACATATGTCCATGTACCTTCATTATTTGGAAAGAAACTAGATGTCCATTCCTAGTAAACCCTTCAAAGGTCTTATCTGCCAGTTCTTCACTCCCAACCAAGAGTCTTTGACCTCAGCTGATATTTGAGCCTCATGTGGATCTGATGCCTCTAATTGTGTATTTGTTAAACAAATGAATAAATTAGCAGATAAACAAAGACCCCTGAAAGTGGTCCAGACTGGCTGCCTCCTGGTGGCCAGGAAAGCAGAGGCCAACTTTATGCTCCAAGCAGCAGGCCTGGGCCTATCTGTCCTCTGGCTGGGCCAGCCAAGCTGGAAGACAGCTGTGCTGCTTCACATTTTGTTCCTTATTAAAACATGAGATGAAAAAGCAGTGATGTAGGATGGGGAAAGGTTGTCATTTTTGGCAGTGACAAGTGAGAGTTAATTGCCTAAGGGAAGGCTATTTGAAAAGAGGGATGAGTGAGAAAGTGAGTCTGAAAAACAAATTAGGGGTGTCATTTCCCGACTGGGACAAAGATTTGCTTCTCAGTGATGTCTGCTTTTTTTGCCTTTTCTTTTGAGCAGTGGGTCTGAGAGCCCTGAAATTGTAAGAGAGAATACAATTCTCTTCCTGTGGTTCCTCTTATCTCTAAACTTAGCTACCCTTATTGTGCATGAGGATTTTGAATTTGCTACAAAGCAGTTTAAAAATGGATTGACATTTCAGTGTGGAAATACAGCGTACATTGTCATTCACTGATTTCATCAGCGCAAATACTAATTCAGTGCCCACACTGTGCCAGGTGCCGGGCGAAGCTGCTATGTGTGTCATGGTGAGCGAGTGGATGTGGAAGCCGCTGTCTTCAAGCTCATAGAGAGGGACCAATACACAGGTGACCCAGAATGGGGTGATCAACATCAGGCTGAGCAACATGAACAGTAGCAGTTGGCAGTGGAGCTCTGCTTAGTCCTGGTGGTGGGGCAGGTGTCTCACAGGCTGTCCTGTTTCACCTGAGGCTTGAAGGATGAGAGGAGCACCAGCCATACAGAGAGTTCAGGGGAAGCAGGGAGGCGAATGTGACTTACGCTCACACTTGTTTCACGGGATTAAATGTGCAAATACATCGGCACGTAATAGGTGTTCAACACAATCCCTCCTCATCCTCCCCCAGCCTTTTGGATTCTTTCTAATAGGGCAGTCAGAGACTAGCTGTCACAGGGCAGGCAAGGAAGAAACCAAGGTTTGTGGAAGCGAGGTGACTTCTGGGATCAGAACTCAAAATGTCCAAGTTTCCATTGGTCCCTTGAGACCTTACATGTACTCAGAGTCTGCAGGGTGACTTGTGTTTCCAGAGATGGCAGAGGACCTGGGGTTTCCTGGGGAGAAAGCCAGATACCACGGCCTGGGCTGGATCTGTACCTTGGCCACCAGGCCTGGTTCCTACCAACTTTCACCCTGCAGTTGCAAGGTAACAGGCTTTAAGAAAGGCTTAGGGTTTTAGATGCAAATGTGTACCCATGCCCGTCTTCTCTGGAGCAGTTGAGTCCTTCAAGACCTCTCTTCAGCCCATTAGAAGTGTCTGCACCAGCTGAAACTCTTCAGTGTGAATCTGGGTGACGTTGTCCCCTGGGCTTCCCAGCGCACAGACACCAAAGACAATGAATGGGGACTTTGTTGGGTGTGGCAGGGGAGTGCTGTGATGGGAAGTGCAGGCTCTGGAGCTGGACCACCCATGTTGGCATCCCACCTCTGTTACCTACGAGCTGAGCAACCCTGGGAGAGTTACTTTCTGGGCAATCTATTGCTGTATTAAAAACACAACTATTTTCTTATCTCTCACAACTGTGTGGTTACTGGGCTCTGCTGGCTGGTTTTGCCGTGTTATTTGGTGCTGGCTGGGGCTGCAGTCCCTGGGGCGCGACCGTGCTGGGCTCCAAGATGGCAGGCTTGTTCCTCTGGCGTTGCTGCCAGCTCTCCACTGGGATCTCAGATGGGAGTATTCAGCTTTTCCGCCTGGAGAAAGTTCAGCATCTGGTGTCACTGAGGCTGAGGGAGAACCAGGGGCTGGGATATGGGTGTCACAGCATCACCACTTCCTCTGTGTATTCACAGAGGCCTCTCGTGGCCTGTGCCCTGGGGGCTGACGTGGAGAGAGGTGCGACGGGAGAGTGCTGTGTGCAGCAGGAAGCATGGGGATGCCTGGTGGTGGTGGCACTGTGTGCTCACACCTCGGGCCTGGAAGGGAGGGCGGCTCCAAGGAAGGGACAGTTCCCTGTCTGCCTTTGCCACCACTGCCTGAGTCCCCGTTCTGCAGGTGGGAGAAGGCAGGGTTTTCCCCAGGGCCTTGGTGAGTTGCCTGGTTCACTCCTCACTCCCTCCCTCCCTCCCTCCCTCCCTCCTTCCTTCCCTGCCTCCCCCCTTTCCTTCCCTGCCCTCTCCCCTTCTTCCTGTTTAAATACTCATTTAGTCAGTACATTTGTCATGCTTTTTGGCAGAACCTCTGCTGTCTGAACCCTCTTCCCAGAGCTGAGGAAACCCCACTGGACTGCCAGGGTGAGCCAGTGTCCGAGCTCCTCGCTGGCGTGTCGGCATTGTGAGGGGGCTGCAGGTAGCTGGCCTCTCCCTGCTCCCCATCCCCCAGCAGCCCAGGAAATCCTCAGTCAGGAGAGACTGTAGAAACTGCAGCCTGGGGGCTGATTCTCTGCGGGTCTCACCTGTCCCCCGTCATCCTTCTGTTTGTCCAGGGGACCTGGGAGTCCCATTTCCCCAGTAGCAGGCTCTGCCTTTGCTGCACCCCAGACCACAGGGCAGGGGTGAGCTGTCTTTTCTGGCGTGAGGGAGTGCTGAATGAAGACAGCCATGCTGCTGGTCACTTGTTCAGGGCGACCCCAGAGGAAGGCTGCGTGCCAGGGATGTGTCCTCCGGGGTTCCTTGGGGCTTCTGGAGGTCACAAGGGATGTGTATCAATAGAAAGCTGGTCTTATAAAATACCGTCCACCCCACATTTCTTTTATTGCCAGAATATGACATAAAATCAGCTTTCTCTAAACCCCAGGTGGTATCTGGCATCAGCCTGGGTAGACAGCATGAAAAGACACAATTTTAAGATGTGTGTGAAGTTTGGCTATCAGCCATCATCATGTGATTGTGTAGAGCCGGGCCTGATTTTGAGGATACCACAGAGGTCAGAGGGTTCAAAGATTTTTTTCCATGCAGCCTTCCGGATGGAACTCAAGTAGACACAGAAGTGTCTCCTGGCTTGCTCATCCCAGTAATGCCACATAATTAGAAGAAAAGCTCCTCAGTCGGGCGATTTAATAACTCCCAGCTACTTACATCCGTGGTCCAAAATGTTCCCTAAAATCAGCATCCCCAAGGGGAAACTTAACCTGTCAGGAAAATACCTTCCTCTAAGAATCTATCATTTTTGAAAGAGCCTTTTGTCCTTACCATTGTAAAATGGTGTCTGTCCTTAAAAACCTCACCTTGTCTCTTACTTCAGTCCTTCTGCTCAGTCCTTCCCTTCAGCTTTGGGGGGTGAACACAGTCAGAGCCTTCCCTCTGGTAAGTGAGGGGCCGTGGCTCCAAGCTGTTCACTTCAGTGTGAAGTGAAGTTGCCCTTAAAGGCGGTGAATGGTGGGCGTCATGATGGGCTGGCACGGCTGATGTCTTCATCAGCTGTGAGTCCCTCCTCTTACCCGATCTGCTGACCTGGTCCTTTCCCGGCCTCGGAGAAGAGGAGGGGCCGAGAGCTGCCCTCCAGCCCCGCAGGAGAAGGTGTTGAGTCCTGGCCACGTCCCGGGGTCTGGGCGGAAGTGCCAAGGGGAGGCTGGTGAGCTTTCAGAGCCTTCCTTGGCCTCCCTCCATCCCTGAGGCATGAAAACGTCTGGGCGCAAAGTTTCTCCTCTCTGGCTAGGGGATAGAGGGAGGACTATAAAGAATACTTTGTTTACTTTGCGTGGTAATAAGGTACATACTTAATATTTAATATGTATCGTTATGGTCCCAGGATTAATGCATCTACATTGTGGAAAGTACCGGAAAGTTCAAGTATATATTACAAATTCCTCTGACTTCTCTAAGAGAGAGTCCCTGTCATCTTTCAGGTCTATTTCATTCTAACACTGACAGGCAGACATTATGTCATAGTGAGAAACCACACTGGGCAATTACAGTTCATGGCAGCTTTTTATTAAACAGAGACCAGGAGCTTTCTTCTGTGTCATTGAAAATTTATTAAAAGCATGTGTTGGAGGGATAATACGTTTTTATTTACATTTTTAATAGGTAGTACGTTATTTCAAGACTCAAATTGATGTAAAGGTGCATTCAATGAATAACCTCACTCCTAATGCTGTGCACCAGCTGCCAGGGCCCCCCACCCCCAGTGCCCACAACGGTGCACTTTTATAGGTGTCTTGAATTAAAGTGCTAAAGCTTCTTGATGCAAAACTAAACAAATGCAACTTGACAGTGTTAATTCTCCCTTTCTGTACCCAGGGCAGTGTACGAGGTGCACCGTCTGCACCCACCTTTTGCTTTCAGTTGATGATCTATCTTGGAGATATTTTCATAGCAGCACATGGAAACCTATCTTGTCTTTCAAAAACATGTTTAAATTTTTTTTGAGCGATTCATTCAAAAGATACATTTTTTTTGTCCTATAGAAAGATAGCAAATGAAAAAATAAACCTGTTTTTCTCCCCAATTCCACTCCTGATCTGTTATCAGTAATAGCAATGTGAATATTTTCTTATGTATTTTTCTGGAATTGTGTTTATGCTTGTACCCTCATGAGAGTGCCTGTGTAACCCATTTCTTTAACCTGGCTGTTTCATGTGGATATGCCCTAACTCCTTGAATCATTGCTCAAGAGTTTGACTTTTAGGTTGTTTGAATTTTTTTTTCTTACCTAAGCAATGGGAAGAGGAAGGATCTTGGATGTAAGTTTTGGTCTGTGTCTCTGATTGTTTCTTCTAGATAAACTGTAGGAGTGAGATTTCTGGGTCAGACGACATGCGTTTCTGTAGGGATCTTGGTATACGCCACCTCATGGCTTCCCTAATAGATGACAGCACCTCTCCTCCCAGCCACCCACAGGAAAGTGACGGTCACCTAAGCAGCAGGGCCATGGTGGCTCCCAGCCCAGCCTGTGCCTGTTCTTTTGAAGCTGAAGTTTCCTCAAGTGGTGAGGCAGGTTTCTCCTTGTTGGGTTTGAAGAACTCTCTCACTAGCAGCTTCTTAGCAAGGCAGCCCCAGAGCCCAGTCTAATCACTTAGCTCCATGCATCTGTCAGGGCTCAGGTCGGGTCATTCTCCCCTGAGGTCGGCATATATTGGCCGAGAGATACTGCTCAGATTGGCAGGATGAATTCTGTGTCTGGTGTCAAGGATAGCAGAACATACTGCTCCAACTTCTCTGTGTTATTACTTTTTTGCCACATATTGTCATATTATGTCATTTTGTCATATATTGTCTTATGATTGTATTATTAGGATAGCTCACAGCTGTTGAGAACTTCCTGTCTGCCAGGCACTGTTCTGCATACCTACTGACATCAACTCATTTCATCTCCCAAACAACCCTGTGGTTTGCTGCTATTATACCCATTTTACAGATCAGGACAGCATGACACAGAGAAGGCAAGTGATTTGCTCGTGGCCATAAAGGAAAAGGTGGAACTGGGATTTGAGTCTGAGCTGTGTGGTTCCAGAGCACAGGCTCCATTACCATTGCATTCTCCTGCCTCAAAGGGAACCCACTGTTCCTTTAAGGAGTACCTTCTAGTGTCTTCCAACCCCCTGAAAAGGCAGACCTTTCTAACCACCCTAAAGGGCAGTAAGAAGTCTTACCTTCTTCACCTTTTAGCTTTTTTTTTTTCTCTGTTGGCTGAGGGTTTGTAGCAGAAAAGACTTTGAAATTGGAAAGACCTGAATTGGTATCCACTTCCTTACATGTGTGACCTTGGGCAAGTTCTCAGTCTCCCTGAGCCTCAGTTTCCACATCTATCAAGTGGGATAATCCCCTGGCCCTAGGATTGTTACCAAGACTGGTGAAGAATGGATTACATGAAAGCTCTGATGTTGCAAAGTGAGAAACATTCTCTTTCTCTCACAACCCCATATGCCTCTCTTTCCTACGTCTTAGTTTTGATCCATATTAAATGCCAGGTGGTTCAGATTCGATCCTACCGCAAGAAGGTAGGAGTGTACTCCCTGGGGGTGATGAACATAACCCACTAAACCAGCAGCCACTGGGGCGCTTGTGGCCTGCCATTGTGTCTTTGCCGCCTTAAACTGCTCAGACATCATGACAGAGGAAGGCTGGCACCGTTTTGGGGACAGACATCAGCCTCGTGTGTTTATGTACCAGGTGTGCCTGTGTGTGTAATGTTCATCATGATGCTAATGGATATTTTCCCCCCTGCACATTTGATATCTTGCATCTCAGATCCTAATCAGACCTTTATAGCTCCCAAATTACCTGCTTTTCCATGCCTGCGATTATCTCAATAGGATTAACAGTCCTTTTTCCATAAAGATATTTGAGATCGCGCATGGAGGCATATTTTTATTACTGCAGCAACCGTCTCTATCCTTCCACCAAATCTCTTACTATTTTCCAGTAACTGCTTTTTCACCTCATTCTGAACAGGAAATGTTCTGGGATCAGTGAGAGGCAGAATTCTTCCATGATTATGCAAACCATGGTAACCATGATGCTTTTTCTCTCTCTCCCTCTTCCCCCTCTCCTGATGCTGGTGGCAGGTGCCTGGAGATTTGAGTCAAACATCCGAAGACCAGAGTTTGTCGGATTTTGAAATGTAAGTCCAGGGCATCTGGTCCTGAAGGCCCTTTAGAAATAGGCCTCTGTTGTTTGGCTTGTGTCCCAAAAGAACACAGGGGGGAACAGAAACCACTGTTGAATCAGCACAGGCCAATTTGATTATCATAGAGGTAGGAAGCTGTTCGCCTGCAGCCCAAGTGTGGCCTGCAGATGTGTTTTATATGCCCTCTTATATATCAAAAAACATTTTTTGGGTTGACCTTTAAGAGTTGGAAGATAGCACATAACAATTTAAGTTGTCTCTTTTCTTAGAAGATGCAAATCCCTGCAAGACCAGTCAGCTAAAGCTAAAGAGCAGCTGCCTCCTTTGTGCAGAGCGTGTGCTATTCAGCCTACTGCAGTCCCCACTTCTCCTTAGTGCCTGACTCTGGCCCACTTCGCTTGTTTCATTATCTGTGTGTTTCCTGTACGAATTTGAGTTTACAACCCCCTAGTTCTTGGGAACAGCAGTAGTTAAGTGCATTGTTCTGATTTTTTTAATTGAATTTGATTCTCCTTGGTGCCTCTGCTGATAAGCCCCAAGGAATTTAGTTAGGCTTCAGACTGTCTGTTTCTGACCAGATTGATTTGGCTTTGGGCAGATAATCCCCTTGGGCTGGTAAAGAAAGTGGAGTGAGTCCTGGCTTAAGGCTAGGCAGAACCTCCGTCCTTTCTCATTCATTTGTACCTAGTGGAAGAAGGTTTGCCCTCTCTGAAGAAACTGTCATCTGAGAGAAACCTGATTTTGAAGAGATAGGGTAGGACATGGGAATGAGCATTTATCAAAGCCAGGCTGACCTGTGTTGCAATCTCAGGCCTGACACTGGGTGACCTTGGACTAACTTTACTGGGCCTGAGTTTCCTCATTTGTAAGCTGAAGGTTGTGAGTCCGCCTTGTAGGGCTGTGGTGGGGTTCGAGTGAGGCATTCAGAGGCATCAAGAGGCCACTGCTAGGTTGGCAGGGGAGGAGGTCAGTGTAGTTAAGAGGTGAAGGGTGGACATCAAACGCGAGTTCACCTCCTGTCTTATGGGGGACAAGGGTGGGGACAAGCTGGGAAGACATGTGAAAGCCATTGTGACAAGTCAGCTGCGAGTCAGAAGGGACTCATTAAAGAAGACTGTGTCAAGCCCCTGGTCTGGGGAGGTGTCACACCAGGCACTCGATGGAGGGGTGAATAAGCCACAGTCTCTGCCCTCAGGCAGCCTCTGCCTTGTCCATCAGCACCATTTCTCCCCCAGAGATTTGCATCCTCCTCACTGATTTGCTCATCTCCACTAAAAGCAGAGGGAAGCGTCATTTTCCCTTCTCAAGGAGGAGCCCCAAATCCTTCATGCAGCTTGCAAGAAGGCCTTTGCTGGCCCCTGGATTCATCCCCAGTCTTCCCCTTCCTGCTCCATGCACACCAGCCATCCTGACCCACTCAGCTCTTCTAACTCAGGTCTTTCCTACTCAGGATCATTATTTTATTCTTCACCCACTCTAGACACTGTTTCCTCTATGCTAGGCATTGTTCCCACTCCTCCTGTCCCCTCAGCAGTGTTTGACATGGGTATCATCTTACAGCTGCCAGTTTCAAGCCAGGAATCAAATCCAGGCAGTCTTGGTCTACCCTCTGTGCCTTCACAAATGTTAACCCTCCTGCCTGAAGCCCCCTTCCCCGCCTCAACCTCCTTCCCCCAACTTGCTAGCTCTTAGTATTCCTCCAAGCCCTACACAGACAGTGCTTCTGCAAAGCAGCCTTCTCTGATGCCTCGGACCAGAGCAGGCCCCTCTGGCGTTCACTCTCCTGAGATCCAGTGTTCCTCGGTGGCACTTAGAACAATGGTAACTAAATAATTCCTGTGCAACAATTATATGCACCTAACAATAGAGTCTTAGCACACATGATGTAAAAGTCAACAGAAATGAAGGGAGCAAAAGGTAGTTCCACAATAATAGGTGGAGACTTTAATACCCCACTTTCAATGATGGATGCAACAACTAGAGAGGAGATCGATAAGGAAATAGAAGATTTGAACAGCACTATAAACCAGTTAGATCTAACAGAAATGTGTAGAGTACTTGACTAAGCGCCAGCAGAATGCACGTTCCTCTTAATTACACATGGAACATTCTCCAGGATAGACCATATATTAAGCCACAAAAGAAGTCTCAATAAATTTACAAAGATGGAAGTCATGCAAAGTATCTTCTCTGAGTACAGTGGAATGATTTTTATGGGGGTTTGTCTGTCTCCCATGTTAAACTGCATACCCCCTGATCTGCATTGCCTGATCTTCAGTACCTAGAGCAGTATCAGGCACAGAGTCGGTTCTCAGTAAGTACTTGTTTAATGCCTGAGTGGAAAAACAAAAGAATGAACAAAGGAATTAATAGCTAGGAGGGACATGGTCATGTAAACAATCCTTCTAATACAGTGGGTAAGTGCTCTGAAAGGGAAAAATGCCTAACTCAGCCTGGGGGTCCAGTGCCACCCATCTAAGAAGGTTAATAAAAATGAGCATATTAAGTGTACCTCTGCACCCCCTGTCACCCTCCCAGTGACAGGGATGAAAGGGGAATACTCTAGGCACTCAAAGTTTTGGGTACTTTTACAGGAAGAATGTCATTACATATACAAACCAATTTGGTGGCTCAGAATTGAAATTTGTACTTGGAGCCCCAGGGAAGTGATCAACAGGGCTTAGCACCTCAGCTCATGCTGTTTCAGGAGGAACCATTTCTTTGTGAAAATAAAATGCGCTTTACTCTAGAGGTTGTGAGACTTTTGAGTCATGGAATCTTCCACCATCAGCATCTCAGATTGTGTTCTAAGTACAGGAGGCTGGTAAATGTTTATGAGCTGTCCTTTAGTGAAGAGAGCTCAGAAAGAAGCATTTAGTCCTGGAGCAACTCTAAGGAAGGGAAGGGCTGGAACCTCCTAGCCTTTCCAGACATGCAATGCTGTTTTGATAGCTGTTATGATTTATCTTGAAGTTTCCGTGACAACCTATCAGCTCCGCTTGATTTGGACTCAGCCTTGTGGAAGATGGGGGGTGGTGGTGATGGCAGTGGGTGGGCACAGCGAGGAGGAGGCAGTGTGACCCCCCTGGGTGCCCCAGAAACCCTGTGGGTGTTAGTGCATGTGAACCGCCACAGCCTCTTCAGGGGCTTCGTTTATTGCCCTGTCTTTCAGATGGGGAAACTGACAGATAAATTATGGGCCATGATCACTCAATAAGAACTGAAGGGCAGCTCTTTCTCATCCTGAATTACAAAATGCATATATTTTTTAAACTAAGTCCCTTAAGAATAATCTTGGGGGACTGAGTGATGAGCTGCTGGTCGGTCCTTCAACTCACTATTAAGTGTGATAGACATTGTCACAAATTGCTTGTACATAATGCTTCTTAGAGGAGAGAACTGTTTTTTCCTCTCTCTGTTTTTGGTAAATTGAAATGACCAATGTTGATCTTTTTTCCGGTCAGATCAAACCGGGCGCTGATCAACGTCTGGATCCCGTCAGTGTTTCTCCGGGGCAAAGCAGCCAATGCCTTCCACGTGTATCAGGTAACTGCCCGGCTTTCAGTTAGACACCGTCGCTGGCGTAGAACCGACAGCCATGGGTCACGCTGAGGCGCTCTGGCCTCTGGTGAGGGAGCATGGTCATTAGGAGGCCTGCCCTCCAAACACCAGCATTCCAGCTGCCTGACCTCCCTGGAGACGTGGTCCTTCTACCGTTTGGAGAGGAGGGAGCAAGGTGAAGCTCCCCCATGCTGGTGCTGGTCAGGCCTTGGAGTGTGGCCCCTGCAGAATCTCAGTGCAGCCACGGCCCTGCTTGAGCAGAAACGGGTTTGTCAGCTTGTGCTGCAGCTGAGGCGTCCCCGTGCGGGTCAGCCTCAGGCAGGCCAGCCCGTGGTCAGGAACCTGCCCCATCTCCTGCTTCCCCTGCTTAGGCGTCCTTTCAGGCTGGTGCTCTCTGCAGGCTCCCAGCAACCTCAGGCTCTCAGGCTCTCCCGGGGGTTCTGGCCGAGTCCTGGGAGTCTCGTAGGGGCCTGTCTTCGCTCATGAGCCCATGCCTGAGCCCCAGGTTGGAGGTGGGCTTCTGTAATTGGCTGGGTTCGGACCACGTGTCTGGTGCTGGGTTTGGAGTTGACCTTGTCTGACCATGCATCTGAGAGACGGATGAGGTGGTTCCCAAACGAAAACCAAGTTACTCTTTTTAAGAGAAGGGGCAATGGTCTCGACAAACAAAAACCGTAGACATTTACCCCACCTTCTGGGGCAGAACTGCCCCCGGCCGCACTGGAGATTGGGGGTCTGAGCCCCTGAGAGCTCATTTTGCCCCGACAGCTGGGAGCCCCGTCTTCCATCGTTTCTCTGACTTTCTGGCGCCTGTCTCAGCCCTGCCTATTTCTCCTCTTTTTGTTTTTCTTCTTTCTCTTTCCTACCTCGGATCCTGGTTTCCAGCCACTGGGGTTCACTTGTCCTGGGACAGCTTTGTTTGCAGTTCCCACTCTGAGCTGCCTCCTGGTTCCCCCATCTTCTTGTATCCCCACAACCTTCTGCAGGGTTTGTACTCGTTCTGCCTCAGCTCTGTGGAAGGCCTTGAGTTTTGTTGCCATTTTGCTGAGAGGGTAGTTGACCCACTGAAGATATTTCCCCCAAGGGTGCAAGTGACGAGAAAAGGACACTGAACTGAAACTAGGAGCCCTGGTTTCAATTCTGTGACCTTGTATGAATCTCAGTTTCCTCATTTGTAGAACAGAAATAATACCACCACCTTGCAAAGCTGTTGTTGGCATTAGAAACACATGGCGCCCAGCAGGTGCTGACTTCTCGTTTCTCACCTTCCGGAACGAGCACCGTCTTTGGCCTTTGGCTGTGGGACTGGTGGCGGGCGTGTTACACAGGAACGGACGGGTATAAGCATGGTGTGCACGTTCCAAGCTCTTACAGACAGATGAGCTAGAGTTTGACAAGGACGCATGTGCCAGAAAGCCCCGTTCACTTATGTGCCCAGCTGGCGACGGTAGTGCTTTAAAAAGCGTTAGGGAATCTGAGTGTGTGTGATACTCTCAGCTTTGGCTTAAAAAGAGAATTAGATATGACAGATTTCTGAAAAACCTCTTCTTTCTCTTTCTTTTCACACCAACAAAAACCCTTGTCTGAGTGTCTTTCACGTTCTGTTTTGTGGCCATCAGAAGGCTGGGAGGTGTTGCCTGGAGGATGAAAAAGCGAAGCAGACAGCTTTATTTCAAGGTGAAATGGAGGTGCAATACCACTTGAACGGTTTCCTTGACCTTCTGTCTTTGACTCTTTGCTCCCCTTGCCTCAGGAAGCAACTGGGCAGGCTTTAGCTTCTGAAAGTCAGTGACGAGTAAGATGGGAACAGTAAATGCCGTTGTCTGGGAGATTGTCCCCACAGTGGCCATGGTGGCGTGCAAGCTCTTCTCTCCCCGTCCCTCCCTGTTTGCAGAGCCTCCTTGGCCTCGTCCAGCCAGCACCTGGAGCATCTGGCCCAGATTTCATGAAGCCGCAGGCCTGGCTGAGTGATGTTACCCCACACCGTGGGCTCTCCGAAACCTTCCCCAATGCTGGAACATGTGAAATAGCACCTCTTGAATGCAATTGCTTTTTCCTTTTTGATGCTGCTGGTTGGCATCTCAAGAGCAAAATCTGATCATGTGTTTAGAAGCATTTTTAGAAAGCCTTTGTTTTACAGTGTTTTATCATAATGATATTGGCTAGAAGGTGACTTAATTTTAAATACTGGTCTGTTGGACATCATTTTTCTAAGTTAAAAAAAATTCATGCTATATATATTATTTCCATAAAATATTTGAGGTAATTTCTGGAGAAACTAATATAAAGAGAATGATAAAATAGAAGTAAAAATAAAATGCCTGATTTCAGAGAAAATGTAAACAGAGTTTTCATTAAGGAGACAGTGGAAATCATATATATCTGTCATGACATCCTACATAATTGCTCTCATTGCTTTATGAAATTCCTGTGGGCTTCCTGGGAGCCACTGCAAAAGTGGAAATGTGGCTGTTTTGTATAATCCCATTGCTAATAAAAGAAAATATGTCAGTTCCTCAAAGGGAGCTCTAAAAGACATCTCTACAGAAGGCTTCAGATTAAGCAATAATAAGGGATGTAGTAGTCCCTGTTACATCCCTGTAACAAATCACCATCAGGGGTCATAAGATCTCCCTTAAAGGAAGCCAAGGGCATAACCTCACAAACTAAACATAAGTTCCTTTGAAGAGCCAGGATGAAGGGGACAAGCGCTGAGCTTCCTCAGTGGGTCTGGACTGTCCAGTACAACAGCCACTAGCCACATGTGGCCATTTAAATCTAAATTGATTAAAATTGAATAAAATTCAACATTCAGTTGATCTGGCACACTAGCCGCGTTTCAGGCTCGCGGCTGCCGTATTGGGTGGCGCAGATGCAGAACATTTCCATCATTGCAGAAAGTTCTGCTGGATAGTGTTGATCTCTCAGAGAGAGCAGTGTCCCAGAGTGTCAGAAAGCAAGATGACTTTGTGTGAGTGTAAGAAGGTTTTAGGAAGACGGAGGCTGGGCATTAAATAACAAATTCTGCTGGGAGAAAGGCACTCTCTCCTCGTCCCTTCACACTTGTGATGACCCAGAGGAGACAGCCAGTACATTACCGCTGTGCCTTGAGCGCCCCTGACCTTCCTTTTCAGCAAAGGCAGGCAGGCTCAGGATCAGCGCCTTTGGCGGGCTAGACCTCAGCTTAATGAATTACATTGTTCTCAGTGTATTGATTTTTACATTTGCCTTCTGTGGCACAGAATTCTATTTCTTCTGTTTACCACAGTGAGACAGTTTCCTTTTAAAATTTAAGCAGCAAGAAAGTGAGTCTTCTTAAAGAAGAACACTAAAGAAGCAGTAGAGAACACAGCAAGAAGTTGAGGACAGGGTTACGAGAATGAATAATATTGGGGATAATATTGGGGAGACACTGAGCTAAAGAAACAGATTATGATAAAAACAGTAATGGTGACGATACCAGCGGTAAGAAACAGATGCCGCTGCCTCTCACTGATCTATGTGCATCACATAAAATAGCGCAGTCTATCCAGGGTGGGAGGTAAGAAAACCTTATTATCCCCATTTTACAGATGAGAAAACAAAGGCACAGAGAACATCTATTCAGAACCTTGGTTTTTTCAGCCCAAATAGCATTTTCTCACAAAGTGCTGGCTTGCAAAGATGCCACGCATAAGGGTGGAGCCAAGCTGTTTAAAAATCCAAGAAACAGATGGGACTCTTGCCTTCATTCTGAAGGGAGGGGCGGAGCCTTACCAAGATCTTGCTTGCATGGCTGGCCCCCTGCATCCCTGAGATGGATAAAGGCAGGCCTGTAGTCAAGCCTGGGATTTTCTGTAGGACAGCTCGGGATGCACTGCAGTGCCAGACCCTACCCATCCAGCCTGCAAATCTGAGAGCCAGGCTGAGATGGTCTCACTTTGGAAAACTGTCAGAGCAGGGCCTGGTTTGTGGTGCTTGTTCTGGCTGTAGACAGTTTCGGGCACGCTGCTTCAGAGCATCTTGTTTGAGCAGTGTCAGGGACCAGTGAGCCTGTCTGGAGGCTTGGAAATGTATTCCTAAATGCCAGAGGAACTGAGATGGTTCACCTGCTGTGTGTAGTTATTGGGTTTTTACCATATATGTATTATGGAAGAGGTCTAGAATTATATTTTGCACAAAGGATTCTGAGAAGGAGTACTGTCCTTTGACAGGACTGAATGCAAGTTGTTAAAAAGGTTTGCACCTGGAACACTGTGGTTTCTACATTCTGCTCCCATATCCTGAGATGGGGGTCGAGATGTGTTCGACACCAAAAGCAAGAAATGGCAGCATTTGATCTGTTTTCAGAACAAAAGTAAAATTGATGTCCAGAACTTTGCCAATTTAACTTTTCTGTCCATGCATATTTCTTGTGCTCCAGCCCCTACTAATGCGTGGCTGCTAGCACACACTAGCCAGAGGACAAATGATTAAACAGCAGCAAATGAAATGAAGAAAACAAAACAAGACTCTGTTTGCTAACTGGTCTTGCTTAGTTTTCTCTCTCCCCCTCTGTGTTGACACACAGATAGACATGCCTGTTACATTTGATTTTCTGTCACTTCCATATGCTATAATTCCATTTGTTGATCATTTAGTTCCCAGTTTATACCTTTGCAAATATTTGGTCTTACTCCCCAGATACTCCAACCTCCAAACATGGTTGGGGTCCACCTTCTTAATATCCTACTGTAGTGTTTATAAAGGGTATTGGCACTTAAAACAACTCAGTTTTTTCTTAAGCAAATATTATAGCCCCTAGATTGGTAAGAAATAATATGTGAATATGTATTTTCTGAAGCTTTACACCTTTCCCTTTTAAAAGTACTGTTTTCAGAGTTTTCAAAAGAGCTGGAATCAGACCTCTAGGAGGGATTAATTTCAGCCTTTGAATTTAGCCACCAGAAACATGGGCTACTGTACAACATTCCATTTGCATGGCACAACTAATTAGGTCTCCTTTGTAAGGAAGGTTGCTTTGTTTCAGCAAAGCTTTTTCTTTCCAGAATAAGTCCCCTTTCCTAGAGACCACAGGGTGTTGTCTTGGCATAGAGGAACGGTGGTACCCCAGGAAGACTCATTCAGTATTTGAGGTTCCCCCCAAAAGGAAATTTAGTAGCTTGGGCAGTTATTTTCAAGGTTTATTCTAGCAGAGTATATTTATATATGTGGTACAGGGAAAATCCATTCTTTTTTCTATTAATAATAGATCACAGGGTTTAGGTAGGCTGCATGGGACTGCAGGTGGTCTGGAGGGTGGGGTGGTGCCAGCCTTTGCACCAGGCTTGCGCTTCTTATCTATTCCTTTGCATCCTCTTTCTTAAAAGGGTTTACCCCTTGGGCCCGCAGGTTTTCTTTTACCTACAGCTCTGTCTTTATGCATTCTTCATGTGTGGCTATGCAGAGAGGGAAGAATTCGTTAAGTAGAGAAGGATGGAGTGGCCGAGCCAGGTATAGAGTGGGAACCCAGCTCATAGAAGCCCCTGCCCACCCTAGCAGGTGCCACCCCGGCGTGGGGAAATGGACCAGATCCAGGGCTGCAGTGAACCTGGCCTGGTCACATCTGGTCCTTTCTGCTGCGCACATTGTGAACAAGGCTGGCAGGAAAGGTAGCTGCGGACTGTTTAGTTTCTGAGTTTCATTCCAGCCAGAGTTCGTGTTTGTGCCGCGAGATAAGCGAAACCATGGGAACGTACGCCTTTGTTCTTGCTATCTCCTTCCTCAAGAACTTTCCATCCCACAAAGTCAAGCACCCCAGCACCTTTGAGGTTTACAGCACATTAACCTCCAACTGTCCTTGGGATGTTCTGGGAGAGCCTGATACAGATGATAAAAAACAAAAAAGGAAAAAATAAAATAAAGCCTGTTTTCCTCTGCATCACCATTATTCTGTTCTGCCTTCACCTTCCAAACAGGAAGAACTTGCTGCTGCTTTCCCAGTATCATTCCTTTATTTATCCCAAAGTCATTCACTGAGGGCCTGCCATATGCCAGGCGTGTGCTGAACTCTGCAGCAATCAAAGCTCGGCATTGAGCATACCCTCCCCAACCTTACGGACTGGTGGGGAAGGATGCTGTCAGGGAACGGACCATTCTCTTGTGATAAGGGCTGAAGAGAGGTGCTGGTGGGAGGGACAGAATGCCACTCACCTTGCTGAGTGACGACATAGGATATGTGGATAAAGTGTTCGGTACAGTGCCTGGCAAGGAGCTACTGTGTGAATATAACTGCCTGACTTGTGATAAGCCACTAAAACTGGAAGTGAACACAGAAAGAATTTTCCCCCTGTTTTATTGAATGCCCGGGTATGTGCATTCTTTAGAGTCTTAGAGGATCTTATTTAGGGTCTACTTGATCACAGTGCTCCGTATCAGCTGCCTCGGGCTGCCAGGAACAAAATACCTTTGTCCTCAAGGTGTTGAGTCTGATGAGGAGGTGAGACCCACATTCAAGCCACTGAATTGGAAGGGTAATGTCTGTGTGAGGCTCCACGGAGGCTTTGCAGAGGCGGAGCCCTTCCAGCTGGGGAGTCCAGTGCTCAGAAAGCAAAATCTGGCATCAGAATTCATTTTCCAAGTGGGTCTCCCTAGAGGCCTGGAAGGTTTAGTGCCCAGGCTCCCGTAGTTGCAGTCTTGCCATCTGGGAGCTGCCCAGTTGGCTGTGGGTTTAATCGTATTTTGAATTTAAGAACAGTCATTAGTTACTGAGTAGTGAGTTGGACCCGTGGCATTACTCACTGGTGTCTCCAGGGTGCCTGTACGTAGTCCCATGGCATCATCACCCTCTCTGCTTTCCCTGGGGAGGTTTCCTGAGGCAGCATTACACTTTAACATTGCCTCTTTGTTGGGGGCCATGAGCATGGCTGCTCTGTAAATCTGGGTGACTGAAACACATACATGTCCTTGGTTTCCGTTGCTGGAATTGCAGTTGAAGTTGACCTCTGAGTGGGCACCCCAACCCCCATTCTGATGCTTCCATCTTCTGGTCTCTGTGTTCCCCAGTGGGTGGGTTTACAGCAGGAGCCATGCCTTGGTCCAGGGGCAGTGGAAGAGATGGAATCTGTGCAGTCCTGGATACTTGCCTGACAGGGCCCTCTAGACTCAGCCATTTCCTCAGCAGGACCCTACCTGATCCTGTGACATACTCTTGGTCACACCCAGGCAAGGGCTCCTAGCTGACCACCCAGTTCTTCTGACCAGCATGCTAATTCCCAATGACACCAGCACTCTCTTGGTTGTGGGAGTTGGACACCCAGCTTAAGAGACAAAGGACGTTCATTGGCTTACCTAATAGGAAATAACAAGGACATGCATAGCTGGAATTTCAGGCACTCAGTGTAATGAGAACTCCATCTCCTGTCTTTTAAGAGAGTGGCTTTGCTGTCCGTTTCGGCTCTGTTCATAGCCAGGCTGCAGTGGCAGGCTATCTGTGGCACCTACAGACTGACAGCCCCTCAGCTCAGCTGTCCCCAGGGAAAAGACCGCCATTTCTCCCACAGCTGGCAACAGTCCCGGACCCGAGTCTCACTGACTCAGTGGTGTAGGCCACCCCCTTCTCCACTAATCACTGGGTCTACCTGAGTGTCATGATTTCAGGTTGTACACCTACTCCTAAAGCTGCAGCTCAGTGGAACAGGGTGTTTTCCCAAAGGAGTGTGAGGACACTCCTGCCACCACAGGGGGACTGGTTCCAGACTGGCCAGAACAGCACATCCTCACTGAAGCTTCAGGCTGCTCACACCCAGACTTGGCCTGGGAGCCAGCTGGGTGGCATTTATGTATCTCTGCACCAGGGTTCCTCAGCTACAGCGCAGTTGACATTGGGGCTGCATCCTTCTGTGTTTGGGGCTCACCTGTGCACTCTAGGCTGTCGAGCAGCATCCCTGGCTTGCACCCACTAGCACCTGTACCCCTCCCCTGGTGTGAGAACCCGAGATGTCTCCCCACACTGCCAGATGTTCCCTGGAGCCACAGGGCTTCAGATTGGCAACTGCTGCTCCACTCGGATCCCCTGAAGGCTGTTGTGGTTTTATTTTGTTCTGTTGAATGTGAACAGGATCCTATGACACATGGTCTCTTCCTCAGTACATAGACCTCTCTCTTCCTTATTACTCTTTATAAGCTTCTGCAGAGGATTTCCTAGTATGAGGGAACCATTACTTACATAACGATTCTGTTGATGGGCGTTTAGACTGTTTTCATTTCCTGCCCATTGCAGCTGCCAGATTATGCTTGGATAGACCTATTTGTACACATTGTGGGTATTTCTTTAGGATAAATAGCTAGGAGTGGATTTGCTGCGGTGAAGAGTGCATACCTTTTTTATTTTTAACAGGCCCAGCCAAACTGCTCTCGCAAAAGGCTTGAACCAGTTTTCAGTCACTCCAACAAGATAGCAGAATAATTTGTCTCCATGCCCTTGCTAACATAGGATATTATAAATCCATTAAATTTTACCAATCTGACAGAGGGGAAAAGTTGCATTTCATTGATGTTTGAATTTGCATTTTCCTTATTGCTTGTGAGGTTGAGCGAATGTTTGTGTTTTTATTTGCCTTTGTGTGTGTGTGTGAACTGCCCGTTTGCTTCCCTCCCCCACTGTCCCACGGTATTGTCCATGCTTTATTATCCATTTGTGAGAAGAGGCCTTTGGATAGGACTCCTTTGTACTGTATGTTCAGGTCTCTCGCTTGTCTTTCACTTTGTTCATGAGAATTACTGAGCGTGTGCTCTTCTGTTTTCTGGTCGCACCTTTTGGGAAGCAAGGAGTTCCTGGTTGACCTGCCGAAGTACTGTGGCTTATTCTGTCTGGGGGCCTAGGCCCAGGCTAGGCATAGAAACGTAGCCACGGCTGTGCTGACCACAGGTGAACCAGGGTGAGAACCGAGGCTTCTGGGTTTTGCTGAACCACCGTGATATGGAAAATGGGGCTACGGCACCCCTGCTCTGGAGCACCCCTGGTTTAGGCGCACTTCTTTGATCTTGTCCTAACTGCTGGCTGTGAAGAGCCCAGGGGGTGCTCCCACCGAGAAGTGTGAGGCCTGGGGTCAGCCAGCATGTTTGCTGTTTCCTGCAGCAGATCAGCCCGAAGGCCATGGGCACCTGTGTGTTCACTTTTCATGCTGTGGCAGGAAAATCGGCCTTGATTTAAAAAAAAAAAGAAAACAATGGCTGGGGTTCCTTCCTGTTAGCCAACATAGACCACGGAGGTCTGAGAGTCGGCAAAGTTTTCACAAACTAATAAACTTGGAAAGGGACCTCAAGGTCGTCTGGTCCCTCCTGCATGGGACAGGGGTCATATGTGGCTGGGGGTCAAGGTCACTACTTGATAAGACCATCCTGCCTTTGAACAGCTATGTTCGCTCTTTCTTATATCAAGTAGTCAATGACCAAGACTGAGTCTCTGTCATTTACAACTATATCGCAGAACCGGCGCATTGCACTATGACTGGATATGTAGGTACACAGCTAAGAGACAGATCAGTAGATGAGCCAAAGCCTGTTTCTCTCCAGCTTCCACCCATCATGTCCCTTCTGTCCCCTGGAGGCAGGTGGGAGTCCAGGTAAAAACCCTAGACGTAGTGTTGGGGGACCAGCAGCCGATCTGGTTCTGACTCTTTTGCACTGTGTGACCTGGGACAAGTTATTTACCAACCGTTCTGAACATCTCCTTCTTCATTTCTAAAATGGAAAGAATGTTTGCAAGATCTCAGCGCTGTTGCAACAATGAGCAGAATGAGCCACGATACTTCCATCAGGTCAGCCAGAAACTCCTTGCTTCTCAAATGTGCAGACCAGAAAACAGAAGAGCACACGCTTAGTAATTCTCATGAACAAAGTGAAAGACAAGCGAGAGACTGAAGCATACAGTGCAGAGGAGCCCTATCCAAAGGCCTCTTAACAAGCGGGTGGTGAAGTGATGAACACTACTGTGGAACAATGGGGGAACGACGCCACAAACTGTGTGTGTGGAAGGACGCAGACGGGGATTCAGCAACAACAAAAAGGGAAGTTAAAGGCATAGACATGTGCTCAGCCTCACAAGCAATAAGGAAAATGCAAATTCAGACATCAGTGAAATGCAACTTTTTCCCTCTGTTAGATTGGTAACATTTTGAAGATTGGTAATATCCAGTGTTGGCAAGGACAAGGGGGTAAGAAAGGGATTCTTTGAGGACATTGGCTCATTCCTGAAAGACAATGTGGAGTCAACTAAGTAAACAGAAGAAGAAAATTCCAGGCTAAAGGAACAGCCCGTGAGGTAGGAGCTTGGAAGGCTGGGTGGGATGAGTGAGGAGCAGAGGAGTGAGAGACCCTGAGGTGCTGCAGCCAGCTGGATCTGCCAGGGCCTCACAGGGGAGTCTGCCTGCCCGTCCATCCACCTAATCACTATTGCAGGAGTCTGGGCGAAAGGACATGGCGGCTTAGACAAGAAAAATGGTCATGGAGAGTAGAGCAGGTGATGTATGTGTCTTGAGATGTAAATTCATCAGGATTTCCTGGTACCTGAGAAAGCGATTCAGATTTGGATTGTCAAGTCAATTCAAGTTTAAATCCCAAATCTGCCACTTAGTTTCTTTTATGACAGAATCTCCATTATCCTGGCAAAGTCACAACTTTCTCACCTTTAAAGAGGGAGGCTGCTTACTTCATGCGATTGTTATGAGCGTTAAATGAAAGCGTTTCTCTAAGGCCTGTTAGCATGGTGTCTGGCCAGTTCAGGGGAAGGACCCAGAGAGCACAGCCACTGTTACCATTTGTTCAACCAAACAAATGTGTGCCACTGATTTGAAATGCATGTATGTGGTGTGAGTCTTTATACCCACACATATGTACCTATAGACCCAGTGGCCCACGGCCTTGGATATCGGATTCTCTTTAGCAGGGAATCTGGAACCCACCATCCTCCATCCTTCATTCCACAGGACTGAGTGTATGGACACACGTGTCTGCCTGTCCCTCCTTTGCTCTAGGCTTTAATGGCGACGGGATGACCTGAGTGCAGCCTGCAGCTTCCCAACTGGATGATGCCGGGCTGTGGCTTCTTCATCTGAAGGTGGTGGTGCTGCTTGCCCCACGCACGCTCTGAGGTTGAAGGGAGGCAGGATATAGAACAGTTTGCAAGTAATTAGGCAGCTGTCCAAGCATCAGCTATCATTATTTATATTTATGTGATGAATGTTTTCCCAAGACCTGCAGCTTAGGAATAATAACTATTTTATTTCTGCTTTAAAAAAAATAATAACTGTGCTTTGGTGGGTACATACCTCCCCTGGCTTGGGTGAGCTCTAGTTAAGATCTTTAAAACTTGAAGTGTTGTGCTGATATAGGGAGGGCTTTTAGAACACCTTAATAGGCATTCGTTTGAACCAATGAACTTACACCATTAGGGCTATTGTTTTTTTCTCCCCTGAGCTGGGCTTTCAGATGCCTCAGTCTCATAATGCAGTATTGAAAGGGTGGGGCTGTTGCTTTAAGCTTTGGATCTTTTTTACTACCCCTTCCAGAGACAGAAAAGCGTTTGGAGTCCAACCTTTAAAGGTTATCTCTTTGTGCCGCCTGCAGATTCATCCTGAGAGGCTGTGAATTCCAGCTCCTTGCCAGACTTCCCTACAGAGTGAAATTCTGTCAGACTGCTCTGGCTGTCTAGAGTTGGAAGAAGCAGCTCCAGTTGGCGGCTGTGTGGAGGCTGCTTTTCAGGGGCCGATGAGAGGAGCTGTGAAATGTGTGCACGTGTTGAATGGGGGGCTCAGGAATTCTCGCAAGACAGTACTATGGCCATGCGCACAGAATGGTGGAGATGGGGACGAGGGACTGCACCTCTGCGGTTATGATGCTCCTGGTCCGCTGTGGCCCAGATGACAGCGGGCAGGCGGGGGGGCAGGGAGCCCCCAGAAGGCTCAGAGGGAAGCAAGAGTTTAGTACCACAGTTACCAGACTTTTGGAAAGGAGTCAAGCTTTTTTCGTATTTTTGTATTACAAAATACAAGCTGCATTTTGTAGCATGGGATTTAGAGGAAGCTACATGCTGGGTTATGGGAGTAACTGAGTCATGTTCCCAAGTCTGCCCCTCCCTGGCCCATTTTACATTGATCTGTTTATGAAGGAAGGACATGGGAAACCCATCCATAGGCCACTGCAAATAGGAAGCTCTGATAGTTGTGAATCCTTGCCACCATCCCATGAGGGGGAGTGTTTTCATCTCTGTTTACAGATGGGTAAATTGAGGTCAGAGAGGGGCAGTGACCCGCTCAAGGTAACACAGCTAGTGAGTAGCAGGGATGAGCTACACACTTAGGTCTAGACAACCTTCTGCCCTAGGGAGAAAACCTTCTGCTCTGCAGAAGGAAATGTTGCTTTGTTCTTAACTGAATTTCCCTAAGAAAGAAAGGAGAAAGAATGTGAAATAAAGACATGGTGGCGGATGATGGGAATGGGATAATGACAGTGGTTGGTGGATGGTGGTGATGAGTTTTGGTGATAATAGGGCGGCAGGTGATGGTTGCTCACGGATGGTGGAGAGGAGGAGGAGGACCGCTGGCGATGGCAGCATCTGTGACTGCTTCCTGTGCACCAGACATGGTGCCAAATTCTCCTCATGTTTGGTGTCCTTAACTCTCACAGCATTCTGATGGGAAAATTCTAATTACAGCTGCACGAATAGGAAGAGGCCCATGTTTTCTCAAATACCCCATCTGTGTTAAGGAAAAGCATATCAAAGATCCAGGAATCTTTTCACTGTTGAGAGGAAATTTTTTATGTATTACAGCTGGTTTTCACGTACTCATGGTTCAGGGTCTAGCACAGCCTGGGGAACAGAAAGCCCTGCTTAGTCCCCAAACCTCTCTGGAGACCTTAGTTTGTACTCTGTCCCTGACTAGATCTTTAGCTGGACGTGGTAAAAGTACAGAGGCTACTTGTAATTTCTACCCCCCTTAGCTTTCAGGAGCTCCACCCATTGCCATTCTAGCTCTGGTCATGAAAAATGAAAGTTGTGGCTTGCCTGGCTTCTGTCAGTCTGTTTTTTAAACACTGGACTTTGGAGCTGTGAGGATCAGGATGTAATAACAGGACCACCTCTGTTATTTACCAGCTCTGTGTACTTACCAGATATGTTTCTCATCTGTGTGATGTAGCTACTGACCACTTCGTGTCTAGGATTGGCATGAGAATTAGTGAGATGGACAGCAAGTGTGCCAAGCACAGGGCCTGGCACCTAGTAGATGCTCAACAGACATGTGTCTCCTCCGTGCTCCCATCTTGCGGTCACACTGCTCTGCTTATCTTTATTTATGTGCTTGCATATTTGTGGTCTGTCACTCACATTTCCTCCACCCAGGTGCTATCTTTTCTTTTTTTTTTTTTAATATAATTTATTTTATTATCATTAATTTACAATTACATGTGCAATATTACGATTATTAAACTACCCCTTCATCAGGTCCCCCCACCAACCCCATTACAGTCACTGTCCATCAGCGTAGTGAGATGCTATAGAATCACTACTTGTCTTCTCTGAGTTGTACTGCCCTCCCCGTGCCCCCCCAACATTACATCTGCTAATCGTAATGCCCCTTTTTCCCTCTTATCCCTCCCTTCCCGCCCATTTTCCCCAGTCCCTTTCCCTTTGGTAACTATTAGTCCGTTCTTGGGTTCTGTGAGTCTGCTGCTGTTTTGTTCCTTCAGTATTTTTTCTTTGTTCTTATACTCCACATATGAGTGAAATCATTTGATACTTGTCTTTTCGGCTTGGCTTATTTCACTGAGCATAATACCCTCTAGCTCCATCCATGTTGTTGCAAATGGTAGGATTTGTTTTCTTCTTATGGCTGAATAATATTCCATTGTGTATATGTACCACATCTTCTTTATCCATTCATCTACTGATGGACACTTAGGTTGCTTCCATTTCTTGGCTATTGTAAATAGTGCTGCGATAAACATAGGGGTGCATATGTCTTTTTCAAACTGGGCTGCTGCATTCTTAGGGTAAATTCCTAGGAGTGGAATTCCTGGGTCAAATGGTATTTCTATTTTGAGTTTTTTGAGGAACCTCCATACTGCTTTCCACAATGGTTGAACTAATTTGCAGTCCCACCAGCAGTGTAGGAGGGTTCCCTTTTCTCCACATCCTCGCCAACATTTGTTGTTGTTTGTGTTTTGGATGTTGGCCATCCTCACTGGTGTGAGGTGATATCTCATTGTGGTTTTAATCTGCATTTCTCTGATGATTAGCGATGTGGAGCATCTTTTCATGTGCCTGTTGGCCATCTGAATTTCTTCTTTGGAGAAGTGTCTATTCATGTCCTCTGCCCATTTCTTAATTGGATTATTTGCTTTCTGTTTGTTAAGGTGCATGAGTTCTTTATATATTTTGGATGTCAACCCTTTATCAGATACGTTTTTTATGAATATATTCTCCCATACTGTAGGATGTCTTTTTGTTCTACTGATGGTGTCCTTTGCTGTACAGAAGCTTTTCAGCTTGATATAGTCCCACTTGTTCATTTTTGCTTTTGTTTCCCTTGCCCGGGGAGATATGTTCATGAAGAAGTTGCTCATGTTTATGTCCAAGAGATTTTTGCCTATGTTTTTTTCTAAGAGTTTTATGGTTTCATGACTTACATTCAGGTCTTTGATCCACCTTGAGTTTACCTTTGTATATGGGGCTAGACAGTAGTCCAGTTTCATTCTCTTACATGTAGCTGTCCAGTTTTTCCAACACCAGCTGCTGAAGAGGCTGTCATCTCCCCATTGTATATCCAAGGCTCCTTTATCAAATATTAATTGACTGTATATGTTTGGGTTAATGTTTGGATTTTCTATTCTGTTCCACTGGTCTGTGGGTCTGTTTTTGTGCCAATACCAAATTGTCTTGATTACTGTGGCTTTGTAGTAGAGCTTGAAGTCAGGGAGTGTAATTCCCCCTGTTTTATTCCTCCTTCTCAGGATTGCTTTGGCTATTCGGGGTCTTTTGTGGTTCCATATGAATTTTAGAATTATTTGTTCCAGTTCATTGAAGAAAGCTGTTGGTAGTTTGATAGGGATTGCATTGAATCTGTAGATTGCTTTAGGTAGTATAGCCATTTTGACAATATTTATTCTTCCTAGCCAAGAGCATGGGATGCATTTCCATTTGTTAGTGTCCTCTTTAATTTCTCTTAGGAGTGTCTTGTAGTTTTCAGAGTACAGGTCTTTCACTTCCTTCGTTAGGTTTATTCCTAGGTATTTTATTCTTTTTGATGCAATTGTGAATGGAATTGTTTTTCTGATTTCTCTTTCTGTTAGTTCATCATTAGTGTATAGGAAAGCAACAGATTTCTGTGTGTTAATTTTGTATCCTGCAACTTTGCTGAATTCAGATATTAGTTCTAGTAGTTTTGGAATGGAATCTTTAGGGTTTTTTATGTACAGTATCATGTCATCTGCAAATAGTGACAATTTGACTTCTTCTTTACCAATCTGGATGCCTTGTATGTCTTTGTTTTGTCTGATTGCTGTGGCTAGGACCTCCAGTACTATGTTGAATAACAGTGGAGAGAGTGGGCATCCCTGTCTTGTTCCCGATCTTAGATGAAAAGCTTTCAGCGTCTCACCGTTAAGTATGATGTTAGCTGTGGGTTTGTCATATATAGCCTTTATGATGTTGAGGTACTTGCCGTCTATACCCATTTTGTTGAGAGTTTTAATCAGGAATGGATGCTGAATTTTGTCAAATGCTTTTTCAGCATCTATGGAGATGATCATGTGGTTTTTGTTCTTCTTTTTGTTGATGTGGTGGATGATGTTGATGGATTTTCGAATGTTGTACCATCCTTGCATCCCTGGGATGAATCCCACTTGATCATGGTGTATGATCCTCTTGATGTATTTTTGAATTCGGTTTGCTAATATTTTGTTGAGTATTTTTGCATCTACGTTCATCAGGGATATTGGTCTGTAATTTTCTTTTTTGGTGAGGTCTTTGCCCGGTTTTGGTATTAGAGTGATGCTGGCTTCATAGAATGAGTTTGGAAGTATTCCCTCCTCTTCTATTTTTTGGAAAACTTTAAGGAGAATCGGTGTTATTTCTTCTCTATATGTCTGGTAGAATTCAGAGGTGAATCCATCAGGCCCAGGGGTTTTGTTCTTGGGTAGTTTTTTGATTACCAATTCGATTTCGTCACTGGTGATTGGTCTGTTTAGTTTTTCTGTTTCTTGCTTGGTCAGTCTTGGAAGGTTGTATTTTTCTAAGAAGTTGTCCATTTCTTCTATGTTTTCCAGCTTGTTAGCATATAGATTCTCATAATATTCTCTTATGATTCTTTGTATTTCTGTGGGGTCCGTCGTGATTTTTCCTTTCTCATTTCTGATTGTGTTTATGTGTGTAGATTCTCTTTTTCTCTTAATGAGTCTGGCTAGGGGTTTATCTATTTTGTTTATTTTTTCAAAGAACCAGCTCTTGGTTTTATTGATTTTTTCTATTGTTTTATTCTTCTCAATTTTATTTATTTCTTCTCTAATCTTTATTATGTCCCTCCTTCTGGTGACTTTGGGCCTCATTTGTTCTTCTTTTTCCAATTTCAGTAATTGTGTCTTTAGACTATTCATTTGGGAATGTTCTTCCTTCTTTAAATAGGCCTGGATTGCAATATACTTTCCTCTTAGAACTGCCTTTGCTGCGTCCCACAGAAGTTGTGGCTTTGTGTTGTTGTTGTCATTAGTCTCCATATATTCTTTGATTTCTGTTTTGATTTGGTCGTTAACCCATTGATTAATTAGGAGAGTGTTGTTAAGTCTCCATGTATTTGTGAGCCTTTTTGATTTCTTTCTAAAATTTATTTCTAGTTTTATACCTTGGTGATCTGAGAAGTTGGTTGGTAGGATTTCAATATTTTTGAAATTACTGAGGTTCTTTTTGTGGCCTAGTATGTGGTCTATTCTGGAAAATGTTCCATGTGCACTTGAGAAGAATGTGTATCCTGTTGCTTTTGGGTGTAGAGTTCTGTAGATGTCTGTTAGGTCCATCTGTTCTAGTGTGTTGTTCAGTGCCTCTGTGTCTTTACTTATTTTCTGTCTGGTTTATCTGTCCTCTGGAGTGAGTGGTGTGTTCAAGTCTCCTAAGATGAATGCATTGTTGTCCATTTCCTCCTTTAATTCTGTTAGTATTTGTCTCACATATGCTGGCGCTCCTGTGTTGGGTGCATATATATTTATAATGGTTATATCTTCTTGTTGGACTGGCCCCTTTTCATTATGCAATGTCCTTCTTTATCTTTTGCTACTTTCTTCGTTTTGAAGTCTATTTTGTCTGATACAAGTACTGCAACACCTGCTTTTTTCTCTTTGTTGCTTGCATGAAATATCTTTTTCCATCCCTTCACTTTTAGTCTGTGTATATCTTTGGATTTGAGGTGAGTTTCTTGTAGGCAGCATATAGATGGGTCTTGCTTTTTTATCCATTCTGTTACTCTGTGTCTTTTGATTGGTGCATTCAGTCCATTTACATTTAGGGTGATTATTGATAGGTATGTATTTATTGCCATTGCTGGCTTTAGATTCGTGGTTACCAAGGGTTCAAGGGTTGCTTCTTTACTATCTAACAATCTAACTTAACTTTCTTGTTAAGTTATTGTAAACACAGTCTGATGTTTCTTTCTTTCTCTCCCTTCTTATTCCTCCTCCTCCATTCTTTCTATAATAGGTGTTTTATTCTTTGCCTTTAGTTAGTATTTGGATGGTCTGCTTTCTTTGCTATGATTTTTTTTTCTCTGGTGACATCTTTTTAGCCTTAGGTGTGCTTCCATCTAGAGCAGTTCATTTAAGATATCCTGTAGTGGTGGTTTATGAGAAGCAAACTCTCTCAACTTTCGTTTATCTGGAAATTGTTTAATCCCTCCATCATATTTAAATGATAATCGTGCTGGATACAATATTCTTGGTTCGAGGCCCTTCTGTTTCATAACGTTAAATATATCATGCCATTCTCTTCTGGCCTGTAAGGTTTCTGTTGAGAAGTCTGATGATAGTCTGATGGGTTTTCCTTTGTAGGTGATCTTTTTTCTCTCTCTAGCTGCCTTTAATACCCTGTCTTTATCTTTGATCTTTGCCATCTTAATTATTATGTGTCTTGGTGTTGTCTTCCTTGTGTCCCTTGTGTTGGGAGATCTATGAGCTTCGGTGGACTGCGAGACTACTTCCTTCCCCAGCGAGGGAAAGTTTTCAGCAATTATTTCTTCAAAGACACTTTCTATCCCTTTTTCTCTCTCTTCTTCCTCTGGTACTCCTATAATGCGAATATTGTTCCGTTTGGATTGGTCACACAGTTCTCTTAATATTCTTTCATTCCTAGAAATCCTTTTATCTCTCTCTGCCTCAGCTGCTCTGTACTCCTGTTCTCTGTTTTCTATTCCATTAACAGTCTCTTGCATCTCATCCATTCTGCTGTTAAGCCCGTCGATCGCTTGTCTGATTTCTGTATTGTCTTTCCTCAGTTCCCTCACTTCCTCCCTAGCTCTTGCACATTTATCTGTAGGTCCATCAGCATGGTTATGACTTTTATTCTGAATTATTTTTCAGGGAGGCTGTGCATTTCCATCCCTTCAGACTCCCTCTCTGGGGTTGTCTGGTTGATTTTGGTCTGAACCATATTCCTCTGTCTTTTCATGGCTATAGAATTGGTCACTGATAGGTGCCACGTATGTCAGCTGGGCTCTTTAAGACTTTAAAAAGAGAAGAAAAAAAAGAGAGAAAAAAAAGAAAAAAAGAAAGAAATAAAGAAAGAAAAAAAGAATAAAAGAAAGAAAAGAAAAAACAAAAACAAAACAAAACAAAACAAAAAAATGCCCACTGGACGTGGATTCTGTGGGAATGCTCTAGGTGGCGCTATTGTCCCACTATTCCACAGCTGTGACTGTGCCGCTCTGCAGGGCCCTTTATTGCTCATGCAGGTGTGGGAACGAATAGGAGGCTGTTGATCTCAGTGAGAAGTGTTAAGCATGGCTACGCTTCCTCAGTCGCCAGCTAAGGCGTCTGAAACTCCCTAGGACTCCCAGCCTGCTGGGCTGAGTGTGCTGGGGTGATCCGGCTCCTCCGCTGGGCTCCTGTCTCTTTAAGACTGCTGAAGGAAGCGCGTGCTTTTTTTTTTCCTTCAAGGGAGCCGGCTGCAAGCACCCTGGCGCGTTCCCCGCTCAGATCCTGCCCCTCTGTCTCTCCAATCTCCGCTGCACTGCGCAACATGGGTCAGCGCTCCCTGTGCAGATCACCGGGGCTGGCTACTTCGCGGGGTGTGCTTCCGCTCCCTCCCGGCTCTGAATCCTCTCCTCCCGCCGGTGCGCTGGGGTGGGGGAGGGCTTGGGTCCCGTCGGGTCGCGGCTCCATATCTTACCCGCCTCTTGGGGTGCCGAGTCCTCTCAGGTGTAGCTGCACGCTATGCGCTTTCCTGTGTATTCTCGTCTCTTTTTTAGGAATAGATGTATTTTCTGTGTTTTCGTAGATAAATATAGTGTTGGGAGGAGATTTCTGCCTCCCTGCTCACACCGCCATCTTCCCGGAAGTCAGGATGCATTTCTTAATATCCTAGGAATCACATTTATAATTAGTTTAAAAGCCAGTCAGTATCCTGTCACCTCTACAGTTCTTTCATTCAGTTGGCTGATAGGTTTTACTAAATTATTGGAAGCAAGTCTTGAATAGGTAAGGGATAAAAGACAAAAACAAAACAAAAATTATATCAATGCTGGCAAGTGTGTAATAAATGCCAATAATTACTATTGGCTTTCAAAATCAACATAACATTTTCAGGAAGCAATTTTCCACTATCAAAAGCAATAATATATCTATACTTTTTGTAACCTAGTAAATCTATTTCTCAGAATAAAATCTGAACTATTTGGAAAGTTATGTGCCTGCAAATGTTCAATGAAGCATTATTTTGACAAATTAAATAAAATGGCAAGATATAAGTGTCATATATTAATGAGAAGGAATATCATATATCCGAAACATTGACTCTAAGATAATATAATGGATAATTCTTGTCCTAGAAAATACAATGGTTGAATAACAAATTGGACACATTCTATGATTATAGCAATTACAAAATAGCAGAGGCACAAAGAATAATACATGGAAAAGAAAAAGTAGTTATTTCAGGTCAGGACATTATTCTTGTTTTTTTCAATTTCTAATCACTGTGAACCATGTTTATATTACCTTTGCAAAGGAAAAGCGTATGTAACAAAACTTCTATATCAGGCAACTTCTTCTATGCTTTCCTTTACTGGAATTTAGAAATATAAAAACTCCAGGAAAATATACCATTCGATAAAGCATTTCTTCTTGAACCTAAGGGCCTCTGAATTTTGGTGATTGACTACCTCTTTTTCTTTGCCCTATTTACTATAAATCAGTTTTTCCCCTCTTTGATAACTGCCCCCAAAATCTACAGCCATACAAAGGAAAGACTAATGATCTGCTGTTACCACAAATAAAAAAGGAAAGAATTAAGGAACGAAGGGAGTCAGGAAAGAAACTTTTTTTCTTACTTTAAATCAGTTTGCAGACAATTTCTAAGGTAGAGCCATTGCTCCTCATCTGACTTCATATGAAGTCTCTGGGTTGTAATCCTGATAACATCCCGTTTCTAGCATTAATGTTTATGGTAAGTCCTAGAGTGTGATGAGGTGGCTGGAGTTGCCAGCAGTCTCAGCATTTATTGTTCCTGTTTTTCTGAAAACATATGTTCTAGTTACTTACCTTTATTTTGCTTTTCTATTCTGCTTTTTATATTTTATAGAAATACAGCACCATAAATTTTTCTTTGTCTCTGCAATAGGAGAAAAAGATATTAGATTTTATCATCCAGCTCCTAAACTTAAACTAACTTCCACAGATAATTTTATTTGGACACAATACTGACAGCATTTTTAAATTAAATTAAAATTTTTTTCAGAAAATGAAGACTATAAACTAATTCAATTACCTATAGTGAAGAACAGGAAATACATCAAAATTTCATGCAAAAATTCTGTGATAGTACTATGAATAGGTGATACCTTCCCTTTCCATAGGAAAAATCTTTTTCTAACTTAATATCTATATAAAATGATAGATGGAGCAATAATAGTGGATAACAAATTTTTTAATAGTACTTTGAAAGGGAATATGGGGGATCAGCATAGAGTTAAGAAAGGAGTTAAGACACTTGGATTCAACTCTTGAAGTTGCAGTTCTGTGTGACATTAGATCAGATATTTAATCTTTAACTCTAGCTCATTATCTACTGCTATCATCCTTTCCAGATGTAAAAATCTTTGTAAATACAATTATGGCACTGGCCACGAAATTCTCATCAAGGAAATTCTCATTAAGGAAATAAGCAAGCCAATATGAATACTTAGCCAGCAAAATTATATTTGTCACAATGTTTGAAACTGCTGTTTCTCAAGGTTCTGATTTTGTGGAATTTATTTATTCCCAGAATTCTAGTTACCTGAAAGTCTAGTATATTACTCTGTGATTCATAGGTATATAAAGTTTCTAATCTGACACTACAAGCATGAAAAAGATTAATACTCCTCTAAAGATTTCAAATTAACTAAGCAACATAATTCATGAACAGTGGCACCAACTTGTAAATTATTTAGGATAATTTGAAAAAAATTTGTCAAAAATTAAAATTGTTTGTATTATATTTGCATTATTTAGAGAAAATTATCATTTCCAAAGCAAATGAATTGGATTTAAATGATTTAACCAATTTGATCAGAAGGAGTTCTAAAAAAATAAAAAGATAAAACTAACAAATTAGACAAAAAATGATGCCACATCCAGTTCTCTGTCCTTTAATAGAATTTTAGCTTAGAGTTTCTTTGAACATTTGTGATGAAGAACACTCAATTCAAAAAGAAGACTAAATAACATATGTAGTGTTTTATTTGAACCTTGACTTTGAATTTTATGTTCATCTTCTACTAAATATATGCAGGTGACAAGTATCACCATCATAATTTGATCAACTTAACATAAATCAAGATTTAACAAATGTAAAAATATTTGTAGCATGTTGCAAAGTGTTATCAGTTTATATGAAGATATTACTAATAAATGATATTGGTTATACATATGTAATTCAAAAAAGAAATATGAAAAATGGTCAACTCCAATAATAATCAAAGGAAAAAAGATTAAATAAATGTACATCACATTTTTCCCTAGTAAATTTGCAAATATTAATAAATAAAAGAAAATCTGGTATTTTCATTGACTCTAAGGAAGTGATTAGAAATGTGCCACAAAGAGTTTTTATTTATGTGTTTACAAAGGGTAGATATTCTTCACTTTTTGTTTGCGCTCTGTGATCAGAAAATAGGATTGAAGGACCTGTAGAATTCTAAAAGGTGAAACATATGTTCATCATTATGAAATTCTTGCAAGATCATTTATTACGAATGATTTTCCTGAGTAGTGACACTCTGGAAGGCATGTGAATTTCTCCTTATTTTGAAATCCTCTCAAGGACTTCAGTGCCGTCATTCCATCTGCTTTGCATTCACTGCTGTAGAAATTTTTTATTAGTGTCTTATAAATTTATGAAACAAAATAGGAACCATTAAAACCACTGAAAAGTGTTGATTTGTTATTAAAATTTGAGTTAATGTTCAATTCCCACAGAAGAAAGTGGCATTTCTGTTTCAATCATAAGAAAAATTTATAATGTATCTTTTTAATCCCTTGTCCTAGCCAATGAGAAAATAGATATGATCATTACACAGTAGAATTTTCAGTACTTAAATTTAACTCTGAGATATGTCTACTTTAATAGGAAGAAAACAATTATCTATTCCACTCACATGGCAGTTATGGCAGTTTAGTATTTATATGCTTCTTGGGGATTTGTTTCTGTTTAAATTATTCCTGCTAATGCTTTGTTCATTTGTTTGAGTATTGTTTTTATAGTAAAGGGAGGATAAGATTATTGAAATTCCACAAAAGCAGAGAAGCATGTGAGAAAGAGGGATATAGATATTTATATTTGGAGATGAATTCAATCTTACTGTAATTTAATGGCATTTTTTAAAATCTGTGTTACTGGTTTCTTGTAAATAAAGTGAAAATGTGCCTTGAACAATTTGCTTACTCTGATTGAGACATTGTCTCTTTTCTAAGACTCTAGAAATTGTAACTCCATTCTGATCCTGTTCAGCCCTACTACTAAATTGGCAAATCATGATCTGAGGGTTATAGCATGCCACCATCTCAAATATCATTTGTTTAAAACTGAGCCCACCTTTTCCTCTTACTTTAGGTTTCTATTTATTAAAGTCACTTTATTTTCTTCAAAGTAATGCATGACTATGATTAAAATGTCAAAGAATACTAAAAGAATTGTATTTTTGTTGTCTTTCTGCTCTCAAAGAATCACTGTCTAATATTTTTATGTCTTTCAATTGCATTCATATGTCTATTATGCATTTCGCTATCTACTGGCACTGTAATCTACTGGTAGCTCAAGTTTGCCATTCTTTTACCATAACTCCTACTTCTTCTCCTTCCAGCTTTCCTTTATAATTACATTATAATTTTTGGTTGAACCAACAGTCAGTCAGTTTATATTGTTATGAGACTAAATATTATTCACTGTTGAATCAAACAGTATACTATTATTGCATTTCCTATCTTTGGAGCTTTTACCTGTTGATAATAATTTCTTACCTATCGGATGTTTCAATATCCGAGCACAACGAGAACCCAGGTCAGTCTCCTTTCTTTGCTCTGTCAAGCCATTTCAGACCTGCTTGAGAGGTCTCCCCTGTTCTCCTGAGAGACCTGTTACGTAAATAAAGAAACTTTTCATACCCTCTTGGTGTGCATGTGACACTGTCAATCTTGACATCCACACCAAACCTTGGGTAGGGGGTTCCTTCCTGCTTTTGCAGAATGACCATAACATTCACTATTGTCTTATGCCCCATTCTCTTCTTCTTTATAGGTTATTAGCTTTTTAATTCTTTGTTGCATTTTAGTGAGAATTTTGGGGAGAATGTGAATAAAAGACTATAGTGAATTTATTCTAGTTATTGCAGATCTCACCATCATTTCTTATACACCTCAAACTTAATTCTCAAAGTCATGTTTGGCTCTCTCTTCTCCTTTTCCCCCATATCCAAGCTTTACTGAATTTTTTCTTCCATGTGTCTCTATGGTATTAACTTGCTTCTACACTGATACTTTAAATGTCCTGATTTGTTTGTTTATTAACACAGTTTAAAAATGGAATTCTTTCTGCCTTATCTTCAGCTGAGGTCCAAAGGCTAAAATCATATCAATAGGTGGTATCCTCCCTCATTTTATTAAATGAGTTACAAGGACAATTATGCAGGAATTTTAGTGGAGATGGCTTAGTTTTATTATATAAGAGGATATAAAAGGGCTGTTTTGAAAAGGTGAGTCTGATGTCATTATAAAATGGACTCCATCCAAGTGGGCTTCATGCAGCTGCCCTGAGATCTGAATGAAGGAGGCCTACAGAGTGCTGCAGGATACAGGAAAGCAGCTGGCTGGTGGAATGGCTTTGCCCTCATTCAGGTAGTTGCAGTTAGTTGTTCTCAGTAGGAGAGACTTTGAGACTATGAAAGCTCAACATGATAAAAAACAGTCAGTTTTTGAATACCTGCCAGAGTACACCAACATCAGAATATGACTATACTAGCAAGTAAAACCATCTCTATACCTTATGTCTCTTCCAGCTGGCCAATTTTGTTACCTGTCTCCAGCCTTTTGTGGGGCCTATTTAAGTGGCTCCCATACTTGTTCCCTGACACTCAGTCCATAGGGAATACACACCTCAGGGGGGCCTGCACTGGAGTAGTGGCTTGACCTGACTGGTCACTCCTGTGAACTGTGCTGCCAGGCTGGTAATCTAGTCAAAGCTCCTCACTTTCATTCCTCTCCAGCAGTGAGTCAAAAACCAGCCCCACTGCCCCATCAAGCTCCATGGGATACATATCAAGCTGTGAGAATGATGCCCTAAAGCCTTTCTTACTTGGCAAGAGGTATGACAGAAGAGCCCCTTCTCCATGATCAAGGAGAGAAAATGCTTAAGTACTTAAAAATGCTTCTCAAAATAACCTTGATGCCTACAATGTCTTTCTGCTGAAGTAGCCTGGCCTCAGTTAGGAAGCTTCCTTTTTTGGGCACGTTTTTAAGTGATCCTCAGGCCACTTCTTTAACCTCAATGATTTTATACTTTTGAGATAAGTGTGAGGCTGATAATCACAAAAGTAGTGTTTGAAGTATCTCCTTGGCACTTCTTGCATAATGGTCTACTCTCTCACTTGGAAACCTGGGATACTTACTACATATTGTATTCTTTGCCTCTAGGGCTTAATTGAATTTTAATTAGAGTCCAATTTTAACATTGTGTTGTGTTTTTTAATTTATTGACACAATCTTTCAGCTTAGAAACACGTTTGTAAAAGTTAAAAGTGATGAGGAATAAGAAAAAAAACATTAAAGGTAGAAAACCTGTGGTAACCATACATAGATTTGAACCTTGTCACTATCAAAATCATAGCCTTTATTGTACTTATTTATTTAATTTTGATCTCCCGTAACTGGATTGTAAGCTCCATAAGGGCAGTTTTTTGCTCTTGTTTGTCTTTTTACTTGTATTTTTTATTTTCC
Organism: Smutsia gigantea; assembly: GCA_032199065.1. Taxonomy (NCBI): domain Eukaryota; kingdom Metazoa; phylum Chordata; class Mammalia; order Pholidota; family Manidae; genus Smutsia; species Smutsia gigantea. The sequence continues at coordinate 369,172 of JAVSCE010016793.1, forward strand.
TCTAAAATAGCTCCAGCACCTGAATCTTTGGGTGATAAGTGGCATATGCTGAAAAAGTATTTGTGGGATTAAAGAGTGAATAAATAAGTGTGTTTATAAAATTGCTTTCTTTTGCAGTTGAAACACAAATACTTTATTGAATATATGTATTGCAAATATGTTCTCTCTGTCTACTGTTTGTTTTTTAACATTGGGGATACTGTCACAGAAAGGTGTTTTTTTTTAATTCAGCTGTATTGAAGCAAAATTTATATAAAATATAATTCAACAATTTCAAGTGTATAACTTGATGGGTTTTGACAGTTATATATAATAATTTAGCCACCACCACAGTCATGATATAGAATATTTGCATCACCCTAAAGGAATGCCTTTGTATCCTTAGCAGTTACTCTCCTAACACTGTCTCTGCCTGAATTTTGTTCTTATAGTTTTCCACTGATTTTAATCACAGGACATGGTAATGTTAAGAGATGCTGTAAGGAATTTCCCATAATTTCAGACATACTCTTTCTCATTTCAATTGTATAGTAGCAGTCAGATTTCCCCTTGGTAATCAGGATTGATCACTCGAAACAGTATAGTGATTCTCTTCTTTGTCATAATTCAAAGGTGTGAGGCACTCAGAGTGGGTGGGTACCAGTCTTAACTTCTAGTTCAATGGAATTGATGTGTCTCCAAGTGGAAGCATTCCTTTTTTTGGAACTAATACATCTAGACAAACAAAGCCTAAGGTCATAGAAAAAGGAAACAAACATTTTGCCAGTGGATCAGGAGTGGTGGCACTCCTGTTTACACCGCTTGTTCCTGGATCCATAAATCCTGAATATGGTGGTAACAGCACTGTATAGTTAATGCTGATTTAGAGCCCACACAGCACCTGGAAGGACATTTCCCCACCCACCCAAGATATTGCCACCTAGCTGGCACTGTAATTGAGTCTTCCAAAGGCCATTTGATCATTCCTTAAAGCCACCTTCACGAGGATGGGCAACATGGTAAGACTAGTGAATTCCATGACCATGGGCCTTTTTTACTATAAAGTGAGTTCCTTGATCAGAAGCAATGTTATGTGGAATATCATGATGGCTTTCTGCAAGTCCATGGATGGCATTTTTGGGAGAAACAGCAAATGCAAAGGCAAAGCCATATCTGGAGTGTCTATTTCAGTGATAAGAAAGCATTATCTCGAGGACTTTCGGGAAGATGGCAGTGTGAGCAGGGCGGCAGGAATCTCCTCCCAAAACTATATAAATCTACGAAAATACAGCAAATACAACTGTTCCTAAAAGAGAGACCAGAGCACACTGGAAAGTGCACAGTGTGCAGCCACACCCGGGAGGATTCAGCACCCCACGAGGCGGGTAAGATACGGAGCCGCGACCCAGGGGCACCCAAGCACTCACCCAGCCCAGCGTGCCGGCGGGAGGAGAGGATTCAGAGCCAGGGGGGGGAGTGAAAGAGCAGGTCCGCGAAATAACCAGCCACAGTGGTCTGCGCCAGGAGAGCCGGGAGCACTAACACACATCGCGCGGTGCATCGGATATTGGAGAGGGAAAAGGTGCAGGTTTTGAGCCAGGAATGCGCTGGGACCATGCAGTCAGTGCCCAGGGACAAGAGAAAAGGGCGTGCCATTTGTAGCTGTCTCGGAGAGGCGGGGGGCCCAGCGAGGGAACACCATCGCCCAGCAGGCTCAGCCCTGCAGGCTGGAAGTCCTGGGGAACTTCGGTCCCCTTCGCTGGTGATGGAGAGAAGGGAGCAGCCATGCTGGAACTTTATACAGAAAACAATAGCGTTTCTGCCCCGCCCAGACCTACAAAAAAGCTGCGCGGCCGTGGCTGCGGATTAGTGGAGCAACAGCGACACCTACAGCACGCTTAGAGAATCCACTCCAGAGCCCAGCTGACATACGTGGCACCTACCAGCGACCGCTCCTATCAACATGACAAGACAGAAGAACATGATACATACAAAAATCACCAAGATCCTGACACCCTCTGAGAAGGAACCTGAAGGGATGGAAATGCAGCACTTTCCTAAAAAAGAATAAAAGTTATAACCATGCTGATGGATCTACAGAGAAATATGCAAGAGCTAAGGGAGGAAGTGAGTGAAGTCAGGAAAGATAATGCAGAAATGAGAAAGCCATCGACGGGCTCAGCAGCAGACTGGATGAGATGCAAGAGACTGTTAATGCAATAGAAATCAGAGAACAGGAATACAGAGCAGCTGAGGCAGAGAGAGATAAAAGGATTTCTAGGAATGAAAGAATATTAAGAGAACTGTGTGACCAATCCAAACGGAACAATATTCACATTATAGGAGTACCAGAGGAAGAAGAGAGAGAAAAAGGGATAGAAAGTGTCTTTGAAGAAATAATTGCTGAAAATTTCCCCATGCTAGGGAAGGAAATAGTCTCGCAGTCCATGGAAGCCCACAGATCTCGTAACACAAAGGACCCCAGGAAGACAACACCAAGACACATAATAATTAAAAAGGCAAAGATCAAAGATAAGGACAGAGTACTAAAGGCAGCTAGAGAAAGAAAAAAGATCACCTTCAAAGGAAAACCCATCAGACTAACATCAGACTTCTCAATAGAAACCTTACAGGCTAGAAGAGAATGGCATGATATCTTTAAAGCAATGAAACAGAAGGGCCTCAAACCAAGAATACTGTATCCAGCATGATTATCATTTAAATATGATGGAGGGATTAAACAATTTCCAGACAAGCAAAAGCTGAGAGAATTTGCCTCTCATAAACCACCTCTACAGGACATCTTAAAGGAACTGCTCTAGAGGGAAGCATTCCTAAGGCTAAAAAGCTGTCACCAGAGAAAATAAAATCATAGCAAATAAAGCAGACCATTCAAACACTAACTAAAGGCAAAGAATAAAACACCTAATATATAAAGAATGGAGGATGAAGAATAAGAAGGGAGAGAAATAAAGAAACATCAGACTGTGTTTACAATAACTTAACAAGAAAGTTAAGTTAGATTGTTAGATAGTAAAGAACCAACCCTTGAACCTTTGGTAACCACGAATCTAAAGCCAGCAATGGCAATAAGTACATACCTTTCGATAATCACCCTAAACGTAAACGGACTGAATGCACCAATCAAAAGACACAGAGTAACAGAATGGATAAAAAAGCAAGACACATCTATATGCTGCCTACAAGAAACTCACCTCAAACGCAAAGATATCCCCAGATTAAAAGTGAAGGGATGGAAAAAGATATTTCATGCAAATAACAAGGAGAAAAAAGCAGGTGTTGCAGTACTTGTATCAGACAAAATAGACTTCAAAACGAAGAAAGTAGCAAGAGATAAAGAAGGACATTACATAATGATAAAGGGGTCAATCCAACAAGAGGATATAACCATTTTAAATATATATGCACCCAACACAGTAGCGCCAGCTTTTGTGAAACAAATACTAACAGAATTAAAGGAGAAAATAGACAGAAATGCATTCATCTTAGGTGACTTCAACACACCACTCACTCCAAAGGACAGATCAACCAGACATAAAATAAGTAAAGACACAGAGGCACTGAACAACGCACTAGAACAGATGGACCTAACAGACATCTACAGAACTCTACACCCAAAAGCAACAGGATACACATTCTTCTCAAGTGCACCTGGAACATTTTCCAGAATAGACCACATACTAGGCCACAAAAAGAACCTCAGTAAAATCGAAAATATTGAAATCCTACCAACCAACTTCGTGGATCATAAAGGTATTAAACGAGAATTAAACTTTAGAAAGAAAACAAAAAGGCTCACAAATACATGGAGAATTAACAACATTTTCCTAATTAATCAATGGGTTAACGACCAAATCAAAACAGAAATCAAAGAGTATATGGAGACAAATGACAACAACAATACAAAGCCACAGCTTCTATGGGACGCAGCAAAGGCAGTTATAAGAGGAAAGTATATTGCAATCCAGGCCTATCTAAAGAAAGAAGAACATTCCCAAATGAATAGTCTAAAGACACAATTACTGAAATTGGAAAAAGAAGAACAAATGAGGCCCAAAGTCACCAGAAGGAGGGACATAATAAGATCAGAGAAGAAATAAATAAAATTGAGAAGAACAAAACAATAGAAAAAATCAATGAAACCAAAGGCTGGTTCTTTGAAAAAATAAACAAAATTGATAAACCCCTAGCCAGGCTCATTAAGAGAAAAAGAGAATCTACACACATAAACAGAATCAGAAATGAGAAAGGAAAAATCACGATGGATCCCACAGAAATACAAAGAGTTATAAGAGAATATTATGAGAATCTATATGCTAACAAGCTGGAAAACCTAGAAGAAATGGACAACTTTTTAGAAAAATACAACCTTCCAAGACTGACCAAACAAGAAACAGAAAAACGAAACGAACCAATCACCAGCAATGAAATTGAGGCGGTAATCAAAAAACTACCCAAGAACAAAACCCACGGACCAGATGGATTCACCTCTGAATTCTACCACACATATAGAGAAGAAATAACACACATTCTCCTTAAAGTTTTCCAAAAAATAGAAGAGGAGGGAATACTTCCAAACTCATTCTATGAAGCCAGCATCACTCTAATTCCAAAACCAGGCAAAGACCTCACTGAAAAAGAAAACTATAGACCAATATCCCTGATGAACGTGGATGCAAAAATACTCAACAAAATATTAGCAAACTGAATTAAAAAATACATCAAGAGGATCATACACTATGATTAAGTGGGATTCATCCCAGGGATGCAAGGATGGTACAACATTCGAAAATCCATCAACATCATCCACCACATCAATAAAAAGAAGAACAAAAACCACATGATCATCTCCATAGATGCTGAAAAAGCATTTGACAAAATTCAGCATCCATTCATGATTAAAACTCTCAACAAAATGGGTATAGAGGGCAAGTACCTCAACATCATACAGGCCATATGACAAACCCAAAGCTAACATCATACTTAACGGCAAGAAGCTGAAAGCTTTTCATCTAAGATCGGGAACAAGACAGGGATGCCCACTCTCTCCACTGTTTTTCAACATAGTAGTGGAGGTTAGCCAGGGCAATCAGACAAAACAAAGACATACAAGGCATCCAGATTGGTAAAGAAGAAGTCAAATTGTCACTATTTGCAGATGACATGATATTGTACATAAGAGACCCTAAAGACTCCACTCCAAAACTACTAGAACTAATATCTGAATTCAGCAAAGTTGCAGGATACAAAATTAACACACAGAAATCTGTTGCTTTCCTATACACTAACGATGAACTAACAGAAAGAGAAATCAGAAAAACAATTCCATTCACAATTGCATCAAAAAGAATAAAATATCTTGGAATAAACCTAACGAAGGAAGTGAAAGATTGTACCCTGAAAACTACAAGACATTCCTAAGAGAAATTAAAGAGGACACTAACAAATGGAAATGCATCCCATGCTCTTGGCTAGGAAGAATAAATATTGTCAAAATGGCTATACTACCCATAGCAATCTACAGATTCAATGCAATCCCTATCAAATTACCAACAGCTTTCTTCAATGAACTGGAACAAATAATTCTAAAATCCATACGGCACCACAAAAGACCCGGAATAGCCAAAGCAATCCTGAGAAGGAGGAATAAAACAGGGGGAATTATGTTCCCTGACTTCAAGCTCTACTACAAAGCCACAGTAATCAAGACAATTTGGTATTGGCACAAAAACAGACCCACAGATCAGTGGAACAGAATAGAAAATCCAAACATTAACCCAAACATATACAGTCAATTAATATTTGATAAGGGAGCCTTGGATATACAATGGGGAGATGACAGCCTCTTCAGCAGCTGGTGTTGGAAAAACTGGACAGCTACATGTAAGAGAATGAAACTGGACTACTGTCTAGCCCCATACACAAAGGTAAACTCAAGGTGGATCAAAGACCTGAATGTAAGTCATGAAACCATAAAACTCTTAGAAAAAAACATAGGCAAAATCTCTTGGACATAAACATGAGCAACTTCTTCATGAACATATCTCCCCGGGCAAGGGAAACAAAAGCAAAAATGAACAAGTGGGACTATATCAAGCTGAAAAGCTTCTGTACAGCAAAGGACACCATCAGTATAACAAAAAGACATCCTACAGTATGGGAGAATATATTCATAAATGACATATCTGATAAGGGGTTGACATCCAAAATATATAAAGAACTCATGCACCTCAATAAACAAAAAGCAAATAATCCAATTAAGAAATGGGCAGAGGACATGAATAGACACTTCTCCAAAGAAGAAATTCAGATGGCCAACGGGCACATGAAAAGATGCTCCACATCACTAATCATCAGAGAAATGCAGATTAAAATCACAATGAGATATCACCTCATACCAGTGAGGATGGCCAACATCCAAAACACAAACAACAACAAATGTTGGCGAGGATGTGGAGAAAAGGGAACCCTCCTACACTGCGGGTGGGACTGCAAATTAATTCAACCATTGTGGAAAACAATATGGAGGTTCCTCAAAAAACTCAAAATAGAAATATCATTTGACCCAGGAATTCCACTCCTAGGAATTTACCCTAAGACTGCAGCAGCCCAGTTTGAAAAAGACAGAAACACCCCTATGTTTATCGCAGCACTATTTACAGTAGCCAAGAAATGGAAGCAACCTAAGTGTCCATCAGTAGATGAATGGATAAAGAATGTGTGGTACATATACACAGTGGAATATTATTCAGCCATAAGAAGAAAACAAATCCTACCATTTGCAACAACATGGATGGAGCTAGAGGGTATTATGCTCAGTGAAATAAGCCAAGCCGAAAAAGACAAGTATCAAATGATTTCACTCATATGTGGAGTATAAGAACAAAGAAAAAAAACTGAAGGAACAAAACAGCAGCAGACTCACAGAACCCAAGAACGGACTAATAGTTACCAAAGGGAAAGGGACTGGGGAGGATGGGTAGGAAGGGAGGGGCAAGGGGGAAGAAGGGACATTATGATTAGCAGATGTAATGTTAGGGAGGCACGGGGAGGGCTGTACAACCCTGAGAGGACAAGTAGTGACTCTATGGCATCTCACTACGCTGATGGACAGTGACTGTAATGGGGTCAGGCGGGGGGGCGGGAACCTGATGAAGGGGGTAGTGTAATCACCATAATATTACTCATTCAATTGTAGATTAATGATATCAAAATAAACTTTAAAAAATTAAAATAAATATACTATGTTTTAAATAACAACAACAAAAAAAAGCATTATCTCTTACGTGATGGAAGTGGTCCAATATAATCAACCTGCCATCAGGTAGCTGGCTGATCGCCCTGCAGAAGGGTGCCATATCAGGGAGTCAGAGTTCATGTTAGATGCTGGCAGACTCAGTATTCAGTAATGGTTATAGCCAGCTCAGTCTTGGTAAGAAGTTCATGTTGCTTAACCCATGGATTACCCCATCCTGCCAAGAGGGCCACTTTTTTCATGAGTCCATTATGGGGAAAGAACTAACAGGTATCCCAAAACAAGTCCTCCCATCCTCTTGATTATTAATATCCTTCACTCTTGATGTTACCCTTCAGTGGGAATTTATATAGGACACAAATATCTTCATATTTTTTGCCCATTCAGAGACATCTATCTATATACTTCTTCCCCAGACTTCCTTATCACCAATTTTCCAGTCACATTCCTTCCAAGTCACTTACCATAGAAATAAACCTTGGTCACAGCTCATGAATCATTATAGACACTTGTATTTGGCTATTTTCCCTTCTAGGCAAAATGAGCAACCAGATGCAGTGCTCAAAATTCTGTCCACTGGAAGAAATTCCCTTCACCACAATTCTTTAGGGATATCCCAGAAAAGGACTCTAGTGCTACAGCTGTCCACTTTCAGGTCGTGTCTGCATATTGTGCAGAACTATCTGTTAAGCAGGACTGAGTTTTTTTTCCCTTTCTCAGTTAACTGGTTATAGGAAATTCTCCATTAAGAATTTTCTCTTTTGGATGTTTTATGAACCTAAATAGAGTATTTCTTACCGTGGGGAAAATGTTTTGTTTTGTACTTAACCATTTTAATTTCAAGTGCATTTCTAGGCAAATTTAATTATATCATTGATAAATAATAAGTATTAGTACTAAGTAAGTTTAACTAGATCACGGTTTCTCAGTGGAAACATTACTGATATTTTGTGGCAGATAATTCTTTTGGAGGAATATCCTGTGCACTATAGAATATTTACCTTCATCCCTGGTCTTTACTCACTAGAAGCCTGTCATCTCCCTCCCAGTGTGACAATATGTCTCCAGGCATTGCTGTTTATCCCCTGTGGTGCCATCCTGACTGAGAACCACAGAACTAGAACTATACATTGCCTTGTTATTATGCATAGTATTGAATATAAGATGTACATTTCTTAATGACTTAAATGTGTAACTGAAAGTTGAAAGAAAAGCAAAAACCTAGGTTTAACAATGTCTCTTTGTCTTGTAAAAAGATACAATTCATCTTTCTTCTCACACTTAGTCAAATCAGTTCTCCTGGTATGACAGAAAAACACAGCCTATAATCATGTGCTTTAAATTCTCAGCTATGAAAACAATTTGGTAGAATTCATGTCTTTTACTACTTACCATGTTATCATTGATTTATTAATTAAGGTTGCTATCTTTTGACTCACAGAATGTAAATAGATACTACTTGTGATTACTTATGTCCTTTGGATTGAAAATTTCTTGGGAGCAAAAAAATACCCCACAGCTTATATTCATCTTTGTTCCTTGAGAGTAAAACTTGTCTTATTTATTAATAATATTAAATGTGCAGTAAGTGCTCATGAACGAAACAATAAAAAATTAAGAGCATAAGTAACTTTTCTTTTAATATATTTATTATTCTTACACGCTAGATTAAAAAAAACAGTAAAAAATTTCTGTAGGTGACCTAGTGATTAAGCTTTGTAAACAGATAATCCTACATTTCAATAAGATTTAATGAAATACAGAAATCCTTGTCATACATGGGATCTGGGTAAGATTTTAGGCGATTTAAATAGTGTGCCAAATTGTCATCCATCTCCAGACTAATTTTGAATGGCCATTTTGTGATTGTGAAGCATTTTCATGGTTTTCATGTTACACGGTTTTGTAGCACAAACTAGAACAATCATACATGGACTTTTGTGAGCACATCTATCATCTGGAGAGTAACAATGAGGCACTATTTGATATTTTGCTTTGTGCAAACATAAGCAAATTTATAAAGTACATGTTTTATTTTCAGGATCATTTTTAATGCCCTTTCTCCAACTCCTTGTTGTACTGACCTTTGTAGTGTTTGTCATTTTATGACATTGTTTCCTTGTTTGTGAAGGTCTTATCTCCCCGTCCTTCCTTTCATATACCTATTCCCATGGTGCCTTGTCCTCCATCAGTATTATATGGATTTCAAAACCTTCATTCTATCTTCTAGCCCAGCAGCTTTACAAATGTCCAAACCAAGTCTTAGAAGAAAATATAAGTAGATATGTTTTTCTTCAGATTTCTGAAACACATTCTGAAACTTCTAAGGTCCCATGGAGGCGTATTTAAAAAGTACTTCTCTGGGACACCAAAATTTAGCTATTTCTAACTGACATTTGAGAAAGAATATAGCAATGTCACATATTATGTTGGCTTAAATACTAAATTTTACGTGTGTAATTTCTCCTGTGATATATACTTTTGAATAGAATACATTTTTAGTCATACACCCCATTGAATATTCCCCAGTAGAATTCAAGAAATTGAGGAAAGTCTTTTAATGTGGTAATAAAATATTTCACTAAAGGCCTTTAGAGTTCCTTAAAATACTTCACAGCCTAACATCTATTCTGCTTTATCTTAAGAACTTTCTTGTTCATATGTAAATTAGAGTAAATATTAGAGTAAATATTCACTCAATATTAGGGAATAGGAAATAGGAGAAGAGTGAAAGGCCTGCTAGATAATTTAGGTTTCGTCCTAATTTCCAACTTGGACCTTCACAGCATATACAGCTTTCCCAGTCTTAACTTCTCTTTTATATTACTAAAAATTTTTTTCAGTGAAGAATAGGAAAAAATATTAAAAGTATCATTGCTTACCAACTCATTGGTAGACTGAAGTGTGGAGAGATATTAACTAGATATTTGGTAATGGGCAAATGGAAGACTACATTATACAAAACTCAGGAATTTTGTAGCACATTTTAGAACAATGACCTATGAGCAAGCAAAAAGGCACAATTTTAATTTCAACTGATATGCCTTAAAAAGTTACAATGTGAAAATTTTCTTCATATAAAAACTAGTGGTGGTAATTTTAACTTTAGGTTAACATCAAGATATCAATTATGAAGCATTAATATCATCTGGTAAAAAGCTAGATTCTGAGGTGGTAATGAATCTGTATAATTTTAACAAAGGAAATACTCTTTATATGTGTGCATATGCATTCTGTATTACATATGTACATACTAAACATCATATGCACTTAACAAACATTATACATAGTCAATGCTGTATGTCATATAAATACCCCAAAGAAGTACACATTAAAAATATCTTGAGTAGATCAATGAAATTTTAGAAGTAGAATGAATATCCAATTTCATTAAGTGTTCTATCTTATTTTAAAACATATGACATTAAGATCCAGAAAGGTAAAATGAACACTGAAGATCAAATAACTAGTTAATTGAAATGCTGGGATGAGAGGCCTAGGTTCACAAATTCTTAGCCCTAAGTTTGTTCCTCAACTCCATGTGCCAACGAAAGTATTATCAGTTATATATAGATTATGTCTACATTTGAATTGGCTTTAGGTTGGTTCTGAATTGAAAGATTTCTCAATTAAGCTTGTTGATTTAATTTTGGATACATAAATGCTTGCTGTGAATTTGGATACATTTCTGCCTTCAGACAAATCCATAAAACTGATTAAACCAAGGCTTTAATTAAGGGACTAGATGGAAACTTTGAAATACTAAACAATGAAATTGAACTGAAGGAATTTCACCCATTTCTTTTTTCCTTTTCCTTTTCTCTTTACCATATAACTTTGAACTGGTTTGAAATCCCCTGGAGTGCTAACTTGAGCTGAAGAGTTCAGTAGGATATAAACTCTCCAACTTCACAGAAATGAGAAAAGTAGCACTTTTCTACTTTGAAAAGCTTTTTATCAATACCTTTTAAATCTCATGTGGACTTTATCTACCCATGACGTTTTTATTTTTTAGGTATGGTTTTAATTTTGTACGCTAGTGCAAATACATAAGCAAATACAGAAAGAACAAAGAGGGTCTACTGGAAATGCAGGCATAGGAATTCTATCTTTTGCTGTTTAAAAAGCTGACAATGGGTTATCTTTTGATTTTCTTGTTCAGTAGTATAAGCATCACTAGTGATTTAAATGCAGGACTTCAGAATTTCAGTCTTTAACCAAGGATGTCATTTTAGGTCTTTTCTATGTGAATTTTATGATGCCATATAAAGGGCAAATAGGTTATGAAAAAGAAAATATGTTGTGTAGAGATTTTTGTTTTGTTAACATTGTAATATGAAGAACTTACAGTACAAGACTACAACAATTCATCAAAGATAAAGCAGTAAGTGAGATATCTATTTTGAAGGAAACATAGAGAACTGTATAAATCACTTGTGGAAATCACTTTTTAGGCTTGTTTCGGCCAGAGACATTTGACATATTAAAAAAAAGCATGTCTCTAACTTAAGATTAAATGGACATTTTTAGAAAACTACATTTCAACCCCCGCAAAAGGAATATACCTCAGTTTGTGTCAGCATTTACATTTTGCAGTGGATACTCTGGAACAAGAAGAAAGGAGAAAGCACCCAAAGAAAAAGCTTCAAGAGAACAAGCCAGTTCTGTGATTCATATATATTCAACATTCCACACGTTTGTGTTTGTTGAAGCTTGTATTACCTTATGATGGACTCTTATTAACTAAGGTACAAGAGAGAAAGGAAAGAATTCGAAGATTTAGGTGGAAGGATAGAAAATATGTTGAATTCACTACTGCTAGAATATTATTTCTGCTGGAAAACTCTTGTCTTAACTCCTTTTGACTCACTACCTGGTTCCTATCTGAGCTACTCCCTACTTTTTCAACATCCCCATCCACCTCTGACCTTTGGTTTTAGCATTACATTACTGCTATCTCAAGGGAATGTCACAGCCACCAGCTGAAGACCATCTCAGAGTGTCTCAGAGAGCTGTCTCCACCTCAGAATTACTTCCATTCTCTAAGTTATTATTGTTTTTCTTTATTCCCCCTCCTTTCTAAAGCTAATTCATCACCATCTCTCTCCCGCCTCCATAAGGAATTTCTTCATTATCTACTCCCATATATTCATGTTTAATGTCTTCTCTTTAAATTTTTCACAAGTAAACAAACTCACTGATGCTTCAAGCTACTATCCTATTTCTTCTTTCCTCCATTACCAAAATGAATAATAATTAAAAAAACTCTATGCCCCAGTCACTTGTTAATTCTTTAAATTTTATGTACTCCCCCTCATTTATCTCATGTAAATAACCATTTTGTTTGGACAATCTCTATTATCTCTAGACTTGATCTCTGGTTCTGGTTGTAAGGAGCAGATAGCCATCATGCCCAATTTATCCAGAACAGCAATTTAATGGAAGAATATTGGGTCATAAAAAGAATTAATGGGAAGACAATGAATATGAAAATGATTAAAAAATCAAGCAGGAAAGAAATCTTATAACTTAGTAATAAAAAGACAACCCAATGAAGAAGATAAGCAAATAATTCAAAAGGATATTTGTGATATATGTGAATTATAGGTAAGCAAATGAACAAATTCTCATTATTAGTCATTAGAAATGTAAGGTAAAACCCCAAAGAAACATCTTTTTATCCAGTAGATGGCTATAATAAAAACGAAGCATACAAGAAGTGTTGGCTAGGATGTGGAGAAATTGGAATGCTCATACATTGCTGGTGAAAATGTAAAATGGGGCAGCTACTTGGGAAAACAGTCTGACAGTTCCTCAAAATGTTAAACATGGAGTTACCATATCTCCCAGAAATTCAAATCCTAGATATATAGTGAAGAGAAATGAAAACATATGTCCACATCAAAATATACACACAAATATTCATAGCAGTATTATTTGTAATATCTGAAAAATAAAAACAACACTAATGCCCATTAACTGATGAATGGATAAAAAAAATGCATGTCTATTCAATGATTCAACAGTAAAAAAAGTGAAGTACTGATGTAAATATTATGCTAAGTGAAATGACCTGCTCACAAAGGTAATATAATATAATCCCATTTATATGAACATCCAAAGCAGGTAAATCTATAGACACAGAAAGCAGATATGTGGTTGCCTGGAGAGAGGTGGGTTGAATGCTGATGCATGAAGGTTTATTTTGGGGTCATGGAAGTATTCTAAAATTAGATTGTGGTTATGATTGTAAATTCTGTGAATATGCTAAAAACCACTGAGTTATGCACTTTAAATGGGTGAATTTTTATGTTGTGGAGTTGTATCTCAAAAAGGTGCCAAGCCAATCAGGGGCCAAGGAGGGCTGTAAGAATAAGACATAGCCGGTCTTTCCACAGGACAAATCAGGTGTCTATGCTGCCACAGGTCCTGCTACACCTAGGCACAGACTGCCTCTGCCACCAGCTGGCACAGATACCAGGTGTTTTGTGATGACATCCTAGCTTCTTGTGTCAGTCATTTCAGATTCACATACTGAGTGGGAGCATCTGATTTAAGTTTAAGACATGTGTGTGAGGTTTACTAAGGTCAAGAACCTGGAGGACCTTTTATATAAAACAAAACCTATGTCCAATTCCCTAAATATAGGCAGGGAGTTCAAATGCTAAGCAGCCATCAAATAACAAATATTTCCCACAGTTTCTTTTTTTTTCAATTAAAATTTAACTGTGATCAGATGAGATCGGGCACGTTCACCGTGGTATGGCCATAGACTAACAATAACTGGTAATAATAACAATAATATAACAATAACAATAACAGTAAGCCAAAGATTCATCTGCATTATTTCATGTAATCTATACAAAAATTTTATATGGCTGAAAAGATGCTCCACATCACTAATTATCAGGGTAATGCAAATTATAACCACAATGAGATATCACCTCACACCAGTTAGGATGGTCAGCATCAAAAAGTCAACTAAGAACAACTAATGCTGTCAAGGATGTGGAGAAAGGGGAACCCTCCTACACAAGAGAAAAAAATTTTAACTGTGATATTTATTTTTGTTTTTTTAATTGATGTATAGTTGCAATACAATATTATATTGGTTTCAAGTATACAGCACAGTTGTTCAACAGTTATACATGTTATTAAATCCTCACTCCATTTAGTGCAGTTACCGTCTGTCAACACAGAGAGATGTTATAGAACCTTTGGCTACATTCTCCAAAAGCTGTGAATATGCTTTCTTTGTCACCAAATTGATTCTCTTTTTTTACTGGATGTCCTGCCTGAACCTGAACATTACTCACTCCTCCAACCAACAGGATTCCTGTATTCTCCTCTCCCTTCTGTAATGGAGACTCTGTTCTCCCAGACACTGAAAAGAAGTTAGAGTTCTATTTGATTCCTCACTTCTCATTACTCCCCTAACCAGTGAGTGGCAAAGTTTTAAGTTATTTTATTATCCTCAACTCACTTTTTATAAAGTTATTACTGCTACTTTTAATTATTTTAAACTTCTGTGATTTGACATTCACTTTACTTTAGTAACATTCTAACAGGGTTTTCATCTTTTACAACACCAATCAGCTTCAGGTACCACTACCAGATCAATCTTCTCAAAGCATAGCCTAGATCAAGCTACTGCCCTGTTCAAACACCTTCAGTCATAAAACACGAATTCCATGCTAAATGGTGGTTGGTGTTCAAGGCCCTTAAAAATCTACTGAGCTACCCTTTCCACAATACCTTCTTAATTTTCTTATTCATATAAACACAAATGTTTTGGCAAAGATTTTGCTCTTCTCTTATTTAAAGTATACAACTCAATGGTTTTGGGTGTATATAACTACGTATATTTTTAATTTTG
The DNA here is from genome assembly GCA_032199065.1 of Smutsia gigantea. Lineage (NCBI taxonomy): Eukaryota > Metazoa > Chordata > Mammalia > Pholidota > Manidae > Smutsia > Smutsia gigantea. Next base: position 384,303 of record JAVSCE010016793.1, read on the forward strand.
CTATTATTAATATACAATTACATGAGCAACATTATGGTTACTAGACTCCCCCTATTATCAAGTCCCCACAATATACCCCATTGCAGTCACTGTCCATCAGCATAGAAGGATGATATACAATCACTACTTGTCTTCTCTGTGTTATATTGCCTTCCCCGTATCGACACAACCCACCCGCACACCCGCTACATTATGTGTGCTAATTGTAATAGCCCTTTTTCCCCCTTATCCCTCCCTTTCGACCCATCTTACCCAGTCCCTTTCCCTTTGGTAACTGTTAGTCCATTCTTGGGTTCTGTGAGTCTGCTGCTGTTTGGTTCCTTCAGTTTCTTCTTTGTTCTTATACTCCACATATGGGTGAAATCATCTGGTACTTGACTTTCTCTGCCTGGCTTATTTCACTGAGCATAATACCCTCTAGCTCCATCTATGTTGTTGCAAATGGTAGGATTTGTTTTATTTTTATGGCTGAATAATATTCCATTGTGTATATATACCACTTCTTCTTTATCCATTCATCTACTGATGGACACTTAGGTTGCTTCCATTTCTTGGCTTTGTAAATAGTGCTGCAATAAACATAGGGGTGCATATATCTTTTTCAAACTGGGCTGCTGCATTCTTAGGGTAAATTCCTAGGAGTGGAATTCCTGGGTCAAATGATATTTCTATTTTGAGTTTTTTGAGGAACCTACATACTGCTTTCCACAGTGGTTGAACTAATTTACATTCCCACCAGCAGTGTAGGAGGGTTCTCCTTTCTCCACATCCTCGCCAACATTTGCTGTTTGTGTTTTGGATGTTGGCCATCCTAACTGGTGTAAGGTGATATCTCATTGTGGATTCAATTTGCATTTCTCTGATGACTAGTGATGTGGAGCATCTTTTCATGTGCCTGTTGGCCGTCTGCATTTCTTCTTTGGAGAAGTGTCTGTTCAGCTCCTCTGCCCATTTTTAATTGGCTTATTTGCTTTTTGTTTGTTGAGGTGTGTGAGCTCTTTATATAATTAGGATGTCAACCCCTTATCGGATATGTCATTTATGAATATATTCTCCCAAGCTGTAGGAAGTCTTTTTGTTCTACTGATGGTATCCCTTGCTGTAAAGAAGCTTTTTAGTTTGATATAGTTCCATTCATTCATTTTTTCTTTTGTTTCCTTTGCCCAGGGAGACATGTTCATGAAGAAGTTGCTCATGTTTATATCCAAGAGATTTTTGCATATATTTTTTTCTAAGAGTTTTATGGTTTCATGACTTACATTCAGGTCTTTAATCCATTTTGAGTTTACTTTGGTGTATGGGGTTAGACAGTAATCCAGTTTCATTCTCTTACATGTAACTGTCCAGTTTTGCCAACACCAAACCATCTGGTCCAGGAGTTTTGTTCTTGGGTAGTTTTATGATTACCAGTTTAATTTCTTTGCTGGTAATTTGTCTATTCAGATTTTCTGCTTCTTCCTGGGTCAGCCTTGGAAGGTTCTATTTTTCTAGAAAGTTGTCCATTTCTTCTAGGTTATCCAGTTTGTTAGTATATAATTTTCCATAGTATTCTCTCATAATTCTTTGTTTTTCTGTTGTATCCATACTGACTTTTCCTTTCTCATTTCTGATTCTGTTTATGTGTGTAGATGCTTTTTTTCTTGATAAGTCTGTCTAGGGGTTTATCTATTTTGTTTATTTTCTCAAAGAACCAGCTCCTGCTTTCATTGATTCTTTCTATTGTTTTATTCTTCTCAATTTTATTTATTTCTGCTTTAATCTTTATTATGTCCCTCCTTCTACTGACTTTGGGCCTCATCTGTTCTTCCTTTTCTAGTTTCATTAATTGTGAGTTTAGACTGTTCATTTGGGATTGTTCTTCTTTCCTGAGGTAGGCCTGTATTGCAATATATTTCCCTCTTAGCACAGCTTTCGCTGTATCCCACAGATTTTGTGCGGTTGAATTATTGTTGTTATTTGTCTCCATATATTGCTTCATCTCTGTTTTTTTTGGTCATTGATCGATTGATTATTTAGGAGCATGTTATTAAGCCTCCATGTGTTTGTGGGCTTTTTTGTTTTCTTTGCATAATTAATTTCTAGTTTCATTCATTTGTAGTTTGAGAAGCTGGTTGGTACTATTTCAATCTTTTTGAATTTACTGAGGTTCTTTTTGTGGCCTAATATATGATCTATTCTTGACAATGTTCCATGTGCACTTGAGAAGAATGTGTATCCTGTTGCTTTTGTATTGAGTGTTCTGTAGATGTCCGTTAAGTCCATGTGTTCTAATATGTTGTTCAGTGCCTCTGTCTCTTATTTTCTGTCTGGTTGATCTGTCCTTTGGAGTGAGTGGTGTGTTGAAGTCTCCTAAATGAATGCATTGTATTCTATTTCCCCCTTTAATTCTGTTAGTATTTGTTCACAAATTTAGGTGATCCTGTGTTGGGTGCATAGATATTTATAATAGTTATATCCTCTTGTTGGACTGACCCTTTTATTATTATGTAATGTCCTTCTTTGTCTCTTGTGACTTTCTTTGTTTTGAAGTCTATTTTGACTGATACAAGTACTGCAACTCCTGCTTTTTTCTATTAGTTGCATGAAATATCTTTTTCCATCCCTTTACTTTCAGTCTGTGTATGTCTTTGGGTTTGAAGTGAGTCTCTTGTAGGCAGCATATAGATAGGTCTTGTTTTTTTATCCATTCAGTAACTCTATGTCTTTTGATTGGTGCATTTAGACCATTTACATTTAGGGTGATTATCGATAGGTATGTACTTGTTGCCATTGCAGGCTTAAATTTGTGGTTACCAAGGGTTCAAGGGCAATTCCCTTACTGTCTAACCGTCTAATTTCACTTACTTCTTATACTATTACAAACACAACTTAAAAGTTCTTTTTTTTTTTCCTCCTTTTTCTTCCTCCTCTATTCTTTGTATGTTATGAATCATATTCTGTACTCTTTGTCTTCCCTTCCATGACATCTGTTTAGCCTTAGGAATACTTCCATCTATAGAAGTCCCTCCAAAATGCCCAGTAGAGATGGTTTGTGGGAGGTAAATTCCTTCAGCTTTTGCTTATCTGAAAATTGTTTAATCCCTCCTTCAAATTTAAATGATAATCTTGCTGGGTAGAGTATTCTTGGTTTGAGGCCCTTCTGCTTCATTGTATTAAATATATCATGTCACTCCCTTCTGGCCTGTAAGGTTTCTGTTTCTGTTGAGAAGTATGATGATAGCCTGATGGGTTTTCCTTTGTATGTGATATTTTTTCTCTCTCTAGCTGCTTTTAAAAGTCTGTCTTTATCCTTGATCTTTGCCATTTTAATTATTATATGTCTTGATGTTGTCTTCCTTGGGTCCCTTGTGTTGGAAGATGTGTGCATCTCCATGGCTTGAGAGACTATCTCCTTCCCCAGGTTGGGGAAGTTTTCAGCAATTACCTCCTCAAATGCACTTTCTATCCCTTTTTCTCTCTCTTCTTCTTCTGGTATCCATATAATGCAAATATTGTTCCCTTTGCATTGGTCACACAGTTCTCTCAATATTATTTCATTCTTAGAGATCCTTTTTTCTCTCTGTGCCTCAGCTTCTTTGTATTCCTCTTCTCTAATTTCTATTCCATTTACCATCTCTTCTATAACATCTAATCTTCTTTTAAATCCCTCCACTCCATGTTTCATTTCAGATATGGTATTTCTTAATGATTGAATCTCCATCCTAAATTTGTTTCTGAGGTCTTCAATATTTTTCTGTACCTCCATAAGCATGTTTATAATTTTATTTTGAACTCTTTTTCAGGAAGATTGTTGAGTTCGGTTTCATTTGGCCCTCCTTCTGGGGTTTGTGAGATTTTTGTCTCAACCATATTCTTTTGATGTTTCATTTTTTGTGTAGTGCCCACTAGTGTGCAGAAGCTCCAGTCTCGAGCTGCTCAGCCCCTAGAGTGAGGTTGGGGGTCATAGGGGAGTGGACCTGGTGCCTGGATGGAGGAAAGATCTGTTTCCTGCTTCCCGTCTGAGGTGCCTGTCTCCAGTGTCAGAGGCAGTGGGCCAAACACACACGGGTAAACTTTTGTGCTTTGCGTCTCAGCTATTGCAGGTGGGGCCTCCCTCTGGCTGGCCCGGCGCCTGTGTAGTGACTGCAGGTTTGCAAGCAGGTGCCTGGAGGCCAGTAGGAAGGTTAGGCAGGCTGTGTGTCACATGGGGGCCTCAGAGCTGAGTAGGCTGTCAGGGGGATGGAGCACCTGAAGCTCCTCAAAGTTCCCAACCACCTGGGCAGAGCACGCCCAGACTACCTCATCCAGCTCTCCCTTCTCCCGCACAGCAAGCTCCGTGCAAACCCCGCCCCTTCAGCAGCCCTCTCGCTGCTAGGAAGCCTCTTAGACTCCCTGCCTTTCCTCTGACACAGAGCGGCCGGGTGTGGATCCCCTCCTCCGCAAACGGCCGGAATGTCAATTTAGCAAGCACTCCACCTGTCTGAGCTTCCCAAAGCCCAGGGCACCACACAATATAGGATTCTGCTCACAAAGCAGATGTCCAGGGCTAGGTGTCCAGCAGTCCTAGGCTTTCACCCTCTCCCCCGCTCTGTTTCTCTTCCTCCCGCTGGTGAGCTGGGGTAGGGGAAGGGCTTGGGTCCCACCGGATTAAGGCTTTTTTATGTTACCCTGTTTCTTGAGGTCTGCTCTGTTCGTGAGGTCTGTATGCAGTCTGGTTCAGCCTTCTTTCTTGTTGCTGTCTGAAGGTTAGTTGTATTTACTAACTATATTTTTGTACTGTTTGGGTTTTGGGAGGAGCTCTCCATCTCACCTCTCACACCACCATCTTGAACCTTATTTAACTATAATTTTGAAATATTATTTCATAAGTAGACAAATGTAAAAATAATCCACAGAGATAGAAAAGTTTGCATCATTCCTAAGATGCTGCAGATTCAATAATTTTTTAGTAGAAAAACTAAAATTTAAATCATTTTAAATTTAAATTAGATAAATTGGTTACAGTATTCTTAAAATGGCAAAAGGTATCTTCCTAATACCTTCAAATGTATCTGAAAAGACATCCAATTATTTAATAGGTGATAAGTTTTAGGAGAAGTAGTTATTAAATAGCAGTATAGGAAAAATGGTTTTAAGTAAACCAGCTTTAGGCTATCTATCCTAACAATGTCTTTTTCACTATAAGACTTTACCCTGAAATGCATGTACTTTTATTCCCCACCCCCGGTTTTTTCCTACTTTCATCTTCATTGAAGTATAATTAGACTTCATTAAACTCAACATATTTAAAGTGTACACTTTGATTAGTTTGGACATATGTATACAAATCTTGGTATTATCAAAATAGTTAGAATACCATGGAGGCCTGTGCCGGTCCCAACCTGTCCCTGATTTGGGGTTGCTATCTACCTCCTAAAGCAAAGTAAAGGGCTTTTCTTCTAGGAAAAGAGAATCACCTTCTCTGAAAAAGCCTCCTGCTAGTTGGCTTTAGCATCTTCCAGGAGGAGGAGGGCAGGGAGTGAAACATGTGTCTGGGTTTTCAGTTGAGGTAGAGAGAGAAGACAGTGGTTATAACCAAAAAGCCTCAGAGTTGGGTATAGTTACCTCTAGAACTCATCACTTCCTAGAAGTGGATTTCTCTAAGATATTTCAACAATACAATTTCAAAAAAAATCAAAGTTTTTCAATTCAATATGATTTCAAAAACAAATAGAATACAAATGTTTCCATTTTCCCCAAAAGTTTCCTTGTACCCCTTTGTAATCTAAATTTCCTGCACCCCATATCTGACCATCTTTCTGTCAATGTAGGTTAGTTCATTCTTCAAAATTTTATATGACTAAAATTATGCAATCTGTAAAATTTTCCTTTTTGTTTTTTTGTTTTTTGTTTTATGGCCTGACTTCTTTGACCTAGCATAATGATTTCATGATTTATCCAGGTTATAGCATGAATCAATAATTAGTTCTTTTTTGTTGCTAACCAGTAATTCTTTGAAAGGATATATCACCATTTGTTCACCCATTCATGTGTTAGACATTGGGATTATTTACAGTTTTGTCTATTTAAAATAAAGCTGTTGTGAACATTCATGACCTAGTCTTTGTGTGGTAATATATTTTTGTTCCTCTTGGGTAAATATGTAGAAATGAGATGTCTGAATTATTGGTAAGTGTATGTTTAAGTTTTTAAAAAACTCCCCAGCTCTTTTCCAAAGTCATTGTACCATTTTATATGCCCACAGCTATGTGTAAGAATCCTCATTGCCCATATTCTTCCTCTTTCTGTTTTAATTTTACTTAATTTTTCCTATTCTAATGTGTGTGTTGTATCTCAATGTGGCTTGAATTCATATCCCCAAAGACTAATGATCCTGTACATCATATGTCTATAGTGCATTTGTATATTTTATCATTTGAAGTACCTGTGAACTTGTTTGCCCATTTCTGCAAAATTTGTGTTATCTTATTGAATTATAAGCATTCTTATCTTTGATTTATATGTTGTGAATGTTTTCTCCAAGATTATGTTTTTCCATTTCATTTTCTAATTGTGTCTTTAGAAGAATAAGTTTTATATTTTAATGAAGTACAGTTTATCACTTTTTCAAAATTTATGGTTCATTATTTTTGTGTTCTGCCTAAGAAACCTTTGATCACTTGAAGGTTGTAGAGGTTTTCTTTTATGTTTTCCTCAAGGAGAATTATAGCTTTAGGTTTCATATTTATGTCTATGTTTCATTTCAAATAAATGTCTGTTTATAACGTATAAGATCACCATCCACTTATTTTGCCATATGGATATCCAATTTGTATAACAACGTTTTGAATTGCCTAGAAGATGATCCATTTATCTACATGTCATTTTTCTCAAATTCCACAGTGGCTTGATTAGTGTGCTTTTTAGAATATGTCTTGAAATCAGATCCATCAAGGCCTTCTACTTTATTTCTTATAAAAATTGTGTTAGCTATTTTAGATTCTTTGCACTTCCATATAAATTAAAAATCAACTTGCAAGTTTTACAGAAAAACCTGCTGCAATTTTGGTTGCAACCTCTTTTGTTTTATTACTGTAAAGTTATAACCCTTATTGTTATTTTTTTATCTTATAATCTTCTGGGATTTGTTATTTGGAAGATGAGTAGGAGTTTGCTGATTGAATAATGGGAGAAGAGCTCTCCACTGGCCACAGGTGTACCATGTGGTATCATAAAAGATAAGGCCTTTCAGTACCTGACTCAGTGCTGAATTCAGGGGTTGGCAGTTGTGATAATAATGATTACAGCATTTATATACCCATAAAGTAGAGGAACCAGCCATGCTTTGACATCACTGAAACTCCTGTTTGTGACCTGTGTTGGTCTGCCTTCTGGGCCTGTGACCTGCCTATCTGTGTTCTGTCCCTAACTTAGTTTCCCCATTCAAAGCTTCTTTTATAGTGTACAGAATTTTATATCCTAGAATAAGCTTTTTATACTTAATTATTTTTATTATTGCCCTATGTTGTCTATTCTTAATATTTTTGGAGTGAATGATTTCTGACAGGGTGATGTTCAGGCTTGAGTCATGTAATCTCCTATGTTGAATACTTCACTGGAACTTTATCAACAGGTTCATCTATATTTTCTAGAAATTTCTTGATAGCATAATAGTGTGTATCTATTAGAAGTTTAAATTAAGGCATATACAGTGAGAATTTTTTTTCTTTTCTTTTTTTTTTAAATATAATTTATTTTATTATCATTAATCTACAATTACATGTGCAATATTACGGTTATTAAACTACCCCTTCATCAGGTCCCCCCCACCAACCCCATTACAATCACTGTCCATCAGAGTAATGAGATATAGAATCACTACTTGTCTTCTCTGAGTTGTACTGCCCTCCCCCCAACATTATATCTGCTTATCGTAATGCCCCTTTTTCCCTCTTATCCCTCCCTTCCTACGCATTTTCCCCAGTCCCTTTCCCTTTGGTAACTATTAGTCCGTTCTTGGGTTCTGTGAGTCTGCTGCTGTTTTGTTCCTTCAGTATTTTTTCTTTGTTCTTATACTCCACATATGAGTGAAATCATTTGATACTTGTCTTTTTCGGCTTGGCTTATTTCACTGAGCATAATACCCTCTAGCTCCATCCATGTAGTTGCAAATGGTAGGATTTGTTTTCTTCTTATGGCTGAATAATATTCCATTGTGTATATGTACCACAACTTCTTTAGCCATTCATCTACTGATGGACACTTAGGTTGCTTCCATTTCTTGGCTATTGTAAATAGTGCTGCAATAAACATAGGGGTGTATCTGTCCTTTTCAAATTGGGCTGCTGCATTCTTAGGGTAAATTCCTGGGAGTGGAATTCCTGGGTCAAATGGTATTTCTATTTTGAGTTTTTTGAGGAACCTCCATACTGCTTTCCACAATGGTTGAACTAATTTGCAGTCCCACCAGCAGTGTAGGAGGGTTCCCTTTTCTCCACATCCTCGCCAACATTTGTTGTTGTTTGTGTTTTGGATGTTGGCCATCCTCACTGGTGTGAGGTGATATCTCATTGTGGTTTTAATCTGCATTTCTCTGATGATTAGCGATGTGGAGCATCTTTTCATGTGCCTGTTGGACATCTGAATTTCTTCTTTGGAGAAGTGTCTATTCATGTCCTCTGCCCATTTCTTAATTGGATTATTTGCTTTCTGTTTCTAAAGGTGCATGAGTTCTTTATACATTTTGGATGTCAACCTTTTATCAGATACGTTTTTTATGAATATATTCTCCCATACTGTAGGATGTCATTTTGTTCTACTGATGGTGTCCTTTGCTGTACTGAAGCTTTTCAGCTTGATGTACTCCCACTTGTTCATTTTTGCTTTTGTTTCCCTTGCTCGGGGAGATATGTTCATGAAGAAGTCGCTCATGTTTATGTCCAAGAGATTTTTGCCTATTTTTTTTTCTAAGAGTTTTATAGTTTCATGACTTACATTCAGGTCTTTGATCCACCTTGAGTTTACCTTTGTGTATGGGGCTAGACAGTAGTCCAGTTTCATTCTCTTACATGTAGCTGTCCAGTTTTTCCAACACCAGCTGCTGAAGAGGCTGTCATCTCCCCATTGTATATCCAAGGCACTTTTATCAAATATTAATTGACTGTATATGTTTGGGTTAATGTTTGGATTTTCTATTCTGTTCCACTGGTCTGTGGGTCTGTTTTTGTGCCAATACCAAATTGTCTTGATTACTGTGGCTTTGTAGTAGAGCTTGAAGTCAGGGAACATAATTCCCCCTGTTTTATTCCTCCTTCTCAGGATTGCTTTGGCTATTCCGGGTCTTTTGTGGTGCTGTATGGATTTTAGAATTATTTGTTCGAGTTCATTGAAGAAAGCTGTTGGTAGTTTGATAGGGATTGCATTGAACCTGTAGATTGCTTTAGGTAGCATAGCCATTTTGACAATATTTATTCTTCCTAGCCAAGAGCATGGGATGCATTTCCATTTGTTAGTGTCCTCTTTAATTTCTCTTAGGAGTGTCTTGTAGTTTTCAGAGTACAGGTAAAAACACTTCCTTCGTTAGGTTTATTCCTAGGTATTTTATTCTTTTTGAAGCAATTGTGAATGGAATTGTTTTTCTGATTTCTCTTTCTCTTAGTTCATCATTAGTGTATAGGAAGGCAACAGATTTCTGTGTGTTAATTTTGTATCCTGCAACTTTGCTGAATTCAGATATTAGTTCTAATAGTTTTGGAATGGAATCTTTAGGGTTTTTTATGTACAGTATTATGTCATCTGCAAATAGTGACAATTTGTCTTCTTCTTTACCAATCTGGATGCCTTGGATGTCTTTGTTTTGTCTGATTGCCGTGGCTAAGACCTCCAGTACTATGTTGAATATCAGTGGAGAGAGTGGGCATCCCTGTCTTGTTCCCGATCTTAGATGAAAAGCTTTCAGCTTCTCTCTGTTAAGTATGATGTTAGCTGTGGGTTTGTCATATATAGCCTTTATGATGTTGAGGTACTTGCCGTCTATACCCATTTTGTTGAGAGTTTTAATCATGAATGGATGCTGAATTTTGTCAAATGCTTTTTCAGCATCTATGGAGATGATCATGTGGTTTTTGTTCTTCTTTTTGTTGATGTGGTGGATGATGTTGATGGATTTTCGAATGTTGTACCATCCTTGCATCCCTGGGATGAATCCCACTTGATCATGGTGTATGATCCTCTTGATGTATTTTTGAATTCGGTTTGCTAATATTTTGTTGAGTATTTTTGCATCTACGTTCATCAGGGATATTGGTCTGTAATTTTCTTTTTTGGTGAGGTCTTTGCCTGGTTTTGGTATTAGAGTGATGCTGGCTTCATAGAATGAGTTTGGAAGTATTCCCTCCTCTTCTATTTTTTGAAAACTTTAAGGAGAATGGGTGTTATTTCTTCTCTATATGTGTGGTAGAATTCAGAGGTGAATCCATTAGGCCCGGGGGTTTTGTTCTTGGGTAGTTTTTTGATTACCAATTCGATTTTGTCGCTGGTGATTGGTCTGTTTAGTTTTTCTGTTTCTTGCTTGGTCAGTCTTGGAAGGTTGTATTTTTCTAAGAAGCTGTCCATTTCTTCTATGTTTTCCGGCTTGTTAGCATATAGGTTCTCATAATATTCTCTTATGATTCTTTGTATTTCTGTGGGGTCCGTCGTGATTTTTCCTTTCTCATTTCTGATTGTGTTTATGTGTGTAGATTCTCTTTTTCTCTTAATGAGTCTGGCTAGGGGTTTATCTATTTTGTTTATTTTTTCAAAGAACCAGCTCTTGGTTTTATTGATTTTTTCTATTGTTTTATTCTTCTCAATTTTATTTATTTCTTCTCTAATCTTTATTATGTCCCTCTTCTGGTGACTTTGGGCCTCATTTGTTCTTCTTTTTCCAATTTCAGTAATTGTGTCTTTAGACTATTCATTTGGGAATGTTCTTCCTTCTTTAAATAGGCCTGGATTGCAATATACTTTCCTCTTAGAACTGCCTTTGCTGCGTCCCACAGAAGTTGTGGCTTTGTGTTGTTGTTGTCATTAGTCTCCATATATTCTTTGATTTCTGTTTTGATTTGGTCGTTAACCCATTGATTAATTAGGAGAGTGTTGTTAAGTCTCCATGTATTTGTGAGCCTTTTTGATTTCTTTCTAAAATTGATTTCTAGTTTTATACCTTGGTGATCTGAGAAGTTGGTTGGTAGGATTTCAATATTTTTGTAATTACTGAGGTTCTTTTTGTGGCCTAGTATGTGGTCTATTCTGGAAAATGTTCCATGTGCACTTGAGAAGAATGTGTATCCTCCTGCTTTTGGGTGTAGAGTTCTGTAGATGTCTGTTAGGTCCATCTGTTCTAGTGTGTTGTTCAGTGCCTCTGTGTCTTTACTTATTTTCTGTCTGGTTGATCTGTCCTCTGGAGTGAGTGGTGTGTTGAAGTCTCCTAAGATGTATGCATTGCTGTCTATTTCCTCCTTTAATTCTGTTAGTATTTGTCTCACATATGCTGGCGCTCCTGTGTTGGTTGCATATATATTTATAATGGTTATATCTTCTTGTTGGACTGACCCCTTTATCATTATGTAATGTCCTTCTTTATCTTTTGCTACTTTCTTCGTTTTGAAGTCTATTTTGTCTGATACAAGTACTGCAACACCTGCTTTTTTCTCTTTGTTGTTTGCATGAAATATCTTTTTCCATCCCTTCACTTTTAGTCTGTGTATATCTTTGGATTTGTGGTGAGTTTCTTGTAGGCAGCATATAGATGGGTCTTGCTTTTTTATCCATTCTGTTACTCTGTGTCTTTTGATTGGTGCATTCAGTCCATTTACATTTAGGGTGATTATTGATAGGTATGTACTTATTGCCATTGCTGGCTTTAGATTCGTGGTTACCAAGGGTTCAAGGGTTGCTTCTTTACTATCTAACAATCTAACTTAACTTTCTTGTTAAGTTATTGTAAACACAGTCTGATGTTTCTTTCTTTCTCTCCCTTCTTATTCCTCCTCCTCCATTCTTTCTATACTAGGTGTTTTATTCTTTGCCTTTAGTTAGTATTTGGACGGTGTGCTTTCTTTGCTATGATTTATTTTCTCTGGTGACTTTTTTTAGCCTTAGGTGTACTTACATCTAGAGCAGTCCATTTAAGATATCCTGTAGTGGTGGTTTATGAGAGGCAAACTCTCTCAACTTTCGTTTGTCTGGAAATTGTTTAATCCCTCCATCATATTTAAAGGATAATCGTGCTAGATACAATATTCTTGGTTCGAGGCCCTTCTGTTTCATAACGTTAAATATATCATGCCATTCTCGTCTGGCCTGTAAGGTTTCTGTTGAGAAGTCTGATGATAGTCTGATGGGTTTTCCTTTGTAGGTGATCTTTTTTCTCTCTCTAGCTGCCTTTAATACCCTGTCTTTATCTTTGATCTTTGCCATCTTAATTATTATGTGTCTTGGTGTTGTCTTCCTTGGGTCCCTTGTGTTGGGAGATCTATGAGCTTCGGTGGACTGCGAGACTACTTCCTTCCCCAGCGAGGGAAAGTTTTCAGCAATTATTTCTTCAAAGACACTTTCTATCCCTTTTTCTCTCTCTTCTTCCTCTGGTACTCCTATAATGCGAATATTGTTCCGTTTGGATTGGTCACACAGTTCTCTTAATATTCTTTCATTCCTAGAAATCCTTTTATCTCTCTCTGCCTCAGCTGCTCTGTACTCCTGTTCTCTATTTTCTATTCCATTAACAGTCTCTTGCATCTCATCCATTCTGCTGTTAAGCCCGTCGATTGCTTGTCTGATTTCTGCATTGTCTTTCTTCAATTCCCTCACTTCGTCCCTCAGCTCTTGCACATTTCTCTGTAGGTCCATCAGCATGGTTATGACTTTTATTCTGAATTCTTTTTCAGGAAGACTGTGCATTTCTATCCCTTCAGACTCCCTCTCTGGGGTTGTCTGGTTGATTTTGGTCTGAACCATATTCCTCTGTCTTTTCATGGCTACAGAATTGGTCACTGATAGTTGCCACGTATGTCAGCTGGGCTCTTTAAGACTTTAAAAAGAGAAGAAAAAAAAGAGAAAAAAAAAGAAAAAAAAGAAGAAAGAAAAAAAGAAAGAAAAGAAAAAACAAAAACAAAACAAGAAAAACAAAAAAAAATGCCCACTGGACGTAGATTCTGTGGGAATGCTGTAGGTGGCGCTATTGCCCCACTATTCCACAGCTGTGACTGCGCCGCTCTGCAGGGCCCTTTATCGCTCTGGCAGGGGTGGGAACGACTGGGAGGCTGTTGATCTCAGTGAGAAGTGTAAGTATGGCTACGCTTCCTCAGTCGCCAGCTAAGGCATCTGAAACTCCCCAGGACTCGCAGCCTGCTGGGCTGAGTGTGCTGGGGCGATCCGGCTCCTCCGCTGGGCTCCTGTCTCTTTAAGACCGCTGAAGAAAGCGCGCACTTTTTTTTTTCCTTCCCTGGAGCCGGCTGCAAGCACCCTGGCGCGTTCCCCGCTCAGATCCTGCCCCTCTGTCTCTCCAATCTCCGCTGCACTGCGCAATGTGGGTCAGCGCTCCCCGCGCAGATCACCGGGGCTGGCTACTTCGCGGGGTGTGCTTCCACTCCCTCCCGGCTCTGAATCCTCTCCTCCCGCCGGTGCGCTGGGGTGGGGGAGTGCTCGGGTCCCGCCGGGTCGCAGCTCCGTATCTTACCCGCCTCTTGGGGTGCCGAGTCCTCTCGGGTGTAGCTGCACGCTGTGCACTTTCCTGTGTATTCTCGTCTCTCTTTTAGGAATAGATGTATTTGCTGTGTTTTCATAGTTAAATACAGTGTTGGGAGGAGATTTCTGCCGCCCTGCTCACACCGCAATCTTCCTACAGTGAGAATTTTTTAAAGCATGTTTTTGTATTTTAGTTATTTATTGTAATTATTGCCTTGCCAAAGACTCAAGCTCACTAGCAAATAATGTACTTATATCAAATAATAAAAGTTCATTGATTACAGCATGTGAAGGCCTATAATGCTTAGAGAGGAAAATGTTTATCATAATCTTTAAAATCTCATTTCCTACATTAATTTCTTTCAAAAATATTTTGGTAGTTTTGGACAGTCTGAGATACTATGATCATTAAGAACTGTATACCTGCTCATTAAAGAGGACTAGACTGAGAGTACCTTTTCCTAATTTTTTTTAAAGAAACCACTATATATATATATATATATATATTAATAATTTGTGTCATTTCATACACAAGCAAACTATAACTTATGTAGAAAATAGCACATTATTAATGTTAGAGAGGACAGAATATTTCTTACTCATGTTCAGTGTAGATGCCTGGCCCAGTGCTTCCCAATGTCCATATAATGTATATTTCATCTGTGTTTTCTATCTTTATTTAAAGAGTTGGTTACAGTCTACAAAATGTAGACACAATCTACAAAAATCTTCAAAATCTACAAAATGTTCTTCACGGTGAAACAAGATTTAGATAAAAGCATTTCTTAAAAGACTTTATGGGAATAAATTTTTTTTTTGGTCTTCGAACATGACCTCAATGATGCTGGACAACTTCATTGACCTGGCAACAAGATGTACATGAAAACTATTTCTTATTACATATGCTCAGTTTGAATTCTTAATTTTTAGTGGCGGGAGAGAGAACTACAGTTTTCTTCGTGGTAGAGTTCTCGAATGCCTCAATTATTTATCCACTGAGAGAATTAAGAATGGGTTGTAATCTTTATTTGCTCTGCTCTTACACTGGAACAACGTGACAGCCTGGGATGGGTATAACATTGCTGAGAACAGGGTTCTTCAATCTCAAACCAGTCAACCCTTGATTCCTGAAGATTGCCTGTTCTTTCAAACTGGAACTGAGTGAGGTGTGGACAGCAATTGTTAAAGGTTCTGATCTGGCTTTGGGAATAGCTAGTTTTCATAGGTTGCATCCTAGTTCTTTATCCATATACTAATAATATTATACATTATACATATTATTTAATTTTTCCTTTGCTTAATTTTTTCCTGAATCTTACTTCAATATATTAACTTACTTATTTCTTCTATCCAACTGCCTTTGAGTTGGATTTTATTTCAATTGATATTTTTAAAGTCCATTTACACTGTATTTTATTTTTTCTTCTTCCTAATCACTTCATGTTATTTTTTTCTATGTAATGTTACTTTTTCTTACCTCAACTTTCCTGATTAACTCAGAAATTTTCCTCTACAGTTCATAGTTTTAACACATATTTTATATCCCAAGCACGGAAATGCTGATCCTACTTACTGATTGTTACTTTAAAATCCACTGGCAGGTTGTAGTTAACACTTAGTCATTGGGAATGCAGGTGCATAGCCTCAGCTTAGAGTGCTTTTTTAAATTATGATATCATTAATATACAATCATATGAGCAACACTGTGGTTACCAGATTCCCCCCATTATCAAGTCCCCACCATATACACCATTACAGTCACTGTCCATCAGCATACTAAGATACTATAGAGTCACTACTTGTGTTCTCTGTGCTATACTGCCTTCCCTGTGCCCACCCCCTACATTATAGGTACTAATCATACTGCCCCTTAATCCCCCTATCCTTCCATTCCCACCCATCCTCCCCAGTCCCTTTCCCTTTGGTAACTGTTAGTCCATTCTTGAGTTCTGTGAATCTGCTTCTGTTTTGTTCCTTCAGTTTTTGCTTTGTTCTTATTCTCCTCAGATGAGTGAAATCATTTGGTACTTGTCTTTGTCCACCTGGTTTATTTTACTGAGCATAATACCCTCTACCACCATCCGTGTTGTTGCAAATGGTAGGATTTGTTTTCTTATTACAGTTGAATAATATTCCATTGTGTACATATACCATATCTTCTTTATCCATTCATCTACTGATGGACACTAGGTTGCTTCCATTTCTTGGCTATTGTAAATAGTGCTATGATAAACATAGGGGTGCATAAGTCTTTTTGAAACTGGGCTGCTGCATTCTTAGGGTAAATTCCTAGGAGTGGAATTCCTGGGTCAAATGGTATTTCTACTTTTAGTTTTTTGGGGAACCTCCATACTGCTTACCACAATGGTTGAACTAAATTACATTCCCACCAGTGGCATAGGAGGGTTTGCCTTTCTCCACATCCTCACCAGCATTTGTTGTTGTTTGTCTTTTGGATGTTGGCCATTCTAACTGGTGTGAAGTGATACCTCATTGTGGTTTTAATTTGCATTTTTCAGATAATTAGCGATGTGGAGCATCTTTTCATGTGCCTATTGGTTGTGTGAATTTCTTCTTCGGACAAATGTGTGTTCAGATCCTCCACCCATTTTTAAAATAAGATTATTTGCTTTTTGTTTGCTGAGGCATGTAAGCTCTTTATATTTTTTGGATGTCAACCCCTTATTGAATACGTAATTTATGAATATATTCTCCCATACTGTAGGATACCTTTTTGTTCTTCTGATGGTGTCCTTTGCTGTACAGAAGGTTTTTAGTTTGATATAGTTCCACTTGTTCATTTTTGCTTTTGTTACCCTTGCATGGGGAGATATGTTGGTGAAAAAGTTGCTCATGCTATATTCAAAAGAGTTTTACTTATGTTTTCTTCTAAGAGTTTAATGGTTTCATGACTTACATTCAGGTCTTTGATCCATTTCAAGTTTACTTTTGTGTATGGAGTTAGACAGTAATCCAGTTTCATTCTCCCAACACCAGTTGTTGAAGAGGCTGTTATTTCCCCATTGTATATCCATAGCTCTTTTATTGTATATTAATTCTCCATAGCTCTTTTATTGTATATGAATTGACCATATATGCTTGGGTTAATACCTGGATGCACTATTCTGTTCCATTGATATATGGGTCTGTTCTTGTGCCAGTACCAAATTGTCCTGATTACTGTGGCTTTGTAGTAGAGATTAAAGTCAGTGAGTATAATCCCCTCCAGCTTTATTCTCCCTTTTCAGAATTGCCTTGGCTATTTGGAGTCTTTTGTGGTTCCACATGAATTTTAGAACTATTTGTCCCAGTTCACTGAAGAATGATGTCAGTATTTTGATAGGGATTGCATTGAATCTGTAGATTGCTTTAGGCAGGATGGCCATTTTGACAATATTAATTCCTCCTACCTAAGAGCATGGGATGAATTTCCATTTATTTGTGTCCTCTTTAATTTCTTTTAAGAGTGTCTAGCAGTTTTCAGGGTATACATCTTTCACTTCCTTGGTTAGGTTTATTCCTAGGTATTTTATTCTTTTTGATGCAATTGGGAATGGAATTGTTTTCCTGATTTCTCTTTCTGCTAGTTCATCATTAGTGTATAGGAATGCAACAGATTTCTGTGTATTAATTTTGTATCCTGCAAATTTGCTGAATTCAGATATTAGTTCTAGTAGTTTTGGAGTGGATTCTTTAGGGATTTTTATGTACCATATCATGTCTTCTGCAAAGAGGGACAGTTTAACTTCTTCATTACCAATCTGGATGCCTTTTATTTCTTTGTGTTGTCTGATTGCCGTGGTTATGACCTCCAGTACTGTATTGATTAAAAGTGGGGAGAATGGGCATCTTTGTCTTGTTCATGATCTTAAAGGAAAACCTTTCAGTTTTTCACTGTTAAGTATAATGCTGGCTGTGGGTTTGTTATATATGGCCTTTATTATGTTGAGGTATTTGCCCTCTATACCCATTTTGTTGAGAGTTTTTATCATGAATAGGTGTTGAATTTTTTCAAATGGTTTTTCAGCATCTATGGAGATGATCATTTGATTTTTGTACTTCTTTTTATTGATATAGTGGATGATGTTGATGGATTTTCTAATGTTGTACCATCCTTGAATCCCTGGGATGAATCCCACTTGATCAGAATGGATGATCCTCTTGATGTATTTTTGAATTCAGTTTGCTAATATTTCATTTAGTATTTTTGCATCTATGTTCATCAGGGCTATTTGTCTGTAGTTTTCTTTCTTTGTGGTGTTTTGATAATAGAGTGATGCTGGCTTCATAGAATAAGTTTGAAAATATTCCCTCCTCTTCTATTTTTTGGAAAACTTTAAAGAAAATGGGTATTATGTCTTCTTTAAATGTCTGATAATATTCTGCAGAGAAGCCATCTCGTCCAGGGTTTTTTCTCTTGGGTAGTTTTTTTGAGTACTGATTCAATTTTGTTGCTGGTAATTAGTCTGTTCAGATTTCCTGTTTCTTCCTGGGTCATTCTTTGAAGGTTGTATTTTTCTAGAAAGTTGTCCATTTCTTCTGGGTTATCCAGTTTATTAGCATATAATTTTTCATACTATTCTCTAATAATTCTTTGTATTTCTGTGGTGTCCGTAGTGATTTTTCCTTTCTCATTTCTGATTCTGTTTATGTGTGTAGATTCTCTTTTCTTCTTGATAAGCCTTACTAGGGGTTTATCTATTTTGTGTATTTTTTCAAAGAACCAGCTCTTGGTTTCATTAATTTTTTCTATTGTTTTATTCTTCTCAATTTTATTTATTTCTTCTCTGATCTTTATTATGTCCCTCCTTCTACCATCTTTGGACCTAATTTGTTCTTCTTTCTCCAGTTTCTATAATTGTGAATTTAGACTGTTCATTTGGGATTGTTCTTCCTCTTTAAATAGGCCTAGATTGCTCTATACTTTCCTCTTAGAACTGCCTTCGCTGCATCCTACAGAAGTTGTGGCATTGCGCTGTTGTTTTCATTTTTCTCCATATATTGCTTATCTATGTTTTAATTTGGTCATTGATCCATTGATTCCTTAGGAGTATGTTGTTAAACCTCCATGTGTTTGTGAGCCTTTTGTTTTCTTTGTACAATTTATTTCTAGTTTTATTCGTTTGTGATCTGAGAAGTTGGTTGGTACAGTTTCAGTCTTCTTGAATTTACTGAGGCTCTTTTGTGGCCTAGTAATGTGGTCTCTTCTGGAAAATGTACCATGTGCACTTGAGAAGAATGTGTGTCCTGCTGCTTTTGGGTGGAGTTTTCTATAGGTGTCTGGTAAGTCCATTTGTTCTAATGTGTTGTTCAGTGCCTCTGTGTCTTTACTTATTTTCTGTCTGGTTGATCTGTCCTTTGGTGTGAGTGGTATGTTGATGTCTCCTAAAATGAATGCACTGTGGTCTATTTCCCCCTTTTAATTCTGTTAGTATTTGTTTCACCTATGTAGGTGCTCCTGTGTTGGGTGCATAGATATTTATAATAGTCATAATCTCTTGTTGGACTAATAGCTGTCATTATGTAATGTCCTTCCTTGTCTCTTGTTACTTCCTTTGTTTTGAAGTCTATTTTGCCTGATAGAAGTACTGCAACACCTGCTTTTTTCTTCCTACTGTTTGCATGAAATATCTTTTTCCATCCCTTCACTTTTAGTCTGTGTATGTCTTTGAGTTTGAAGTGAGTGAGTCTCTTGTTGGCAGCATATAGATGGGTCTTGCTTTTTTATCCATTCTCTTTCTCTGTGTCTTTTGAATGGTGCATTTAGTCCATTTACATTTAGGGTGATTATTGATAGGTATTTATTTATTTCCATTGCAGGCTTTGGATTCATGGTTACCAAAGGTTCAAGGCATCTTCTTTACTATCTAGCAGTCTAACTTTACTCACTTATTACACTATTATAAACACAGTCTGATGATCCTTTTTCTCTCCCTTCCTTTTCTGCTTCCTCCACTCTTTATATGTTAGGTGTCATATTCCTTACTCTTTGTGTGTCGCTTGACTGACTTTTTGGGTATCCGATTTAATTTTGCATTTGGTTAGTATTTAGTTGGTCTACTTCCTTTGCTGTGGGTTTATTTTCTCTGGTGACAGCTATTTAGCCTTAAGCAGACTTCCATCTAGAGCAGCCCCTTTAAAATATATTGTGGAGATGGTTTTGGGGAGGTAAATTCCCTCAACTTTTGCCTCTCTGCAAATTGTTTAATCCCTCCTTTAAATTTAAATGATAATCTTCCTGGGTAGTGTATTCTTGGTTCGAGGCACTTCTGTTTCATTGCATTGAATATATCATGCAACCCCCTTCTGGCCTGTAAGGTTTCTGCTAAGAAGTTTGATGATAGCCTGATGGGTTTTCCTTTGTAGGTAATCTTTTCTCTCTCTCTGGCTGCTTTTAATATTCTGTCCTTGTCTTTGATTTTTGCCATTTTAATTATTATATGTCTTCGTGTTGTCCTCCATGGGCCCCTTGGTTAGGGAGATCTGTGGACTTCCATGGCCTGAGAGACTGTTTTCTTCCCCAGCTTGAGGAAGTCTTCAGCAATTATTTCTTCAAAGACACTTTCTATCCCTTTTTCACTCTCTTCTTCTGGTACCCCTATAAAGCAAATATTGTTCTGTTTGGATTGATCACACAGTTCTCTCAATATTCTCTCATTCCTAGAGCTCTTTTTTCTCTCTCTGCCTCAGCTTCTCTGTATTTCTGTTCTCTGATTTCTATTCTATTAACAGTCTTCTCCACCTCATCTAATCTACTTTTGTATCCCTCTGTTGTTTGTTTCATTTCTGTTATCTCCCTCCTGAATACGTTCTTTAGCTCTTCAATGTTTTTCTGTAGCTCCCTCAGCATGCTTATGAATTTTATTTTGAATTCTTTTTCAGGAAGTTTGGTGATTTCAGTCTCACCAAGTCCTCTTTCTGGTGTTTGAGGAATTTTGGATTAAACAAGATTCTTCTGCCTTTTTATAGTCCTGGAGCATTACGAGTGGTTGCCAGTGAATGATGCAGGTGTCAGCTGGGAGGGCAAAGTCCCTTCCTGGTTGCTGATCATCGTGCCTGCCTCCACTGTCTGTTGGGTTAACTGCACCAGGGAGCTACCTCTGGGTTGGTCTCTAAGTAGCCGTGGGCGGTGTGGCCCTCGGGATCGCCTAGGTCACTGGCAGGGGGGGTCACAAGCGAGCAGTGCTGGTTCTGCCATGAGAACAAAGCCTTTTCATGCCTCCGGGACTCAGTGCTTGTCTGTCCTGTGTGTGCTGGTTAACCACGCACAGGGAGCAGCCTCTGGGTTGATCGCCCAAGCTGCCTTGGGCAGGGTGGCCCTCTGGTTGGCCCAGGGTGCTGGTGGGGGTCGCAAGCAAGAGATGCATGTTCTGCCTCAAGAACAAAGCCCTTTCGTGCCTCCTGGTCTCAGTGTCTGCCTCCGCTGTCTGTGCCAGTTAACCACACACAGGGTGCAGCCCCTGGGTCTGAGCCAGTTAGCTGTGTGGAGGGAGAAGCCTCTGCATTAAGCTGTGTAGTTGCTGTAGTTGGGGCTGCCTTCAGGCTGGTCTGCAGCAATGGTGGGGATAGCCAGTTTGGGCACAGGTGCCAGCAGGGAGCAACAAACGGCAGGCTGCTTATCATGGTGAGAGGCCTCAGGGATGCATTGCCGACCTTGGGGATAGGGTGCCTGAAGCTCCTGAAAGTTCCCTGCCTGCTAGGCTGAGTGTGCCAGGATGATTTTGTCCATCTGTTCCTTCTCCTAAACCCTTGCCCCTTTAAGACTTTTAAAGCACCTGCTTTTCTTTTGTGCCAGGGCAGCCCGCTGTGAGAACCTGTTTGCAGTCTTAGTCTCAGACTTTACTTTTCAGTTCCTCTAATCTCCAGAGCGCTAATCAGTATGGGTCTGTGCTCCCGGGGTAGATTTCTAATGCTGAGTATTTAACAGTCGTGTGCTTCCACTCGCTCCCCACTCTGATTCTTTTCCTCCCACCAGTGAGCTGGGGTAGGGGGAGTGCTTGGGTCCCACTGGGTTTCAGCTTCCCACCATACCCTTTCCCATGAGATGTCGACTTCTCCCAGATGTAGCCTGGCTGGTATACTGTTACTTCTGGCCACTCTTTTAGGAATACTTGTATTTGCTGTATTTTCAAAATATATGTGGTTTTGGGAGGAGATTTCCGCCACACTACTCACGCTGCCATCTTTCCCGTCCCAATCTACAGTGCTTTCATCTCCCCTGTTTCAGCCTGTCTGGCTAGACTTTCCACAAACCCCACCTGGCTCTAGGCTGCCTGTTGCACAGTGAGCAGTTGTACTGCCTCCTGAAAAGTCCTTCGAAGTTCCCATTTGCTGGGAAAAGCTTAACAAAATTTAAACAATCCCCATGTACTCACCTCTCAAAGTTTTGACTCCTCCATATTCTGCCTTGTTTTATTTCTCAGTTTCCTCTAGTAGTTGTTTTTGTGTTTGCCCAGATTATCAACTGGAGGTTTGCTCTGTATGAGCTTACATACCTATCCTGGAAGCAGAACTCTGTCCTGTCATAATATCCAGATACTGATCATTGGTAGTTTGGCTATGGTGCTATTAGGAAGGTTGTTGTGTGTACTTTACCTGCTTAGGTACATAGCCTTACATTCACAGAGCTCTAGGCAGATCTGGTAGCACATTTTTCAGCTTTCTGACATGGTGTCATTCATTGAGCTTGTGTAATTTCTTCTGTCTCCTACAGAGTACTTTACTCTCTGTTATAGAAGGAATGGACTTTCCTACTATCTTTACTGGCTTCTGGCTGATGGCTCAATAGGCCTTCAATTTAAGCTGATACTGTAGTTTTGTATTTGTTTATAAAGATGTTTGCATTTTTGGAATCTTGCTGTATGTGTTTGGCTTACTCATTTTGTATTTTTTCTGTCATTGCTATATACTCAGAGCAAAAGGCTCTCTTTAAAGCCTGAGCCTACTAAGTCAGCTTAACAAGTAATTTCAAACTATATCTTAACATTATAGTATCTCAGACCAGGTCTAATATTACAACAAATATTGACAACAAAAATGTATTGAGGTATCAGTATAAGACTTATACATGAATTTTAAATTTCTAAAAATAAAGAAGCAGAAAGAAATCAATCTCATTAGAAATGATTCTTTGTTTCTCATTGGATACAGAATTGTAGGTCTGCACTGAAAATTTCATAAGAGTAATACAATTCAGATTCAATTTGCATAGCTTTTGTTCACAAACAGCTTTGAAACGTGAAATACAGCATCACTTCCATGGATTCTGACATTTTGCTTCATGGGTGCCAAAAAAAAATCTACTTTTACTTGGTAGGGCATAGCTGGAAGACTTATGCTGTCACTTCCAAAAAAATTAATACCTCTGAATCATAGATACAGTGTGCATCTTAGTCATCTCTTCTATGCACTGATTCTTGTTCATTCCAGATTTATCTGGATATCTGACCTTTCTCAAAGAACAAAATTTACTGTGTACAAGTGTTGTGATTGATCTCTGCTTCCCCCTTTCATCTGGCTCTTTCACCTTATGCACCTCCCCATTTTTAGAAGCTGCTGACCCAGAAGCTGAACAAACTCTTTTGGCTCCAAAATCCATTTCCATGGCCCTTATTCCTTTCTTCCTTTCATCCTCTATTTCTTTATTCTCTAGCACTCGTAAAAAGAGTTGTGTTAATTCTCTTAATCTATAAGCTTTGCAAGTATGGAGATGAGGTCTGAATTTTTCATTATTTTTTTTATTTGTTGAATTGTTTAATAATGTCTTAAAATCAGTCAGATCCAAAAATTGAAAGAGGTATGGTCAACATGACAGTTAAATTATGACAGTTAAATGGTACAAATATTTGAAAGATTGTAATTTGCTTGAAGGCAGGAACCATAGCTTTTAAATATTATTTTCCTGTGACCCGAGAGTTGCCAACAGAACAAAAATTATCATGAAATTAAACTGACTAAATGGATAAAAGTAAAAAATTGAAGTGAACAAGTATTGGTGGGTGAAAGTAGAACAAGTTAATTTTGGATTTTTAAAAAATTCTCAAATTTAGAAATTAGAGTTAATCAGCTGCTTTTAAAAATACAGCTGATCTCACTGAATTCATCTCACTTCTACTTGATTTTGGTATTCTGAAATTATTCCCATATTTTTCTTCATTTTTTCATAAATAGCTTCTAAATCTCAATTTCATAGCTACTGTTACTTAATTTCTTCTCCCTTCAAAGTTCATTTAAACCAAATTTCTCCTTCTATGAAACTTTTCCTGGCTTTTTAGTAAATATTCTGTATCTCTGCTATGAATTTAACTAGACTTTAATGTTTGTGCAGTGAGTGGAACGTTATGTGCTTTACTATTGAAGTGCTTAAGAGCCAAATGGTAGAGCCAGATTTCCTGAGCTAGAATCCCAGAGACGCAACTTACTAGCTGTGCCACAATGTCTTAGCTTTTTTGAAATTCAATTTTCTCTTATATAAATAGAGATAATAAATAGGTCTCGCCTCATCAGATTATTTTATTATGAGGATTAAGTGGGTGAATATATGTAAATTACTTGGGACAGTGTCTGGCACATACCAAGTGCTAAATGATATTAATATTTTTTTTCTCTATTGCATCTGAGAACTGTTTTTAACTCTTTAAGTTTTAAATATGCTATCCTAAAATTAGGATGAATATCTACCTCATTAAGACTGATACAAACAGACCAATGATGGTGTGAAGTAATGGCTACAAGCATAATTGCTGGAGCCAGACTGCCTGAATCCAGCCAGTTCTGTCACTTATTGGCTGTGTCACTTAGGACAAGTTACTTAAAAATTCATAACTTCTCATATGCTCAGTTTTCTCCCCTGCAAAATGTGCATGATATAGCACCTATTTTATAGACTTATGTTAAGAATAAAAGAGTTAATGTGTCTAGAAAAGTGACTGACACATTACTACTCAAAAAAGGTTAGCAGTTTTTAATATTAAGCCACCCATCCTTATAAATTGTCACATTATTCAAAGTATTGGTTTTAATGCAAATCTTGTTTATCTCCTAGATTATAAACTCCTAGTAATGGGGATAGTTTTTTTCCCCCTCACATCCTGGCTGTATCTCTTATTCTATATGTAAATATGTGCAAGTGATGCTGAATTTCAGTTAACTTATATGTTAAGTAATATTCCTGCATCTCTGTATCATGTATTAATTGTGTTTGGCTATAAGCATCACAAAAGGCAAAATATATTTCTATTCTCTTCATAGAAAACTATACCCTGATATTCTACTAAAGTGAAGCTTAAATAAACATGAGATGTATTTTATTCCCATGTGACAAGATGCCAAGGAGTTGGCAGTTGTTGGCATTGGTTCAGGGTCTCAAAGATTTCAGGCCAAAGTCTAATGACTTCTTCATCATTGAAATAACACTGCTGTAGTGTCTCCACTCTTCATGGCTACATCGCAGTCAGGAAAAAAGTAATGGAGGAGAAAAAGAAGGATGCTATATCATGCAACAAACATTTTTCTGAAATCCCTATCTTCTATATACTTTCATTGGCTAGATTGCCACATGGCCTTTGTTAGGTGCAAGGTGGTATAGAAAGAGCAGTTTTTAGCTTTAAAATATAGGAAATAAGAGAAAACAGGGCTAGAATAAATGTTGATTGAGTCTACTTACCATACAAGTAGGCTTACCATATGAAGTCTTTATGCTTGAATGATTTAATGGATCTAAGCCTACTTTTTAAATGCTACAGAGACATGTTCAAAGATAGGAACAGTTGTTGAATTTCCCAGAACATCTAATTCCAGTATATTGAACATGATTTCTCCTAAGAAAAAAGTAGATAATTTAAAACATTTTGATAACAGTTAACAATTTTCTATTTACAAAGTTAAATTATTTTATTTCCCTCAAAACAGTTAAATCCAGTCCTTAAATTAAATCCTGTTCATTATTTCCCACTCATTACTTTAACCATAAGTTTTTATTGTCTTTCAAATAGGAAAAATGCTGATAAAAGTCAGTTCGTTCATTCACTCACACAATATAATAAAATTCCTCTATAATGCAGTAAGTAGGACCCAGAAAATCCAGTCTTATAAAAGCAAGACAGCATTATTGCAAATTTAATAATACGACCAGGAGTGATTATGGTCTAAAAAACCTACTAAGGGCAGCGCCTCTGGGCCCGCCCTGCAGCACCCGCTCCCACCTTGGCATCTAGTCCCTGCGCCCTGCCCTCCATGCCGGTGCTGCTTGCCGCAGACACGGGACCTGCTTCGTGGCTGCTTTGGTGCCAAATCCTGAGGACCGCCTATGGCTGCAGTGGCAGTAAGAGCTGCTCTCAGGTATACCTTCCTCCTTGTTCATTTTTAAACAGGCTTCCAAAGCTGCTATTGATGATGCCTGAGGCTGCACTGGAGGCAGAAAACCAACAGTGAGATCAAGAATTGTTCTCTAATGATCTTTCTTCACCATGGCTACAAATACAGAGGGGCTGGTTCAGCACAGAGTGGGGACCCCAGCAGGTGGCTGAGGTACCATGTACACAGACTTCTTGGCCAGAATCTCCAGGGATGACCAGCCCCTCCCCGTGCATCCAGATAATCTCCACCGACTCTGCAGTAGCCTCACTTCAGTGCATTCAGATTGTGACAGACCAGCAGACAGGACAGAAGATCCAGATAGTGACTGCAGTGGATGCCTCTGGGTCCCCCAAGCATCAGTTCATCCTGACCAGCCCAGATGGAGCTGGAACTGGGAAGGTGATCCTGGCCTCCCTGGAGACATCCAGTGCCAAGCAGCTTGTATTTACCACCTCGGACAACCTTGTTCCTGGCAGGATCCAGATCATCCTGGACTCTGCTTCTGTGGAGCGTTTGCTGGGGAAGGCTCATGTCCAGCGACCCCAGGTGGTGGAGTACTGTGTGGTCTGTGGTGACAAAGCCTCTGGCCGTCACTATGGGGCTGTCAGTTGTGAAAATTGCAAAGGGTTCTTCAAAGGAATGTAAGGAAGAATCTGAAATACAGCTGCCGGAGCAACCAGGACTGTGTCATCAATGAACACCACCGTAACCACTGCCAGTTCTGCTGGCTGAAGAAGTGCTTGGAGATGGGCATGAACATGGAATTTGTGCAGAGTGAACGGAAGCCTTTTGATGAGCAACGGGAAAAACCAAGCAATTGTGCTGCTTCCACTGAGAAAATCTATATTCGAAAGGACCTGAGAAGTCCTCTGATAGCCACTCCCACATTTGTGGCAGATAAAGATGGAGCAAGACAAACAGGTCTTCTTGATCGAGGGATGCTGGTGAACACCCAGCAGACTTTGATACGTGAGGATGGCACAGTTCTTCTGGCCACAGACTCCAAGGCTGAAACAAGCCAGGGAGCTCTGGGCACACTGGCAAATTTAGTGACCTCCCTTGCCATCCTGACTGAATCCCTCAACAATGGTGACTCTTCAGAAATGCAGCCAGAGTACCAGTCTGGAAGTGAGATTACTCAGGCATTTGATACCTTAGCTAAAAAACTTAATACCACAGACAGTTGTTCCTTGCCCCCCAACCTGGGGGATGGGATAGATGCCAGTGGAGGAGGGGGTATCCATGTCATCAGCAGAGACCAGGTCACTCCCATCATTGAGGTCAAAGGCCCCCACCTTCCAGACACTCACATCACATTTAAGCTCACAATGCCCAGCCCAATGCCGGAGTACTTCAACATGCACTACATCTGCGAGTCTGCATCTCACCTATTTTTCCTCTCCCTGCACTGGGCCAGGTCAATCCCCGCCTTTCAGGCTCCGGGACAAGACTGCAACACCAGCCTGGGGCAGGCCTGCTGAAATGAGCTCTTCACCCTCGGCCTGGCACAGTGCGCCCAGGTCATGAGTCTTCCCACCATCCTGGTGGCCATCATCAACCACCTGCAGAACAGCATCCAAGAAGATAAGCTTTCCAGCGACTGGATAAAACAAGTCATGGAGCACATCTGGAAGCTGCAGGAGTTCCGCAACAGCATGACGAAGCTGGATGTCGATGGCTATGAGAATGCCTGCCTGAAGACCATTGTGCTCTTTAGTTCTGATCATCCAGGTTTGACCAGCACAAGCCAGATTGAAAAATTCCAAGAAAAGGCACAGATGGAGTTACAGGACTATGTTCAGAAAACCTACTCAGAAGACACCTACCGATTAGCCTGGATTCTCATCTGCCTGCCAGCACTCAGGCTGATGAGCTCCAACATCACAGAAGACCTTTTTTTTACTGGTTTCATTATCAATGTTTCAATAGACAGCATAATCCCCTACATCCTCAAGATGGAGACAGCAGAGTATAATGGGAGATCACTGGGGCCAGTCTATAGTGTGTACCCCTCAGCGGCCCAGAAGCTAAAGGATCCCCCCCGGCCCACTCACAGACAGGACGGAGGGTATTGTGGTATGTGAAAGATCTCTGGTTTACTAGCCATATCCTCCCCGGTTTCTTCTTAACTGTTAATCCTAAACACAGCAGCTAAAAGACTAGTAGGAAAAGAAATGTTATAATGCCTTTTGATGAAGCAGATTCTGAAACAATCATTTAACAGTTTGTATTTAGAAATTCTCAAGGGTAAAAAACAAAGTTTTATAATGTTGGAGATTAGTATTAAAGAAAACTAAACTTAAGAGAACAGTATGTGTATGTATATAAAAAATGTCCCTGGAATTAATAGCTACTAATAACCAGGGTAATAATATTAGCACTTTCTAAGCACTTCTTATCAATGTGTATTGTTGCAACATCTTGCCTGTGGGCAGGGCAAATGGAAAATTGTATATGACTTTTGCCGAAATGCTAATAATTTCTGTGAAAACGCAATAGGATACAGGAGACAATAAAAAAAAACCTACTAAGAATTCCAACTCCAATTGTGCCCTAGCATTACCTTGTATCAGATGTGCATACTAGCTTAAATACCAATGGAATTAATGTCTGTTCTCGTGGCTGAGATGGAACATCTGGGACAGTAGCAGTGATTTTAGCAATTTTGTAGTTGTTTGGTGACCATTCTTTTGGCTTTTCCAAGGAGAACAGGCTGGGAGAAAGACACACTGAGAGAAGGTCAAGAAGCACCTTTTGTGAGATAGGGTTTCTTATTCATTCCCTCTGACTAGCCTTATATATCATCCTCATCCATCTCCATTTACCCCTTCAAGGTAAGAACTTAGCCTCACCTTGTTTAGGAATGGGAGCTGGGTGAATTTACCTTCCTATGTGGTTTTACTATGAATACTTATTTAGTACCTATTATGTGGCAGGCACTGTGTTTGGAACCAAGGGGACTATTGGTAAAAGAACAGATAAATACATAATTACTAATTTGGATAAATGTGACAAAAATGAATCAAGCACCATGAGAGGAAAAAAAAAAGGTCCCAAAAGAGATTAAAGATGGCGGTGGGAGAGGTGAGACGGAGGCTTCCTCCTAAAACTGCATATAATATGAAAATATAACTAATACAACAACTCTTGAAAGAGCAACAGGAAAGAGGACTGCAACAAACTGCATACACATGGAGACAAGAGCAGACCTCACAGAAAAGAGTAACATACTAAAGCTGTGGTCCTGCAGATCCAAGCCCTTCCCCCACCCCGGCTCACAGGCAGGAGGAAGAGGAATGGAGCAGGGAGGGAGTGGAGATGTGGAACTGCTGAATATCTAACTCTGGAGATCTGCTTTGGGAGCACAGACCTACATTTGATGGTGCTTGCATGATACTCTTGTAATTAGGAGGTTGGAAAGCTAAGATACGCAGAATTCCTGGGAAGACTAAGATTCCAGCTGCTTGTGGAAAGCAGGGATCCATATCCAGCTGCTCTGGGACAAAAGAAAGGCGGGCAGTCTGAGAGACTTGCTAACAAAGAAGCCCTTAGCAAGAGGGCTGCTAAAGGGGCAAGGATTGCACAGAGCTTACTGCTCAGGAGAAAGAACAGGTAGACAAAATTGTCCAGGTGCACTCTGCCAAGCAGATTGGGAGCTTTCACAATCTTCAGGTGCTACAGCTCCCTGGCTGCCTACACAGCTCCAAGAACCCCTTCTGTGACAGGCAGACTACTGTGCCTTTCTCCTGGCCAGCCCCACTGGGCTTGCAAACTGGGAAACCCTACCCTGGCATTAGGCCAGCCAGAGGGAAGATCTGTCTACAGCAACTAAAAACACAAAGCAGAGAGGCTTATACCTGTGTGCTCGGCCCACTGGTTAAGGCCGTGGAGACAGGTATAGCTGTCGGGAAGCAGGAAACAGCTCTTTCCTCCCCCAAGGCACCAATACCACTCCCCTGCAATCCCTGACATTGCTTCAGGGGCTGAGCAGCTCCAGAGAGTAGAACTTCTGCGCACTAGAGGGCGCCATATACAAATAAGAAACACCAAAGGAACCTGGTCCAGAGTAAAATTATGAACACAAACTCCTGAGAAAAATTTAAATTATACTGACCTCATGACTCTCCCTGAAAGGGAGTTCAAAATAAAAATCATTAACATGCTCATGGAGGTACTGAAATATACTCAAGGACTCAGGAATGAATTATGGTTGGAGATCTAATCATTGAAGAGCACAATGGATGGTATTAAAAGCAGATTGGATACAGTGGAGGAGATGATAAATGAAATAGAAACTAGAGAAGAGGAATACAATGAAGCTGAGGCACAGAAAGAAAAAAGGATATCGAAGAATGAAAGAATATTGAGAGAACTATGACAAATCCAAACAGAACAATATTCGCATTATAGAGGTACCAGAAGAAGAAGAGAGAGGAAAAGGGATAGAAAGTGTCCTGAGGAGGTGATGGTTGAAAACTTCCCCAATCTGGGGAAGGAGATAGTCTCTCAGGCCATGGAGGTACACAGATCTCCCAACACAAGGGACCCAAGGAAGACATCATCAAGACATATAGTAATTAAAATGGCAAAGATCAAGGATAAGGACAGACTATTAAAAGCAGCCAAAGAGAGAAATATGATCACATACAAAGGAAAGCCCATCAGGCTATCTTCAGACTTCTCAGCAGAAACCTTACAGGCCAGAAGGGAGTGGCATGATGTATTTAATGCAATGAAGCAGAAGGGCCTTGAACCAAGATTATCTGGCAAAATTATCATCTAAATTTGAAGGAGGGATTAAACAATTTTCAGATAATCAAAAGCTGAGAGAATTTAGCTCCCACAAACCATCTCTACAGTGTATTTTGGAGGGACTGCTATAGATGGAAGTGTTCCTATGGTTTAATAGGTGTCACCAGAGGTAATAAAACCACAGTAAAGAAAGTAGAACAGCTAATTATTAAGAAAATGCAAATTTAAATTAACTATCCCCAAAGTCAATCAAGGGATAGACAAACCGTATAGAATATGATACCTAATACATAAAGAATGGAGGAGGAAGAAAAAGGAGGAGGAAAAAAAAAACTGAATGGATAAAAAGCAAGACCCATCTATATGTTGCCTTCAAGAGACTCACTTTAAACACAAAGACATACACAGACTAAAAGGGAAGGGATGGAGAAAGACATTTCATGCAACTAATAGGGAGAAAAAAGCAGGAGTTGCAGTACTTATATCAGACAAAATAGACTTCAAAACAAAGAAAGTGACAAGAGACAAAGAAGGACATTACATAATGATAAAAGGGTCATTCCAACAAGAAGGTATAACCATTATAAATATCTATGCACTCAACACAGGAGCTCCTACATATGTGAAACAAATACTAACAGAATTAAAGGGGGAAATAGAATGCAGTGCATTCATTCTAGGAGACTTCAACACAGCACTCACTCTGAAGGACAGATAAACCAGACAGAAAATAAGTAAGGAGACAGAGGCACTGAACAACACATTAGAACAGATGGACCTAACAGACTTCTACAGAGCTCTACACCCAAAACAGCAGAATACACATTCTTCTCAAGTGCACATGGAACATTTTCAAGAGTATATCATATACTAGGCCACAAAAAGAGCCTTGGTAAATTCAAAAAGATTGAAATTGTACCTACCAGCTTCTCAGACCACAAAGGAATGAAACTAGAAATGAATAGCTCAAAGAAAATGAAAAATCCCACAAACACATGGAGGCTTAATAACATGCTCCTAAATAATCAATGGATCAATGACCAAATAAAAACAGAAATCAAGCAATATATGGAGACAAATGACAACAATAATTCAACACTGCAAAATCTGTGGGATGCAGCGAAGGCCGTGCTAATAGGAAAGTATATTGCAGTACAGGCCTACCTCAGGAAAGAAGAGCATTCCCATGTGAGCAGTCTAAACTCACAATTAACGAAAGTAGAAAAAGAAGAACAAATCTGACCCAAAGTCAGCAGAAGGAGGGACATAATAAAGATTAGTGCAGAAATAAATAAAATCGAGAGGAATAAAACAATAGAAAGGATCAACAAAAGCAAGAGCTGGTTCTTCGAGAAAATAAACAAAATAGATAAACCCCTAGCCAGATTTATCAAGAAAAAAAGAGAGTCTACTCACATAAACAGAATCAGAAATGAGAAAGGAAAAATCACTATGGACAGCACAGAAGTACAAAGAACTATTAGAGAATATTATATGCTGACAAACTGGATAACCTAGAAGAAATGGACAACTTTCTAGAAAAATACAACCTTCCAAGGCGGACCCAGAAAGAAACAGAAAATCTCAACAGACCAATTACTAGCAATGAAATTGAACTGGTAATCAAAAACCTAACTAAGAGCAAAATATCTGTACCAGATGGCTTCACCACTGAATTTTATCAAACATTTAGTGAAGAACTAATACCCATCCTCCTTAAATTTTTCCAAAGAGTAGAAGAAGAGAGAATACTTCCAAACTCATTCAATGAGGCCAGCATCATTCTAATACCAAAACTGGGCAAAGACACCACAAAAAAAGAAAACTACAGACCTATATCCCTGATGAACATAGATGCAAAAATATTCAATAAAATATTAGCAAACCTAATTCAAAAATACATCAAAAGGATCATCCATCATGATCAAGAAGGATTTATTCCAGGGATGCAAGGATGGTTCAACATTTGAAAATCCATCAACATCATCCACCACATACACAAAAAGAAGGACAAAAACCATATGATCATCTCCATAGATGCTGAAAAAGCATTTGACAAAATTCAACATCCATTCATGATAAAAACTCTCAATAAAATGGGTATAGAGGGCAAGTACCTTAACATCATAAAGGCCATATATGACAAACACACAGCCAACATTACACTTAACAGTGAGAAGCTGAAAGCTTTTCCTTTAAGTTCAGGAACAAGACAAGGATGCCCACTCTCCCCACTTCTATTCAACGTAGTACTGGAGGTCCTAGCCATGGCAATCAGACAACACAAAGAAATAAAAGGCATCCAGATTGGTAGGGAAGAAGTTAAACTGTCCCTGTTTGCAGATGACGTGATATTTTACATAAAAAGCCCTAAAGAATCTACTCCAAAACTACTAGATCTAATATCTGAATTCAGCAAAGTTGCAGGATACAAAATTAATGTGCAGAAATCTATGGCATTCCTATACACTAACAATGACCTAGCAGAGAGAGAAATCAGGAAAACAATTCCATTCAAAGTTGCATAAAAAAGAATAAATTACATAGGAGTAAACCTAACCAAGGAAGTGAAAGACCTACACTCTGAAAACTACAAGACACTCATGAGAGAAATTAAAGAAAATACAAATAAATGGAAACACATCCTGTTTTCATGGATAGGAAAAATTAATATTGTTAAAATGGTCATCTTGTCTAAAGCAATCTACAGATTCAATGCAATTCCTATCAAAATACGAACAGCATTTTTCAACGAACTAGAGAAAAGCATTTTATTTTATTTATTTATTTTTTTGTGTTCCAATAAAACTTTATTTACACACAGGTGGAAGTTTGGGTTTGGCCTGAAGGCCACAGCTTGCCAACTGCTGATTTTTTTTTCTTTTTTTTAATGTTTATTTTGATATCATTAATCTACAGTTAAATGAGTAATATTATGGTGATTACACTGCCCCCTTCATCAGGTCCCCCACCCCCAACCCCATTACTGTCACTGTCCATCAGCGTAGTGAGATGCCATAGAGTCACTACTTGTCTTCTCTGGATTGTACAGCCTTCCCCGTGCCCCCCCAACATACATCTGCTAATTGTTTTGCCCCTTTTTCCCCCTTGTCCCTCCCTTCCCAACCATCCTCCCCAGTCCCTTTCCCTGTGGTAACTGTTAGTCCATTCTTGGGTTCTGTGAGTCTGCTGCTGTTTTATTCCTCCAGTTTTTTTTTTTTCTTAGTTCTTATACTCCACATATGAATGAAATCATTTGGTACTTGTCTTTTTGAGCTTGGCTTCTCTCACTGAGCATACCCTCTAGCTCCATCTATGTTGTTGCAAATGGTAGGATTTGTTTTCTTCTTATGGCTGAATAATATTCCATTGTGTATATGTACCACATCTTCTCTATCCATTCATCTACTGATGGACACTTAGGTTGCTTCCATTTCTTGGCTACTGTAAATAGTGCTGCGATAAACATAGGAGTGCATCTGTCTTTTTCAAACTGGGCTGCTGCATTCTTAGGGTAAATTCCTAGGAGTGGAGTTGCTGGGTCAAATGGTATTTCTATTTTGAGTTTTTTGAGGAACCTCCATACTGTTTTCCACAATGGTTGAACTAATTTGCATTCCACCAGCAGTGTAGGAGGGTTCCCTTTTCTCCACATCCTCGCCAACATTTGTAGTTGTTTGGGTTTTGGATGTTGGCCATCCTCACTGGTGTGAGGTGGTATCTCATTGTGGTTTTAATCTGCATTTCTCTGATGATTAGTGATGTGGAGCATCTTTTCATGTGCCTGTTGGCTATCTGAATTTCATCTTTGGAGAAGTATCTATTCATGTCCTTTGCCCATTTCTTAATTGGATTATTTGCTTTTTGTTTGTTGAGGTGTGTGAGTTCTTTATATAATTAGGATGTCAACCCCTTATCAGATACGTCATTTATGAATATATTCTCCCATACTGTAGGAAGTCTTTTTGTTATACTGATGGTGTCCTTTGCTGTACAGAAGCTTTTCAGCTTCATATAGTCCCACTTGTTCATTTTTGCTTTTGTTTCCCTTGCTTGGGGAGATATGTTCATGAAGAAGTCGCTCATGTTTATGTCCAAGAGATTTTTGCCTATGTTTTTTTCTAAGAGTTTTATGGTTTCATGACTTACATTCATGTCTTTGATCCACCTTGAGTTTACCTTTGTGTATGGGGTTAGACAGTAGTCCAGTTTCATTCTCTTACATGTAGCTGTCCAGTTTTTCCAACACCAGCTGCTGAAGAGGCCGTCATCTCCCCAATGTATATCCAAGGCTCCCTTATCAAATATTAATTGACTGTATGTGTTTGGGTTGATGTTTGGATTTTCTATTCTATTCCACTGATCTGTGGTTCTGTTTTTGTGCCAATACCAAATTGTCTTGATTACTGTGGCTTTGTAGTAGAGCTTGAATTCAGGGAGCATAATTCCCCCTGTTTTATTCCTCCTTCTCATGATTGCTTTGGCTATTCAGGGTCTTTTGCGGTGCCATATGAATTTTAGAATTATTTGTTCGAGTTCATTGAAGAAAGCTGTTGGTAGTTTGATAGGGATTGCGTTGAATCTGTAGATTGCTTTGGGTAGTATAGCCATTTTGACAATATTTATTCTTCCTAGCCAAGAGCATGGGATGCATTTCCATTTGTTAGTGTCCTCTTTAATTTCTCTTAGGAATATTTTGTAGTTTTCAGGGTACAGGTCTTTCACTTCCTTCATTAGGTTTATTCCTAGGTATTTTATTTTTTTTGATGCAATTGTGAATGGAATTGTTTTTCTGATTTCTCCTTCTTGTAGTTCATTGTTAGTGTATAGGAAAGCAACAGATTTCTGTGTGTTAATTTTGTATCCTGCAACTTTGCTGAATTCAGATATTAGTTCTAGCAGTTTTGGAGTGGAGTCTTTAGGGTCTCTTATGTACAATATCATGTCATCTGCAAATAGTGACAATTTGACTTCTTCTTTACCAATGTGGATGTCTTGTATATCTTTGTTTTGTCTGATTGCCGTTTCTAGGACCTCCAGTACTATGTTGAATAACAGTGGAGAGAGTGGGCATCCCTGTCTTGTTCCCAATCTTAGATGAAAAGCTTTCAGCTTCTCGCTGTTAAGTATGATGTTAGCTGTCTGTTTGTCATATATAGCCTTTATGATGTTGAGGTACTTGCCCTCTATACCCATTTTATTGAGAGTTTTAATCATGAATGGATGCTGAATTTTGTCAAATGCTTTTTCAGCATCTATGGAGATGATCATGTGGTTTTTGTTCTTCTTTTTGTTGATGTGGTGGATGATGCTGATGGATTTTCAAATGTTGTACCATCCTTGCATCCCTGGGATGAATTCCACTTGATCATGGTGTATGATCCTCTTGATGTATTTGTGAATTCGGTTTGCTAATATTTTGTTGAGTATTTTTGCATCTACGTTCATCAGGGATATTGGTCTATAGTTTTCTTTTTTAGTGAGGTCTTTGCCCGGTTTTGGTATTAGAGTGATGCTGGCTTCATAGAATGAGTTTGGAAGTATTCCCTCCTCTTCTATTTTTTGGAAAACTTTAAGGAGAATGGGTGTTATTTCTTCTCTATATGTCTGGTAGAATTCAGAGGTGAATCCATCTGGTCTGGGGGTTTTGTTCTTGGGTAGTTTTTTGATTACTGCTTCAATTTCATTGCTGGTGATTTGTATGTTTAGTTTTTCTGTTTTTTGTTTTGTCAGTTTTGGAAGGTTGTATTTTTCCAGAAAGTTGTCCATTTCTTCTAGGTTTTCCATCTTGTTAGCATATAGAGTCTCATAATATTCTCTTATAATTCTTTGTATTTCTGTGGGAAATGTCATAATTTTTCCTTTTTCATTTCTGATTCTGTTTATTTGTGTAGATTTTCTTTTTCTCTTAATTTGTCTGGCTAGGGGCTTATCTATTTTGTTTATTTTTTCAAAGAACCAGCTCTTGGTTTCACTGATTTTTTTCTATTGTTTTGTTCTTCTCAATTTTATTTATTTCTTCTCTGATCTTTATTATGTCCCTCTTTCTGGTGACTTTGGGTCTCATTTGTTCTTGTTTTTCCAATTTTAGTAATTGTTTCTTTAGACTATTCATTTGGGAATGTTCTTCTTTCTTTATATAGGCCTGGATTGCAATATACTTTCCTCTTACAACTGCCTTTGCTGCATCCCATAAAAGCTGTGGCTTTGTGTTGTTGTTGTCATTTGTCTCCATATAATCTTTGATTTCTGTTTTGATTTGGTCACTGACCCATTGGTTAATTAGGAGAATGTTGTTAAGACTCCATGTATTTGTGAGCCTTTTTGTTTTCTTTCTAAAGTTGTGAAAATCTTTTTAAAATTCATGTGGAACCGCAAAAGGCCCTGAATAGCCAAAGAAATCCTGAGAAGGAAGAATAAAGCTGGGGGGATTATGCTCCCCAACTTTGAACTTTACTACAAAGCCACAGTACTCAAGATAATTTGGTACTGGCACAAGAACAGTTCCATAGACTCATGGAACAGACTAGAGATCCCTGATATAAACCCAACCATGTATGGCCAGTTAATATATGATAAAGGAGCCATAGACATACAATGGGGAAATGACAGCCTCTTCAACTGCTGGTGTTGGCAAAACTGGACAGTTACATGCAAGAGAATGAATCTGGGTTATTGTTTAACACCATACACAAAAGTAAACTCGAAATGGATCGAGGACCTGAATGTAAGTCATGAAACCGTAGAACTGTTAGAACACTACATAGGCAAAAATCTCCTGAATATAAGCATGAGCAACTTCATCCTGAACACATCTCCTCGAGCAAGGGAAACAAAAGCAAAAATGAACTCATGGAACTACATCAAACTAAAAATTTCTGTATGGCAAAGGACACCATCAACAGAACAAAAATGCATGCTACAGTATGGAAGAATATATTTGTAAATGACATATCCGACAAGGGGTTAACATCCAAAATATATAAAGAACTTACATGCCTCTACACCCAAAAGGCAAATAACCCGATTAAAACATGGGAGGAGGATATGAAGAGACAGTTCTCCAAAGAAGAATTTCAGATGGCCAATACACACATGAAAAGATGCTCCACATCACTAATCATCAGGGAAATGCAAATTAAAACCACAATGAGATATCACCTCACACCAGTAAGGATGGCCACCATCCAAAAGACTAAGAACAACAAATGCTGGTGAGGATGCGAAGAAAGGGGAACCTTCCTACACTGCAGTGGGAATGTAAGCTAGTTCAACCATTGTGGAAAGCAATATGGAGGTTCCTCAAAAAACTAAAAATACAAATACTATTTTACCCGGGAATCCCACTCCAAAGAATACAGCTTCTCAGATTCAAAAAGACATATGTACCTCTATGTTTATTGCAGCACTTTTTACAATAGCCAAGATATGGAAGCAACCTAAGTGTCCATCAGTAGATGAATGGATAAAGAAGATGTGGTACATGTACACAGTGGAATACTATTCAGCCATAAGAAGGAAACAAATCCTGGAGGATATTATGCTCAGTGAATTAAGCCAGGCAGAGAAAGACAAGTGCCACATGATTTCCCTCATTTGTGGAGTATAATAATGAAGCAAAACTGAAGGAAAAAAATAGTAGCAGACTCAGAGACTCCAAAAGGAACTAGTGGTTACCAAAGAGGAGGGGTGTGGGAGGGCGGGTGGCGATGGTGGAACAAGGGGTTGTCCAGTATTATGTTTAGTACACATGGTGTAGGGAATCACGGGGAAAACAGTGTAGCATAGAGAAAGGAAACAGTGAATCTGTTTCATCTTACTACACTGATGGACAGTGACTGAATTGGAGTATGAGTGGGGACTTGATAATATGGGTAAATGTAGTAACCACATTGTTTTTTCATGTGAAACCTTCATAAGAGTGTATATCAATAATACCTTAATAAAAAAAACAGAATGGCAGAATGGGTGTAGAAACAAGACCCATCTATATGCTGCCTTCAAGAGACTCATTTCAGACCTCAAGGCATATATAGACAGAAAGTGAAAGGATGGAAAAAGGTATTTCATGCAAATAAAAGGGAGAATAAAAAAAAATGGTGCCAACAGAGTGGTTGGGAAAAGACTTGATGAGAAAGTTATATTTAAGATAAGAACTGAAGGATGAGAAAATATATCAGACTCCTTGCAGCAAACAGATGGTAAAATCCATGTGATTACTTAACAAAAAATTTTAAGCAAAGGAACAACTTAAGAGGAATGTGCGTGGTGTAGGAAAACTTACAGGTATAGCACAGCACTTCAAATCTAGTAATGTGTGCTGGGCAGAAGGGGAAGTAGAGGGTCTTGACACTTCTAAAAGAGGCAAGGGAAATGAGCTCTTTTTCTTGAATTTGGGTGTAAAATTTTTCATAAATATTGTAGAAGGATACAACCAATTCCTGGAAGGTCATTTACTATGTTTTCACATGACTGTGTTTTTGTACAATTTCAAAAACTGGTATATTTTAAATTCAGTCACTTTCCTCTCTGACTTCCTTCCTATCTTTCATGTCGGTTAACTATGGCCACTTTTGGGATCCAGCCAAAGTGAATTCAAAATTATTGAAATATTTGAGTTTAGTGGACTCTAGGGTTTGTAACCATTCCATCAGTGTTAGGTTATTTTTAGCCATTCTGATGTGTTGTTGTTCGGGAGAAGTTAATACTTTCCAGTTGCTGATTCGCTCTGCCTAAGTGACAGGTCCAGAGATCTGATCATTACATAGGCACATCTTACAGTACCAAGTATGGGAAATATGGGAGTAGTGGAGAAGAGAATAATGATTTTTAAATGTTCAGAACCAGATAGACCTCACTTGTCCATAAATGAACCTTCTCAACTAATGGCAAAACTGGAACCGTTTCTGGGAAGACACAGTTTACTTATTAGAAAATGTCAGCCATCTACCACAAACAATTATACTCATTAATTCTCAGGAAGTAGAAATGCCTATGTGTGAGAGAGAACTTATCACTACTACTGATTATCTTGAAAACAGAGCTTAATGACACCATGTAAATAAATTAGTATAATAGTTTATTCTATATATTCTGTTTGAAGGCACCCCATAAAAATACACACCAAAGGTAATATTTTCAAGGAAGAGTTCATCTAATAAATCATATCTCAGTGATAAGCATATTCATTGTACATATTCAGTAGTGTAAAGCCTTATCAGTGGTCTGTGATTATCAATTTTATAATATCTATACTTAAGTATTCACATAATTTATTCAATTATATTAATTGTTGGTTAAAACACACCACAATATTTTAATTTCCTACCCTTGTTAATCTAAAATATATCCACTTACTTCTTAGTCACACCTTTGGAAAAATAAATGTGAAAAACAGTCTTGAAGTGATGTTAAATCTGTCCTACAGACTCTAAGGATATTACAGAGAATGTGTGTCTATACATCAAACTCAAACTACTCAAAAAAGTTATTGTTATTTGTCATCTATATCTGTAGATCTTTTGGGAAAGAGATGGGTTTCCAGAGAGAAAAGTAATATTTCTGAAACATGAAAATGATCCTCTCACTTACATACTTAATTCCTTCATTATCTTCTCAGTGTCTCTAGGATAATATTCAAACCCATTAATTCATCTCTAGACCCTGACTATTCAGCACACCTGCCACTTCACACTAGGTTCCAGCTGTGTTGAACTCAGTTCGGTGATTAGGTCCTGCTCTTTCTCACCCCAGGCTTTCTCTTGTTTGGCTAGAATGTTCTACCTTCTTTTCAGCTGACAAATTCCTATTCATCCCTTTCAGTTTCAAAGGAAATTTTTATTTACTTCTAATTGATGTATAGTTGGGATACAATATTATATTGGTTTCAAGTATACAACATAGTGATTTAGTATTATATACATTATTAAATTTAATAATGTTCACCCCAACTATCTGTCAACATAGAAAGATGTTATAGAACCACTGACTAAATTCTTCATGCTGCATTTCCATCCCTATGACCAACTTACATTATGACTGAAATTTTGTGCCTCTTTATCCCCCTCACATTCTTCCCACTCCCCCATTCCAACCCCTCCCCCACTGTCACCACCAGTCACTTCTCAGTGTCTATGAGTCTACTGCTGTTTTATTTATTTTGTTTTGTTGTGTGTTTAGGTTCCACATGTAAATGAAGTCATATGGTATTTGCCTTTCTCTGCCTGGCTTATTTCACTTGGCATAATAGTCTCCAGGTCCATCCACGTTGTCATAAATGGCAGTATTTCTCTTTTTATGGCTGAATAATATTCCATTGTGTATGTGTACCACCTTTTCTTTATCCATTTATCTGCTGATGGACACAAGTTAACTTCTTTTTAAGAGATCTTTTCTGGATCAGTATAGCAGAGGATAGCTGCATCTATTTTGTGATTTCCCCCAAGGAAGTCTATGAATTCTTGTTTCTCTCTTTTTCTGCTAAAGGACAAACTATGTTAGGGAAGGAACAGGTCCATCACATTTTCTGACTAGCACATAGCAGGCACATTGAATGTATTAATATATCCTTTTTGGGCATGTTTGGAGGTTAGTTTCCCACTTCAGCTGTTGTGCTAATTGAACAAAGATGTTACTCCATATCCAACTGCTGCACTTATTTCCTGAAAATGGCAGTGAACAGAGATAAAACTTATACCTTTGGTTTCTACTAGAGTAGGTTGGTATGGAGGAATCCATATAAATAAACACCCAGCACTGAGGTGCCCCTGCATATTCAGAAAACTGGTAGTCGTCATTTCCAGGGGGATACAAGTAAATGAAAGACAGCAGGCTGGAAATTAGACAGAAAAGACACGTTAGGGCCATATTAATAGGGGCTTTCTAAGCTGTGAACTTTAGTTTCAAGTATTATATTTTAACTATAATTTCTATTAAAAATTTAAAAGCATTATCAAAACTGTTCTTGCAGGTAGATAACTCTGATGACTGTATGGGTGTGAATGAAGAAAGATCTTGGGAAGAATTTTCTTGAAAAATTCCCAGTGATAGGAGGTAGATAGAAAAGAGAAGGGGCGAGGAGAGCAGTGAAGAGGCAGAAGCAGAGTAGAGAGTAGAGAAGTGGAATAGAGTAAGGGGAGTGGAGAAGGAAGCAGTGGGTAAGAGAGGGGAAGAGGGAGCACAGGAGAGGGAGAAGAGATTAGGCAAGTGGAATCAGAAGCAAGGGTTTTTTTTACAGAACAAAAGGAGAGAAGACACTGTTAAAAAATGGAATGGTAAATGAAGGAGAAAGGTATGGCTTTACCGCTTTTTTTTTCTTTTTATGCATAATTTTTAGTAATGGGACTGACTATTCAGTTTCCACATATCACAATGCAATTTCCACATATCACTGTGCAATGTACTCTGTAAAATTTCAGCTATAGTTCTTATAGATTATTATTCAAAAGTTTCAAAGTTAACCTAATTATCAAGAGGCTTTTCAAAGGCAGGTAATTGATCCTGTAGTAACAATGAGCATGTGCTAATTTTTGCTTTGTTTTGTTTCAAGACTGTAAAAATAAAAAATTTTAATGCTGAACTTTTACCTTTTTTTGTAAGGAGCCATTGTAGATAAATACCACACCACTTTTAGAAAAATGAACAGGTATTACCTATGCTTAATAAAATTCTAAATTTTGACTCATGATAAATGTTTTAATTTAGAATTAATGAAATTAGAAATTGACCTGTCAAATTTGACTTGGTTAAAATATTGAAGTATTTTCTCTGCTCAACAAACTTTAAGTAAAGCTAGTAAAATGATGTAATTTCATCTCTTAAAATCCTGACCTTTTTATAAGGGGACTATTATAAGTCATACCTGTCCAAAATTCTGTTTGCTTCTTTTCTAACCCACTCATCAATAAGCAAGTTTGGCATTTTTCTGAAGGACATTTCTGTTTCTTTTGATTGAATGAAATCTGTATGGCACAACTGAATTCTCATTCTGCATGCTGTTTGTTGAAATGAGGTCATGGCCAGGTGTAACATTATCTGGATATTAAATTTTAGACACATTTTGAATCAAGATGAAAATTAATACTTTATTTTTTGCTCTGCTCTCTCCTTATATTGATTTTAGTGATACTAAAGTATACCACGGGGCATGAAACTTTAGATATCCTAACAGAATTTATTTAGTAAATTTTGTTCACAATAATGCTATTTTGCCATGTTTTCCAAATGTGTTCTAACTTTTTCTGAGTAGAAAATGTTATTATAAGTACAGTGCAATATTTGTCTCCTAATATTATAATTATTTCAGCCATTTTTCAAGGAATTATAGCAGGTGTATGCAAACAGCTAGTTAAAAATCAATGAGTATGAAGTTTTAAAAATGTTATATATTGAGTTTAAAGTTTGAGTGATAGAAACAAACTTTGAAATTACTGATGTCATTTATTAGGGAAAGTTTATTTGTTAATTAATGATCAAAAACTATTGTGCTTCTTGATCCTTATTGTGATGCTAGACCAGTTACATATTGAATGGCATAATCAAACATAAAAATAAGATATTTAAGAATAAGCTCTTTTCTTCCTTCAGAAGAGAACTCAGGATACATACATTATATCTATGTATTCCAACAAATATATAACAAACTCTATTATGTGCAAAGAACTGTATCCATGAAAACAAAATAACCCAATCGATCAATGCCAAAAATGGTATAGAACCTAAAAGTGTAACAGGTATTTGGCACTTTATAGAGGAAGACCAGCAGGAGTTAACATCACAAAGCTTTGATTACATATTGGTTAAAAAACTTGATGTGACTTATAAATCTATTAAACATAGAAGATAAAATTTGCTTTTTCTTTTAATTGCTAAAGCAATAGAGAAAAATGAGAAGTTTATACAAATAAAATGAAAGACAAAAATCACTTGTAATTCATGTAGAAATACAGAAAGATATTAGATAGAAAATAAAGTGACTAAGAAATGTGGTAAAATATTGGATAAAGGATACTGCTCATTGAACAATTGTTTTATTTTTCTCTTGAGTTTCATTTTTTTTTAAACAAAAAGTTAGGTGCA
This sequence comes from Smutsia gigantea, assembly GCA_032199065.1. Taxonomy (NCBI): domain Eukaryota; kingdom Metazoa; phylum Chordata; class Mammalia; order Pholidota; family Manidae; genus Smutsia; species Smutsia gigantea. The sequence goes on from JAVSCE010016793.1 coordinate 428,172, forward strand.
AATGGTGAATCATCCTCCTACCAAAAATGGTGAGTCAGTTCTTTGTATATTCATCCAGAAATGTTCAACCCATTTATAAACCATGTTTACCAAAAAAGCGTCATAGTGTCCTACTTGTTTTTCCCCACCAATATAACAAGTCATCAGCACTATAAATCTCCATTGTTCTTTTTAATGGTTATGTTATATTTCACTGTTTCTTACTGGTTGATATTTAGGGAATTTTTTATTTGGTTTATTTCTGTTATAAAATTAAGTCAAAACTGAACATCCTTTTACTTATATCCTCAGCTACTTGTTTTGTTTTGTTTTCCTAAGATTAATTTCCAGTAAGAACATTCCTGGGTCAATGAGAATGTGAGTTTAAAATATAATAGCTACTCAGTTACCTACCCAAGAAAGACAAGATCAGCAAGGAGAGAGGGGAAGTTCTGATGCTCTCCAAATCGGATACGAGGACATAGCTAGTCTCTCCACAGTAATTTGGAGGCTAATCTGGGAGGCAGATGAATGCAGGTGATGACTGAATAATTGAATTCAGATATTTTTAAATAAGAGTGGATAATCCAGACTAAGAAATTACTTAGTAGAATTGACTTTTAAACTAGAAGTAATTATGAACTGGAAGGATTTAGGAGGATTTTTTTTCCTACTGGTTTAAGACTAGGTTAAAATCAGTGGAGAATTAAAGAAAGGTCGAATTTTTGTTCACTCAAGTCTTGTGAAATTTTGTAATCAAATATTTATATACAATATGCTATTCTTATTTAAATTTGAATACTTCCAGTTACAAGCAATTTGAACCTTTCCTTTTTCTGTTTACCTATTTCTATTTATCTATGGATAATGCCTATTATCCATTAATATTTTCCCCTACTCTTCCCTAAAGGTGTTAGTGTTTTTTGAAGAGTTGTTTATTTAAAAATGTAATCTTTTTAGAATTATATGTAATGCATTTCCCAAGATTATTGCTTGTATTTGACTTTCTTTACTTTTTTATAATTAAATTTTAAACAAATTTTTAAATAAATTTTAAAGTTATGTAGTTAAATTTATCTTTTCCACAGATATTTATAGTCTATGTCCTTTTACAGAATCTTCCTGCTCCTATATTACATTTAAAATTTTTAATTTATCATTTTTATAGTTTCAAACAATATTAGATCCATTTAGACTTATTTAGCTCTACATAATGAAATGGCACACAGATTTATCTGTATATTTTTCAGATGGCTAGCTAAGTACCTCAGCTCTCTTTACTGAATGAAACTTTTACAACACAGTTTCTAAATAAAACATTCATTACTGACCAAATTCTGTTCTGTTGATCTGAAAAAAATTATGTGTAACCACTTTTTGGTCTATTCATGAGTTCACTCATGTATCCAGAAAAAGTTCAGCAATTACTATGGACTGAAAAAAAGCAAACAACTTTTTCATGGCAAACAATTGCAGAAGCAATTTACAATTTGTATGTCCATGGTTATATCTACTAAACAAAGAGTAATATATGTTTGTATATCATTCTTTATCACTGATTTAAATTTAAGAAGCAAATTAATTAAAATTGTTTTGAATACATTCTAATAATCAGTACATTTGTAACAATTTAAAGTTTTAAAGTTTGACAGGAGAGCATTTTAAAATTAAGAATAGATTTACCCTACCACCTATATTACTTACCTATAAAAGTAAACTTGAAATGGATCAAAGACATGAATGAAATTCATGAAACCATGAAACTCTTAGGAGAAAACATTGGCAAAAATCTCTTGAATGTAAACATGAGCAACTTTTTCATGAATGCATCTCCTTCGGCAAGGGAAACAAAAGTAAAAATGTACAAATAGGACTACATTAAGCTAAAAACTTCTGTACAACAAAGGACACCATTAGTAGAACAAAAAGGCATCCTACAGTATGGGAGAATATATTTGTAAATGACATATCTGACAAGGCGTGAACATCCAAAATATATAAAGAATTCACATGCCTCAACACCCAAAAAGCAAATAACCCTATTAAAAACTGGGTGAAGGATATGAACAGACACTTCTCCAAAGAAGAAATTCAGATGGCCAACAGGCACCTGAAATGATGCTCCACATTGCTAATTATCAGGGAAATGCAAATTAAAACCCCAATGAGATATCACCTCACATCAGTTAGGATGGCCAACATGCAAAAGACAAGGATCAACAAATGCTGTCCAGGATGGGGAGAAAGGCCAACCCTCCTACACTGCTGGTGGGAATGTAAATTATTTCAACCATTGTGGAAAGCAATATGGAGGTTCCTAAAAAAACTAAAAATAGAAATACCATTTGACCCAGAAATTCCAATCCTAGGAATTTACCCAAGGAAAATAAGATCGCAGATTCAAAAAGACATATACACCCCTTTGTTTATCGCAGCACTATTAGCAATAGTCAATATATGGAAGCAGTGTTAGTGTCCATCAGTAGATGAATGGAAAAGGATATGTGGTACATATACACAGTGGAATATTATTCAGCCATAAGAAAGAAATAAATCCTACCATTTGCAACAATATGGATGGACCTAGAGGGTATAATGCTCAGTGAAATAAGCCAGGCAGAGAAAGACAAGTAACAAATTATTTCTCTCATTTGTGGAGTATAACTACAAAGCAAAACTGAAGGAACAAAATGGCAGCAGACTCACAGACTCCAAGAAGGAACTAATGGTTTCCAAAAGGGAGGGATGGGGGAGAGTGGGTGGGGAGGGAGGGAGAAGGAGATTGAGGGATATTATGATTGGTGCACATGGTATGTGTGTGGGGTCACTGGGAAGACTGTGTAACACAGAGAAGACAAGTAGTGACTCTGGCATCTTACTACACTGATGGACACTGACTGCAAAGGTATGTGGGGGGGACTTGATAACATGGGTGACTGGAGTAACCACATTGTTTTTCAAATGAAATCTTCTTAAGAGTTTATATCAATGATACATTAATTTAAAAAAATTTAAAAAGGGCATGAACATTTTTCAAACAAAATATATCTTGACAAATTGCTTTTAAAGGAAGTTGGGCCTTTTTGTGCACTCATTTTATTACATCTCCATCAGCATTGAGTATTCTAATTTTATCTAACAATTTTCTAAGTGAAATATCTAGTATCTCATTGCTTTAAGTTTGCATTCTTGTTCATTGATGAAGGTTTTTTTATCAGTTGTACATTAGTCATTTGTATGTTTCATTTGTAAATGATTTGCTCATCAACCTGTTTTAAGAGTAGTTTTCATAATTATTTCTAAGAAGTAAAAAAAATTTTTTCCGGTATAATTGACATACAATATTGTATAAGTGACAGCTGCATTACATAATGGTTTGATATTTATATATATGCAAAATGATCACCACAACAGGTCTGCTTAACATCCATCACCCACATAAAGAATTTCTTTTTACCTGTGATGAGAACATTCAAGATCTACTCTTAGCAAAGTTGAAATAATGCAATACAATATTTTTAACTATAGTCTCTATGCTATTACATCTCTATGACTTATTTATTTTATAATTGAGTGTGTATATATTTTGACTCCCTTTTCACGTATCTTCCACCTTCCATCTCTGTTAATTAGTAATCTGTCCTCTGTATCTATGAGCTTGGTTTTATTTTTGTTTTTGTTTTATATTCCACATTTAAGTGAGACAGAGAAAGTGACTTTCTGTCTTATTTCATTTAGCATTAACACCCTTAAGTTTCATCCATGTCACATATAGCAAGGTTTGATTCTTTTTTATGGCTGGATAATATTCACACATATATATATATCCCATATTCATATATACCACAACTTCTTTATCTGTTCATCCATTGACAGATGCTTGGGTTGTTTCCATATTTTGGCTATTGTAAATAATGTTACAAAGAATATGGGAGGTACAGACATCTTTTCAAATTAGTGTCTATGTTTTCTTTGTGTAAATACCCAGAACTAGAATTACAGGATTGTATGGTATTTCTGTTTCTAATTTTTTGAGGAACCTCCATACTGTTTCCTTAGTGGCTGAACTCATTTACATTCATGCCAACACTACACAGAGGTTCCTATTTCTCCACATCCTCACCAACACTTATTTCTTTTTTAAAATAACCCTTCTGACTGGTGTGAGGTGATATCTCATTGTGCTTTTGATTTGCATTTCTCACATGATTAATGATGTTGAACATCTTTTCAGGTGCCATTTGTATATCTTCTCTGGAAAAATGTCTGTTCAGGTGTCTTCCCTTTTCTTAATTGGACTGAGGGCTTTTTATTTTTTGTTGTTATTGGGTTGTGGGTAAGAATTTAAAAAAATAACAAGGAATATAATATTTCCTTTCATCATTATTGCAAATCTTTTTCTAAATTTATCTTTCTTTTGCTACTTGACTAGCAAGAATCTCCTAAATATTATGTAATAATGTCTAGAAAGCATTTCTTTTTTGGTACTAAAAACACATTGGATATTTCTTATCTAGAGAGCAGTTAAATAGAGTCCAATATCATTGTGTTTATTTTAAAATTTTCTACAGTTAATTTTGAAATTTAAATTTATGATAGTGATTGAGATAAATTCATATTCTAATTTTATGTTTCTATGTAGCCACTTTTCCTTAACATCATTTATTATTTTATTTAATTCTTCCACATTGGTTTATAATGTACCATATATATAGGTACCAGTATTAATTTTCTTACTGCAACTTTGTAATACAATTTAAATTTGGTACAGGATATTATGCTTTCCTGTTCAAAATGTTCCTTACATTGGCCAGAACATTCAGAGTGATGCTTAAGTAATAATGGTGATTTGTGGATATTCTTCTCTTTAAAAACAAAACAAAACTAGATTGGTAATAGCACCAGTGAATACAGCACATGAATTCCTCATGTCCGCCAGTCTGCCTTGGTTCCATGACAGTATCTCAGGAACTGGTGGTCATGCTTGCTCATCAAAGCCTTTGTTTCCCTTTCCCAAGGAGATGTGTTCAGGAAAAAGTTGCTCATGTTTATATTCAAGAGATTTTTTTCCTATGTTTTCTTCTAAGTTTCATGGTGTCATGACTTACATTCAGGTTTTTGACCATTTTGAGTTTACTTTTGTGTATGGGTTTAGACAATAATCCAGTTTTATTCTCTTACATGTAGCTGTCCAGTTTGCCAATACCAGTTGTTGAGGACGCTGTCATTTCCCCATTGTATATCCATGGCTCCTTTATCATATATTGATTGGCCATATACCCTCACCCTCACTCACAACTCACTGGTAGTCTAAAGACAAACTTAACCCTAACCCTAACCCTAACCCCCACCATAACCAAACCCAAACCATACTTTACCCTAAACCTAACCCTAACCCTAACCTTACCCTTAATAGGCCACCCTAACTGGAATCCCTGAACCTGAAACCCAAAAGCCCTGCATGTGAACCTTAACCCCTGAACCTGAAAACAAACCCTTGCTCCTGAACTTGAACACCAACCATAACCCTGACTTTTTACTTTAATCCTGAATACCTAAACATGAATCTGAATGAACCCTTGAACGTGAATCCTAACCATAACCCTGAACCCTGACCCCTAATTGTTGACTCTCACCCTGACTCCTTACCTGGACACTTAGGAATCTAAAGAAACAACAATGTCCTGTTCAAGCCCCGTTTCCATATGCTCAAGGACTGCAGCAGAATCATAATTTAATTCCTTAGATATGCTGTTAGGTGCATGGCTCTTGTTAGTTCCTCCTATATGCACATGATTTCCTTTGGGGACACTGGTATTGACAGAAAGAAGATGTTTCCTGTTGCATGAATCTCTGTTCCTACAAGACTACACAAGAACCATGGTGAATTGAGCTGTTTTGGTACTTGTGATTGTGATTCTTCTTCGAAAACTAACCCTCATGCTCACCCTCACCATAACAATAACCTTAAATCCTAAAGCCTAAATGCAAATCTAACCATAACCATAACCTCACCCTACACCTAAAACTAACCCCGTCACTCCACCTACCCCTACTCCTAGCCCCTCACCCTCATCTTCATCAACACATAACCATAACCCTAAATCTAAACTGAACATTAAATCCTAACATTAACTCTACTCATAACTATATCCTCACTCTATACTTAACCTTCAAATTTACCATAGCCCTAGCACTGGCAACTAACCCTAACCCCTAACCCTCATCCTCAACTTCACTCACAACTAACTGAGACCCTAAATCTAACACTATCCTAACACTGAACCTTAACCTAACTCCAGCTGTAACCCTAACCTGACCCTACACCTAACGCTGACCTTAACCCTAACCCTGACCTGAACACTAAGCCTAACCCATAACCCTCACCCTCAGTAACATGGAAATGTAATAGAAAATATAACTCTAATTCTAACCCTTACCCTAAACCATAATACTAACTCTACCCTCACCAAAACTTCTTCACAAACATAACACTACACCTAACACTACATATGCCTACCTACTTGCCCTTACTGTCATCTTCACAAACACATAACTGTAACTCTAACATGAACCTAGCCCTACCCCTACCATTAAATTCTAAACCTCTCAAAGTAACCATATCCACACACTACACTTAAGACTAAACCTAACCCTAACCCTAACTTTGGCCACAAACCCTAACCCGTCAACCTCACTGACACCTTAACTCATACCTAACAGTAACCTTAATGATAAACCTAACCCTAAACCTAACACTAAAAACTAAACCTAACTCTAACCATAACCATATCCTCACCCTGGACCTAACGATAACCCTATGCCTAATCCCTCACACTCAGCCTCACCCACACTGACAAGGAAACATAACCCTAACCCTAAATGTAATTCTAACCCTCACCTTAAACCCTAATCCTAACTCAAATCCTCACCCTAACTTCTTCTTAAACCAAAACATATGCAGAACTCTAAACCTACCTGTACGCCTACCCATTCGACCTCACCTTCATCTTCACCCACATGTTACTGTAACCCTAAACCTCATCCTGGCCCTAACCTTAACATCAAACACTAACACTTGTTCTCAATGTAACTGTATCTGCACGGTACACTATTCGCACCGTACACTTACCCCTAAGACTAACCATATCCCTTACGCTGGACCTTAACCCCAAACCCTAACACTCACCATCACCTTCACTCACATGTAACAGTAACCATTATCCTAAACATAACCCTAAAACTAACACTGAAAACTAAACCTAACTCTAACCATAACCATATCCACACCCTGAACCTTACACTAACTGTAGCCCTAGTAGCTAACCCTACACCTAATCCCTCATGCTCATCCTCACCCACACTAACAGAAAACCCTAACCCTAACCCTAAATCAAATGCTAAACCACACACTAAATCCTTGTACTAAAACCCTTGCCATGAATTCCTTCTAAACCAAACACTACATCAAATCCTAACCCTAACTGTACTCCTAACCCATTTGCCCCACCCTCATTTTCACCAACACCCTACTGTAAGAGTAAGCCTAATCCTGGCCCCAACCCTAAAATTAAACACTAACCCTATCTCTCAACAAAACTATATCTGCACCTAACACTTAACCATAAACCTTAACCTAATTCTAACCATGGCCCCTAACCCTAACCCCTCACCCTCATCGCCTCCTTCACTCACACCTAACAGTAACTCTAATCCTAAACCTAACCCTCAACTTAACACTCAAATCTCAATTTAACTGTAACCAAAACCATATCCTCACAAAGTACCTAATGCTAACCCAGCCATAAAACTGACCTTCTGACTAATCCCTCACCCTCACTATCACCCACACTCACAGAGAACCATAAACCTAACCCTAAGTATCACACTAACCCACATACTAAACGCTAGCCCTAACTCAAAACCTCACCATAACTTCTTCCTAAACTGAACCCTACAACCAACCGTATCTCTACCTCTATGCATACGAACTACCTCTATCCTCAAATTCACCCACAGATTACTCTAACCCTAAACATAAAACTGTACCAAACTTTAACATCTAACACTAATCTCAACTCTAACATAACTATATCTGCACCCTACACTTAAACATAATCCTAATTCTAACCCTAACCACGCCCCCCAACCCAAACCTTTACCTCACTGTCAAATTCACTCACACTTAATGGTAACACTAAACCTAACAGAAAACTAAACCTACCTCTAAGCGTAACCATATCCTCACCCAGGACCTTATGCTAACCTTAGCTCTAACATATATCCTATGGCTAAAACCTCACCTGCACCCACACTCAAGGATTACATAACCCTAACCCTAAATATAACACTAATCCTTATCCTAAACATAAATCCTAACTCCAACCTGAACCACAACTTCAACCTAAACCTAACCCTGCACCTAACCCTAACTCTAACCCTACCTGCAACCTTACCCCCTCACCCTCACTTTAACCCACACCAAACCGTAACCCTAAACTTAAACCTAGCCGTAACCCTAACATTAAAACCTTACCCTAATTCTCACTGTAACCATATTATAAACCTACAGCTAAAGCTAACCCTAATGCAAACCCAAACCCTAGGCCCGAAGCCTCATGCTCACTCACACTTCACTGTTCACTAAACTTTACACGAAACCTAACGCTCACACTTCACACTAACCATAGTGAAACTATAACTTAAGCCTAAACCTAACCCTAACCCTAATCTGAACCCTAACAGAAAACCTAACCCTAACCCTCAGTATAAACCTATGCACAACCCCTAACCCTCATCCTAACCCTCACTCACACAGAACATAACCCTACACCGAACGCCAACAGTAACCCGCAGCCTAAACCCTAAATCTAACACAAATCCTCAGCATAACTTCTTCCTAAAGCAAACCCTACACCCAATACGGGCCCTACCTGTACTCATCCCCTCTCGCCCTCACCCTCATCTTCACCCACACATTACTGTAACTGTAAACTTAATCCTGTCCCTAAGCCTAACATCAAACAGTAACCCTACCTCTCAATGTAACTATATCTGCACCCTACACTTACCCTTAAACCTAACTCTATCACTAACCTGCCCCTAACCCTAACCCCTCATCCTCACTGTCACCATAACTCACCCTAGCCTACCAGTAACCTTAATCCTAAATATAACCCACAACCTAACATTTAAATGTGAACCTAAGTCTAACCATAACCATATCCTCACCCTGGACATAATGCTAACCTTAGCCCTAAACCAAACCTTCCGCCTAATCCCTCACCCTCACTCTCACTCACACTCACCGGGTACTCTAACCCTAACTCTAAATCTAACTAACCTTTACACTAAACCCTTATTCTAACTCAGACCCTCACCAAAAATCATCCTAACCCTACATGTATGCCTAACCAAACGCCCTTACCCTCAAATTCATCTTGACCTCAGCGTAACCGTAAACCTCAAACTTGCCAAAACCCTAACAACAAACACCACTAGCTCTCAACGTAAGTATATCTACACCCTACACTTAACCCTGAAGCTAACTCTAACCCTAATATTGGCCACTAAACCTAACCCCAAACCATCACTGACATCTAATGGTAACCCTAATCCGAAATCTAACCCTCAATTTAACATTGAAAACTAAACATAAATCAAACTGTGACCATATCTTCACTCTGGACATAATGGAAACCTTACACCTAACACTAATCCTACAACTAATCAGTCACCCTTACCCTGACCCACACCCACAAAAAACTATAACCATAACCCTAAATCTAATGCCAAACCTCACCCTAAATCCTAGTCCTAAATCAAGCCCTTAGCATAACTTATTCATGAACCAAAACCTACACACAATCTACCAATATGACTACCTGCTAGCCCTCAGTCTCAAATTCACCCACAACTTACATTAAACCTAAACCTAAACTTGGACCTAAAAGCAACATCAAATACTAGCTCTAACTGACAACGTAAATATAATCTTACCCTACACTTAAATGTAAAACTAGCCCTAACTCTAACCCCACCCGTCATCCTCACTGTCAACTTCACTAACACCTAAAATTAACCCTGATCCTAAACACCAACCTAAACCTAACACAGCAATCTAAACCTAACTCTAATCATAACCGTATCCTCAACCTTGACCTAATGCTTACCTTAGCCTAAACATATTCTTCTGACTAATCCCTCACCCTCACTTTTGACCACACTCACAGGGTACTATAACCCTAACCCTAAATCTAACTAACCCTCACCCCAAATCCTAATCTAAACTCAAACCCTCACCCTAACTTCTTCCTAAACCAAACAAGACACCCTACCCTAACTGTTAGCCTACCCACTTGCCCTCACCCTCATCTTCACCCACACCTTACTGGAACCCTAAACTGAAATAGGCCCCAACTCTCACTAACCCTAACTTCAACATAACTATATCTGCAACCTACACTTAAACCTAAAGCTAACCCTAACCTTAACATGGGCCACTAACCTTAAAAAATAACCCTAAAATCACCATCATTCATACCTAAGGATAATAGTAATCCTAAACCAAACCCCAAACCTAACACTAAAATCTAAACCTAACTCTAACTCTAACCATAATCTCACCCTGGAACTACACTAATCTTAGCCTAACCCTAAACCTACACCTAATCCCTCACCCTCAACCTCACCCACACTCACAGGGAAACACAAACCTAACCTTAAATCTAAAACTAACCCAAATCCTAACTCAAACTCTTACCATAATTTCTCCCTAAACCAAATCCTACACCAAACCTAAATGTACCTGTATGTCAACCCACTCAACCTCACCCTCAAATTCACTCAAACATTACCCCACAACCCTACACCTAAACCTGGTCTTAACACTAACCCTCACTCTAACCCTAATCCTTACACCTATACTGGACCCCCTTACCTTACCCCCTGTACCTGAAATGCCTAAGCCCTGAACCCAAAACCTAACTCTTGAACCCAAAACCAAACTGTTGCTCCTGAACCAAAACACCCACCCTAACTCTGACCCCTTACTGTGAGACCAAACTCCTGAATCCAAACCTGAATCACTGAATGTTAATCTGAGCCTAAACCCAGAGCCCTGAAACCCAGCTGTTGATTCTCACGCTGAACCCTGACCCTGACCTTTAGCAACCCAAAGAAACAACCATGTCCTGTTCAAGCCCCAGTTGCATATGCTCAAGGATTGCAGCAGAATCATCCTCTGGTTCCTTAGATCTGCTCATTAGGTGCATGGCTCTCTGGTTAGTCCCACTAATATGCCCACAATTTCCTTGCAGGATACTGGTATCGACAGAAAAATGTCTCCTGTAGAAAATCTCTGTTCCTACAGGACTGGGATAGAACCCTGGTGATGGGAGCTCTTTTGGTACTTGTGAGAGTGGTTCTTCTAACCCTAACTCTCATGCTCATCATCATTGTAAACCTAACACTATACCCTAAACCTAACTGTAACTGTAACGATATCCTCAACCTGCACCTAATGCTAACCTTAGCCCTAACTCTAACACTACACTTAATCCCTTACACTCACCCTCACCCTCACCCACATGAAACCCTAACCTTAAACTTTACACTAATGCTAAACCTCACATAACCCATAATCTTCTTACCCTCACCATAACTTCTTCCTAAACGTAACCCTACCCCTAACACTAACCTTACCCATACACCTACCCCCTTGCCCTCATATTCACCTACACCAAACTGTAACCCTAAACCTAAACAAAACCCTAACCCTAAAATTAAACCCTAACCCTAACTCTCTCAATAACCATTCCACACACTACACTTAACCCTAAACCTAACACTAACCCTGGCCTCTTATCCTAACCCCTCACCCTCACCCTAACTCTCACCTTTACACACAACTAACAGTAACCCTAATTATAAACCTGAACCTAACCCTAACACTGAAAATTAAACCAAACTCTAACAATAACCATATCATCACCCTACACCTAATGCTAACGTTAGCCAAAACCCCAACCCTATGCCTAAATTCCAAGACTCAGCCTCACCCTCACTCACACAGAAAAGTTACCCTAACCCCAATTCTAACACTAACCCTCACCATAAACCCAAATCCTAAAGGTAACCTTAACTATAACATTATGCTAAACCTAACCCTAACCCTAACTCTACTCTTACCCCTACTCCCTCACCTTCACCCACACCTAAACATAACCCTAAACTTAAACCTAGCCATAACCCTGGCATTAAACTCTAACTCTAATTCTCACTGTAACCATATCTTCACAGTGTACCGAAAATAAGCCAACCCATATCCTAACCCGTGGCCTTCACCTTCACCCTTAATCACATGGCATTATTAGCCTAAAGCCAAACTTAATGCTAAATATAACAATAAACCCTCACCTAACAAAACCAAAACAATAGCTACAACCTAAACCTAACCCTATCGTTACCCCTAAAATGGGTCCCTGAACCCAAAATCCTGGACCTGAAACTCCAAAGCCCTGAACCAGAACCCAAACTCCAACCCTTTCTCTGACCTCTTACCCTGAGCCTGAACCTGAACCCCTGAATATGAATCAAAACTCTATCCCTAAACTGTTAACTCTCACCCTGACCCCTGATCTGGACCCTTACCAATCTAAAGAAACAACCATGCCCTGTTCAAGCCTCAATTGCATATGCTCAAGGTTGCATATGCTCAAGGACTGCAGAAAAATCATCATTTAGTTCCTTAGATCTGCTCTTTAGGTGCATGGCTCCTTTACCATATATTAATTGGCCATACATGCATGGGTTTATATCTGGGCACTCTAATATGTTCCATTGTTCTATAGGTCTGTGCTTGTGCGAGTACCAAATTGTTTTGATTATGGTGACTTTGTAGTACAGCTTGAAGTTGGGCAGTGTAATTCCCCTAGCTTTGCTCTTCCTTATCAGGATTTCTTTGGCTATTTGGGGTCTTTTGTGGTTCCATATGAATTTTAGAACTATTTGCTGTAGTTCATTGAAGAATGCTGTTGGTATTTTGATAGGGATAGCATTGAATCTGTAGATTGCTTTAGGCAGGATGGCCATTTTGACTATTAATTCTGCTTATCCATGATCACAAGACGTATTTCCATTTAGTGGTGCCTTCATTAATTTCTCTCATGAGTGTCTTGTAGTTTTCAGAGTATAAGTCCTTCACCTCCTTGGTTAGGTTTATTCCTAGGTATTTTATTCTTTTTGAGGAAATTTTAAATGGCTTTTGTTTTCCTAATTTCTCTTTCTGCTAGTTCGTTCTTAATATAAAGGAATGCAACAGACTTCTGTGTATTGCATTTGTATCCTGCAAATTTGATGAATTCAGTTATTAGTTCTAGTACTTTTGGGGGTGGATTCTTTAGGGTTTTTTTATGTACAACATCGTGTCATCTGCAAACAGTGACAGTTTACCTTTTTCCTTACCAATCTGGATGTTTTTTATTTCTTTGTGTTGTCTGATTGCCGTGGGTAGGACCTCCAGTACAATGTTGAATAAAAGTGGGGAGAGTGGGCATCCTTGTCTTGTTCCCAATCTTAAAGGAAAGATTTCAGCTTCTCACTGTTAAGTATGATGTTGGCTGTGTGTTTGTCATTTATGACCTTTATAATGTTGAGGTACTTGCCATCTATACCCATTTTGTTGAGAGTTTTATATCATGAATGGATGTTTAGTTTTGTTGAATGCTTTTTCAGCATCTATGGAGATGATTATGTGGTTTTGTCCTTCTTTTTGTTGATGTGGTGTATGATGTTGATAGATTTTTTAATATTGTACCATCCTTGCATCGCTGGAATAAATCCCATTTGATCATCATGGATGACTTTTTGATGTGTTTTTTTATTCAATTTGCTCATATTTTATTGAGTATTTTTTCATCTATGTTCATCAGGGATATTTTTCTGTAATTTTCTTTTTTTGTGGTGTCTTTGCCTGGTTTTGATATTAGAGTGGTGCTGGCCTCATAGAATGAGTTTGGAAGTATTCCCTCCTCTTCTATTTTTGGAAAACTTTAAGAAGGATGCTTATTACGTATTCACGAAATGTTTGAAAAAATCAGCCGTGAAGCCATCTGTTCCAGGGGTTTTGTTCTTAGGTAGTTTTTTGATTACCAGTTCAATTTTATTGCTGGTAATTGATCTGTTGATATTTTCTGTTTCTTTCTGGGTCAGCCTTGGAAGATTGTATTTTTCTAGAAAGTTGACCATTTAGTCTAGGTTATCCAGTTTTTTAGCCTATAATTTTTCATAGCATTCTCTAATAATTCTTTGCATTTATGTGGTGACCATAGTGATTTCTTCCTTTCTCATTTCTGAATCTGTTTATGTGTGTAGACTCTTTTTCTCTTGATTTCTCTGGCTAAGGGTTTATCATTTTGTTAATTTTCTCAAAGAACCAGCTGCTGGTTTCACTGATTCTTTTGATTATTTTATTCTTCTCAATTTGGTTTATTTCTGCTCTGATCTTTATTATGTCTCTCCTTTTACTGACTTTTGGCCTCATTTGTTCTCCTTTTTCTAGTTTCATTAACTGTGAGTTTAGATTCTTGATTTAGAATTGTTCTTCTTTCCTGAGGTCAGCCTTTATTACAGTATACTTCCCTTTTACCATGTTTGCTGCATCCCAAAGATTTTGTGATGTTGAGTTATTGTTGTCATTTGTCTCCATATAATGCCTGATCTCTGTTTTTATTTGGTCATTGAACCATTGATTATTTAGAAGCACGTTGTTAAGCCTTCATGTGTTTGTGGATGGGCTTTTTTTTTCTTTGAATAATTTATTTCTAGTTTCATGCCTTTGTAGTCTCAGAAGCTGGTTGGCACAATTTCAATCTTTCTGAATCTACTGAGGCTCTTTTTGTGGCCTAGTATGTCATCTATTCTGGAAAATGTTCTGTGTGCACTTTAGAAGGATGGGTATCCCACTGTTTTGGGGTGGAGTGTTCTGTAGATGTTTATTATGTCCATGTGTTCTAATGTGTTGATCAGTGCCTCTGTTTTCTTACTTATTTTCTGTCTGGTTGATCTTTTTTTGGAGTCAGTGGTATGTTGAAATCTCCTAAAATGAATGTTTTGCATTCTTTTTCCCCCTTTAATTTTGTTAGTATTTGTTTCACATATTTAGGTGCTCCTATATTGTGTGCACAGATATTTATAATGGCTATATCCTCTTGTTGGACTGCCCCCTTTATCATTATGTAATGTCCTTCTTTGTCTCTTGTTACTTTCTTTGTTTTGAAGCCTATTTTGTCTGATACAGGTACTGCAACTCCTGCTTTTTCTCCATATTATGTTGATGAAATATCTTTTTCCATTCCTTTACTTTTAGTCTGTTTATGTCTTTGGGTTTGAAGTAAGTTTCTTGTTGGCAGTATATAGATGGGTCTTGTTTTTTTTTTAATCCATTCTGTAACTGTATGTCTTTTGACTGGTGCATATAGTCCATTATGTTTCAGGTAATTATTGATAGATATGTACTCATTGCCATTGCAGGCTTTAGATTCATGGTTACCAAAGGTTCAAGGACAGCTTCTTTACTATCAAACAGTCTAACAACTCACTTATTATGCTATTTCAAACACAATCTAAAGTTTCTTTTTTTATCCCTTCTTTTTCTTTCTCCTCCACTCTTTGTATATTAGGTGTTGTATTCTGTATTCTGTGTGTATCCCTTGATTGACTTTTTGGCTACTTTATTTAATTTTGCATTTGCTTAGTAATTAATTTGTCTATTTCCTATACTGTGATTTTGTTTTATCTGATGACAGTTATTTAGACTTAGGAGCACTTCCGCCTAGACCATTCCCTTTAAAATCCTCTGTAGAGATGGTTTGTGAGAGGTACATTCCCTCAACTTTTGCTTACCTGGAAATTGTTTAATTCACGTTTCAGATTTAAATGATAATCTTGCTGGGTAGTTTTCTTGGTTCAAAGTCCTTCTCTTTCATTGCATTATATATGTCATGCCATTCCCTTCTGGTCTGTAAGATTCTGCTGAAAAGTCTGATGATAGCCTTATTGGATTTACTTTGTTCTTTATTTTGTTTATTTCTCTGGCTGCTGTTAATGCTCTCTCCTTGTATTTGATCTTTGTCATTTTAATTAATATCTGTCTGGTCTTCCTAGGGTTCTTTGTGTTGGGAGATCTCTTCCATGACCTGAGAAACTTTCCTTCCCCAGATGGAGGAAGTTTTCAGCAATTATATCCTCAAAGAGACTTTCTATCCCTTTTTCTTTTCTTCTTCTGGTACCTTATAATGCGAATATTGTTCATTCGGATTGGTCAAACAGCTCTCTTAATATTCTTTCATTCCTAGAGACCCTTTTTTCTCTCTGTTCCTCAGCTTCTTTTTTTTCATGTTCTCTAATTTCTATTTCATTTATCATCTCCTCTACCTCATCTAGTCTACTTTTAAATCCCTCTATTTTATCTTTCATTTTGGATATTGCATTATTTGAAATTTCTCTTTCTTAAAATCCTCCATGATATCTCGAATATGTTTCTTCAACTCTGAGCATGTTGTGATTTTTATTTTTAGATCTTTATCAAGATGATTGATTTTGGTTTCACTTAGCCCTCTTCCTGGTGTCTGTTGGATTCTTGTTTGTACAAAAATTTTTGCCATTTCATATTTCTAATGATTCCCATGGAATAATAACTTTGTGTAGGCTACACCCTCTAGGGCCAGAATCTCTACTCTCTGGAGCTGCCCAGCACCTGGCACAATGGTGGCGGTTGCAGGTATGCAGCAGTAGCAGCTGCAGGGAGGAAAGAGTTCTTTCCTGTTTTCTGGCTGCATTGCATACCTCTTCTGCCAGGTCTAGTGGGCTGATTGTGCAGGGAGGAGCTTCTGCATTATGCCCCTGTAATTGCCATAGGTGGGGCCACCCTCTGGCTGGCCTGGCGTAATGGCATGGTCAGCAGGTGTGCAGACCAGTGTCTGCTGGAAGGAAGGAGTAGCAGGCTGCATATTGCAGTGGGGGGCTTGTGCTGCATTGCCGGCCAGGCAGATGAAGCATCTGAGGCTCCTGGAAGTTCTCAAACTGCTTGGCTGAGTGTGAAGGGATGATTTTGTCCACCTGCCCTTTCTCCTGAGCAGCAAGCTCTGTGTAATTCTTTCCCCTTTAGCATGCCTCTTGCTGTTGGGAAGTCTTTCAAAGTGCCTGCCTTTCTTTTGTCCCTGAGTGGTTGTTTGTGGGCCTGTTCTCCACAAGTGGCTAGATCAGTCTCTCCAAGTATTCTGCCTTTTCATTCCAACCCCACTAATATCCAGAGGATCATGCAATGTGGGTTTATGTTCCCAGAGAAGTTCTCCAGGATTGGGTGTTTAGCAGTCTTGGGCTGCTACTCCATCCTTGCTCCATTTCTTTTCCTCCTGCCTTTGAACTGGGGTGGGGGGAAGGCTTGAGTCCTGCTAGATCACAACTTTGCTACTTTATCCTTTTCTGTGAGGTCTTCTTTTCCCCCAGATGTAATCAGTTTGTTGTAGTCTTCAGGATCAGTTGTTATTTGCTGTATTTTCTTATTATATGTGGTTTTGGGAAGAGGTTTCTCCCTCATTTGTCATGCTGCCATCTTTCCCCCCTCCCTCTGTCTGTTGCTTTAATATATATCACCTTCCATTCCACTCCAGAAACCCTTCTGAAGGACTGAAAATTGAATTTTTAATACACTTTCAGATCCTTCTAATATTTCATGATGTTCTTTATTTTGATTCATTAATATGTTGCACTACATGATTAATAGTCATATCTGCAAATATTTTGGGTGCTGATATGTAGATGGTCTAAACATTTTGAATTATAATTTGAATGGATAGTCTAATAATAGGTATATAGTCATAAAGATATTTTTTTAACAAATAGATTTTTATCAATACTTTCATTGTGTTAGAAATTTAAAAACATTTCTTGGTTCACTGCATTGTGTTTAAATGAATAGTAAAAGAACAATGTCAAGGTTTTGAATGATTTAGTCATAGATTTGTATTTTTCTCTTTTTATAGATTTAGAAAATGAGATAGTTTCCATAAAGGTGAAATACTGACTCAAGTTTTAATTAGCCTTCTTCAAGATATTGCTAAATCATATATTTTCTTGTTTCTTGCCTTTCTGATCTGTATTTGACCACAAAAGTGTGTTAAAATACCTTGTACCAATAGTTCTATCACCTATTCTTCTATCTATTTTCCTAAATTTTTGATTTCTGTGTTTTGGTGCTGTTATTATGTTTTTCAAGATCCACAGTTAATACATTTGTTGCAGAAAATATCAATATAAATGTCCTTATTTACCACTTACAATCATTTTTTCATGAATTCTACCTCATTGAAAATTCATATTGTTGCCACAGTTTTACATATTTATTTGCCTGCCAAATCTCTGTGCTTAAATATCTAAAAACTAAATTGTAATTATATTCAAAGTGCATAAAAATTTAAAATTTAAATACCAAATGCATTAACAAAAATTAAATACTGACATTATTTTCATGTTTTTAAAAATTG
The DNA here is from genome assembly GCA_032199065.1 of Smutsia gigantea. Classification (NCBI taxonomy): domain Eukaryota; kingdom Metazoa; phylum Chordata; class Mammalia; order Pholidota; family Manidae; genus Smutsia; species Smutsia gigantea. Next base: position 446,696 of record JAVSCE010016793.1, read on the forward strand.
GTTTCCAAACCTTCAAAAGTATTTATTAAAATTAACAGACTAAATGCTTAGTATAATGACTAAATATTTATAATTAATCAAATACATTTAAATAATGCCATAACTTTTTTTAAAATTTTACTTAGATTTTATAAAATATTTTATAAGAATAAAACTCACAATTCTCTCATTCAATATTCATCTGGATGTAAGCAGAAAGAATAAGTACCATGATCTTTGTCTGTCTTTCCTCCTCTCTCCCTCTCTCTCTATCTCCATCCCCATATATATATATATATATCTAGAAGTGCATAGATGCATATTTAAGAACAGTATGAGTTGTATTAATGTCACAAAATATTCCTCATTCTCTAGTACAATATCTGAAAAGTTCTACTAGCTGCTAGTCACATGCAAAGTTTAGCATGCAAAATTGAACACAAAGAAAAGAAAATGGACACAGCCAACACTGTTAAATCACATTTTGTTATGCAAGAATCTAATGCATTCATGCTTTCTGAGAGAAAGGAGTTTAAGTTAACTAGTTTATATTTTTCTTTACCTAAGTGCTTCTGTGGCTTATATTCTCTACAGACCCCAATGCAGTCTTTTTCTCCAAAGTCAACAAAGGCATTCTCACAAAGCTTTAGGATTTGGGGGCAAGAGATATATGGAAAACCTTTCCCTTGGACTTGAACGTATACCATGAGTCATGAAACAGTGTTTAGCATAGCAAAATTACTCTGTGTGTGTACTAAGGGCCAGAATCTGAGTGACAGAGTGTTCATGTGTTCCTTAACAAACTCCTGGGTTCAGTGCATTTGTGAAATCTTGGCTCTTTTGCACAGGCTTTTGGCAGGGTTCCTCTATTCCAGGTGTAAGGGTGGCACTGGGAACTATTGAGTGTTAGATTGGGAACCTGTGTTGGGTATTGAGGGAGAAACAGACTTCTTGTTTTCTTTTAAGCCATAAACTGCTTTGTTTAAAACTTGAAAATATGCATATACTATTAATCTAGGTTTTGTTTTATTATGATCAAAAAACACAAAATTTACCATCTTAACAAATTTTAAATTTACAATATGATGTTGTTAACTATATGCAGTTTTGCAACACATCTCTAGAACTTTTTATCTTGAAAACTGAAGCTCTATAGGCACTCAGTTTCTGTTCCTAAGAGTTTGACTGATTTAGATACCTAATGTAAGTGTAATCATGCAATATTGTTCTTTTGGTGACTGTCTTATTTAATTTAGCATGTCTTCAAGGTTCATCCATATTGCACCACGTAGGAGGATGCCCTTTTCTAAGGTTGTATAATGTTTCATTGTGCACCTATCTCTCTCTCTATGTATTATCTTTATCCATGCAGTCATTAATGGATATTTAGGCTTTTAGACCTCTTGGCTATTGTGAATAATGCTGCAGTGAATATGGTATAAATATCTCCAAATCCTATTATCAATTCTTTTAGATATATACACAGAAGTGGGGTTGGATAAGCATATCCAGAATTGAATTATATAGTATTCTTATATTTTATTTTTTGAGGAATCCCCATTCTGCTTTCCAGATTTTACACCAAGTCACAAGCATTCCAATTTCTTCACATCCCTGCCAACACGTTATTTTATGTGTTTCTGAAAGTAGCCATCCTAATATGCATGAGTTATCTCATTATGTTTTTTTAATTGAAGTATAGTTGACATAATATTATGTTAGTTTCAGGTGTACAACATAATAATTTGACATTTATATGCATTACAAAAGCCTCACATACGTGTAGTTACCATATGTCACCATACAATGTTATTACAATATTATTGAATATATTCCCTCTGCTGTATTTCTTATCCCCATGACTTACCTATTTATAACTGGAATTTTGTACCTCTTAATCCTCTTCATCTGTTTCACCTATCTCCCCACCCACTCTCCTCTTTGCTCTCTGTATTTATGAGTCTGTTTCTGAGGTTTTGTTTGTTCATTGTTTTATTTTTTAGATCCTGCATATAAGTGAAAGCATAAGTAAAAGTAAAGTCTCTACATGACTTATTTCACTTAGCATATCCTCTAAGTCCATCCATATCATCATGATGTCAAGATTTCATTCTTTTTATGGTTGAGTAATATTCTATTATGTATATCTACCACTCTTCTTTATCACTTCATCTAATGATGGACACTTGGGTTGTTTCCATAACTTGGTTATTGTAAATGTGCAATAAACATAGGGGTGTGTAGCTCTGGAAGTAAGGGGATTCTCCAGCCCAGGCAAGTTCCCTGTAAATGCAGTAAAACCAAAGGAACACAAGGGAAAGGCCAAGTTGGAAGAAAGGGATTTATTGTTCACAGCTCGCTTGGGTTTGCTAGCCAGCCCTTGGTCTGTCCGTCTCCTTTGGCCATTGTGCATGCTCTTTTCTCCCACCAATCCCTTCTGAGAGGAACTCCATGGGCGAGTCCTTGGTAACTGGTGAGCACCAGGCTAGTTATGTATTAGGAATGGAGGGGAGGAGAGAATGGCTGTTTACTCTTCACTCCTGGCCCTGGCTGTGGCACTGCCATGGCCTATTGATGTGCAAATAGGGCAGGAAATTTGGGTGCAAACTTCCATTTACCCCACAGGCTGCATGTATCTTTTTCCTCCTCAACACTTGTTTTCTCTAATCTTTTTGATAACAGCCATTGTGACTGGCATGACATAATATCTCACTGTGGTTTTGATTTGCATTTCCTGGATGATTAGTGATGTTGAACATCTTTTAATGTGTTTATTGGCTATCTGTATGTCTCCTTTGGAAAAATGTCTATTCAGCTCCTCTTTGTTTTAGTAAGATTATTTGTTTTTTGATGTTGAATCATATGAACTCTTTATATATTTTGACTGTTAACCCCTTATTAGATATATGATTTGCAAATATCTTCTTCCATTCAGTAGGTTGCCTTTTCATTTTGTTGATTGTTTCCTTCACTGTGGAGAAGCATTTCAGTTCGATGTAGTCCCACTTATTTATTTTTGCTTTTGTTTCCCTTGCCTGGGGAAACATTTTCAGCAAAAGTGCTAAGACCAGGAGTTTCCTGTATATGTTTAAGAATATTATGGTTTCAGGTCTTACATTTAGGTCTTTAATCCACTTAGGATTTACTTTTTTGTATGGTGTAAGAAAGTGGTCCATTTTCATTCTCTTGCATGTAGCTGTCCAGTTTTTGCACTGCCGTTTACTGAAGGGACCATCTTCTCCCCATTATATATTGTTGCCTCCTTTGTCATAGATTAACTGACCATACAAGTGTGGGTTTATTTCTGGATTTTCTGTTACATTGATCTATGTGGCTTTTTTTGTGCCAGTACTATGCCATTGTGATCATCATAGCTTTGTAGTATCAGGAAGTATTATATCTCCAGCTGTATTCTTACTCATGATAGCTTTGGCTATTCAGTAATCTTTTGTGGTTCCATTCAAATTTTAGGATTAATTGTTCCAGTTCTGTAAAAAATGCCATTGGTATTTTGATAGGGATTGCATTGAATCTGTAGAGTGCTTTAGTACTATAGACATTTTAACAATATTAACTCTTCCTATTCATGGCTGTGGTATATATTTCCATTTATTTGTGTCTTCTTCAGTTCCTTTCATCAGTGTCTTATGGTTTTCAGAGTACAGGTCTTTCATGCCCTTAGTTAAATTTATTCTTAGGTATTTTATGTTTTTGATGAAATTGTTTAATTTCTCTTTATGCTAGTTGTTATTAATATTTAGGAACACAACAGATTTTTTTTATATTGATTTGGTATCCTGCAACCTTGCTGAATTTTTTTATTAGGTCTAATAATTTTTGATAGTGTCTTTAGGATTTCTATACATAGTATCGTGTCATTTCACATAATGAAAATGTTTACTTCTTCCTTACCAACTTGGGTGCTTTTTATTTCTTTTTCTTGTCTGATTGCTGTGGCTAGGACTTATAGTATTATGTTGAATAAAAGTGCTGAGAGTGGGCATCCTTGTCTTGTTCCTAACTTTAGAGGAAAAGCTATTAGCTTTTCACCATTGAGTATGATTTTACCTGTGGGTGTGTCATATATGACCTTTTTAATGTTGAGATATATTCCTTCTATACCCACTTTGTTGAGAATTTTTATTATGAATGGATATTGAATTTTTGTCAAATGCTTTTTATGCATCTATTAAGATGATCATATGATTTTTATCTTTCATCTTGTTAATGTGGGATATCATGTTAATTGATTTGCAGATATTGAACCATTCTTGCATCTGGAATAAATCTCACCTGATTATGTTGAATGATCCTTTTAATGAATTATTGAATTCAGTTTGCTAACATTTTGTTGAGGATTCTTCATCTATGTTCATTAGGGATATTGGTCTGTAAATTTCTTGTTTTGCATCATCTTTGGTTTTGGTGTCAGGGTAATGTTTATCCTATAAAACAAATTTGGAATCATTTTTTCCTCTTCTAGGTATAGTTTGAGGAGAATAAACATTAATTCTCCTTTAAATGTTTAGTAGAATCCACCTGTGAGGCCATCTGGTTCTGGAATTTTGTTTGTTGGGAGTTTTTGATTACTAATTCAATTTTATTACTAGTAACTGGTTTATTCAAATTTTCTATCTCTTGAAGATTCAGTCTTAGAAGATTATATATTTCTAGGATTTTACCCATTTATTCTAGGTTGTCCAATTTGTTGGCATATAGTTTTCTGTAGAAATCTCTTATAATCCTTTATTTCTAAATGGTGGTGCCTATTGTAACTTCTCTTTCATTTCTGATTTTATTTACTTGAGACTTCCCTATTTTTTTATCTATCTGGATAAGCACTTATCAATTTTATTTATCTTTTCAAAGAACTAGCTTAGTTTCATTGATCTTTTTATCTTTTCTATTGATTTTCTTGTTTCTATTTCATATATTTCCACTCCTTTGTTATTTCTTACTTTCTAAATTTGGGCTTTGTTTGTTCTTCTTTTTCTAGCTCCTTTAGGTGTAAAGTTAAATTGTTTGAGATTTTTCTTGTTTCTTGAGTTAGGACTGTATCTGTAAATTTCTCTCTTAGAAATACTTTTGCTGTTTCCCAAAGATTTTGAACCTTGTGTTTCTATTTTTACCATCAGTTTTTAAAAATTTCCTCTTTGACTTCTTCGTTGACCCATTGGTTGTTTAATTTCATGTTGTCTAGCTTCAATGTGTTTGTTCCAGTTTTTCTTCTCTGCAATGGATTTCTAGTTTCAAACTGTTCTGGGTTGTAAAAGATACTTGATATGACTTCAATCTTTATTAAATTATTACTTTAAATATTGTATTAGAAAATCTTTGCTCTATCTATCACATCCATTTTAATGAGAATTTTAAGAAAATTTGTTTTGTTTACAACCCAGAATGAGCATCCAAGATTGTACTGAGTCCACTTGACAGCTGATTCATTGCTAGCTAATCTATTTTCTGACAAACAATCAGATTCTCTTTCAAATTTTGAGTTAATAAATGGAGATCATAGGACAGATGGCACTGGGACATGCAGTAATAGCTGTAAGGTCATGTAAAACTTGGTATTGCAAATACTTTCAATTATTTGACAGTTTACATGCTGAAGAATAAACAAAAAACTCATATCTGTAATGACATAAAGGGAAATATGAAAAAAAAACAGATGCATTTATCAGTCTGATCTTACAGCTATAGATATGTAAAATATATATAATACTCATAAAATTTATATATATGTACATGTATCAAACTCAAAATATCAGTGGTTTATAAGAACTATATTTTTCCTGTATGCCAGTTTGCATGTGACCAGTGAGTCTGTTGATATAGGCCAGGCAGGGCTAAGCTAGGCTGGGTTCCAGGCTTCTGGTCTGATGTCATAATTCTCCATGCATTTTTTTGTTTTAGGGCCTGTGTTAATGGGGAAATGACTTCCTGAAATATGCTTTCTCATGGTCAATTTCAGTACTACAAGAGACAAATCCAAACCATGAAAACCTTGCCTGTGTGCTAACATTTCACTGGCCAAAGCGAATAATATGACCAACCCCAATATTAATGCAATACAAAATCTACTCTGCGTACACTATGGAAAGCATATGAAGACATATGATAAAAGGCCTTTATGTAATTTAGCAAGGATGAAGAATTGGGAGCAAAAATTCAACATACTATTAAAAGAAAGAGGGAGAGAGAAGAACTATATAAGAAGAGACAACAAATGCATCTGATTAATATTTAGTTCATGTAATATCTGCATGTACCTCTTCTAAATATATATGCTGCATTCCCCCTAGAGCCTTCCACTAACCTGTATGTATTTAAGTAGATTTCTAGTCTTTGAAACCAAAGGATTACAGAACAAGGGAGACATAATCTTAGTTAATTTTGAGCAGACTGTACATTAAGTGTAAATTAGTTTAAATCTTTCCTAAATTTAAGTACAAAAAAGTACACAACACAGCATGAGTTGATCACATAGCCTTCTGAACTGTCTTAAGTCTTGTTTTCGATGTATTTTGTGTGATGACTACCTCTCTTCAGTTACTATGGAGTATTTTGTTTTATAAGCCCTTAAAAAAAGATGCCTCTTCTGCTAACTAAAACTAATACTCTAATACTCTCTGTCATGTGTGGAGAAATTGTCATTTTCTCCATGAAGAAGAAACACTGTATTTCTAGTTACTTTTAATGAAATTATAATGAACCTTCACCAGTTTTTATTATGTTTAGCAAGTCATAGATAAAGTAAAATCATTTAAGTGTTCATCCCATTCACCTACTTGCCTTTGTTCTAATGAAAGAACAAAGTTTGAGGTTTTTGTTCAATGCTTTTCCAATAATACTGAGGTGCAAATACAGAAACTAACTTTTAAAAAAGTTTTGCAATTCCTTATGATTTCCCGGGAAACTATAAAGGCAAAATTTAAAAGATATGACCTGAGAATACAAAGACATAAGACTGAAAATTTAAAAATCAATCGACTTTATGAGGCTACTTCTCTGAATTCCAAAATGTGGCAATTACTAAAATGAAAAAGCTTAATATTTTGGTGTTCAATCTTTATTGGTTTTTCTAAACTCCCAAAGCAAAAGCTATAAAGGACAACATAAGAAACAAAAAGGTGCACAGCAAAAAATATTAATACAGTAATTTCTTGCATTTTTATTATTATTTCAGTACCCCAAGTACTTCTTAGGCAATATTTAAACCTTATTTCACTTTGAGAAAGGATATTGGGCTAGTCATTAAAATACAATTTTTAGTTATGGATACTATAAGAAATTTTGACTAGAATTCACCCATAGTTTTATAAAATGAATCCCATTTAATACTTTTTACTGTCATAGACTACATTGTTTAAATATTCTCTACTACAGGTAAAAAGAGTAAAATAATAAAGTATTGCTGTATTTTGTACAAAGCTTCCATAAACATGGAGTTCCATGAACATATTTAATAATTCAGGAACTGAAATGACAACCTTCTTCATGATTTATCCTGTGTATCTGCTGTCCAATTTTCTTTAAGCAGTTCTTAATCTTTCAAGGATTTGGAAACTCTTAGTATTTGATAAAAGATGAAGGATCTTCTCCTAAGAAAAACAAACCTTATGCACTTACACACACTTACTATATGCAATTTAGGGGAATAAAGAAACTCTGGCATCTATCCCAGTACTGTTCAGGTCCTTGAACTTCAAGTTCAGTACCTCAGCAAGTTGAACAAGCCTTATTTCTTTGTTGCCTTCTCTCTCCTTTTCATAGGAAAACAATTATTTTCTATTACCATGAAGGGAAAGCTATACCTCCAGCATTTGAATAGTTAGTGTTTAATATATCAAATAAGTTTTTATTTCTTTGGTCTCATTCTTGAAGTATATGACCTTAATCAGAGAATATCAGCTCTTGAGGGAGAGAATCCCCAAGATTCTCTACTTTACTATGGAGTAACAATGATAATTAGGGCTTTACTCACAGCTATTGGGAATGTAAAGACAAATATTCAAATCTTTTACATTGTTAACAGAAATAGCTTTTAACTTATTTTTATGGTGAATATTACTTTAAGTATGCATGACACCACATTAATTTACAAAATGGCTCGAGTCAATGTTTTTTTATCCTTACAACAAAATAGTTAGCTATGTAAAGTATATATTATCATTAGCCCCATTTTGTAGATGAGGAAGGTATGAATCAAGAGCTTAAATAAGTTGTCTAAGGTGTTTCAAAATTAGTGAAAATGATATCTTAATCTGGGCAATGGCTACACAAGTATGTAGATATATCAAAGTTCATCAAGCCATACATTCAGATCTGTGCATTTTATTGTATGTACTTTAATATAAAAAATTTTTAAATTAACCTTGGAGCATGGATTCAGATTCAGCCATCATATCATGCTATAATCAGATAAATTTAAATGAATGAATGAATAATGCAATAGTCTCTTAAACTTACTTCACATGTTGTCCTATTTCTTGAAAGGTTCTTATAGAAACATTTATTTCTTGATTCACTTGCAGTTATTGGTTGACTGTCTGGGCTTTGTCAGTCTGCTTTAGATAGATGTTGTTTACAGTTGAAATTACACTTCCTGCTTGATTGGAGCTTATGGTGGGCTGTGAGCTATAGCATTATATTATCTGTCTGCTGTGAGTTATTTAGAGGCAACATAACAGAAAAATTAGTATATCTGAAATGCAAAGTGAAATTTTGTTTAAGTCATTTAAACTATATAACCACTTCAGATGTGATGAAACTCTGACTATGGATCCAAGATAATGCACTTAGTAGAAAATGCTCTCTAAGCTGTTTTTCTGTAATGGTAATGGGGTACACCGATTCTTCCATATCCTCTAACCAATAGCCTGTGAGAGGATTGTCTCAGTTTTTGGCTTGTAACAAAATGAAGTCAGTTGGCACCTTCAAGAATGTATAAAGTCTTGAAAACATTAATTGTGTTAAACTGTCTGGAATTTGTTTAATTGTCATAAGATTTCATGACACCATCTTGGAAAAAAGGATTGATTTAGAATTGCTTAGGTATTAAAAATTATTTCATTAATAACTTGAAACTGCTTCGGGGCTTGCGTACTATATTTTTTTCTGATGAAAGAGGTGGATATCAACAAGTCTACTACTAAGTTCCACACAGTAAGTCCGCATTCTATCAATTCTACAACTCCAAGACACCAGGTGCTTGTCTAGGTAAAGTTCATTTTAAAATTTAAAAGCACTCATATCAAATTCTAATGCACAAATGAATTATGTTGATATATCTGCTTTTCCAGTAAACCTCAAAGTCTTGAAGGATGAAGTCTAAATTAGTTGATGAATGTATTAATATATCACTTACTTTTGAACATTCAACATAATAACAATCCAATGTCATCTTAAATTGATCAAAATTGAGAACTTTTTCTTAAGTTAAAAAGATTTTTGAGATGCTTTTATTTACTCTTGCATGCCTACAAGAATAAAATCTTATGAAGCAAGAGTTTATAGTGAAAAAATGTATGTTCTTTACAATCAAATTAAAATTCTATAGGCCTAAAATTAAGTTTTCTTAGACTTATTTTAAGTATCATAACCAGCTGGAATTCTTTTTAAAGTACTCTCTAGTTCATCCTTTTGAAATGGTAGCTTTGCTTTTTAAAGAGAAATTTACATTTATTTCTTCAAGGAAACCCAATGTCCTTGGCTTTGTTGTTCTTCAAAGAAGTAAATCCTTTTATGTGTAGTAAAGATACAGATTGCGGCAAATTTATTTCAGGCATGCCAGTCTGAAAATCTGATTCTATGGCAAATGGCTTCCATTGGGTTTACTGAGCCATATTCTTCACATAAATAAGGTATTTTATCTAAGTGTAACCTGAATATCCCCATCAAGAGGTTACTCTTTTATTTATTATTCTAAGAAAACCACTTAAGCACTCATCACCACAGCTGCTTAAAATCTGTCATCCTTCTCCCATATTCCCAAGACCATGGGGTGAGGGTAGTCAATCAAGGATATCCATCTGGGCTCACCTTGGCCCATTTGTCCTTTCCTTCTTCATGCTAGTAGAGTCTGCTGGGTTTTATCCAGATTGCTCCTAAAAGTTAATATATCCATGCCCATTTCAAGGTGCCATTATAAAATGTTATATTTAATAAGTTTTTACTTAAGTTTGAAGGTGAGGAAGTTAAAGAACAAAAAACTGAAACAATTTAAATTTGATCAGACTATTTATTCTTATAAGTCTTCAACCATCTGCTCCATGGGAAGCCACTCCTAGCCATTTCTGTCCACAGTCTAGTTCTGAAACCAGTGTGCTAGAACCTGGGCTCTCCTAATGAAGAGCATATTCTTCATTTATTCTCTTTTTATGTATTTCAACTTACTAACAGTTGATCCCAAAGGCTTTCCAAGTTAAACTGTATTTTACTTAGAGAATATGATTTATTATATATATTCTTTCATATTTATAATTTTTATGTGGTCAGTTCTTCCACAATGTTCACATATGCTAGAAAAGAATGTGTATTTTTAGATAGTCCAGTGTTATACATAAAGCTATTTGATCTAGCTGGTTAACTGTGTTATTTAAATCTGTGCCCTAACTTTTTAGGTTTTCCTGATCCATAATTTTCTGAGAGAGCTAGTTTAAATTCCCCAATATAAATGTGAGTTTTTTCAGTCTTTTTGTGTAATTCTGTCAATTTTGCCATGCAAAAGTGTAAGCAGTGTTACAAAGGTCCTAGATATTTGTGGTTGAGTAATCTCTTTACTATGCTGATCTTTTTTATATTATCTGATAAGCTCTCTCATTCTCTTTATTAATAATTTACCTTAAATTCTGTTTTTTTCTGATATTAAACTTATGACATCTAATTTCTGTTGGGTGATATTTGTGAAATATAGTTTTTAGTTTTTCCAACCATTCTGTATAAATTTTTTCAATGTGTTTTCCATATGCAACATTAACTGCAATTTAAAAAAATTGTATGGAGTTAGTATTTTGATAGGTGAATTAATACATTTCATTTATTTTTGTTACTGACACATTTCAACATATTTCAGTCATGTATTTTTTAATTTTCAATTTATCATGTCTTTTTTTAATTACTTTTATTTTCTGCACTCTGGTGAATTTTAAACATTTCCTTTATTTCCTATTCCTTTATTTCCAACTATAAATTTTATTTTAGTCTTCAATGTATACCCTTAAAGTTTTAACATAGAAATCAAACCTGATACTTCTCTAGCAATTCTAAATTGATTCAGCATCTGTATCCTTCTTAGAAAAGCAATAAAAGAAATACTGTATTTAAGAAAAACCAACTGAAGTATTTCCATTTTTCTTTTTATAGTCTACAATTTTAATTTTACCTCTCAAGTGTAAATATTGAATAGTGCATTCATTATAGCCAATAATTAAAGTGGATATGTTAAGATAGGACTTGCAAGGGAATCATCTTTATAGTGAAGCCACCGCTGGACAGCAGAATTGAGAAATAAAAGGAAACTGCATCTTTGATTGGATTTATTGTAGAGTCACTGAATCAACCTGCCTAGAATTTTATCTTCCTCAGGACATTCCAGTTATTTGACACAGAACATTCCCTTTTTCACTTATGAAACAGTTTGGCTGGTCTGGTACTAGTTTGTTACTTGCAACCTAACAGGTGCAATAGTTAGATTTATCCATGTTTCTTGCAAAATGTTTGTTTCTTTTTTCTTGCATTTCACTCTTGAATACACATTTCTTTGTTGAAATGTTTCCTTTAATAATTCCTTCATGAAACATCTATATCTTTAAAACACTTTTATTTGTTTTACTTCTGAAAATATCATACTTTGCCTTCATACACAAGTTCATCTGAACATTTAATATAGATTATAAGTTTTTTCCTTTATTCAGGCCAATATTGCTTGTGATGAGAGTTTTCTCTAAGTTTAACTGTTATACAATTGTAGGTTCTCTTTCTTTTCTCTTCTGTAATGTTTATGGGGTTTTTTTTCCTTATCCTTGTAATTCTGCAGTTTTACTGGGCTATATTTAGAATGGTCTCTATCTTTATTTTCTTAACCACAGATGTTCTCAATCTGAAATCTCTTTTCATTTCTGTACAATTTTCATCCATTATTTCTTTATGTATTAATACTCAGCCTTTCTTCTATTTTCTATTACTGGAAATTCAGTTGGACAAGTATTACAGAGTCTCCATCTATTATCATTCTCCATTACCTATGCTTTCATATTTCTTACGTTTATGCCAATTTCTGGGAAAATTCTTAAGTGCTACATTTAAAACTTTTATTTATTTCTTTGACTATGTTCTATCTCATTCTGCTCTTATAAAGTATATATAGCCAATGTGCTTATTTAAACAAATTTAAATTAATTTAATTAAACACAATTCACAATTCAGTTCCTCAGTCACAGTAGCTTTATTTCAATTGCTGAATAACCAGAAGTGGCTTGTTGCTACCCTATTGGACAGTACAGATAAGGGATCTTTCCATCATTACAGAAAGTTTTATTGGACAAGTCTAGAGCATGCTCGCCAAATTGATTTAAACTTGATAACAAAACATGTTTATATGCTATGTTTGTAACTGGTTCTCTTCCCAGCCATCAGTTTTTTTTTCAAATTTTTGCCTTCAATTTTCTCATAATGACTCATTTATTTTTATAGATATCATTCTTTCACTATCTTTTTAGTTATTTAAAAATATGTATCTTAAAAGTATTATTTCAAAGCTATTATTTTTACATTGGTGTAATTATTATGTTTGTTAGCTCTAGTTTTTAGTGTCGTTTCATTTTGTTTCTCAGGTATTTTGTAGCATTCACTTGCTGATTCATCTTGAGGACTAATTTGGTTTGTTCTGTTTGGTTTTCTCTCTCAAATCCTCTCATTGTGTTTTCCTCCACCTGCCCAATCTCAAGCTCAGTCAAGTCATATATGAGATTCTTGTCACTTCTCCTATGGTGACACTGGGGATATTGCATATCCACCCATGGAGCAAGCAGTTGAGTTGGCATACACCCTGATTGGGTGACTATCTCAATGCCACTTGCCAAACTCAGTTCATGAGTCTTAGCTATAGGGAATAATTATAGTAATGCTCAGTGTCTTTCCATGGATAGAGTCCATCCCAGACCTTGATTTCATATTGTGAGATTTTGGCTCTTTCCTTGCAAAATCATCTGTAGTGGGCTTTTGGGTTCCAGTTGCTGTGCAAGGGCCAAAGAACTGGCAGCATCTGCGTATTTCTGAATTTAATGCTAAATAGATTGGGGTCTTTCTACCTGCTTTGTAATTTCTAAAATAGAGTGATTTATTTTACTTCTACTTTTTGAGCATAGCTATGTTTTTAATTTTCAAAATTTTTCTATTGGTATTATTTGTGATGAATAGATATTTAGCATTGTGGACTCAAGACTGTTTTGAGTGGTGACCTCATGTCTTTCTCTTGGGCAATCTATTACTTCTTTGATTTTTTCTTTTTCTCATTTTTCTGTTCTCCTATTTGAAACTTTCAAATTCCTTGTGTTTAACATTTTTTATAATATCTCTTGTCCAAAACAAAAAGAAGACTTAAGAACATCCCTATTTATATTTTTGAAAATCTTTTTAATGTCTGTTTAAATAGCCAGATTTTTTTTATTAAGGTATCATTGTTACACACTCTTATGAAGGTTTCACAAGAAAAAGAATGTGGTTATTACATTCACCCTTATTATCGAGTGCCCCCTATACCCCATTGCAGTTACTGTCCATCAGTGTAGTAAGATGCCACAGAGTCCCTATTTGTCTTCTCTGAGCTACACTGTCTTCCCCGTGACCCCCCACACACTATGTGCACCAATCATGATACCCCACAATACCCTTCTCTCTCCCTCCCCACCCGCCTTCTCCCACCCCTCCCCTTTAGTAACCACTAGTCCCTTCTTGGAGTCTGTGAGTCTGCTTAAATAGCCAGACTTTTATACCTACTAAAACAGCTGGTATTTCCTATCTACTTCTGTGTTCATTCTTTTGCCATATGTTGTTTTGGTTGAAGTATCATAAGAAACCCTCACAGATATGCAGATAGAAAAAGTAGGAATATTTTATTACTCTTTTTAAATAATGGTGGTATTGTTTTGATTGTTTCACTACCAAACAAAATTCAAATGGTAATTTCTTGAAAGTTGATTGCCATGTAAAATTTGATAGAATATCAAAAAAATTTTCATAGTTTTATATTGAAATTCTTGGCCAAATTAGAAGTTTGAATGGATTTTTTTCCTCACACATGATTTTTAATATCACTTGTTGATCATTTATGTATTCCTTCTCTCTTCTGTTCGCACTTTCCTGATGTAATGCTTAGATATGAACCTGGAAATTCCTTTTACTTTGAGAGGCCTCTGATCACTTAGTTCTATCTCTAAGTTTTATGTGAAATGGAAAAGAGATCATTAAAATAGTCTAGCTGGGCTATGGTCAGTGGCCTACAAAAGCAGACCCAAATTTAGATTTAAAAAACCCAACTGATGAATGAGGAATTGTGCTTTGGATAGGAATACTTACTGCATCCTACCTGTTGGTTACTATAAAAAGGAAATATGTGGACTGATAAGATATTACTTAAACCTAGAGGAATTATCCTTATTTGAGAAGTAGTCAATAAAATAAAAGAAAAAGAACTTTATTTTTATTTAAGTATATAAATAGTATATATAATTTATATTACATGTAACTTATAATAATAATATATATAATACATAATAAATTTAACAAATTAAACTTATATGTTTGTTTATTAAAATAAAATTTAAATGAAAATAGTAATAACAGACTCCAAAAATATCATTAAAAAATACAGACTAGTAATTAGAATATGTTTTATTGACAAATTATTTTGGAAAAGCAAAGCATAAGAATATTTCTCAGGTGCCAGTGGCTAAGAATTTAACATAATTTTCTTTTAAAAATAACTGGCTTTTCATTTTCCAATGTATTGACATTTGCAAATCATAAGTGTACTTAATTTTCTTCATAAGACTTTTAAACCATTTTTTCAAATTTAAATCTCTTGGCCTCTTTACCTCTAAATTTTGTTGGATCTAAGACAAGGATACAAATATTGTAAAGTTGTAAATCAGGATTGAACTCCTAAAATATATTTCCTAGCTTGGAAAATGTACCTTTTTAATAAGAAAGGATTTTAAAGTATATAAAGCCATTTGATTAAGAGTTGACTAAATATCAAAAACAATTTAACTATTGTTCAATTGGTTGAGTAATGATGTTGGTTGAGTGATAAAACAGACACATGTAATTTGTAAACTAGCATTTACTTCATAACATGTTTGCTTTTATTTCAAGCAAAATTAGTTAAAACAACTTTCACACATCCTGTGTTCTTGTGACAATAATGACAAACTGAATAATTTTGAGTCATTGTATTATGTAGTGTTTTATTCATATTAATTTATAGAACATTTGCTTTGCTAAAGTCATTAAATTGGAATTACCAATAAATTTCTTTCAGTAAAACAATTCCAGAAATTAACCATGAATTTTACCTATCATACTAAAACATTGTAAGAGGACCACATGGGTGATAAATTATAATTATTACACTATTACAGAAAAGTTAAAGTTCTTTCATAAAATCTATCTACAATTATTTTTGCTCTCTATTGTAATATCTACATGTTTGGTGATTTGAACAATTGTTACATACTTTATCCATGTTAATCTAGATCTACAGATATATAAATTTGAGACATACAAATTGTTTAACTTTGCAAATTATTTCTCCTCTTGCCATGTATAACTTTGAAAACATAATAATTCTTCAGTATATCTAGAACCAAGCTTTGGACACAAAGAGAAAAAAAATGGGTGTTTGGTGTTATTATGAAGTTGTATTTGCAAAAACTATTGTTGTATGCTATTTGAGTACATGTTAATTCATTTGTTTTTTCTCTTACCTAAGCGTCCCGCCAATAAAAGCCTTCTAGAACTCTGATACAATGTTCTTCTCATTTGTAAGCAACAATCCAAACCACAAACCTTCATGGCATTTGGACACAGTTGACTCTCTTTCTGGGATAGCAGGCAAGAGATGTGGAGATGTGTTTTCTTTTCTTAGTGCTTGCACTTGTCACGAGGGCAGATATTTAGAGCTGTCCTGTGCTACACATTGGATTTCAGTTAATAGATTAGTCCATATGTTTTTTTATTAAATTTTAAGTTTGTGTGTGTGTGTATGTATTGGGAAGAGGAGGAGAAAAAAGGGAAGAGAGAGGAAAGGAAACCCTTTACAACCTAAGACCCTCTAAACAGGACCTAAGTCAAAGACCCCTGTTGCTCAGGTCTAACAGGGGTTCTGCCCTACAATATGAGAATATGTAATAATGACAATGCTGAGTTCAGTCTAAGTAGATTCCAGAGTAAGCAGAGGCCTTTGTGTTAATGACTTGGGCACTGAGGCAGCCTCCATCTCTAGATTAATCCAACTAGGTCTAATTTAGTAAAAGAGTCTGGTTAGCTAATGTTACACAGTCATCTGACCAGATTTCCTACGATGAAATAGGACCTGGCTGACTGCTCTATGAACTATGATTTATAGTGTTTTCAGGAAGTCTGGATTCACTCAATAGGGTGATGGTTGTCTGAGAGTCAGTTTATGTGCAACTATTCTATTTTCTGGATGGCTGCCATTCTTATCATCTGTTCCTTAATGGAGTAAATGTGTGCTTAGTGTTACGTGTATACAATCTTTACTTGGGATTTTAGAAATTTCAGTTAGCAAGTATTGAAAAAAGGGCTTAGTAAGCAAATTTTTGCAAAATATTAATATTTTTAAATGCACGTTTTACACATTGAAATCGTCTTATTTATTCATATCTTACAGTTAACAATTATTTTTAATATAGGCTTAAAAAGTACTCACAAAACATTCAACTCATTTATATATTAATTATATTTATATATTAATATATTTATATTATATAATATTTTTATGTTATATATTATATAATATAATATATACTTATATATTAATATATATTAATGGACTTATTTGTATGTTAATGATCTTTGTTGTCAATGCAATCTATAAATTAAAATGTATGCTATTATTATAACTATTGTTTAAATAGGCAGATAATGAAAGAACTCAAAATCACCAGGAATGCTTTTGCTTTTTTATTTTACTTTTATAGTAGTGTCTTTGCTAAAATTAAAATACATTAAATCATGTCATCATAGAATAAAATCTGCAAAAGTAAAAAATCACCCATGTTATGAGTGTTGTTTTAAAATTTTAGGGTATTTCCTTTGTTGACTTCAATTTGGATTATATTCTGGAGACAATTAGGTAATAATAAGTATTGAGTATTTTGTTCCTGGAATTGTACTGGTTGCTTTACATTGTTGATTTAACTCTTAGTACAATCAAGTAGGTGATTTACTTAGATTTATATTAGAACTAACAGAAAGTGTGAATAACATCAGCTATGGTAGATTGCATTATTTGCCCAAAATATTCACCCACCCCTGGATCCATTTTACCTTCGTCATATGATTTTGCAGTTCTTGACCCTAATTGGGGTACAAACCACTTCCTACCTTTTCACTAGATTCAGTCATGTGACTTTCTTTACCCAATAATTGAAGTCTGCCAATTCTATGTCTAGGCCTTCATAGGCCTTTTGGACTTCTGTTGACTTGCTTTATGCTTTTGTCATTACCTTAAGAATTTGTCTGGACTCTTCTGCTAATCTCAGAGAAAGGATGGAAGTCATCTGGAGCAGAGCCACCCCTGCCAAACCATCCATGCTGAGCCTATCCTATGTTAGCAGATCCATGGAGATAGAAGTGATAAGTCTGAATTTTGGAGTTTACTTACTTTATATAACAAGAACTCTTGAAAAAGGAATTCTTGGACTGATGAAATCTTTCAAGTATTTATCATAGACCTGGATTCTTTAATATTCCTGTTACATCAAAATTTATGTTAATGGCTTTTTCATTTTTGTGGTCAGAAAACAGTTGCTGCACTTATAGACAAAATGCATGCTCTACATAGAAAAAAAGGAGAAATGGGTAAAGGCTAGAACCAGGAAGACTTTCATATCTTAAAAAAATCTTTCCAATAGGCCCCTGATTACCTTCAACAATATCTCATTGTCTATAACAGTATGTCAATGATCACTCTTTTTCAAGGTAGGATAGTAGGTATTTTTACTTTATAACTGCTATAGTGGGGAAAGGCAAAACAAAGTAGGTTAGAAATGCCTTTTGGGGAACTAACCATCTTTGTCTGCCACAGTCTTTTAGCCACCCAGTACCCACAAACACCTTATTTCTTATTTCATAGTTAATGTACTTACCTTCTCCCTGAGAGACACAATCTAAAAGTATGACTCAGTTATTGCATCCAGATTCAAGTTTAGGATATCTGGGTGATGTGCACTATTACTGTCAGATATATAGATATGGCCTGATAACATATAAGCTTAAAAGGCAAGTTATTTGTTTTCACTCATCCATTACACAATGGTAGAAAGCCATGGGATATTTGCAATAATCTGCATTTGGAAAAGAGAAGAATGAGATATAAAAAACTTGACCATTATCCAATCCTGCTATTTAGGAATAGGGAGAACTCTGCTCGTGATAGAAAAAATTCCTTCAGTTCCATTTTTGGGAAGACCTTCCATATCGCTTGTCCTCCTTGGGGATATCAGAGGTAGACACTGGGCATCATGCCCTCAACTAAGGGCTGCAGAGCTTTCTCAGGTTGTCTTCTCTTGGTCTGAATTTAGAGGCATGGACTTTGTCTTGGTTTTGAACATTCATTGACTCTGGTGGTCTATATTTGGGAATTATTTGGAAATTCAATTCTCTCTAAAATTAGTAAGTGCTCCTCCTGTGTTTGGTCATGTTCATGAGAAAGTAATCAAACTTTATCTATATTTAATCTTTAAACAACAGAGGTTTTGCTCTTAGCTCTTTGCCTTTCCACTCTACCCATTTCCCAGCCCTTATTTTGATGCAATTTCACTGATGCAATTTTTTTAAATGGAGACTTGAATGAAATAAAATTCTTAATTCCATGTTTTGCCAGCCATTTCCAAACATTTGAGTGGCAGAAAATTAAAGCAGGATAGAGAAATGCCAGAAGTCCAATCTTGTTTCCTGTAAGGCCAATACTTATTACCTGCACTTTTTAACCTGTTCAACTACACAGATTCCTCTGCTTTTTTCCTGATTCCCAAATCCTAAACCTGAGTTTGCCCTTCCAACACTTATAGGACTCCAAATTATGGGAATATCAGTCATGGATTACAGCTATAAAGAGCATCTCTCTTTGATCTGGAAATTTGGTTAATCAAATCTGGAATGCCCACCCTTATGGGAACCAGCTGAATTTCTCTTATTATTTTCCTTACATTTACAACCTGAGTCAGCATGTGGTCTATAGCAGAGTATAGTTTCACCAAATATTTTTCTTCATATAACAAGGATCAATACTCTCATAACCTGAAACTGTCAGGATTTTGGTTCTTAGGGTCCTACCTCATACACATTTAACAAAGTCAGTATTTTCATTTTTTTCCAGCACCCCAATTTCAAGCACAAATTTTGAATTTGTTGAAATTCTATTTGACTGCAAATAAAGGCAGTTTCAGCAACTATGAGATTTTTATATTCTACTGTTTGAATAAGGAGCCTGGAATAGTTATTCAGATAGATTCTTCTATTTTCCTGACTGCCCATCCTGTGCATGTGTCTTTATCACTGGTAATAAAATGATTCCATTTTTCTTAGACATTGCATCTACATTCCAGTTGGAAAAATAGGAAAAGCCAAAGGCTAAAGGCAAGCAGGCTGACTTAATCTGCTCCTTTATAAATATTTCCTGGCACCCCTACACAGTAATGTTGCTCACATTCCGTGGGCAGAACTGCTTCTCATATCCTCTTTTAAGGTACACAGGGAAAGTGAGCATTTTATATTTCCATCTTGTTTATTAGAGAATAAAAGGGAAAATTTGATTTTGAATGGCTTTTGTGTGGCTAAGCCATAATATCTACCTTAATTTTCTTTATTGGATTAGTAATTCAAAACTATATTTGTCTTAAATTATGGTAAATTATTTACATTTCCAATTGGGAATATCTTTTCTAATACAAATTTTTCTTTTTGTTGCATTTAGAATATTTCATTCTAGTTTTTAAAATTTCCTTAGTACAAGAATTTGACATCTGTTTCGAATCAAAGTATGTCCTTTTTTTGAGCAAATATTTATTAATGAAAAGTGATAAACATCTTAATAGAAATCCCAAGTCTTTGATATTTAAAGCATTATGTCATATACTCAATACAAGTAAGACTTGCTGAAGTTTAATGAGATGAACGAAGGAAATGGAATTAAAAGACTCATCTTTTGGAGTTAGAAGATACCATAAATTCTTTGAGCATCAGATTTGCTATTCTAAAAGTGAAATTATAATATTTATTTCCCAGGAAGTTGACAAGACTTAATTAAAATAATGTCTGTGGAAACAGCTTGTGCAGTTTGAAGCACTATGTATCATGACTATTAGTTACAAATTCATCCCAAACTAAAATGAAGTTAGCTTTGTCAAATAATTAAATACGCAATGGGCTCACACACACACACACACACACACACACACACACACACACAATATTAAGATTGGTAGACATACACGTTCATGTAAAATTTTTATTCCCATCTTATATGAAGATAAAAGAAATCTCACTTTGTTGTGTTTCTCTATAATGATCATTTGCTGCTTTCTTAGGACCATTAGCTGAACACAAATCATTTGAAAAAGTTTGACCCTTTTCAAGTTGACTTCATGTGAGTACAATGGTGTACTCTGCTTGGGCTGCTGTTTTCTCTGTCAGATGTCCTTGTCAAGGCATATTAATAGTGTGCCCTTTATGATTTAGAGGGACTATCCTTAAAGAAAGTAACAGGAATGATAAAAAAGCAACTCAGGTGGGTCATATCACTGAAAAAGAACAACTCAGAACAATGACTCTGTTGTGCTAATGCCAGTCAAAAAATGACTACATTACCAATTTTGCAAACTGTGTCTTCATTTCTGTCTTTTACTTCACTCCTGTGAGAACATATAAATGTCATCTTGAGGATATTGGCATTAAAAAGCACACACTTTTAAAATAACATGAAAAGAAGTAAAGTAAAATGAAAACAGCTCAGATTTATGTAGGATATAAAGTAATAGAAGAGATTTAATCTCCTAAGCAATCAATAGAGTTCTTGAAGAATTTAACTTCCAAATTCAGAAACTTCAAAAACATTTATCATTGTTTGTAGAAGAATCATATTTCCAATCTGCATAGCCTAAATTTCTTCTTGATTTATTAGCACTCTGAATTTTGGGGATAATTTAATAAAGTATTGAAAAAATAAGGAGTTCAGGATATGCCATGCCAAGATATGCCACTTTGGAATATTGATAATTTTGAGTCGAGGGCACTTAAAAAGCGGCAGATGAAGGGACAGGCGTCTGTGAACTCCCATCCTCTGCCTAAAGACAGATTCTCCAAAAAGAGATCATTTGTCATAAATCTTCTCCCCAGGAGTTTCATTAACCAGGGAGGATTGATTCGTATCACAGGAGAGGAGACTGGAAGTCCAACACCACATGAAAACTTTGTAACAAACTGTCATACATCCCATCTATTCTTCTGAGGGACCATTCATCTTTCCTAAATATTATTTACTCTCCCTTAGGAGTCCTACATCTCCCTTCCCTCCCCCTATTAAGACTACATATAAGCTTTCAAATCTCACTGCTTTTTGGGGGTGTTCACTTTTTTCCCCTATGATGCCCCTGTACATGTAATATTAAAAATTAAGAAACTTGTATACCTTTCTCCTATTAATCTTCCCATTGTTAGTTTATTTGAAAGACTAGCTATAGATCCTAGGAGCATAGAGGGAAAGTCTTTCCTTCCCTACATACACATACAAAATAAAATGATTTTTGCAAGTGTTTCTGTCTCTCAAAAATTAGTGGTTGTTAAATTTATTCCATTATAATTGAAATAATTATATTGCAGTTTCTCTCAGTTGCAATCACTAAAATCTACTGACTTTGTTATGAATTTATGTTTGTAGAAGTATAACACTTATATACAGGCTATTAGGCAATTGTAATCTATAGATGGTTTACATCAACTCACTGATGAGGAGAGGCTGAGTTTAAAGAGTCTCAATTTGTCTCATGTGTGACTCATTCTGTTGTTTGCTACCAGAAACATCTAATGGTAATGGTTTTTCATTTTATGGCTATTCTTATGAGGCTGGCAAAGAAGTGAAACGGTGAGGCAAACCTGAACTACAAAATCTAATCTCGTTATTGAATACGACAGCAGGTACCTAGGTCTGTCGCCGTTGATGCCTATTATTTCCCACTGATGCTGCTGATGAGTTACATGTGCAGAAAGCCATTTTCAGTGAGTGGTAAATTATCCAGACTCCCTTCGCTTTTCATGGTATTGGCCAAGGGTGTGCCATTCCTTTCAATTATTCTGCAGTTTGTGCAACATGCTGCAGATCTAATAAATATTTTATAGAAAAATTGTCATTTTTTTTGTCACAGCAAACTGTATGTCATGTAGATATTTATTAATAAATATTGAGATCAGTGTAATACCAATTTTGTTAACCTCTGAACAAAATCAGCCTATCTAGAATAATCTGTAAGGATATTTATTTTTCCTTGTTTCCAATAATACACAAATGAGGAATTTTTCTGCAATTGGAAAAAAATCCTAAAAGCACATCTTGAAATCTAGTTTTCATAACTTAAGGCTCTTGCTTAATATAATGACCAAATTCTTTTTTTTAAATACAGTATTTATAAATAAACATAGTTATAAGAAAACTCATATTCTTTTCCAGAATGATAGATCTCAGATTTCTTAGTGAATACAATCGTTTTAGAGTATTTTCTATTTCCCAAAGATGAAAAGTTAAATTATTTTATATGATGATATATTAGTATAAATATATTGAAATTTTTGGTGGCTATAGGGAAAAAGGAGACAGCAATAAATCTTCAGCTAATACCCAAGGGAGGGGAATATACAACTTAACGTTAACATTTGTCAGTCTTGAAAATGACTAGTTATAGAGCAATTTATTGATCTCTTTTACCATGAGACCATAATCTCTAAAAACCAAATATAGGTAAATACATTTCAATCAGGAAACAATGAAATGGTCTTAATTTCAGAACACTTTACTTTTAGTTTCAACTATGGCTTTTCAATCAGCAAATCTTTCAAAAAATATCTATGAAATGCCAAGTATCATGATCTTCTTTGGAGACAGAGACCTGAAGGCAGCACAGCCCTGCCCTCAGGGCACTCACAGTTTAGCAGTTGAAGCTGGGCAATCATACAAGTACCAACAACAGAGATACACAAAATACACCATATGAGTTTACAACACGAATGCATTAGTGTGCGCGAGGAAATCTAGGGAGGCTTCATGGAGGAGGAATAATGTTTCTGTTTTGGTTTTGTGGTAGGTGGGTTAATGGCCCCCAAAAATGTTTGCATTCTAATCCTTGACATCTATGTATATGTTGCTTACATAGTGACAGGGACTTTGCATAAATAATTAAATTAAGACTCTTGATACAGGACTAGAGATCAGCTAAAGGCAAGATTAAAATAAATATGGCACTCCACTGATTTAAAGCCATAGGTATTAAATCTATTTACTGAGTAGTAGTGACAAAAATACCCAAAAACCTGTTTTTCTTGAAGGAAATTGAGTAACTATAGATAGGCAGATAGATAGATAGATAGATAGATAGATATCAACTTGAGCTAAGGAGTGGAATAGTGACAGCAGATTTTTTTCCTGATTGTTATTTTATGTAAAACATTTGACTATTATCAGGAAATGATATTGAATGGCAGTCTTAACACTTCACAAAACTTTCACTCACATATAGGTGGAATGCAATTTATTTAATTTTTCCTTTTTTTTGAATAGTATTTAATTATGCCAGCTTGCATAACTGTGTTTGACATCAGCTGCATAGCATATTTCTGAAACATTTTTAAAGACAAGAAAACATGACAAGAGAATGTTGAAATATCAAAGATTATGTGAATTACGATACTAGTGGGGATAGAAGGACACTTTACAAAGAAATAAAGAAATGAAAGTACTCATCTAAATTTTAAACCTTCTGATTTTGCTGGCTTGAATTTTGTAAGGGTTTATGGTAAAGTAATGAGTTAGAAAATTAGGTCTATCAGACAAGTTCAAGTAAGGAGATTTTTTTTTAATTACCCAAGAGATAACTTTATTCTCATCCTGTCTCCAGGAACTACAGGATAAGACAAAAGAAAATAAGTCAGAACTGTCAAAGAATGGTTTCAGTGATACAAATAAGAAAAGAGCAACATACTAAACACTAGATCATTTAATTAGTATTGCACTGAACACACTTCTTTGGAGATAATATCAGTTTCCCATCCTTTTAATTTTATCAAGTTCATTTTTGCTTCTCTAAATAGAATTTTCCCTATCCTGCAGTGTTCTAAAGCCTATTAGACACTCAAACATTCTTTTAAATTAAAGCAATGGTTCTCAATCCTATTAGACCAAATGTTACTCTTTTCTACTTAATTTTCAATACAGAAACTATGGAATTGAAGACAAAAATCAGAAATTTTCAAACGTTTCCCTTGTAGTTTTGGTGCATTATTACTTAGAGGAAACCTGAACTGGGGAATTTGTAGCAAATGCCATGTCTTATGCTTTCGCTTTCTCTGCCTTCTAAGGAGTATGGATGGTGCTGCTAACCTACTAGGATTGTGAAGAGCTGATCAAGGGTCACTGGAGGAGATATATAAGCAAAAGAACAGAGAGAATCCAAGGGTCTCATTATAAGAATTATAGCACGAAGAGGGGAAAACAAGAAATCAACATAGAGTTACACAAGGCTGAAGTATTTAGTAGAGGAAAGAGTTTTTATACTACTTTTCCCCATGTTGATCTTCTGAATAAGAAGAGAGACAGGAAGGTAAATAGTGGTAGTAACTGACAGTCAAGAAATCGCAGAGTATAAACAGGCTACCCTGAATTTGGATAAGGCAAAGAAGTAGGAAGGTATGGCTGATAAGGTCTTTTAACCAAACCAAACCAAATTTTAAGGAACCTAAAACAGTGCTCAGCCTTGGGAGCTCCCAGAAATTTGTTGAAGGTCTTCCAGCAAGTTAAATTCAATTCTATTCAAAATTATGGTCCAAGTTTCCTGAAACGTGGTCTCCCTTCTTCACACCCACATCACTCTTTCTTTCCCCTTCTTGCACTGTGTAAACAATGAGCTGTAAACTAAACATGAGTGAGCATAGTTTTATGTAGTAAATAAAAATTGAGGCCTGAGGTAATTGGAGTCATTTATATATACTTTTGGCATCATAGTTGTAATATAACTTGGTAATTAGACATGATGGGAAGTGCAATATACAAAATTTCTCTTTTTCCTTTTTCAAATAACACCGTTTCTTTGATATTTGTTCATAGTTACATGTTATTCTTTCTTACAGCTTCATAGTTTCATTGTTCAGCAATTGATGAAAATTTAAGTTGTGAAACAGAATGAATCATAGTCCTGATTCTTTACTCCCTTAGTAATATTATATACACGCCTTTCCTCAGGGTTTATTATATATACCAACAAAACCCTGATTTTGGCTTTGGCTAGGTGATTTGCTTTGGTAAAGAATGTATTAGTGGACCTGATGCAAACTTAAGGCTTGCCAAATAAAATTATGTGTTTGGTCTTGGTCTCTGATGCATCTAACCCATGTAGCCCAATGGTCCCAGATAAAAAAACAGCCTAGGCAGCTGACTTATACTCACTTGTGATATGGAGTCAAGGCCAGCTGTGTCTCTAAAAATCTCAGCTGACTAGCAAAAGCATGAGCAAGGAATAAATGGGTGATTTTTTAAGCCATAGATATTTGTCATGGTGTGTTATAAAAAATTTTACAGGTTGTCATCTAAAATAGGTTTCCTACAATGAATATAGCATTGGCATATACCTTCTGTACATTTTTCCTATTGTACTTTTGGAATGGATTCCCAGAAGTGAGTTTGCTGTCAGAGAATAAATGAATATGGAATTTTACTGGATTTTTTGACATCTGTAAAATGTTAAAATCTATTACAATTTTCTACTTGCAATGTGCCTTTTCCTCAGAGCCTCATCAGTGATGTTAAGTTTTCAAACTTTTATTTGTTTATCCTTAGATGAGAAACAATATTTAATGAAGTATTAATTTGCTTTTTTCTAATTATAAGCAAGACTGAGCCTCTTCATATTTTATACATACATATATACATATATACTAGACATATATACACACACTATGTTTCTATATATATATTAAATACACACATACACACAAGGTTTTCTGTTTTAATTTAAGAAGGCTACTGATTTCCATAAATTATAACTTACTGCTTCATAAAATTAACTTATTTTGTTTTCTTCCCATTTGCTTTTTGGAAATTTTCAGATATATAATCACATCAACTTCAAATACAGTTCACCTCTTCCTTATCAATTCTTATGAAATAAGACCATGTTAAAATTCAGTTTGGCTTTTGATGTCAATGAGAAATTTTTTTTGCTGAGTCCTAAGTTAAAGAATCTTATTTCCTCACCTCTTTGCTTCCTGAAAAAATGCTATGCTAAGGAATTATAACTGCATTTTTTTATTACATTCATTTTTAGCTGTTTATATAATAAATGTGAAGGTAGAACTGACCTAACACTTATTTTGTAAAAAATTTAGTTGTGGCTTCATGTCCTTGATTTGAAACTAAATACGTACTTTTTCTTGAGAAAGCATTCTCTACTCTTCTTATTTTTGCTTCTAAATGTCCATTATGTGTATTCATTTCATAATAATAAAAGAAAACACCTGCAAACATCTCATTTTTTAATTGAATAGCATGTAGAAAATTTTTTTTTATCCTGTAGTGTTTTTTTTAATGAAGCCTGTTTCTTTTTTAGATTTCCTGTATATTTTCTAGTGTTATAAAATAAATCACATATTTCATGAAACTTTAGCATTATACCTTAGTTTATTACAATAAGTGTGGGAAATAAGCATTTTTAGAAATGTATCAATGAACAAATGAATTAATTCAGTCAATTTTAAAAATTTTATAGTTTTTAGGATCTGAAGCTCATAAACAAGACCCAGGAGCAGATTTTTTGTTATGTTATAGGAAAATAAAGTAGAAAAAAATTAAATGAGTGGATTGAATATTTAAATATTTGGAAGGTGTTATAATGATATGTAATATTTTTGATGATTATGAATAAAGTTATTATAACTTTCAAAAAATAAAAATAAAATAGTAATTCCAAGCTCAAAATAATTCCAAGCCTTATCTTCTCCGCATACTCTCATCTTTGAATCCCCTGTTGAATATTTCTGCCTTTAGAACAGCACGTGCTCAAAAATCCTTTCCAAATTTATTAACATCCCATTTTTACTATAGGAAATTTCCTTAAGTTTTCAGAAACTATCTAAAAGTTCTCTTTTCTTCTCTAAAGTTTTATAAGCTTCCATCACTCTCACTTCTGGAAGAAATTATGTCATGGGTAAATCTTTTGTTGTTCAAGAGGATTATTTGTCTTTGGAAACAGTCCCAAATAAGTGACTGACTTACCTTCCTTCCTCAGAAAGAGCAGTGGCTTTCCTAGATGTATTTAATGTATCTCTGGCTATAAAAAGGCCATTTTGCTTAGGGTGTAAAAAGGAAGCAGGAGGAAAATGTGTATTTTCCTTCATTTGAGGTCTGTATGGAGTAGGCCCTTCCTGGAAAGAGTTCAGAAAGGAAACTGCAAATTCTTTATGTTATGTCATTTGATTGCTGAAGTCTTGGGACACTGGATGAAGAGAAATAAAACACGTCAATGAAAATATAGAGAAATAATCCTACACAACAAGGAGGCTTCTTCAGTTTGGATCTGGGCAAGAAGTAAATTAGACTAGAGAGCCATGGTCTCCCAGGTTGATGTTATCTATTAACAGGTTTGCTAATGCCTACTAAAAATACTGCCAAATCCCAAAGGTATCTAAGCATTTTAAACAATTGTTAGTGGGAGTTCTTTACTGTCTTTCTAATGTCCTCTAAGAAAATGATGGGTAGACATAAACATTAAGAGCTTTTTCTGAGAACCTACTGTGTTCCAAACACCATGGTAGGCAGTTTACATCATAGGTGTTGGACTCTAAAACATTTGGAGTTACTGTTTATTAGCTTCTGAGCTTCAGTTTCCTCTTCTGTAAATTGGTGTTGATAATAACTATTTTATAGAATATTTGCAAGGATTGTTGATAATACATTTTGGTGCTGGGTTAATATTTGGAATACACATGACAAGCTGATGGTAGTGTTAGTGATTTCATTATTGCTATTGTTAATATTGCATTATTATCATTCGTTATTGTTGCTCTTATTATTAATAATATATTCTTACTTGCAAGTGTACAGGGCAAAGGATTTACAAGATTTAACCACCTTGTACTAAAGACCTGGCAAAGCCACACCCCGGTTAAACCTGACATTACCCCCTGGAGGCTAAACCAGTACCATTGAATGAGAAAAACAAACAAGTTGCTGACTGTCCTGAGTTTAATTCAGAGCAGTAATCCTTAAGTGGGCCTTAATGCTCTCACCTCTCCTCCTTTATTCATGTTTTTATCCCTGTTCCGTTGATCTCATTGCCATGCAAACATGTCATTATTTCTCTAGTCTTAAAAAAGTGTAACTCTGCTTTTGGCCCCACTTCCAGTGTCAACTACATACCATTTTTTGCCACCTTAGGCAGAGGAACTCCTTAAAAGAGATTTCCATTGTGTGTATTTCTAATCTCTTTCTCCTCATTCTTTTGTAACAGAAACTCTCTGATAGAGAACACCAATGAATTCCTGGCTGCATAATTCATGGTTACTTCTCAGTCATTTCAGGGATTAAATAAAACAATGTATTTTACATAGCTTTATAAACTTAATGTGCTATAAGCATGTTAGTTATTTTCAACTGATAATTTCAAAGTAAGTAAAAACATTTTTTTAAAGAAATAGAGGACGTATCACAGCAAATATGTATGATAAAATTCAAAGGGAACTTTCAGTAAGGGTGAATGGAAAGGACTACAAATAATTCCATGTATCAATTTACAGTCAATGGTATAAACATAGAGCTTGATATCTACACATCTCTTTCACTCTTAATTATAAGATATGTAATATTTCATTCTGGAACCTCACGAGGGAGTATATTATGAAGGTATTTTTAGATGTTAAAGTCCTCTGTATATATTGTCTATTTTAACTTTATTAATATAACATCCCTACTTATATACAATTATACCGTTTATTCAAAATGTGCTTAGACTTTATTAGCTTTCCCCTTTGATAAGCCTAGTATGCATCTACTCAGATGATTACTCTGTTAATCAGTTTTATGATGTATTACAGTAACAGATATTTTTTGAATCCATAGAAAAGCCAGGAGAGTTATGATATATTATCTGTTTCAAACAGAGCTGCCTTTATGTCATATGTTGTTTTATATGAACTACTAAGAATGCAGATAAAGGTCTATTAGCATATGGCTTGACTAGTGATGAGCAAATTTTCAAATTTACAGATCAGTTAGTAATCTAAAAAAGTTACTCTTATTAGGAAAAGATGTGCATATCCTGTCAGTTCTAGTAAGACATTTTTGGAATTTACTAGGTTAAGATTTGCTATTATTTGTTTTGAATGTTTGCATCTATGTTTATTAGTAATATTAGCTTATAATTTCCCTCTTCATTCTATTCTTCTTGAGTTTTGGTATTGAAAGTATGATAGCATCATAAACAATGTAGCTGAGTATCCTCTCTTTTCTCCTTTTCAAAATAGCATAAGATCACAATTACTTTTGCTTTGATTAGAGAGCAATCTGATGAAGCCATTTGAGCCTGGTATTTCCATTGTAGGAAAAATTTCAATGACTGCATTAATTTTTCTAATGGTTGTAAGACTATTCAGGGTTTCTACTTCTTGAATTAGGTTTGGTCAATCTTATTTTTCTAAGAATTTGTACATTTCCTCTTAAATTTTCACATTTATTGGCATAGAATTATTTTTTAATATTCTTTAAATATCCTTACAATATCTTATGCAGATCTGTCTCCCTTTTCATTGCTGAAATTGTTTATATGTGCCTTTGATTTTTCTTGATCAATTTTATTAGAGACCCATCAATTCTATTAGTCTGTTCAAAGAATCAGTGCTTGGCTTCTTGATACCTCTCTACTGAAATTTTGTTTTCTATTTCATGAATTGTTATCCTTTATTGCTTTTGTTATTTTATTCCTTCTATCTTCTTTAAATTTGTTCTACTGAGGGTTTTTTCTGAGCTTCTTTCAGTCTTTCTCCTTTCTAATGTAATTATTCAGTATTATACATGTCCTCTTTAGTCTTTGGATTATTTAGAAATTTATTTCTTAAGTTCCAAAGTTTTAATTTTCTATATTTATTTTTGTATTTTTGATTTATGGCTTAACTATATTTCTTGCCAGAGAACATATTCAGTATGAATTCTATTTTTTAAATTTGTTGAGACTTGTTATATGGTCCAGTATATGGTCAATTTTATATATTTGAAAAGAATGTGCTCTACATACCATCAATGCAGTATGTTATACACATTAACTGGTCAAAAACGCCAATTACGTTTTTGAGAATTTCTTCATATTTACAGATTTATTTGTCAATGTTCACTTTTAATATTCTAGGTCCTCTTCTCAAGAGTATAGAAATTTATGTACAGATTAAAACAGTGATATATTTCTGATTTATTATCTTATTACTGTGGAGTTACCCTGTTTACTTGAAATAATGTTTTTTTCCTTTAAGGACAATTTCATTTGATATCTGTATAACAATACAAGCTGTTATTTGGTAAAATGTCACTGTTGAAATATGTATTTTTTCCATTGTTTATTTTCAAACTTTCTATATTTGTATGTTTTACCTATGTCTCTAGCAAATAACACAGAGGTTTTAAAATTATTTTTTAATCCAGTCTAACAATTTTGAATTAACTGGATTTTTAAGACCATTTATGTTTCTTATAATTTCTTATAACTTCCAATCTTCTTGGATTGCAATAGAATCTGATTTTACAGTATTGGGTTCTAGTTTCACTAGAAGAGATGGTGGAATCAGCTTTAAAATACTCCAAGTAATATTGGCAAATCAGCCTCTCAATATAAAAGTTATATGTACTATGAGATACACAATAACAATGGCAAAACACAGGGAGTAGAGAATTTTAGGCACAGGAATTGAGACAGAGAAGCAGCTATAGCTCATAAGCAGAGATAAAAAAAAAACAACCATATCATAAATATAGGCATTCTTAACAAGGTCTTCATTTTTTAAAATAATTATACTGTTTACTTTGGGCTTTGGTGTCATGTAGGACATAAAGCATCATGTTTCTTGCTGTTATTTTGTTTTAGTTTTTGCTTTTATTGGTAAAACCTTGCCTGCTTTGTTCTCACAAAGGCTTATGATAATGAAATGTTTAGGTCAGTATGAATATTAGCCTCTAACTTAGGTAAGGGTATTGTCTATCCTCATGACTTTCAGTTATACTGACTACAGTTTGGACTTACTTTCTCATAATTGATTTGAGGATGAAATTAATTTTCATGAAACTTTGGGCTAAAGTATTGCAATCCTAAACTAAATCCATTTTACTGACCACAATTTGTCATCCAACACACTCTTTGTGTTTTAAGCGGGGTACAGTTGTTTTATTTTTCCTATCATAAATGTCTGTTACAAAGTGCATTCTACTTTGGAGAGAATGATTGAAGCTATCTCCATACATAAAGCACTTTGGCTGAAAGGTGCTGTACTCCTGAAATAGGCTTTCATTATTTATTGACTCACTACCCTGTTATAATTTTCTGAAGTACTTTTGATCTGTTTTATAAATATTGTGTTTTCATTTTGAAATTGTTTAGCATGCTGGAAAAGTTTCCACTTAAAAAGGTTATTATAATGGCTCTTCAAAGAGAGTTTCGTTTGAGTAACCAATAATGAAACCTGTGTTTTGGACTCAGGCAAGCATTTGAGAGTAAGTCATAGCTTGGTTGTGCGCATTGTCAAGGTGGGTAAAATTTCCAAGGGAATTAACATATACTAAATGGAAACGAGTGGTGTTGAATCTGGGAGAGGAAAGGCAAGAGAATTTACAGTCTGAAATTTAAACTTTCATTTTAAAGGATGTCAAAAGTAGTTGTTTATATATTACCAGTAAGAGTAGGTTAATTTTCAATTTCTATTTCTATTAATACTAACCAAGGACACAACAATCAATAAATGATTGTGGAATGTATTAGCCTTTGAACACTTTAAATGGTTGGTCCAAATTCAGTCCTGGGGCTAGTAAATGAATTATCTATTGGTAAGAAAATGTGTAGAATTTACTTTGTAAATGGTAGATCTAGCTAAATATCTATTTCATGATTTAACAATTTAAAAAATGTTCCTCTATCCCACAGTGACCATTTTGTGGGTTGACTCATTTCTTGAACTCTCTGGACTGTGTGAGCTCTGGATGCTCCTGTTTTGACTTTCAATCCTTATCCAGTCTTGGAGTTCTGTTGACTAGACAGTATACCTTCTTGAAGAAAGTGGATGTTTTAAGAAAGTTCACACTCAGCTAATGGGTTTGTTCCTGCTATTAACTTACTCTTCTCTTCTTAAGTTTTACATTCATTAATGCAAATACCAAGTTCTTTGAGCTGACCTCCCTGACTGCCGTATCTAAAGTAGCACCTTATTATTTACTTTTTTTTAATTTACCTGTGATTAGAGTCATCTAATACTGCCATCTTCATTTATTTGTTTACTTTTGTGTTTTCTTTTCCCTCCACCTAGACTATTAGATTGCTTATCTCATTCACCATTAGATCTCCAGAAGCATGTTGGCACATTGTAGGCACTAAATTAGTATTTAATTC
Source organism: Smutsia gigantea (assembly GCA_032199065.1). NCBI lineage: Eukaryota > Metazoa > Chordata > Mammalia > Pholidota > Manidae > Smutsia > Smutsia gigantea. Next base: position 479,821 of record JAVSCE010016793.1, read on the forward strand.
ATATATGCATGAGCCCTTGAAATATACAATCACCCTGAGGTAGAGAGAAGAAAGCACATTTCCCCATTTTGCCAAGAAAGCATTCATTGGTATTCCATTTTTTTTCACATAATTTGTAACCTCTTCTAATGGAGTTTCTGACAACACAGGGAATGACATTTATTCACTTATGTTAGTATTCTTTCTCTTGATTCAAGCCGTTTGCTGTAGGGAGGTACTACTTCTGGACTATATTTTAACAGTGTCTTTGAGGAGTATCAGATTTCACCAGTTAGAGACAATTTGGGAACTGCCACTTCCTGAATGGGTAGATTCCATGCAGTCTGAATATTGAAAATATTTGGAAGTAAGTTGGTTCATTAATGTGGCATTAGCAAAGAGTTTAGAAAGGGGGAAAATTATTTTGTTAACTATGAATTACATCTTAGAAAACCAGAAGCAGACTGCTCACTACAATGAGAAGCTTTGTTAAGAAAGACTGAATATAATTGGGCATTTAATAAGTATTTGTTAGAATGAATAAAAACTGAAATTCTTAAAAAAAAAAATAACCTCTTTATATTATTCTGTGTCCAAGAATTCCCAACATGAATTATCAACAAGACCCATTCATTGATTGAGTTATCCAATTGATTTAATTCATGTAAGTTTCTAGGTGGTTTGTAAGAAGTATTTAGCAGATTTATACTGTTGCAGAGAAGTATTAAGAAAAGCTTGATTTTGAGTTAAATTATTCATGTATTTGATAGGCCAATATTCAAAATATTATTAACTTTGCTAATAATCATAAGTGGGGTTAGAGAAGGAAAACTGATTAGACAATTTACTGACATATTAAAAGAATCATTGAAATTATTACATGGTAATAATAAACCTTTAGCTTGTGTATACTATGGCAAATAAGATGAACTGCCAGTTGGTTTGGGGTTGGTTGTGATGTGGGATGAGTGAGATTAATGTTCTAAAATGACAAGCCGTATGTCATAAAAATCCTCTTGTGGATAACAAATAGATTTTTTTTTATTAATAAACTCATGTAATTGTATTTAAAAGGTTAATGGAGGAAATAATCTTACACCAGGGACAGAATTGTTAGGCTCCTAGTATCCTTTCATTGGGGTAATAGTGAGGGACCTTTTACTGAAGGTTTCACCAAGATTATTAAAAATGGGACAATTATGGAGAGTGATTATCTATTGAATTAAACACTGATTATCAGCTAGTTGCAGAGAATGTCAGTTTCAAGAAAATAATCAATAGTAATTTGCTTCAATGTCTCCTACATTTTTAGAAATGGCCAGAGGCTGTTAATCTCTGCAATGTAGAATGTTTTACAAACCCCACTAATTCCTCAAGAGATTGGACCCATTTGGAAATAAAGTCACTTTTGAAATGTCGTCTCGGAACAAGTAGTTTATGGGGAACTCTTACAATCTGATTACTTCATTTCTGGCTGTTTTAGTCACATAGGAAGAAATAAAACTGAAAGAGTAAAAAATCAAAGTATTCTTGATGGTAGAAATGGGAACAGCATAACGTAGTGTAACAAGAGTTATGATAATAAACAATAGTTACACACATAGTAAAGCAGTATATTAGTCCCATCATGTTCAGTGCCTTCTATTGGCCAGGTTCTTTCATACATAATTTCTAGCTCTCACAATAATCTTGTAGAATAAGGATTTGAATAGAATTTCTGAATTATTGGAGTAGAAATTCTAGACTCAGAGAGATTTAATAATTTGTCTTTTGTCCTGCATTTACTATGTGGCAGAGCTATAATTTTGACCCAGGTCTCTCTTCACTCAATAGTTTCTTCATCTGCAAGATATCAACATGAATATATACCTTCTAGAATATTTATAATAATGAGATAAGACAAATGCATTTACAGTACTGAGCATAGTGTCTTCCCATAGAAAATGTTGAATAAATATTAACTATCTTTATTATTACTATAATTAAGATAAATTTTCATATTTTATTTTGAAGCAATCAATTATTCAGGTTTCAAATCTATCTCTGTTTAGCTTTTATGTTGTTTAAGTGACATCTTACTGACTTTATTTGGAAGTGAAAATGTGTCTAGAGAGAAAAATAATATTAGTATATTAGTGCTATACATTTTGTTTCTTGAAAAGTTTATATTTTCATGAAGTATATGCAATATTAGTATATTTTTATTAGTTTTCCATTAAATATGATTTACAGAATTACTGTATTGCCAAAGAACAGATGACATTTAGCCACAGTTTATGTGGAAAAGAGAAATTACAAAGAGATGACCTTTATCATACTAAACAATTATTTCATTTTCCCAGGATCTTTTGGTTGTTACCAATGATACCTGTTCCCTATGATTCCTTTTTTCTTAAATTTCCCCCATTTTCTCTCATTGTTATGAATTTGTCAAATTAACACTTGTTAAATGCAGCATAGGGCGCTGGACAGTAAGCCTCATCTCAACAATAGACCACAAAAAAATTGAAGTAGCGCTTATTACTCACAACTCTTGGAGGAAGTAGCAGGCATGGCTGGGGAGCCACATGGGAAGATCAAGGCAGAGTGCAGAACGAAAGACAGGAACTAGAGCGTATGCTTTTATAGGGTCCACAATGGAGTTCTTTGGGGTTCCTGGGCTAAGGTCTGATTGGTCAATTCAATCACAGAAAGTAAGAGTTCTGGTAAGGTGGTGGTCTTATCTAGGGATGATAAGGGGAAGGCCAGGGGAGGCAGGAGAGACTGTTGCTCACAAGGGCTTTTGGGGGAGTCATATCAGGAACTTAGATTTCCTTGTGACTCTGCAGGTTGCTCTCTAAGGTATGCACTTGAATGAGGAGCTAGTGTTAGTTTAAGGTTACTGCAGGTTCTTGACAAAACAAAATGCATGACAAGGCAGCAATACCATGGCAGCCATATCTCTCCACACCCATGCATTGCCTATATTTTCCTACAGATGCATTTGCAAGTTTACATAATTGTTTTAGCTTATATAAAATAAATTACAGTTTATAAAATAAAGAAATGAGTGGTCAGCTTTGAAATATTCTGTAAGATTCTTAATTCACAAAGGTTTATTTAAGGTCTTTTGGAAACTGTGAGATCCACAAGTGCATTTAAATGATGCTTAAACTTATAACACTTTAATTAACACTGAACCATCAATCAAAATGATGTATAGGTATGTAAGCAAAATGGAAAAATAAAAGTCAAATTGTTTAATGATTTTCTAGGGAAGTCCAGGTTGTCAAGTATAATGCAAATAACACTGTAATTGAACTCAAGTTACTTAATATAACATCAGCTCTGTACTGATTAACTACTTCTTAGAGAAATCATTTAACTTCAGCTTCCTTATCTGAACCAGGAAGTAGATGAATTAGTGTGGCTTCCAAACTATGCAGAAGTCATAATATGCTCTTCAGAATTATCCAGACATTTGCCACAAGGCTGAGTGAAGTAAGATTTTTGGATTTCCAGCCATTCCTGTCAAATTTGTGCAACATAGTTCTGCACTCAGCTGATCTTTGAGGATCCCTGAACATTTTCATTTGTAAGGGAAAACTAACACTAGTAGTAATATTTGAAAACAACTGATTTCTAAGGTCATTTCCGACCCTGAGGTTCTATCTTCCATTATCCCACATGGTAGGGTTGATAGGAAAGTGCATAACTTTGAGAAAGTGTTTTTAGCTTCCAGAAAATGAATTTATTAGGAAAATGAACTTTATGAAACTGTTTCACAAAGTAGTTCTGAACATTTGAGGGTTTTGAAGGCCAGAAAAAGTTGTGTCTTTTTATAATTTTCTCTACATACATGTAGTCTGTTTTTCACCCAGTCCTACCTCTACAATTTGCCAATAGATGCATCAACTCATTTTGACTTACATTTAGGTCACAATTTTACAATTGAATATAACAGAAAAGGAAAAATAAATTAGGAAGTAACAATGAGGTTTTAATTTACAAAGTAACAGAAATGTATTGCATTGTCCTTATATGGAATTATGAAATTAAATAAAATACTTTGTTAATTTTTCTTTGGAGTATGATTGGATTAAAGATACTTTTGGCTATCCTGGATCATTAATGAAAATGTTTAATTTAACTTGATTGAAATGTACAATAATGCTAAAGGAGAGAATGGGGACATACTTCATATTTCATAATTTACAGGGTAAATTAAGAAAATCACTTAGGCATAAGGTGGAATTCCAGATTAGATATTGTAGTATCTAAGGACTCTTAAATATATCATTTCTGGACAGTTTAGGTTTTTTTACAAGACTATATGATATTTTAGTATTTCATTTCCAGTAGTCATTTTTTTCTATTTAGATACTGTGAGCTAGTTACTGGCCTATTTATTTCAATTATTTATTTATTTAACTTATTTATTTATTTAGGTTTTTAAAACTTATTGTTTTCCTGCTATTGGTCATTTATCTAGCAACATTGTGCATGTTTGTATGTGTGTGCACATGCAAAATAATGCACTGTTACATATTATTTCACAGGACCAAAACTCTCATTTTAAAAGGCATAAATGTTCTATTGCTGCTAATTTCAATTTAATCCCTTCCTTTGCTAATTCTTGCTTTCTTTCTTTATATATATATATATATATATGAATTTACTACATTATTTTTATATTTTAATAACATTCATTCTGATATTTCTGCTGGGTTTAGGGGAGATGACGGTGATAGAGGCAGTATTTGAAACTCCCTAAATTTCCACATATAAAACATAAAGCAACTGAGACTGTAAAGCCAAAATCTTAGAAAAATGTGTACAACAAAATTAAGTGCCCCCAAAATCTAAACAAGTAGGAATAAAGCATCAGCCAGTTACAAGATCCATGTTGTACCTGTGTAGAACTGGAGGTACCATGAACAAAAAAAACCCCCAAATTGTGATAAGGAACCTGGTGAAATGAGCAACAGATTATTCTGAGAATAGCAGGAAAATGGCAGAGGTGTTGGAGATGTGAATTTTCAGGTGATTCAAGGGAATTATGAGAAAGTCTTAAAAATTTTGGAAGTTCTTTTATCCCTGTGAACTCTTGAACATACCAATGCTCTTTTCCAGTTGAGAGCACCATGTGATGAAAAAGTGTTGGGAGTAAGAAACACATTCAGGAAAACAGAGAAAATGGAAGCAAAGAAAGAGGATATCAATGTGAAGGTGGAAGAAGGAAATGAAGTAGACAGAATTTAATGCCAAAGTATACTCTTATTGCTCTAGTAAATAAAATGGAATTCTAGAGCCATAAACCTAGAAAATCATTCTAGTCTATCCATCCCACCTGAAGGTATAGTAAAACTCACTTTACTTTGATAAAAAAAGTAGCAGAATAGTATCTTGGTCAAATTCCATGCAAATGTGCAAATTATTTTAAGAGAAAAAGGAAAAAGAGGTAGTATAGTTTCTTGCAGCAAAAGTATAGCCTAATATTTCAAAAATGAAGTAAAGCTATTTTTAAAAGAGTAAAAGTTATGAAAAAGCAATATAAATTAGAAACTTTAAAGTCATGAATATTGGAGACACAAGAGACAAGTCAAATAAAATTGTAATTATCAAAAAAATTCCAGAAATAAGAAAGTAACTATGAGACACAAGGATAGACAAGCAAATTAGATAAAATCTTAAAATTAAAGTGCAAACATTTTAAAATTCAAAAAATGAGGTAAAGGTATTATAGAAAGTAAAAAATGTAGGATTTATGCAAAGAAGATGCAGTATATGAATAATAGAATTCCCTGTAGAAGAAAACTAAAGGAATGGAACACAACAAGTATAAAAAACTATAATTCAAGAAGATCTTTTGATATTAAAGAAGAGTTTAAGCTATGTTTGAAGTGGTGGGCATGTCTGTATATCTGGGCATATCAAACAAGAGTTTCCAACATTGAGATATATCCTCTTAAATATATTGTGGACTTAAAAATAGAAAGGAAATCTTTTGACAATATAGACAAAAAGACTAATTACAAAGAAATAAAGTCAGACTATCATCAAACCCTTTGAAAGTAACATTTTTTGCTAGACAAAAATAAAATATCACTTAATATAGTCAAGAAAACAAAATATGAGCCTGGGATTATAAATTCAACCTAACTAACCTTCAGATATAAAAGCCACACACAATCTTCTATGAACATGCAGTAATTTAGGGAATATTTGTCCTGAAGCATCTATTAGATAATGAGTTCAGACAATCTAAATAATTGGAGAGTCATCAATCTAAGGACCCGTTCTAATATTGAAATATTTACCTGTAGATCTAAGATTAATCGATGGATTGTAAGAAAATCGGTATTGTATTGTAATGGCCAGTCTAACAATGTGCATTGTACAATTATTAAGCATTGGGACAGAATAAGGAAAATATATGAAAAATAGTAAACCAATTAATGTAAATGTGTGAACAGTTTTATTTCTACACAGAGAGAAACTGATTTAAGGATGTAAAACATATTAATGGCTGTACATCCTGGTTATGAAATATACAAAGGAAAATTAAACTTCTTTCATAAGCCTATTGATGACGATAATGTTAGTATTATTTTTTGGAGGCGTTTTTACATGTAGTTTAGAATACAAAGCAAATTAGTAATATTTGGTGTCACTGAAATCTGGAATAATTGACCTGGAGAAAAAGAGATAAAGATGTAAGGTAAAATTAAATAAAAACACTGTCAACTTGACTTTGAATTAGAAGTACCATTAGGAACTCATGATATACTTCAAAAATAAAGTCTACATGTCCTAGCTGTTCCAACTCAAGAGGCCAAGAAATATTGACAGATTCCATAGTGATGAGTACTACTTTTATTTAATCTATGGTCTGTAAATACAGTTTTACACAAAAAAGTACTTGACCTCTTTTAAGAAATAGCTGATCCATGTCTGTGCAGGAAATTTACTAAATGGGCTTAAAGTATATTGTCATACCACAAGCAGTGCTTCTTTCAGTGTAGTGGTGTGATGCCAAAAGACATGGAAGCCAAAATGGATAGGTTCCCACTAGTTGAAGATGGGGTCATTTCAGTGTCTAAGTAAAGAATACTGCAGTAGACTGAAAGACATCAAATGTGTTTAAATGCATGAGTGCATAATGGCACCTTTATTTTTTAAAGTCCTCACTTTTGGAAGATGGTAGGCAATTGATTACTAGTAAAGACAATGAAAGCATCAAATGTTTACTGTTTCCTATGCCACTTGTACTGCAGCTAACCAAACAATTGATAAAAGGAAGTTTCTCTTTATAGCAATATCCAGATAAAAATGAAGAAGGAATAATAGAATAAGAATATTACCATTTGCACACTAATTATTTAGGGGGTCTAGGAAATGATCATTAATGACTGATAGAGAAAAAAGGAGAGTAATTCTCCTGATGAGAATGAATATAACTATGAAATACTCTTGCAAAACAAAAAACACAAAAATCTTATCCAGCCTTACTACCAAAACAGGAAAAAGAGAGACAGAAGAATAGATTAAATAGTACTACATTGATGCAATGAGCAAAATCTTAGACTAATTATGAGATTTCATCAATTAAAAGTTGCTAGTATAAAAAATATGAAAAGTGAATTTCTATTACAAGAAACTTAAGCAGTATCTCAAGCAATTATAATCTACATTTTATTAGTAAACAAACAAAAGTTATAAAGTCAAGAGATGTAAACTCGATATTTGATAACATGGATTTACTGTTAAATTTCAATTGTTATAATGGTGTTACTATATTTAGAAAAATGGTCCTTAGGTTTTAGAGATTAATACTGAAATACTTACCCATGAAAAGAAATTATATTTCAGATTTGCTTCAAAATAATCAGGAGTATGGGGAAATGAGTTGGGTATAGATAAAACCAGATGGGTTAGGATAATTTAGGTAATTGTTGACACTGGATAATGCGTAAATAGAGTTTCACTATATTATTATTGCTACATTTGTTTATGTTTGACTTTTTCTACAGGAATTTTTTTTAAGATTCTACTTGAGAGGAGTTCAGTTCATTTATTACACTAATTTTCCTTCTATAGCCAGGACCAATTATTGATACACTTACACATCATTGAGCCATCCTGTTTTGCATGATTTTATTATATTTTAGATGGTATTTCTTTTTCTTTCAGCCAAGTTACATTGTACCTTTTACTTTCACTGCTAATTCCAATATGTACATAGAGATTTTAGATAACTGACATTAAAATCCCTTCTGCTATTACCTCTGCTCATTTCCCACCCAGACACATGCTCTTGTAAGTTAATTTAACAATTGACAGTGAGTTTGTCAGTTTGGTTGTGGACATCTGTACATTTTTAAAAAAACACAGTTTTAATAGAATAAAATGACTCCTGGTAGACCTTTAGACTCTGCTGTACATTTTCAGGCACTTAGAATTACCATGTAGTACACCTTTCACTTCTGCCACTTAAACATGCATTTTAGTTTTATTATGGTTCTGGTCTAGATTGTGATGCTCCCACTTGTACAGTTTCTAAATCAGTCAATTCAGAAATCTGGGAAACTGAAACAATTTTGCCTTTCCTTTTTAACATTGTTTCATTTCTTTTTCATTTTGAAACTGCTCTATTATGTGTCACTGTCTAATAGATGACCAGATGGTGCTATTCAAGAGCTTCAATTTGTCCTGAAATCGAACTCCAATGTAAAGAGCTTCAGGAAAATTCGTGCTAGTGAAAGTTATGTTTTAAAAATTTGCTGTTGTTACATTTACTTGACAGATATTTATAAATTCTCATCATTATTTAAAAGGAAGCAAGGGAAATCCTTTTCACTGAGTGCATTTTCCCTGTAAATTGAGGCTAACATGCAATAATGTACTGTTCATTTTGAAAGAATGATACATTTAAGTCATGAACTATAATTTATCTTTGGATATTCATGTTATATGATTTTTAGATTGAAATATTCATTGGTACAGAATGTTTTAACATATCTGAGTTTGGAGAATACTATACTTGGGATGTCAGACACAAGAAAGCTGATGCCCTTGTCACCTACCAATGATACACTGGTGTGTCTACTCCAACTCACATCTATGGCCTTATAGCCCCTCATGACCATGTAATGGAAGAGGAAAAATGCTGAATTTGGTTCATGGATGGTCAAATTGGTATGTTAATTCAAGCCGGATCTGGCTTAATGGACTGCTGCTACACTAAAGTCCTTCTTGGGGTTGACCCTGAAAGACAGTGGCAAGAGAAAATCCCCCCAATGGGCACAGATTGCAGGGCTGCCATTAGTCATCCACCTTGTATGAAAATAAAAGTGACCTGGGGTTAGAATTCATAATATTTCACTGGTTTTGACAAATAGCTTGGCTGGCTGTTCATGGACGTGGAAGGAGGAATATTTAATGATTAGACAAAAGAAAGTCTGAGTAATAGGCTTATGGATGGATGGACAGGACTGTGCACTAACTTTGATGCTCTGTGTATCACATTCTAGGGCCTGCTAGATTGCATTCTCTATAGAACAGTAAAAACAACAAAGAGACAGAATAGCATGGCTGGCAGACTTCAGTCTGCCCATGCCGTTAGCCACTCATACTCTTACACAATGGGCTCATAAACAGGGTAGACACCATGATAGGCAATGGCCTAACATAATGAGTTCCCACTCAGTAAGACTGGTCTAGCTACTTCTGCTACCAAATATTCAACATGCCAGCAACAGAGACAAAGCTGAGGCCATAATTCAGCACCATCTCCCAAGGATTCTCTTTGTGGCAAATTGATCACATTGAACCAATTCTTTTCTGGAAGAGATAACATTTCAGCTGGATTTGAGTTAACATATGTTACTAGTATAGACTTGTCTTTCCTGCTCACAGGGTCTCAGCCAGACCACTATTCTAAGGCAGCGGAGCGATTCATCAGTATGGGAGCCCATCAGGGTCACATTGAACAAAGGACCCCTTTACAGCAAAGGACAAGCAACACTGAGGATATGGACAGTGGCTACACTTGCCCTATCAACATACAACAAGTTTCTGGAAAATGGAGTTTTGAAACACTCTTAGAAGGCACAGCTAAGGTCCTTGCTTAAAAAGGCTGCCCTGAAAGGACATAGTGACATCTTCCAGGACACTATATAAACTAAATTAACATTGCGTCCTGCAGATGTTGAATAGATGAGCACAGAAAGCAAGGGGAAGAAGTTGGAGAAGTTCCACTTAGCATTATTCTCAGTGTCCCATGTGGAGTGCAAGTATGTTTTCTCTCACTGCAACTCCAGGCTCTAATGTGTATATGCAAACAGGTTTCCAGGGAGAGAATCTTTCTACCAGTGGACACAGAAAAAGTTTCACTAAACTTTAAGCTATAGTTGCCACTTGGTCACCAAGAAACCAGTAGACAAGGAATGAAGTCATTATCCTGGCTAGGTCAAATAACCTGGCCATCAGAAGTTCAGGCTGCTGTTATAAAATGGGACTAGGAGAAAGTATTTGTATAAGAAAAAACCTACATTTTCTTTATCACAATATATATCACAAAGATTTGTTATGTTTTTCCTGTGTAATGCAGGCAGTCCTCTGGGGCATTGCATGATATTGTCCTGGCTAATTTAGACACTAATCACAAGTGTAGCAGTCACAGCCTGAGAAGGAAATGTTTCCAGGGCTCAGAACTCTCAGAGGTAAGGGTATGGATAATCCACCAGTCCACAAATTTAGACCAGCAGAGGTGATGGCAGAGAGAGAAAAGAATCAGAATGACCAGTGGAGAAGAGAGATGATAAATATTGGAAAATGTGTTCAGTGGTGGATGCTAGGGTGTCTGCCTCAGACCCTCTTGTCATGACTGAGACACTTACTCCCACAACTTTTAGGAGTATGGGCAGTTGATGAATCATAGCTCACTCCTTCCCAGAAAATAGCCCTTGAACAATGGGCAGTAAATAAAAATCCACCCCCTTGTTTCAATTTAGAACATTTCTGAGGGCCAGCTTTAGAGCTACCCATAGACTCTGATGTGAACTCTTTTGTAGCAGTAACATAGCTTAACTTCTCTCCCTGCTCAATTCGCTTTCCCTCATTTCCTTGCAGGTGTTTTTTTCTGGAGCATTCTAATTAAAAAAAACTTGCATGAAAATATTCAGTTTGGAATCTGTTTCTAGGGAACCAGACCTATGACATTAAGAATTAATTATAAGTTAATTTTGGTTTTTTAGTTTACAATATTATTACTCTACCACTAGTCTTGTTTTAGACCAGGGATTTCATAGTCTATAAGGAGATACTGTGATACTATGTCCTAATTTTTGAAACATGGACCTTTGAGTGCAAATGCATATATAAGTCTGTCTTACCAAATTGGATTCATATGCTCAGTAATTCAGCTAAGAAATTGAAGGGAAATTGGGGAAGTGTTTATGTGAACTCCAGAGGATATTTTTTCCTTCAAATATTGCTAGAAGACACTGAAGACAATTGCAAAAAACCAAATGGCTATAAATCAGATGTTAAAATTACATGGTATGAAAAAATTCCTTTATTTACAGGGGATCCCCCAAGTGTCAAAGAAAACCTATTTTACATGCCATAGCATCGACTGCAATCATCCAATATCTAATCCTTAAAATATTTGACTTTTGACTTAAAGAAAATCCTGATTATGCTCCATTTTGTTGTCATGTGTTTCATTCATGCCACACTCATTAAACACTGAATGTGCTTCATGATTAAGGACAATAAGTAGCATATTTATCTCCAAATGTAAATCTTTTTAAAAAATACACTAGACAATATGACTCAAACTGTAGTTGGTGCATTATTATCAGCGTCACCTAGTAGCTTGAGGAAATGCAGAGTCCCCGCCCTAGAGCTGTGAAAATAAAATCTGCATTTTAGGAAGACATCCCTAGGTGATTATACACACATTAAAATGGATGAGCATTGTACCAGAGAAGCATTGATTCAGGGGCTTTCCTATGAGAAAGAAGGTTTTAAAATTTCAACTGAATAAAATTAGAGATTCCATGATGAGATTTCAGGCTGATCCCAAGCTAGGACACCTATATATATGCAATTTATTTCTTGAAGAGCTAGTGGAAACATTATTTCAACTGGGAGGTCTTCACTTTTCCCTAAACAGCATAAGAGCTCTTCTCCCTGTCTGTGCACTATATGAGCATAAAAATCCTATATTTTCCTTACCATAAAACACAGCACAAAAAATTGTTGCCTGTTTTCCTTTTGTAATGGACATCTACTGAATAGTAGCCGCACACCCTTTCCTGGTAACTTATTTCCCTTTCCATCTGTATGTTTGCAGCATTAGCTGCAGTGATCCTAATTTGTGTACCTCTCTCTGGCTATTGAGAATTGATCCAGTCGTAAGCATCTGTCTCAGAGTATTTTCTCTTCTCTTGGAATTTTGGGACTTAGAAAGAAAGCAGATGTTTGTCCTATCACATACAAACTGGGGGAACTGCTCGTAGCACCCAATATCTGCTGTGAAAGCGGGGAAACAGAAGTCAGTTTGCAATAGGGGATTGAGAATGCAATAGGTAGTCACAAAGAAAAACAGGAATGAAGGAAATAGAAAAGGATTTTGAGCTTTGTAATATTAACCTAGGCCTCAGTTTCATTCTAAGGTTGCTGTGCTCTTATCCTAAAGTCTTTGGAGAGCCCCACTTTGCTGACAAATTTCTCTTTTTCTTGAACTAGTTTAAATTGGGTTTCTAATACTTGCAACCAAAATGATATTAATATACTCTAAAACACTGTAAGTTTTGTGAAGACAAAATTCTTTTATGTTTTCCTCAGTGCTCTAATCACAACAGTTAGAAGAGTCCCTGGCACAGATTAGGGACCCATTAACTAACTGTTTAACGAATGGATGATATCCCATATTTGTACTGTTCACCATTAATACTTTTATGTGTTTATAATAGTGTGATTTACTTTAATTCTGCAAATTAGTTTTATAGTCTGGAACGACCCTCCATAACATGCCTGGTTTTATATCTCTGACACTTCTATTGTAGTAACATTTGGTGATTATGTCAGTCTAGCACCCTTCCTCTGCTTCAGCTAATAGGCTCCTATTTCAATGAGAAAACCATTTTATGTGATTTGTGTTGTAATGACCTTGCTCTCTCTCTGTCAGCCAGTGTTGGTCACATTACACAATGCTGTGTCCACATTGGACACAAAAGTGAGCTCAAGTATGGGTGCAGGTCTCTGGGCCCATCAAGTCCTCCTTGATAATTTTTCTGTAGGAAGTAATGGGAAAGATTCTTTTTTTCACATGACACAAATCAAGGGTAATCCATGGACACCCTTGGTCCTGTATTTAAGTAACACAATGCAATGCTAGCACTAAAGGCTCTGGTTCCAGGTGTGACTGACTAAGACCAGTCTCACGAATTGTGCCAATTAGTTCTCCTTGAGCTGCTTAGAGCTTGCATACAGCTTTGTTAACTTAAAGAGTTGTAGAAAATAAATATATTCCACACACACATTATTCCATTGCTAGTTCAAAACATTTGGCAGAATTTCTCAAAGGAAAGAGACACTCTTTTATTTAATAAAACAATGTGGGAAGAGATATGTTTGTGGAAATATAGTTTTTAGGGCATGACAGGAAGATAAGTTAATTGTTTTGAAATGGAGAATTTATTACTTTGGGGAGGGTGCCTACAGAGGAAGTGATGGGTGCAGTGGTAGAAAGGGAAGAGAGAAGATGAGAGCAGGAAAAGCATGCAGACCCAACAGGATGGCAAGAGACTGTGAACCCAGGAGAGGAGACCTTCAGTGAGAAACTCCAAAGGCAGCTATGGCTTAGAGATTTTAAGACTAAAGATGGCTAAATTTAAATTTCATACTGTATGCTAGAATATGTTTCACTGTAAATTGTCACCATTCTCCTGACCATCAAATAGAAATTCTACACAAATATCAAACGAAAATATATTGGAAACAATACAGGTAGTCAGTAATATGATTTGTTTAAAAATAATATGCAAAAGAAGTCAACTGTTAGAAAATACAATGTAAAAACGATATTAGATAGTGGCACAAGAATTAAATACCAGGGAGTACACTTAACAAGAAACTTTCAGAAGCCGTATGGATAAAACTTTAAAACTCTATCAAGGAACAATATAGGGGGGTAGGGGTTGAATATATAAAATAAAATGCCTCATTTTTATGCAAGTAATAGTTTAAAAGTGACAATTCTAGTGACTTAAACTATGAAAACATCATCCAGAACTTTACAAAGTGACCAATAGTTCACCTTGAAGAATACATATGCACAGGCCACAATAGCTGGGGGAAATTTAGCATGTTAAAGGTAAGGCAGCAAACACAGGGTACACATCAATAGAACAATGTAAGATTGAGAAACCTGGTGTTAAGTATAGCATTTTGAGAATGTATCTTGATATATATGAGAATTTAGCAAATGCACAGGTGACATTTCAAATTAGTGGTGAAAGATGGAGTATTTTATAAATGGTTTGGGATAATTGGCAAGGCTTTCTGAACATGGAGAGAGGAAACAAACAAAAAAAGAGAAAGAAAAGAAGCTTCAGATAATATGCAATTGAATATTTAATTTGTCATATTAAAATAAAAAATAAATATTATATAGAAACACAGCCATAGAAAATAAACCAGAAAGGAAATGAACTGAGGATATGTGCAAACATGTGATGACAAAAAATCTATTTCCATCATAAAGTGCTTGTTAGAAAAATGGGTAAAGAATAGGAATAAGTAAGTCACAGAAAAAAGGCATCAAAATAGTTGAGTAAACATATGAAACTATGTGACTAGGAATTCATGAATGGTACTGCATTAGAAAATCTATTGCTGTAACTTTATTGAAGATTAAAGAGAAAGGAACCACTTTCATCTCAATAGACTGGAAAAGTATTTTATAAAATTTAAGTTTCATTTATGATGAAAATATTTCATCAGAATAAAACCTAATTTAGTGGTTCTATCTAAAACCTTCAGCAAACAAATAAATTGTTATGAAACATTGGAAATATATATCCAATAAATTCAAGACCATTTGAAAGAGAACCACAAGATGGCAGGATGTAAGAACAATCAATATATGAAAACCCAAAACTCACCTATAAAACAGCAACAACTAATTCTAAAATGCAAAATATATCTCCCTTAAATGATAACAAAATTATAAAGTGTCTATGCATAAACTGAATCAGAAATTGTTAAAACACATATTAAGAAAATCATAAAGAGACACTAAAGGCATTAGAGAAAAAATAGAAATATCCTATATTCATGGATACCGAATATGGTAAAATACCAGTTCTCCAATCAGCCTGTGGATTTACAACAATTTCAATTGTTTTGGAGACTGTTCATGGAACTGGCAAGTTTATTAAAAAATTCATGTCAGCTTAGAAAGATAGGGACTTGTTCTATCAAATATCAAAATATCTTTTAAATCCAGAAAGATTGAAAAGTGAGATTTGAATGTTTCAAAGGCTATAATTAAATCTCTCACATCTTTCAGAACAATGACTTCCATATATATTGAACACATAAAGGAAAAAAATATTAAAAGTATTGGCATAATGTGAATGAAAATATCTACAATTTGAAGACAGGAAGGCCATCTTTTTTTCCAAAAAAGGGAAGAGATATGAAATAAAACATTTTTTAATTGACAGTTAAATGTGAACTTCTATGAGATGTATGAAATCATAAACACATTTAACCAAAAAAAAAAAAAATGCAAAACAGCACAACAAAAATTCAAGGTATGGATGGGAAATTTTATTTATAATACATATACCAGACAAAGGAAGAGGTCCTAGAATATACAAAGTTTCCTACATATTTATGTTTTAGAAAAAGGCATAGCATTCAAAATGATATATGGTAAAGAATGTTATGAGGTTATTCATTAGAGAGGAAATTCCAGTAGCCAATAAAATGTGCAAATATTATCAGTATAACAAATAGGAAAAGACAGATGATAACAGCAAAACGCTCTTTTATAATGAGTAGTGTATGGGGAGGTGTGGTGAAGTTGATAGCTCTATACTCCAAATGTGTGCAAATTTAAGAAGCCAGTTGGGCAGAAAACCTAATTGACTACATGGCCAAATTGCCAAAAGTCAGTCCACAGAATAATCAACTTGCCAAATTAAAAATTAAAAAAATATTTATCAGATTTCCAACAACATATATTACATGAGAATTTTTTAAGCAATTGTTTTGGATAGTTAACAAATTTATATTGTTTTCTCAACAGCTTTTAAGGAATGCCCAGTTGTGCATCAGCAACTTGCAACTATAGATAAAGTAGTTAGAACAAGGAAAGAACATGCTTCTGGGACAAAATGAAAAGAGTCAGTAAACAAAACAGCTCAGGCTGATGGTACCAGAGATCCAGGTGAGAGAGGGGCAGAGAGAAGGGGAGTTGAAAGGTATCTTTTCAGACTATGATTTCCAGCTTCTGATAAATGGAATATTTTTAGTTTCTAAACCTGTCAACTTAAATTTCACAGAAATCTGAAAAAGCTGATAAAGCTTGCTTACCTCTTCACATTGTTTTAAGTTCTACAAGCAGTTAAAATTTTTAAAGCAAATGTTGTAAATTATTTATTTGACAAAAATTGATCATTTGGCAAAATGGTTTTTAATGAATTGGCTTTGGGTGAATTGGCTAAATAAATTCCTCCACATTTGTAGGGAATAATTCATTATAGTTTAAGTGAGTGAGGTAGATCATACAGTGTGATATGCTATGTTATTTATTAAGTAAAAGCCACACTAAATAAAATGATATATTTTTTCAGGTATAGAGAATTAGATAGATATATTATTAAATAATAAGGCTTTCCCTTGCAGAGGAAAGAGACTTTGGCCCCAAGACCTAAAAATAAAACTCATTAGTATGGTACTAAGATAATTAAAGATGAGTTAAATTTGCATTTATATGTAACAGAAAATTTAATTTATATCTTCCTTTTCTCTTGGGGTTTTGGCTAAGGCCTCAGGCTGAGAACTCTGCTAACATCCCAAATATTCTAAAGAATGGTTTTAAGCCACAAGGCTTACTGAGATAGCATAATTAGAACATGTGGCCTTTGGCCCATACCCAACTGCAGTTGAAAAAAATGAAGCATTTAGGAGGGCAATGTCTATAAACAGACTTTCTGTCCAAAACAGTTGTGTTGTGCACACCCTCTCCTTTTTTAGGGAATGAGTGAGAGTTTCCCTACATATAAATTAAGCCAAGTGAGAGGGCTCCCGGGGACCTTCTGCTCCCTTGGGAGTATGCTGATCCAGAGTGATAGAATCCGGACAGGAGTACCACCTTTTTGGATAAGCCCACCCACCATCTCAGAGAGACCTAGGTTTTTCATCTTACCTAGGCTACAAGCATTCTCCAGAGGACATGTCAGCAAACCACAAGCCCACCTTTTCCCTGACCCTTCCACTCAAAAAGCCTGCCAAAAACTGGGTTATAAAAAGCCTTTTAGCCTGTAAGAGACACCTTCTTTGTTCTGCTGGCCAGAACAGAGGGGTCCCTCTCAGGTTTAGTAATAAATCTGCTTGTACTGTTGGTTCTCATCCCCTTTTCCTTTCATCTGGTGCCGAAACCCAGGAGCAGGAGCTCTTTTGCAGCCTAGGAAGCAGTGGGCAGCGACAGCTTGTCCTGGGCTAATGCCTAGATCCTGAGAGCCTCCTGTGTCTTGCCCCAAGATAAATTTGATCCAGTCCCCTTTTCCCTTCTTCACCCTTTCCCTTTCTCTCTGTTCTCCAGTTGAGAACACTGTTAGGGGACCTCCTGCACTCTGACTAGAGAGAGACAGGCTTCCTTTCAGTGTGCAGGAAAATCTCATCCGGTTCCAGGTGCCTATGGACTCTGGTTGGGAAGCCAATCACAGGGAGATGTCCTAGTGGCCTGTTTCCCAAACCTTGGCCACCCTTTCTCACCCTCCCTGGATAGGCAATTCTCCCTCAAAAACATTGGGAGACACCCTTCTCAGCTCTCTCCTATGTAATCTTTACCAATTGGGATTAAAAGGAGACATTAAACCCACCCCCCCAAAAAAGAAAATTGATCTTTTACTCCACTTCTGTGAGGCCCAATACAAACTTGATAATGGGTCACACTGGCCAGCTGAGGGCAATTTCAACTTACACATTCTCCAAGATCTTAATAACTTCCTTCAGAGGACTGATAAATGGTCAGAGGTTCCCTAAATCCAAGTCGCCTTCACCCACCACGAGCACCCTCCCTTTGTTCTTCCCGCTCCTTTTTTTCAAATCCTTCTCTCCAATGACCTTTTGTCCCTTTTGCACTGTATTCCTTCTATTGTCATGTCTGCTCTATTTGATTTATTTTCCAATTAGAGGGAAACAGAGACTTTTACTCTGATGGGATTGTTCTCTGATGGGATCTGCAGTTCCCACTTAACTCTGACCTTCCACTGAGAACCTACCTCTTGGGCCTAGCCTGCAAGCCTGTCTGAGCAACAGAGCTTAGGGCCAAACTGCCTGCCTCAGCCCAGGCAACTGGAGAGGATCTTTCCTAACTAGTCTGGCAGTCTCCCCAGGGACCTTAAGTTCCTATTGTCCCTGGACAGGCTTCCAGATCTCTGGGAGGCCTGCCTGGCCAGAACACTCCCTTTATACTTTTTGCTGACTCTAAGAGCTCAGGTGAGAGCTAAATAAAAACCCTCGAAAGTTCTCCTCACTGAACAAAAATCCCTACCCTTACCCTGACAACAACATGCCTTTGCTCCTGTCTTCCCTCCTCTGTTGACTAACTTGGCCTGGCTGGTGATCCTTCCCCTTGCCATCCTCCTCCTCCCTCCCAACAGCCTCAGCAAAGTCCAGATGCCTCCCCACCATCGGCTTCCCCCGAGCACCCCTCCCCCTCCTCCTTTCTGCCGGTGGGTCTGCCTCTTCTAATCCAGTCCCCCTCCGGACCCGCCCTTTCCCCCCCAGCCTCAGACATGCTTTTCCACTCTCACTTCCCTCCCAATACCTCTCCAGACTGCTTCTCACCCTATCCTACCCCTCTGTGAGGTAGCAGGCATTGAAAGTCCCACTGTGTTCACATCTCTTTTTCAAGTAATGATCTGGAGTGTATTGGACAAAAGATCAGGAAATAGTTCCTCCATGTTACTCAAATGTATGACCTCACTTGGGGGACGTTTACTTCATCTTCTCATCCACTTTCATGGAAGGTGAAAGGGAATGCATTTGGCGTACAGCCAAAAATCATGCTGATGAGTTGCCCCACCAGCACCCTGTTAATAATGCTCTGGCAGCTTGCGTGGTCCTCAGGGCTGAGCCCCAAAACCCCAAGTGACCCTGGTAGGGCAAATCATGATCACATGATCACTTGCCTCCTGGCAGGGATGGAAATAAATAAAAATAAACGGGTCAACTACGAGTGCCTTAGGGAAATTACGCAGGGGGCAAATGAAAATTCAGCCCTCTACGAAGTGCCTTTCAGAGGTACACAAACATCAGCCCTAACTCCCCTGGGGACCTTATTCTCCTACACCTCCACTTCGTTTCCCAGTTTCACTCAGGTATTCATAAAAAGCTCCAAAAATTAGAAAATGGACACCAAACACCCCAAAAAGAGCTTTTAGACCTTGTCTTTAATGTTTTCAACAACTGGGATGAGGCACAAAAAACTCAGAAAGTGAAACAGGCTAAAGTCCAGTATCAGATTCTGGCCTCCCTAGTTCGACCTTCCACTGACAAGCCTGAAAAAAGCTCCATCCTACACCTGTCGAGCAACTGTTTTAACTGTGGCAATCCAGGTCACTGGGGAAAACCTTGCCCTAACTCCAGGCCTCCTGCAAAACCATGTTCAAACTGCAGACAGTGGGGTCATGGGAATATGGATTTCCCTCTAGGGAAGTCAGCCCCTGCCTTGAGTTCTCTCCCCTCCAGGCCACCACACACATCTAGAGAGGACCGGGCAGCCCTCATGGCCTTGTCTTCAGTGACTGATTGACAGGGCCTGGATCCCAATGCCACCTCCATGAGGACAACAGCAAATCCACGGGTAACAGTGGTGGTGGCCGGAAGTCAGGCTTCTTTTCAGGTCAACATGTGGGCCAGCCTCTCTGTGCTTACTGAATATTCAGGGCCTTTGCTCCCCTCCTCTATCTCAGTTGTTGGGATGAAAGGCTAAATAGAAACACTAGCCCAAACCCCTCCTTTATATTGTTCCTTTGCCCATATTACTTTGACTCACTCCTTTCTGGTAATCCCCCCTGCCCCACACCCCTTCTGGGAAGAGATATCCTCCATTGCATAGGGGCAGGGCAGGCAACCTTGACTGACATGCTCCCAGAGGGAAGCTGCTATCCTGGGAAGGAATCAGAGCAGTAAATTTCTTGTGTTAAATGAATTTTGCAGAATTATCTGAAGGACTGATAAGAGAAGAAGCTTAAAATCTCATCAAAGATGAACATTTTGTGACCACTTTACAAGTTCATATCCCTAGCCCTTCATCACATTCCTGAAACATCCTTAAAAGGGGAACCCCCAAACTTTCAGCATGCACCTCTCTCTCTGAGGTCACCTGCACTTTCTAAGTGCATAGCCTTAAATCTAAGCTTATTTTGTGTCCTGTGAATTTGCCTTAATGACCATCAGGCTGGAGACCCTATGACCAAAGAAATGTGGGTTACACTCCATTTGTGGCCAAATATGGCTGGAGAGAAACATGAGTTAAATCTCCATTTGCAAGCTGGGTCCTACCAAACTGCTGCCAACCCTTATGGGAATTATAGCCTAAAATAACTGTGGTCATTACTTTTCAATCTATATGTATGTCTAAATGTGTAAATGGAAGGTATTTTTCTACCTCTGGATGGTACCGGTAAAAATTAATTGATTTAAAGACAAGCACTTGTAAAAATTGGGCATCCCAAAACTTCCAGAAATTCTGATAGAGGATACTCAGCATTGTTGCTAATTTCTGTTTAACTAAAATAGACATGTCCTTACAGTTATCAGCTGCATGGGTTTACTTAAAGTCATTTAAGTTGATGTTATCTGTTAAATCTTTCAAAAAATTGTTTAAATAGAGGCTTGACTTTGTCTAATGTTTGGTAAAGGTTTTGTGAGTAATCTAGCATGGTTGTTAGGAACAAGTGAAGCAAATAAGTGTAGTAAGTAAACTTCTTAATAATAATTGTGTGTTATAGTATGTATATGTAAAAACAACTTGAGAATCTTGGTGGTAACCTGAGACCTTAAAGTTTTGCTAAGTAATATATCAAATTAACAAATTAAGTCACTCTCAAATAAGATAAAATAATGAAACATTAATTATTGAATCCACTTTTGGCTTCCTTGTTGTGGAAAGGCTAAAAACAGATTTGGGTTTATTAGTAAACATATTTTGTTCTTTATGAGGGATTGTGCTGGAAGCACGTTTCTAGAAATTATGAAATATGTTCATATATTTGCAATCTAAAGAATGTTAGTGTAACATTTTAGAGTAGCTTACTTCTCAGTGTTCACTAAAAATTAAAGTTACTAACGGTTTTAAATTCTAATTAAAACTACTTGAAATAATAAAACATCTCTGCATGAAAGAAAAGATGTGTGTTTTGATAAGAGAAGGTATAAGGAATGGAAATTCATATTATTGAGGGTAAAAGAAGGTAACTTTGTTCCAAAGTACAGCTGTTTATTTAAAGGAGAACTCTGAATGTAAAAAGAAAGTTGTAGAAAGTTGTGGAAGAATTTGATATGGTCATTCTATGTGATATTAAAGTAAATGAGTCTTGATATGAAGTACACAGCAAAATTAGAATTTTGTCTTCTGTTTGTTAAAAGGACAAAGTTTTCTTGAACTATTAGTCTTCTCTTAATATTGAAAAATTGTGAAGGGTTTTTATAATTGTTTTATCAAAATGATTTCTCATGCTTAAGGTCTCAATGAGTTGTCTAAGTATTTAAGAAAATGATATCTTAATATTAAAAGAGTTAAAAGCTAAGTTTTGATATGGTACAGAAATATCCAAATTCCTCATATCAACTGCCTTATAGTAAGCTCTCATCAGATCTTTTACCATTCCTATTTCTAAGTCTTTTGTCATTTACAGTTACTGTTTTACTCCTGAACTAGTAAAGAACTAGATTCAAGCACAGCAAAAATTAGTTACATAAAATTAAGTAAACTGAGGAAGGTGATTTTAATTTTTATGCAAATGTCACAAATCTCTTAAACAGAAAAACAAGCGTCTGCTTTAACCTTTTTCTCTTAAGCTAGCTTGCAGCACTTTAGTAAATTATACCTTTAAAGCAGAATTTAAACATTTTTCTTTCTCTCTACCTGATTGCTCCAGAATTTAGAACTCTCAGTGACTATTTTCATATTTTATGGCAATATTTTATTTGCATAAATTCAATAAGAATCTGCTCTCCTTGTGACAGGAACAATTGAAAACACTAGTTATTACCAAAGCTTTGACTGGAATGTCATAGTTGAGACACATGCATAAACTCAAATATGAACAGACAGCTTTAAGGAACTGAGAATGACTTTATGGCACCAACAGAGCCCCTTGGGAGAATTGACCTGGTACCTTGCTTACAGGGTTTCCAGCAGCTTTACCAGGTGAGTAAGGAAGGTCACTTCCTGGCAGGTGCAGGAAACCCAGAATATTTTGGGGACCTCGAGAAGAGTTTACCCAAACCTACTAGTAACTGAAGGCAAAACCTGATAGCCAGTCTGCCTTGGCTTTCTGGCTTTGAGAGGCCTTTAAAAGATCAATCTGAAATTCCTTATAAAAAGTTCCAGCAAAGCACATTTAAAAGAACCTGTGCAATCAATGGCTGTTCTTGTTGCACTTATGTAAATAATCAGGCCAAATGTTTTAAAGCTAAACTTACTTTATATTAATAAAAATGAGGGTAATTTTAAAGAGAAAAAAGAGTTGTGTTTCAATAGTGCAGCCTTATCACTCTTAGATACTAATACTGTTCATTGTAAAATAGGCTACATCCTGGATTCTGGTTTCTTCAAAATATATGGCTGAAACTCCCCAAATGTTTCAATTTTCTCCAATCATTTCAATTAGAATTTTACTATTTCCAGTCTTTACATTCAGCCATTCATTCTTAACAACCTTGTCAAGTTTGTTTCCTCCAGAACAAAAAATGCAACTCCAGATGTTGCTCGGACGAGGATTTCAATCCACCCTAACACTGATGAAGATGCACATCAGCAACCTGCAACTTAAATGCATCCTACTTTTATGTGCCCATGTCCATGTCAGCCTCGGCTAAAATGGCTCTATTATCCCTCCTCTGCCTGACAAACAGCAAGGAACTGCTGGACCCACCGGCAGGAACAATGCCCCTACTCAGCAGGCAGCAGTCACAGAAGAGTGCCCAACACTCACTTTTCCTTGAAAGATTTCAAGGGACCACATTTCTTGAGGGGTTAATGAAGTGGGGCAGAGACATGGGGCAAACATTAAGATTAACTTTTCCTGCCTATGATGAAAAATGCTGAGATATAAATAGTATCGTAAGAACAGGAGGGACTCCATCTTAAGGCTAAGATTCCATTTTAAAAAGCAAAGAGAAGTAAGATTCCGAAAGTATTATATTCTCTGGTAATCAGACAATAGCCCATCAGCCTATATTAAGGCAGGTCACGCATTCTCAACTGATATGTCCCCACTTCTTTGGCTAAGCACTACAAAAGGACCTCCAATTTCTCAACCTTGCCCCTGGTTGCCTGCTCCAGTATGTCAATGACCCCTTGCTTTGCAGCCCCTCAAAAAATGACTGTGTATTTCACACTATCTCCCTCCTTAGATTTCTTGGAAATAGGGATACCATGTCTCAGAACAGAAAGCTCAACTAGTACAGCAAAAGGTCACTTACCTTGGTCTTGACCTCACTTCTACTGCTCACTGCATACCCACCTTCCAAAAACAACCTATTAAAATTCTCCCTTTTCCCACCACAAAGTGAGATCTTCTTTCCTTCTTAGGGTTTCTTAGCTATTTTAGACTCTGGATCCAAAATTTCTCACTCATTGCAAAACCCCTTTATGAGGACTTCCATGGAGATCCCCAAGAAAGGGTACCAGAGACAAACTGAATTACTGCTTCTTTCTGGGCCCTTAAGTGAGCACACCTCAAGACACCTGCTTTGACTCTACCTAACCCTAACAAAACTTTCTTTTCTTAACCAGCAAAAAGGGACAAGCATTAGGACTACTCACACAATCAGCTGGGGACTCCCTCCAGCCTGTTCCCTATTTGTCCAAAAATTTTGACCGTGTGATAAAAGGTTAGCCTCTCTGCTTACAGTTCCTAGCATCAGTGCACTCCTTACCCCAGAAGCAAAAAAAAATTGCCTTCCACCAGCCCCTATAAAACTCCTCACATACCTTCTCTGACCTTCTGAGCTGCTGGACTCTAACCCTTCTCTCTCCAGACCAAGTCCAAGTCCTACATTCTCAGATCCTACAACCCTTGGTTATCTTCTAGTTCTCCTGGCCCTATTTCGCTTTATCACCCTCCTCTTCCTTCCATTCTTAAGTGACATATTCCAAAGATTTTTTTTTTTTAATGTCTGTCAAAACTTGATTTGGAGAGACATTGATGAACTGAGAAATGGAAAGATAGTGAGTAAACAAAAGAGAAAAATGATAAAGGGATATACATTTGTATTTTTATTTATTCATTTATTTTTTACTTTTCCTGATTTTATTCATATTTTTAAATTTTTTTTCAATTTTTTTAATTTTTAATTTTTTATAATTTATTTTAGTATCATTAATCTACAATTACACGTGCAATATTATGGTTATTAAACTACCCCCTTCATCAGGTCCCCCCCACCAACCCCATTACAGCTACTGTCCATCAGTGTAGTGAGATGCTATAGAATCACTACTTGTCTTCTCTGAGTTGTACAGCCCTCCCCGTGCCTCCCCTACATTATGTCTGCAAATCATAATGCCCCTTTTCCCCTCTTATCCATCCCTTCCCACCCATCTTCCCCAGTACCTTTCCCTTTGGTAACTATTAGTCCATTCTTGGGTTCTGTGAGTCTGCTGCTGCTTTGTTCCTTCAGTTTCTTTCTTTGTTCTTATACTCCACATATGAGTGAAGTCATCTAATACTTGTCTTTTTCGGCTTGGCTTATTTCACTGGGCATAATACCCTCTAGCTCCATCCATGTTGTTGCAAATGGTAGGATTTGTTTTCTTCTTATGGCTGAATAATATTCCATTGTGTATATGTACCATATCTTCTTTATCCATTCATCTACTGATGGACACCTAGGTTGCTTCCATTTCTTGGCTATTGTAAATAGTGTTGCCATAAACATAGGGGTGCATATCTCTTTTACAAACTGGGCTGCTGCATTCTCAGGGTAAATTCCTAAGAGTGGAATTCCTGGGTCAAATGGTATTTCTATTTTGAGTTTCTGAGGAACCTCCATACTGCTTTCCACAATGGTTGAACTAATTTGCATTCCCACAAGCAGTGTAGGAGGGTTCCCTTTTCTCCACATCCTCGCCAACATTTGTTGTTGTTTGTGTTTTGGATGTTGGCCATCCTCACTGGTGTGAGGTGATATCTCATTGTGGTTTTAATCTGCATTTCTTTGATGATTAGCGATGTGGAGCATCTTTTCATGTGCCTGTTGGCCATCTGAATTTCTTCTTTGGAGAAGTGTCTACTCATGTCCTCTGCCCATTTCTTGATTGGATTATTTGCTTTTTGTTTCTTGAGGTGCATGAGTTCTTTATATACTTTGGATGTCAACCCCTTATCAGATATGTCATTTATGAATATATTCTCCCATACTGTAGAATGTCTTTTTGTTCTACTGATGGTGTCATGTTCGTTGCTCTACAGAAGGTTTTCAGGTTGAAATAGTCGCACTTGTTCATTTTTGCTTTTGTTTCCCTTGCCCAGGGAGATACTGTTCATGAAGAAGTCGCTCATGTTTATGTCCAAGAGATTTTTGCCTATGTTTTTTTCTAAGAGTTTTATGGTTTCATGACTTACATTCAGGTCTTTGATCCACCTTGAGTTTACCTTTGTGTATGGGGCTAGACAGTAGTCCAGTTTCATTCTCTTACCTGGAGCTGTCCAGTTCTTCCAACACCAGCTGCTGAAGAGGCTGTCATCTCCCCATTGTATATCCAAGGCTCCTTTATCAAATATTAATTGACTGTATATGTTTGGGTTAACGTTTGGATTTTCTATTCTGTTCCACTAGTCTGTGGGTCTGTTTTTGTGCCAATACCAAATTGTCTTGATTATTGTGGCTTTGTAGTAGAGCTTGAAGTCAGGGAGCATAATTCGCCCTGTTTTACTCCTCCTTCTCAGGATTGATTTGGCTATTTGGGTTCTTTTGTGGTGCCATATGAATTTTAGAATTATTTGTTCCAGTTCATTGAAGAAAGCTGTTTGTAGTTTGATAGGGATTGCATTGAATTTATAGATTGCTTTAGGAAGTATAGCCATTTGACAATATTTATTCTTCCTAGCCAAGAGCATGGGATGAATTTCCATTTCTTAGTGTCCTCTTTAATTTCTCTTAGGAGTGTCTTGTAGTTTTCAGAGTACAGGTTTTTCACTTCCTTCATTAGGTTTATTCCTAGGTATTTTATTCTTTTTGATGCAATTGTGAATGGAATTATTTTTCTGATTTCTCTTTCTGTTAATTCATCATTAGTGTATAGGAAAGCAACAGATTTCTGTGTGTTAATTTTGTATCCTGCAACTTTGCTGAATTTAGATATTAGTTCTAGTAGTTTTGAAATGGAGTCTTTAGGGTTTTTTATGTACAGTATCATGCCATCTGCAAATAGTGACAATTTGACTTCTTCTTTACCAATCTGGATGCCTTGGATGTCTTAGTTTTGTTTGATTGCCGTGGCTAGAACCTCCAGTACTATGTTAAATAACAGTGCAGAGAGTGGGCATCCCTGTCTTGTTCCCGACCTTAGATGAAAACTTTCAGCTTGTCGCTGTTAAGTATGATGTTAGCTGTGGGTTTGTCATATATGGCCTTTATGATGTTGAGGTACTTACTATCTATACCCATTTTGTTGATAGATTTAATCAGGAATGGATGCTGAATTTTGTGAAATGGTTTTTCCGCATCTACGGAGATGATCAAATGATTTTCATTCTTCTTTTTGTTGATGTGGTGGATGATGTAGATGGATTTTCGAATGTTGTACCGTCCTTGCATCCCTGGGATGAATCCCACTTGATCATGGTGTATGATCCTCTTGATGTGTTTTTGAACTTGGTTTGTTAATATTTTGTTGAGTATTTTTGTGTCTATGTTGATCAGGGATATTGGTCTGTAATTTTCTTTTTTGGTGAGATCTTTGCCAAGTTTTGGTATTAGGTTGATGCTGGCTTCATAGAATGAGTTTGGAAGTATTCCCTCCTCTTCTATTTTTTGGAAAACTTTAATGAGAATGGGTGTTATTTCTCTCTATATGTCTGGTAGAATTCAGAGGTGAATCCATCTGGTCCGGGGGTTTTGTTATTGGGTAGTTTTTTGATTACTGATTCTATTTCGTTGCTGGTGATTGGCCTGTTTAGTTTTTCTGTTTCTTGCTCAGTCTTGGGAGGTTGTATTTTTCTAAGAAGTTGTTCATTTCTTCTATGTTTCCCAGCTTGTTAGCATATAGATTCTCATAATATTCTCTTATAATTTTTTGTATATCTGTGGGGTGCGTCGTGATTTTCCCTTTCTCGTTTCTGATTCTGTTTATGTGTGTAGATTCTCTTTTTCTCTTAATGAGTCTGGCTAGGGGTTTATCTATTTTGTTTATATTTTCAAAGAACCAGCTCTTGGTTTCTTTCAGTTTTCTATTGTTTTATTCTTCTCCATTTTATTTATTTATTCTCTGATCTTTATTATGTGCCTCCTTCTGGTGACTTTGGGCCTCATTTGTTCTTCTTTTTCCAATTTCAGTAATTGTGTCATTAGACTATTAATTTGGGAATGTTCTTCCTTCTTTAAATAGGCCTGGATTGCAATATACTTTCCTCTTAGAACTGCCTTTGCTGCATTCCATAGAAGTTGTGGCTTTGTGTTGTTGTTGTCATTAGTCTCCGTATATTCTTTGATTTCTGTTTTGATTTGGAAGTTAACGCATTGATTAATTAGGAGAATGTTGTTAAGTCTCCATGTATTTGTGAGTCTTTTTGATTTCTTTCTAAAATTTACTTCTAGTTTTATACCTTTGTGATCTGAGAAGTTGGTTTGTAGGATTTCAATATTTTTGAATTTACTGAGCTTCTTTTTGTGGCCTAGTATGTGATCTATTCTGGAAAATGTTCCATGTGCACTTGAGAAGAATGTGTATCCTGCTGCTTTTGGGTGCATAGTTCTGTAGATGCCTGTTAGGTCCATCTGTTCTGCTGTGTTGTTTAGTGCCTCTGTGTCTTTACTTATTTTCTCTCTTGTTGATCCGTCCTTTGGAGTGAGTGGTGTGTTGAAGTCTCCTAAAATGAATGCATTGCTGTCTATTTCCTCCTTTAATTCTATTAGTATTTGTCTCACATATGCTGGCACTCCTGTGTTGGGTGCATATATATTTATAATGGTTATATCTTCTTGTTGGACTGACCCCTTTATCATTATGTAATGTCCTTTATCTCTTGCTGCTTTCTTTGTTTTGACGTCTATTTTGTCTGATACATGTACTGCCACACCTGCTTTTTTCTCTTTGTTGTTTGCATGAAATATCTTTTTCCATCCCTTCACTTTTAGTCTGTGTATATCTTTGGGTTTGAGGTGAGTCTCTTGTAAGCAGCATTTAGATGGGTCTTGCTTTTTTATCCATTCTGTTACTCTGTGTCTTTTGATTGGTTCATTCAGTCCATTTACATTTAGGGTGATTATTGATTGATATGTACTTATTGCCATTGCTGTCTTTAGAATCGTGGTTACCAAGGGTTCAAGGGTTGATTCTTTACTATCTAACAATCTAACTTCACTTACTTGTTAAGTTATTGTAAACACCATCTCATGTTTCTTTATTTCTCTCCCTTCTTATTCTTCCTCCTCTATTCTTTAGATACTAGGTGTTTTTTTCTTTGCCTTTAGTTAGTATTTGGATGGTCTGCTTTCTGTGCTATGATTTTATTTTCTCTGGTGACATCTTTTAGCCTTAGGTGTGCTTCCCTCTAGAGCAGTGTGTTTAAGATATCCTGTAGTGGTGGTTTATGAGAGGCAAACTGTTTCAACTTTCATTTATCTGGAAATTGTTTAAAACCTCCATCATATTTAAATGATAATCGTGCTGGATACAATATTCTTAGTTCGAAGCTCTTCTGTTTCATTATGTTTAATATATCATGCCATTCTCTTCTGGTCTGTAAGGTTTCTTTTGAGAAGTCTGATGATAGTCTGATGGGTTTTCCTTTGTAGGTGATCTTTTTTCTCTCTCTCACTGCCTTTAATACTCTGTCTTAATCTTTGATCTTTACCTTTTTAATTATTGTGTGTCTTGGTGGTGTCTTCCTTGGGTCCCTTGTGTTGGGAGATCTGTGGGCTTTCGTGGACTGCGAGACTCTTTCCTTCCCCAGTGTGGGAAAGTTTTCAGCAATTATTTCTTCAAAGACACTTTCTATCCCTTTTTCTCTTTCTTCTTCCTCTGGTACTCCTATAATGCGAATATTGTTCCGTTTGGATTGGTCACAGTTCTCTTAATATTCTTTCATTCTTAGTGGTCCTTTCATCT
The DNA here is from genome assembly GCA_032199065.1 of Smutsia gigantea. Taxonomy (NCBI): domain Eukaryota; kingdom Metazoa; phylum Chordata; class Mammalia; order Pholidota; family Manidae; genus Smutsia; species Smutsia gigantea. Next base: position 509,591 of record JAVSCE010016793.1, read on the forward strand.
CTCTCTGCCTCAGCTTCTCTGTATTCCTGTTCTCTGATTTCTATTCCATTAACAGTCTCTTGCATCTCATCCAGTCTGCTGTTAAGCCTGTCGATGTCTTGTCTGATTTCCGTGTTGTCTTTCCTCACTTCCCTCACTTCCTCCCTCAGCTCTTGCATATTTCTCTGTAGATCCATCAGCATGGTTTGACTTTTATTCATAATTCTTTTTCAGGAAGACAGGGCATTTCCATCCCTTCAGGCTCCCTCTCTGGGGTCGTCTGGTTGATCTCAGTCTGGAACATATTCCTCTGTCTTTTCATGGGTATAGAAGTGGTTGCTGTTAGTTGCCACATATGTCAGCTGGGCTCCTTAAGACTTAAGAAAAAAAAAAGAAAGAGAAGAAAAAACAAAACAAAACAAAAAGTAAAACAAAACAACAAAAAGAAAAACACAAAACAAAAGAAATCCCACCTGGAGTAGATTCTGTCAGATGCTGTAGGTGGCGCTGTTGGTCCACTACTCCGCAGCCGTGGCCACGCTGCTCCGCAGGTCCCTTTATAGCTCTGGCCGGGGTGGGAACGAATGGGATGCTGTTGATATCTGTAAGAAGTCTAAGGGTTGTCACCCTTTCCTAGTCGCCAGCTAAGGGGTCTGAAACTCGCCAGGACTCCCAGCCTGCTGGCCTGAGTGTGCCAGGGTGATGTGGCTCCTCTGCTGGGCTCCTGTCTCTTTAAGACCGCTGAGAAAAGCACGTGCTTTTCTTTTTTTTTTTCCTTCCTGGGAGCCGGCTTCAAGCACCCTGGTGCATTCCCTGCCCAGATCCTGCACTCTCTGTCTCTCCAGTCTCCACTACACCATGCTATGTGTCAGCGCTCCCCACCCAGGTCACTGGGGCTGGTTATTTCACAGGGTTACTTCCACTCCCTCCCAGCTCTGAATCCTCTCCTCCCGCCTGTGCGCTGGGGTTCGTGAGTGTTTGCATCCCGCCGGTTCGGGGTTCCGTATCTTACCCACCTCACAGGGTGCCATGTCCTCTCAGGTATAGCTGCATGCTGTGTGCTTTCCTGTGTATTCTGGTCTCTCTTTTAGGAATAGTTGTATTTGCTGTATTTTCATAGATATATATAGTTTTGGGAGGAAATTTCTGCCACCCTGCTCATGCTGCCATCTTTCTGGAAGTCTCCAAAGATTTTTATAGGATCAAATAGCAGCCATCTCCTGGGCAACTACTCCAGAACACATCCGAACAGCCTTCCTGCTTCAAAATATCATAAAATCCCCTTCATCACCCTTCTCAGCACAAAGTAGCCACAAAAATAATGGAGACCCATCTTTCTGTACCCTCTTAGAGCTAGGAGTGACAGAATCTGGACAGGAATATCACCTTTTTTGGATAAGCGCATTCACCATCTTAGAATGACCGAGGTTTCATACTATCTAGGCTAAAAGCATTCTCCAGAGGACATGTCAGCAAGACAGAAGCCCACCATTCCCTGAAGCCTCCCATCAATTACACATAACAGTAACCCTCATCCTAAACCTAACCTGAGCCCTAACATTGAAAACTAAACCTAACTCTCACCGTAACTATATACTCACCCTGGACCTAATGCTAACCTTAACCTTAACACTAAACCTATGCAAAATTCTGTCCCTAACCATCAACCACACTCACAGGGAACCATAATCCTAAACCTATATCTAAGACTAACTCACAGTTTAAATGAAAAACCTAATTCTAACCCAAACCATAACTTCATGTTAAAACTAACCTTACATCTGAAACTTACCCTACCTAGACCTGAACCCCTACACCCTCACGCACACCTATCAGTAACCCTGAACTTAAACCTAGCCCAAACCTTAAAATTAAAACCTAACCCTAACTCTCAACACAACCATATCCTCACCCTATAACTAAACTTAACCTAAAAGTAACCCTAATCTTAAGACCTCACCCTCAACCTCACTCAAACCTCTGTGTTACTGTCAAGCAAAACTTTATCCTAAACCTAACCCAATCCCTTCACCCTAATAAAACGGAAAACATAACTTAATCCTAAATCTAATGCTAACCCTAACCCTAGCTGTAATGCTATGACAAACCCCAACCCTCAACCTCAACCTCAATCTCAAAGAACCATAATCCTTAATGTAACAATAATGGTAACCCTAAGTCTACATGCTAATTCTAACTCAAACCTGCACCATAACTTCTGCCTAAACTAAACTCTACACCCAACAGTAAACATAACTGGATGCCTAAACACCTGCCCACACCCTCATCTTCACACACACTTACCATAACCATAAACCTACACTTAGCCCTAACCCTAAAATTAAACACTAACCATGACTCTCAACATAACTATATCTGCACCCTACACTTATCTTTAACAGTAAACCTATCCCAAACCCTCAATCTAAACCTAACATTAATCCTAACATTGTAAAATAAACCTAACTCTAAACATAACCGTATACAAACTCAGTACCTAAAGGTAACCTTAGCCCTAACCCTGTCCGTGCACAAAACTCGGTAACTAAAAATCATCAACACTCACAGGGAATCGTGACTAACCATAACTTCATCCTAAACCTAACCCTAACCCTAATCCTATGGGTACACCTACCTCCTCACCCTCTTCTTCACCAATACTTTATCATAAACCTAAACCTAATCCTAACCCAAATCCTGACACTGAAAACTAAACCTAACTCTAACCATCACCATATCCTCACCCTTGTCCTAACGCTAACCTTAGCCCTAACTGGAACCCTACTCCTAAACCTGAACCACGCCCTCACCCACACTCTCAGGGAACGATAATCCAAACCATAAATCAAACACTTACCTTCACCACAAAACCAAATCCTAACTCTAACCCTAACCATAACTTCATCTTAAACTTTAACTTACACCTAGAAATTACCATAGACAGACCCAAACTCCTACGCCCTCACTGTCATCTCTACCGACACCTAACCATAACCATGAACATAAACCTAGCACTAACCCTAACATTAAAGCCTAACCTAAACTCTCACCATAAGTGTATCTACAATCTACACATAACCCTAAAATTAACCCTAACCCTCACCCTGGCCACTAACCCTAAACCCTCACCACACCCTCACCTTCACTCCCAGCTAATGGGGAACTTTAATTCTCAACCTAACCCTAACCCTAACACTGAAAACCAAACATAAGTCTATCCATAACCGTATCCTTGCCCTGCACGTAATCCTTAGCAGAGCCCTAACCCTAACCTAGAGTGTAACAGTTCACCATCACTCACAAGGAAAAGTAACCATAACACTATATATAATGATAACCCTCATGCTAAACCCTAATCCTTACTCATACCCTAACCATAACTTCATACTAAACCTACCATTACATGGAACCGTAACCCTAACTCTACACGTGCATGTAACCTGTCACCCTCACTTTCGCCCACACCCAACCAAGCCAGTAAACCTACACTTAGTGATAATCCTAACCTTAAACCATAACCCTAACTCTCACTATAACCATATCCTCACCCTACACCTAAACCGAAACCTAACCCTAATCCTAACCCTAACCCTATGCAATCACCCTCACCCTCACTCACAGGGAACGATAACCCAAAACCTAACTCCAAACCCTATCACTTGGCCAAAACCTTAATCTTAGCCCTAACACTCACCATATCTTCTTCCTAAACTAAACCCAACACCTAAACTTAACCCTGCCCAGATGCCTATACTCTCGCCCTCACACTCATGTTCTCCCACACCTAACCATAACCCGAAAATTAATTCTAGCCCTTACCCTAACGTTAAACCCTAACCTTAACCCTCACCATAACCATATCCACACACTGTGCTTAACCCTTAGCCTAAACCTTGCCCTAACACTGGTCACTCACCTTAATCCCAAAACTCCACCTCACCTCACTACACCTAACGGGAACCCTAATCTTGAACTGAACCCCAACCCTAACACTAAACCCGAAACCTAACTCTAACCATAACCAAATCCTCACCCTGAACCTAATACTAACCTTAGCCCTAACCCTAACATTACCTTAGTGATATGCCTAAACCCTCCTCCTCACCCTCACTCATATAGAACTGCAACCCTAAACTTAACTATAACGCTAACCCTCACTCTAAAACATAATCCTGACTGTAAACCTCATCATAACTTCTTCCTCAACCTAACCCTACACCTTAACCCAACTTTACCCATACCCCTAAACCCTCACCCTCACACTTGATTTCACAAGCACCTAATCGGAAGCATAAACGTAAACCTAAACCTAGCCATAACCCTAACATTAAAGTCTATCCCTGACTCTCACTGTAACTGTATCTGTAATCTACACTTAACCCTAAACCTAACACTAACCCTCACCCTGTCCACTAAGTCTAAACCCTCACCTCAACCTCACCTTCACTCACACCTAATCCTCAACCTAATCCTAGCAATGAAAACAAAAACGAAATCTACATATAACCATATGCCCGCCATGAACCTAATGCTAAACTGAGCCCTAACCCTAACTCTGTGTGTAACCACTCATCCTCAGTCACATGGAACAGTAACCCTGACCCTATATCTAATGCTAATCTTAACTCTAAACTCTAATCCTAATCCTAATCATAACTTCACCCTAAAACTAACCCTACACCGACCCCTAACACTAACCCTACCCATGCTCCTAAGCTGTTACACTCACTTTCTCCGAACCTAAACTTGCCTGAAAAACTAAACTTATTGATAAACCGTAACCCTAACTCTCACTATAATCATACCCTCACCGTACACCTTAACAGAAACTTAACCCTAATCCTAACACTAACCCTTATCCTAGGCCCTCAACCAAACCCTCACTCACAGGGAACAGTTGTAGAGCTAGGGTAGTGTCAGGATATGGTTAAAGCATGCGTTAGGTTTACAGTTTAATGTTAGGGTTATTGCTAAGTTTAGGTTTAGGGGTATGGTAAGGCATGGGCGATACTGAGGGTGACATGCTAGGGGCACAGGTAGGCTTAGGGTTCAGTTTAGGTTTAGGTTTAGGATGAAGTTATGGCTAGGGTTAGAGTTAATATTAGGGTTTAGGGTGAGGGTTAGCGTTGGATATAGAGTTAGGGTTACAGTGCCTAATGAGTGAGTGTAACTAGTTATGTGCAGGGTTAGGCTTAGGGCTCACCTTAGCATTATGTGCAGGTCGAGGATATAGTTATGGTTAGAGTTAGGTTTCATTTTCAGTATTAGGGTTAGCGTTAGATTGAGGATTAGGGTTTCCATTACGTGTGAATGAAGGTGAGAGTAAGAAGAGGTGTTGGGATTAGTGGCCAGGGTTATGGTTCGGGTTAGGTGTGGGGTTAAGTGTAGATCGCAGATACAATTGTGGTGAGAGTCAGGGTTAGGCTTTAATATTAGAGTTAGGGCTAGTTTTAGGTTTGGACTTATGGTTAGGCGTGGGTAAAATTAGTGTAAGGGTGATTTGGTATGTGTACAGGTAGGGTTAGGGTTACGTGTAGGTTTAGGTTGAGGAAGAAGTTACAACGAGGCTTACAGACAGGATTAGGCTTTAGAGTGAGGATTAGAGTTCATGTTAAGTTGATGGTTCTGTGTAAATGAAGGTGAGGTTGAGGGTTTAGGTGTAGGGTTAGGGTTATTGCTAAGGTGAGTATTAGGTCGAGGGTGAGGAATTGGTTATTATTAGAGTTAGGTTTAGGGTTCAGTGTTAGTGTTCAGTTTAGGATTAGGGTTCCCATTACGTGTGAGTGAGGTGAGGTTGAGTTTTGAGATTAAGGTGAGTGACCAGTGTTAGGGCAAGGTTTAGACTTAGGTTTAAGTATAGGGTGTGGATATGGTTATGGTGAGAGTTTTGGTTAGGGTTTAATGTTAGGGTAAGGGCTAGAATTAATTTTCGGGTTATGGTTAGGTGTGGGAGAAGATGAGTGTGAAGGCGAGAGTATGGGCATCTGGGCAGGGTTAAGTTTAGGTGTTGGGTTTAGTTTAGGAAGAATATATGGTGAGTGTTAGAGCGAGGATTAGGGTTTTTGCCAAGTGATAGGGTTTGGAGTTAGGTTTTGGGTTATCGTTCCCTGTGAGTGAGGGTGAGGGTGATTGCATAGGTTTAGCGTTAGGTGTAGGGTGAGGATATGGTTACAGTGAGAGTTAGGGTTAGGGTTTAATATTAGGGATATCACTGAGTTTAGGTTTAGGGATACAGTTAGGCGTGGGTGAAAGTGAGGGTGACATGTAAGGGGCACAGATAAGGTTATGGTAGGGTTTGGTGTAGAGTTAGGTTTAGGATGAAGTTATGGTTAGGATTAGAGTTGGATTACTGTTTAGGGTGAGGGTTAGCGTTAGATATATGATTAGGGTAACTGTTCCTTTTGAGTGAGGGTTAGCGGTTATGCGCAGTGTTAGAGTTAGGGTGCAGCTTAGCATTAGGTGCTGGGTGAGGGTATCATTATGGTTAGAGTTAGATTTTGTTTTCAGTGTTAGCATTAGGGTTAGGTTTAGGATTAAGGTTCCCATTAGGTGTGAGTGAAGGTCAGGGTCAGGTCTGGTGTTAGGATTAGTTGCCAAGGTTAGAGCTAGGGTTAGGTTTGGGGTTAAGTGTAGATTGCAGATAGAGTTACAGTGAGAGTCAGGGTTAGGCTTTAATGTTAGGGTTAGGGTTAGGATTAGGTTTATGCTTATGGTTATGTGTGGGTGGAATTGAGTGTGAGGCCAGGGGGGTAGGTGTATGGGCAGGGTTAGGGTTAGGGTAACGTTAGGTTGATGAAGTTATGATGAGGCTTACAATCAGAATTAGGCTTTAGAGTAAGGATTAGCATTAAGGTTAAGTTTAGGGTTATGGTTCTGTGTGAGTGATGGTGAGGGTTTAGGAGTAGGGTATTGGTAGGGTCAGGGTTATGGCTAAGGTGAACATTAGGTCCAGAGTGTGGATTTGTTTGCTGTTAGAGTTAGGTTTAGGGTTCAGTGTTAGGGTTAGTGTCCGATTTAGGAGTAGGTTCCCGTTAGGTGTGACTGAGGTGTTTGAGGGTGAGGGGTTAGTGTGAGTGACTAGGGTTATGAGAAGGGTTAGGCTTAGGGTTAAGTATAGGGTGCAGGTATGGTTACTGTGAGTGTTATGGTTAGGGTTTAATGTTAGGGTAAGGGCTACGTTTAGTATTTGGGTTGTGGTTCATTGTTAGAGAATATGAGTGTTAGGGCAAGGGTATATGCGTCTGGGCAGGGTTGGGGTTAGGTGCTGGGTTTGGTTTAGGAAGAAGATATGGTGAGGTTTAGTGTTAGGATTAGGGTTTTGGCCAAGGGGTAGGAAATGGAGATAGGTTTCTTGTTATCATTCCCTGTGAGTGAGGGTGAGGGTGAGGGCCTAGGATTATGGTTAGGGTGAGGATATAGTTAGAGTGAGAGTTAGGGTTATGGTTTAATGTTAGGGTTATCATGAATTTTAGGTTTAGGGGTACAGTTAGGCGTGGGTGAAAGTAAGGGTGACATGTAAGGGGCAAGGGTAGGTTTAGGGTTAGGGTTGGTGTAGAGTTAGGTTTAGCACAAAGTTATGGTCAGAGTTAGAGTTAGGGTTAGGGTTTAGGTTGAGTGTTAATGTTAGATATAGGGTTGGAGTTGCTGTTCCTTGTGAAGGAAAGTGAGTGGTTACATGCAGCATTAGGGTTAGGTTTCAGCTTAGCATTAGGTGCAGGGCGAGGATAGGGTTACGGTTAGTTAGGTTTGTCTTCAGTGTTAAGGTTAGGGCTAGGTTGAGGATTAGGGTCTCATTAGGTATGAGTGAAGGTGAGGGTGATGTGAGGGGTTAAAATTAGTGGCCAGTGTTTCAGTTAGGGTTAGGTTTGGGGTTAAGTGTAGACGGCAGATACAGTTACAGTAAGAGTCCTGGTTAGGCTTTAATGTTAGCATTGGGGCTAGGTTTAGGTTTAGGCTTATGGATAGGTGTGGTTGAAATTGAGTGTGAGGGCCAGGTGGTAGGTGTACAGGTAGGGTTAGATTGAGGAAGAAGTTACAATGAGGCTTACAGTCAGGATTAGGCTTTAGAGGGAGGATTAGCATTAACTTTAAGTTTAGGGTTACAGTTCATTGTTAGTGAGGGTGAGGGTGAGTGTTTAGGCGTAAGGTTAGGGTAGGGTTAGGGTTTGGGCTAAGATAAGCATTAGGTCCAGCGTGAGGTTTTGGTTCCTGATAGAGTTAGGTTTAGGGTTCATTATTAGAGTTAGAGTTCATTTTAGAGGTAACAGGGAGTTGGCCAGAACAAGGTGGCTGATACCCATACAGAGATGTCTTAGGATAAAGTACTTTTTAAATTCTTCAGTTTTAATCATGTAAAACTTGTTTTTATTTCACTCCTTTTTAGTAATGAGATTTGAATCGTTCCTTCAAAATTATTATTAGAGATAACCTATGAAAACATTAACTTGTACTAAAATTGAGAGTGAATTTCAAAATAAATTTCCAAAAATAAATCATCATGAACTTATACCCTTTTCATGTAATTTTCAGTTTTACTCAAAAACGTTTAAGTATTTGCCCATGCCCCAATAATTTTATGTGGTAGGAAAAAATTCATTTAATACCATATTTCTCTTCTTCTTAAATGTGTGGTATTTATATTATATCATTATGTCTTCCCTTCATATTAATTCTCCTTTTGAATGACTCCTTTTACCTGTCCTCTCTTTTATTTGTCTACTAAATTTATCCTTGCCTAAGTACTTACACTATTGTGGTAGATGATTGCAATCATCTCCCTAATTGGATTTGTTACTCCCAGAATCTATTTCTCACATCCCACTGATTCATTTATTTTAGTGCTAAACTTTTTTGCAAGTGGTGCTATTATATTGCAAAATATAATACCCATAGAGGTAAGTTTTCAGAAAAATGTACATCTCAATTTATCATGAAGCAAATATTCCATGTAACCAACACTGAGGCCTAGAAATAGGACATTGCTATTTCTTTTCTTTATTTCTATTCCTCCCATCCCTGCCAAAATACCTTTTGTTTACTCCCCTATCTCCCACAAGAGGTAAATACTTCCATGCTTTACTTGATAGTTTAACAACTAAGCATAAATAAATAAACATTATAGTTTAATTATTTTTTAACAATATAATTTGAATAAAATGTATATGTTCTCCTTTGTCCTTTACTCAACATTATGATATGAGATTTATCTGTTGCATAGCTATAGTATTCCAAAATATGTGAATCCATTCTACTGTTAATGAATAGCTTGGCTGTTTTCCGTTCATGGCCTTAACAACACTACCAGGGACATGCTTGTAAACGTGTTCCCGTGTACAACACAATCAAATCTGTTTAATACATGCCTGGATTTAGGTTGTTAGGCTATGGGGTTTATATATAATGAACTGTAAAGATACTGCTATACCATTTTCCAAACTGTGCAAATTTGTCTTCCCATGTGCAGTTTATGTGCATTCCCATCGTTCCTCCTCCACTCCAGTTTCTAGTCAGTACTTTCAGTTTTAGCCATTTTGGTAAATGTGTAATGATGTTCCATTTTAGTTTTAACTTGCATTTCCCTCCTTAGGGAAAGCACCTAAGTATAAGCACCTTTCCTTATGTTTATTGGTCATTTGGCTATCCTCTTTTTGAACTGCTGGACTCAGTTCCTTGCTCAGTTTTTTTCTATTGTTTATCTTTTCCTCATTCATTTATAGAATTAAAAAAAATAAACTCTGGATATGATTTTGTTGTCATTTATATGTATTACAAATACACTGATCTAGTCCAGGACTTGTCTCTCAGTGATGTCTTAATGAGCAGAAATTCTTAATTTTATGAATTTTTCCTTTATAATTAGTGCATCTTATATCCTATTTAAGAAGTCTGACTTTAAGTTAATAAAGAGAGCCTTCTATATTATCTTTTCCAGTAATTTTATTGTTTTGTCACATATAAAAAATCTACCTATATGTTACTTTTTTTTATATATGACATGAAATAGCATTCAAATTGCATTTTTTCTCCATATGGATATTCAATCAACCTTAGCATTTACTAAAAAAACTGTCCTTTCTCTGTTGCTCTGCAGTGCCACCTTTGGTGGAAGTCAAGTGTTCATAATATGCCTAGATGTAGGCTCTTTTCTCATCATTATCTATTTTTTTATTGAGATATAATTGACATGTAACATTAGTTTTAGCTTTACAACATAATGGTTTGATATATGTATGTATTGTGAAATGATTAACACAATAAGTTCAGTTAAAATCCATCTCCACACACAGCTACAATTTTTTTCTTGTGGTTAGAACTTTCAAGATTTATTCTCTTATCAACTTTTAAATGTACAGTACATTGTTGTGAAATACAGTCACCATGCTGTACATTACATTCCCAGGACTGTCTATTCTTAAACTTCTCCCTTAATTACTATAGATAGATGTCTTGTCATCTTGTAGCACAAGGCCTTCCACTGTTCTTATTCTTAACTATTTTTTGGTCTTATGAATTTTCATATAAATTTTAAAACAACTTGTCACTTTCCATAAAATCCTGCTAGTATTTTCAATGGGATTGCATGAATCCGTAGACCAATTTGGAAAAACTGACATTTTTTTCATTAAAGAATCTTCCAATCCATGAAATTGTGACAGCATTCCTTGACGAAGGCTTCCATTAATGTCTCAATAATGCTTCATAGTTTTCTGCTTCATGTTCTTGCACATCTTTTGTTAGGTTTATTTCTATATAGTGGATTTTTATGTTTAAGTAAAATATGTCTTATTTAAAATTTCAGTTCCCAATTCTTGTAGCTGGTATGTAGAAATTCAGGTTTTTATATTGAGTTTTATGTAGCTAACTTGCTAGACTGTCTTATTACTCTAATAATTTATCTGCTGATATTTTCAGATTTTTTCAGATAACAGTATAACCTATAAATTATGATAGTTTTATTTTTCTCTAATCATTGCATTTCCTTTTTTTTACCTCTTGTCATTGTCTAGGACTTGAAAAAGAGGTGATAAGAGTATCCGTAGTATGTTTCTGTTTTCAGAGGAAACATTCAACATTTCACTAACAAGTATGATGATTGCTATTACTTTTATTTTATTGAATTCTCCTTATCATTTATTAAACGCTATCTTAACAGTGTTTACTATATTATGAACTTGACTATTTCTCCTTATACTTTTGTTAACTTTTAAAGTTCTCATGTTTTCCTATTGATTTCTACTTCACACATTATCTCTTGTTAACAGTCCCCACCCAAGCCCCACCCCCAGTTACTGAATCATATATCAGTTGTTTTTCAGTTGGGTTTGTCTGGTCTGCTTTTTACAAACTTTTGCTTTGCTAATGTGTCAAATGTATTTTATGTCATTTGTAATAGCATTCATTTCAGTTTTATTATTGTTCATAACCTTAAACTTTTTCTTCTAATTATAGCATTTAGCCCACTAACATTGAATAAGTGAATAAATATCTTTAGTTCAAAACTACCATATTACCGAGCTCTATTTGACTCACTTGCCTGTGATCCTTTTCTTTCTATTTCTTGCTTCATTTTTGTTTAAACATTTGTTTTATTGCATTGTCCTTACTTAGTTTGGAAGCTATGTACTCTCCGTCCATTCTCTGTATATCCCTTTAATTCATTAAATCTAATATAAATTCATAATTTTGACATCTGTCCAGACATTTTACAGACCTTAGCTCATTATTTTCTTCTAATTATATGCCATTGTTGTCATGTATATCAATTTTCCATGTGTATTTATATTTCCTTAAAATATAAAGGTTTATATTTTAAACCTCCAAATTAATTATTTTGCTGTAAACATCTGCTATTCTTTTAGACTTTCTGACATATTTCCTATTTTCCTTATTATGCAATCCCCTTTCTCCCTCTGAGATTTGATTTGGGATCATTTTCCTTCTGCTTATGGAATACCCTTAAATATACATATATATAAATGTATGTCTCAGTTTTTTGTAGTTCTTTACCATTTTATAGGCTTTCCCATGTCTTCAAGCAGATTAAACATGTTTCCCCTAACTTCTTAAACTATTCTCAAATATATGGTCGTTCAGGATTACCTATTCTTCTATTCATAAAACTGAATATAATGTCTTTATATTACTCCCACATCATGCTCTTTACCCTCAAAAACAAAGTTCAACTCTTATATACTCATCTGTCTTTATATGCATTACTTCTAAATCTTACATAAAATCCAGCCACCATTTAGAGACTATAAATACAAAAGTGTGTGCAACAAACAAAAATCATCTCCCTCATAAAGCCTACATTCTATTCAAGGGAAGCAGATATATGTAAAATATAAAGTATATTTTATAAAATATATTATGTTTGGGCAGTAGAGAATATTGATTGGAAGGGAAGGGGATTATGATTTAAAGACAGAGAAAGCACACATATCCTGAGCATGATAAATACAAAAATATACACAGTACATACGCAAGTGTGAAATGCACATTGCCAAAGATAAGAGGAGTGCTAATAAACAAAGAGGAAGGCAAATCACTTGTAAAGAATGACAAGTAGTTTGATAGCAAATACCTTAGCAGAAAAGGAAGCAAGAACACTTTGGAATAATAACTTCAAAGTATTGTGGGAAAAAAATATTCTGTAAATTTACAATTGTATTCCCAACAAAATTATATTTTAAGGAGAATAAAAAGGGCTTTTTTATACAATAAAAAAAGAGTTTACAACTAATGTATCTTCATTCAACAAAATCTAAGAAGTACTTCAGGAATCAAGAAATACGAAAAGGAACAGTGAGCAAAGAAATAGGTAAGTATTTATTTTAAATATAAATGAGAATGGTCTGTATAAAATAATTTTGAAAATCTACATTCTGGGATTACAAAAAGGGACAGGCCTAAAATACAGAAAAACAATATGTGTACCTTAGGAGAGTAGTGTTAGAATTAAAATAGTGTAACAGTTTTATTATGGAGAAGATTTAAAGTATGAACTTTGTTAAAATTCCCTCAAAACTTATGAAATTATCGAAATTATTAAAAGGGTAGAAAATAGAGTGTATAGCTTTCAAACAAGTGGATTGAAAATGTGCAGTAAGGGAATAAACAAGACAACTTACCATGTATTAAGAACAAGCAGAAAAGAAGATATGTAGAAAAGTATACAGCTACAAAATCATGACACTACTTTATTATTAGTATTTTTTTAATAACTTTATTTTGATATCATTAATCTACAATTAAATGAGTAATATTATGGTGATTACACTACCCCCTTCATCAGGTCCCCCCCCAAACCCATTATAGTCACTGTCCATCAGCGTAGTGAGATGCCATAGAGTCATTACTTGTCCTCTCTGGGTTGTACAGCCCTCCCCGTGGCCCCCCAACATTACATCTGCTAATCGTAATGTCCCTTCTTCCCCCTTGCCCCTCCCTTCCCACCCATCCTCCCCAGTCCCTTTCCCTTTGGTAACTATTAGTCCGTTCTTGGGTTCTGTGAGTCTCCTGCTGTTTTGTTCCTTCAGTTTTTTTTTTTCCTTAGTTCTTATACTCCACATATGAGTGAAATCATTTGGTACTTGTCTTTTTCAGCTTGGCTTATTTCACTGAGCATAATAACCTCTAGCTCCATCCATGTTGTTGCAAATGGTAGGATTTGTTTTCTTCTTATGGCTGAATAATATTCCATTGTGTATATGTACCACCTCTTCTTTATCCATTCATCTACTGATGGACACTTAGGTTGCTTCCATTTCTTGGCTATTGTAAATAGTGTTGCCATAAACATAGGGGTGCATCTGTCTTTTTCAAACTGGGCTGCTGCATTATTAGGGTAAATTCCTAGAAGTGGAATTCCTGGGTCAAATGGTATTTCTATTTTGAGTTTTTTGAGGAATCCCATACTGCTTTCTACAATGGTTGAACTAATTTGCAGTCCCACCAGCAGTGTAGGAGGGTTCCCTTTTCTCCACATCCTCGCCAACATTTGTTGTTGTTTGTGTTTTGGATGTTGGCCATCCTCACTGGTGTGAGGTGATATCTCATTGTGGTTTTAATCTGCATTTCTCTGATGATTAGTGATGTGGAGCATCTTTTCATGTGCCTGCTGGCCATCTGAATTTCTTCTTTGGAGAAGTGTCTATTCATGTCCCCTGACCATTTCTTAATAGGACTATTTGCTTTTTGTTTCTTGAGGTTCGTGAGTTCTTTATATATTTTGGATGTCAACCCCTTATTGGATACGTCATTTATGAATATATTCTCCCATACTGTAGGAAGTCTTTTTGTTCTACTGATGGTGTCCTTTGCTGTACAGAAGCTTTTCAGCTTCATATAGTCCCACTTGTTCATTTTTGCTTTTGTTTCCCTTGCTCGGGGAGATATGTTCATGAAGAAGTTGCTCATGTTTATGTCCAAGAGATTTTTGCCTATATTTTTTTCTAAGAGTTTTATGGTTTCATGACTTACATTCAGGTCTTTGATCCACCTTGAGTTTACCTTTGTGTATGGGGCTAGACAGTAGTCCAGTTTCATTCTCTTACATGTAGCTGTCCAGTTTTTCCAACATCAGCTGCTGAAGAGGCTGTCATCTCCCCATTGTATATCCAAGGCACTTTTATCAAATATTAATTGACTGTATATGTTTGGGTTAATGTTTGGATTTTCTATTCTGTTCCACTGGTCTGTGGGTCTGTTTTTGTGCCAATACCAAATTGTCTTGATTACTGTGGCTTTGTAGTTGAGCTTGAAGTCAGGGAGTGTAATTCCCCCTGTTTTATTCCTCCTTCTCAGGATTGATTTGGCTATTCAGGGTCTTTTGTAGTGCCATATGAATTTTAGAATTATTTGTTCAAGTTCATTGAAGAAAGCTGTTGGTAGTTTGATAGGGATTGTATTGAATCTGTAGATTGCTTTGGGTAGTATAGCCATTTTGACAATGTTTATTCTTCCTAGCCAAGAGCATGGGATACATTTCCATTTGTTAGTGTCCTCTTTAATTCCTCTTAGGAATGTCTTGTAGTTTTCAGTGTACAGGTCTTTCACTTCCTTCATTAGGTTTATTCCTAGGTATTTTATTCTTTTTCATGAAATTGTGAATGGAATTGTTTTTCTGATTTCTCTTTCTGTTATTTTATCATTAGTGTATAGGAAAGCAACAGATTTCCGTGTGTTAATTTTGTATCCTGCCACTTTGCTGAATTCAGATATTAGTTCTAGTAGTTGTGGAGTGGAGTCTTTAGGGTTTTTTATGTACAGTATCATGCCATCTGCAAAAAGTGACAATTTGACTTCTTTACCAATCTAGATGCCTTGTATGTCTTTGTTTTGTCTGATTGCTGTGGCTAGGACCTCCAGTACTATGTTGAATAACAGTGGAGAGAGTGGGCATCCCTGTCTTGTTCCCGACCTTAGATGAAAAGCTTTCAGCGTCTCTCCGTTAAGTATGATGTTAGCTGTGGGTTTGTCATATATGGCCTTTATGATGTTGAGGTACTTGCCCTCTATACCCATTTTGTTGAGAGTTTTAATCATGAATGGATGCTGAATTTTGTCAAATGCTTTTTCAGCATCTATGGAGATGATCATGTGGTTTTTGTTCTTCTTTTTGTTGATGTGGTGGATGATGTTGATGGATTTTCGAATGTTGTACCATCCTTGCATCCCTGGGATGAATCCCACTTGATCATGGTGTATGATCCTCTTGATGTATTTTTGAATTCGGTTTGCTAATATTTTGTTGAGTATTTTTGCATCTACGTTCATCAGGGATATTGGTCTGTAATTTTCTTTTTTGGTGAGGTCTTTGCCCGGTTTTGGTATTAGAGTGATGCTGGCTTCATAGAATGAGTTTGGAAGTATTCCCTCCTCTTCTATTTTTTGGAAAACTTTAAGGAGAATGGGTGTTATTTCTTCTCTATATGTCTGGTAGAACTCAGAGGTGAATCCATCAGGCCCGGGGGTTTTGTTCTTCGGTAGTTTCTTGATTACTGCTTAAATTTTGTTGCTGGTGATTGGTCTGTTTAGTTTTTCTCTTTCTTGTTTGGTCAGTTTTGGAAGGTTGTATTTTTGTAAAACGTTGTCCATTTCTTCTAGGTTTTCCAGCTTGTTAGCATATAGATTCTCATAATATTCTCTTATAATTCTTTGTATTTCTGTGGGATCCGTCGTGATTTTTCCTTTCTCATTTCTGATTCTGTTTATGTGTGTAGATTCTCTTTTTCTCTTAATGAGTCTGGCTAGGGGTTTATCTCTTTTGTTTATTTTGTCAAAGAACTAGCTCTTGGTTTCATTGATTTTTTCTATTGTTTTGTTCTTCTCAATTTTATTTATTTCTTCTCTGATCTTTACTATGGCCCTCCTTCTGGTGACTTTGGGCCTCATTTGTTCTTTTTCCAATTTCAGTAATTGTGTCTTTAGACTATTCATTTGGGAATGTTCTTCCTTCTTTAAATAGGCCTGATTGCAATATACTTTCCTCTTAGAACTGCCTTTGCTGCGTCCCACGGAAGTTGTGGCTTTTTGTTGCTGTTGTCATTATTCTCCATATATTCTTTCATTTCTGTTTTGATTTGGTCGTTAACGCATTGATTAATTAGGAGAATGTTGTTAAGTCTCCATGTATTTGTGAGCCTTTTTGATTTCTTTCTAAAATTTATTTCTAGTTTTATACCTTTGTTATCTGAGAAGTTGGTTGGTAGAATTTCAATATTTTTGAATTTACTGAGGTTCTTTTTGTGGCCTAGTATGTGGTCTATTCTGGAAAATGTTCTATTTGCACTTGAGAAGAATGTGTATCCTGTTGCTTGGGTGTAGAGTACTGTAGATGTCTGTTAGGTCCATCTGTTCTAGTGTGGTGTTCAGTGCCTCTGTGTCTTTACTTATTGTCTGTCTCGTTGATCTGTCCTTTGGCGTGAGTTTTGTGTTGAAGTCACCTAAAATGAATGCATTGCTATCTAACTCCTCCTTTAATTCTTTTAGTATTTGTTTGACATATATTGGCGCTCCCGTGTTGTGTGCATGTATATTTATAATTGTTATATCCTCTTGTTGGACTGTCCCCTTTATCATTATGTAATGTCCTTCTTTATCTCTTGCTACTTTCTTCGTTTTGAAGTCTATTTTGTCTGATACAAGTACTGCAACCCCTGCTTTTTTCTCCTTCTTCTTTGCTGTTGCAACACCTGCTTTTTTCTCCTTGTTGTTTGCATGAAATATCTTTTTCCATCCCTTCACTTTTAGTCTGTGTATGTCTTTGGATTTAAAATGAGTCTCTTGAAGGCACCATATAGATGGGTCTTGTTTTTTTATCCATTCAGTGACTCTATGTCTTTTGACTGGTGCATTCATTCCATTTACATTTCGGGTGATTATGGATAGGTATGTACTTATTGGCATTGCAGGCTTCAGATTCATGGTTACCGAAGGTTCAAGGTTAACTTCCCTACTATCTAATAGTCTAACAACTCACTTATATGCTATTACAAACACAATCTATAGGTTCTTTGTTTGTTTGTTTGTTTCCTCCTTTTTCTTTCTACTCCATTCTTTATATATTAGGTATCATATTCTGTACTTTTTGTCTATCCCTTGACTGACTTTGGGGATAGTTAATTTAATTTTCCATTTGCTTAGTAATTAGCTGTTGTATTTTCTTTACTGTGGTTTTATTACCTCTGGTGACATCTATTAATCTGTAGGAACACTTCCATCTATAGCAGTCTCTCCAAAATACACTGTAGATATGGTTTGTGGGAGGCAAATTCTCTCAGCTTTTGCTTATATGGGAATTGTTTAACCCCTCCTTCAAATTTAAATGATAATCTTGCCGGTTAAAGTAAATTTGGTTCAAGGCCCTTCTGCTTCATTGCATTAAATAAATCATGCCACTCCCTTCTGGCCTGTAAGGTTTCTGCTGAGAAGTCTGATGATAGCCTGATGGGTTTTCCTTTGTATGTGATCTTATTTCTCTCTCTGGCTGCTTTTAATAGTCTGTCCTTATCCTTGCTCTTTGCCATTTTAATTACTATATGTCTTGCTGTTGTCTTCCTTGTTTCCCTTGTGTTGGGAGATTTGTGCACCTCCATGGCCTGAGAGACTATCTCCTTCCCCAGATTGGGGAAGTTTTCAGCAATCACCTCCTCAAAGACACTTTCTATCCCTTTTTCTCTCTCTTCTTCTTCTTCTGGTACCCCTGTAATGCGAATATTGTTCCGTTTGGATTGGTCATACAGTTCTCTCAATATTCTTTCATTTTTAGAGATCCCTTTTTCTCTCAGTGCCTCAGCTTCTTTGTATTCCTCTTCTCTAGTTTCTATTTCATTTATTGTCTCCTCCACCGTATCCAATCTGCTTTTAATACCGTCCATTGTATTCTTTAATGATTGGATATCTGATCGGAATTCATTCCTGAGTTCTTGAATATCTTTCCATACCTCCATGAGCATGCTAATGATTTTTATTTTCAACTCCCTTTCAGGGAGAGTCATAAGGTGCATATCATTTAAATCTTTCTCAGGAGTTGTATTCATAATTTTTCTCTGGACCAGGTTCCTTTGGCCTTTCATATTTGTGTATGGCGCCCTCTAATGCCCAGAAGCTCTACTCTCTGGAGCTGCCCAGCCCCTGAAGCAATGCGGGGATTGTAGGGGAGTGGTATTGGTGCCTCCGGGGAGGAAAGGGCTGTTTGCTGGTTCCTGGCTGCTATGCCTGTCTCCACTGCCTGAACCAGGTGGCTGAGCACAGAGCGTTTTTAGTTGCTGTAGGCAGATCTCCCCTCTGGCTGGCCTAACACCAGGGAAGGATATCCCAGTTTGCAAGCCCAGTGGGGCTGGCCAGAAGAAAGGCGCACTAGTCTGCCTGTCACAGAAGGGTTTCTTGGAGCTGTGTAGGCAGCCAGGGAGCTGGAGCACCTGAAGATCGTGAAAGCTCCCAACTTGCTGGGCAGAGTGCACTGAGACAATTTTGTCTGCCTGTCCTTTCTCCTGAGCAGTAAGCTCTGTGCAATCCTTGCCCCTTTAGCAGCCCTCTTGGTAAGGGCTCCTTTGTTAGGAAGTCTCTCAGACTGCCTGCCTTTCTTTTGTCCCTGAGCAGCTGGGTATCTATCCCTGCTTCACAAGCAGCTGGAATCTTAGTCTCTCCAGGAATTCTGCCTGTCTTAGCTTTCCAACCCCCTAATTACAAGAGTATCATGCAAACACCATGAAATGTAGGTTTGTGTTCCCAGAGCAGATCTCCAGAGATAGGTATTCAGCAGTCCCACATCTCCACTCCCTCCTTGCTCCGTTTTTGGTCCTGCTGGTGAGCTGGGGTGGGGGAAGGGCTCGGATCCCGCAGGACCACAGTTTTAGTACGTTACCCTTTTCTGTGAGGGCTGCTCTTGTCTCCAGGTGTATGCAGTTTGTTGCCGTCTTCTTTCCTGTGGCTCTTTCAAGAGTAGTTGTAGTAGCTTTATTTTCATATTATATGAGGTTTTAGAAGGAAGCCTCTGTTTCACCTCTCACACTGCCATCTTTTCCAGATCGCTTTATTTTTTGCTGAAAAACGTTTGTACAGGTTTGCAACAGAGTAATTATTTTTTCGCTATGAATGATATTTAATATCTTTTAAAGTACTGTACTCAAGAAATCTCCTACTTAGTGCTATATGAGTTCTTAAAGAAGTACAGTTTTTAGTGCTTATCAGTGTGAAAACAAATATAAAATTTAATAAAAACCGTATGAAACTCTTGTCATTCCTTCCATACTCTTCCTACCTTTTCAAACCCTACTGGCCAAATAAGCTTTCTTCTAGTATAATTGTAAGAGAAAGAATGGCTAATGTTATTGAACAGTTACCACATACTAGGTACTGTATTAGGTGCCTTACATAAAGCAATATAATTATTTTAAGGAATGACTTTAGAACTGAGGAAGTTGAGACTCACTCTGGTTTAGCAATACATCAATGTTCCATAGATGCTAAATGCCAAAGTTGAGCTCAAACCAGATGTGCCTGATTTCAGAGCCCAAGCTTTAAAAGATATGTGCAAATGATATGATTCAGGATTGGAGGGATCCAACCACTCAAAATCTAATTATGTCCTTTAAAAAAAGAAAAAGATAAGTAAAGTGTAGGATATATGACTGAAATAAGACATTCAAAAATTTGAAAAATATATTGAGAAATATTTATGTAGCCAGGGGCATTAAAAAAAAAATCAGGTACAGAGATCTTCATGGATTTGCCCATCCCTGGAACTTTTCTTGAACCATGGGAGTCATATAGTTCTCTTTGTCTTGTTTTCTGGACTACATGGCCTCAGTTTAATTGTGTCTTGGTTTCTGAGTATCTGCTGTATTTATCATTACCCATTTTCTTTTCCTACTGCTTCATAACTCCCTGACCTTAAAACTTGTTTGTGTATGTGACATCTCATGCCACATGATTTTCCTTCAACTCCTACACCTAAAACCTTAATTTTCTTGTTCATCCTCAGCTATGTGTTACTGGGATAGACATATCATTATCTCCTCACACCTCTCTATTCCAGGATTTGGGCACTGACCACCTAGAGATTGCCTGCTTTTGCACCATGTGCCCATTTTTGGTCCAGTAATCTGTGGAAGGTTTGGAAGTATGGTAGAGATAAAGATAGAAAATATTTGTGCTGTATCTTCATCAGTAATTTTAGAAAGTCTACTAGAAGCTGGGCAGTTCTTGAGACAACTTCAAGTAGTAAATATTTAGGTTTCTTTCTTGAATTCCAAGAAATCACACCTTTACCCAAGTGTGCATTGATATTTGAGAAAGGCAGTCTTAACAGAGAATCTGTTTCCTTGCCATTTCTAATATCTAGAGCTGTATTCCCTGCATACCTTGGCTCACGGCCCCTTCCTTCCTCTCCAAAGCTGGCAGCATAGCATCTCTAAATCTCTATCTGATTTTGTTATCACATGAGGTTTTTCTTCTTTAACAAATCTCCCTGGGTCTCCCAGTTATAAGGACACTTATGATTACATTTAGAGCCCACCTGGATAATTCAGGATGATCTTCCCATCTCTTTAATAACATATGCAAAGTCCCTTTTGCTATATAGGGCAACAACCACAGGTCCCTGGATTAGAACCTGGTTTCCTTTGGGGGCCATTATTCAACCCACCAAAACAACAAAGGCAACTTTTATGCGTGTGTGCATTGTATAGTACTATGGATCATGGACTCTGTATAAAATACAAGGCTAGTAATGCAAAATTGGGTATTTATTAGGGAGAAAGAGAGAGAGAGAGGAGAAGAGATCTCCAGTTCTTGAATACGGTATCCAAGATTTTTTTCTCTCCGATTCAATTAAGGCCTTAAAAAGCTTCATAATGAAGAAAATTCCCTGATACATAATTAAGGGATATTATGGTTTTTCATTTTCTTTCAGTTAAAAGCTCTTGGAGATAAAGAGTCAGGTCTTTCATAAATTTAAACCAAATGAGCACATTTAAGGATTTCAGTGAGCCAGGCCCTTCCCAATGCTTAAGAATGTTAAGAGGCTGCACACCGGGGCCTTCTTTCTTAAGGTCACAATGGATACTTGCAGTCCCTGAGAAGGAGTGATGGTGCCCTGAGAAACTCCAAGAGGGCCACTGGCTAGAATGGGGTAAATGATAGTGGACAAAGCTACTTTTATGTTCAGCGTCTCCTGCATATTTATAGCCATTATGTATATCACAAAACATTTTCTGGTTAACAAGCATACAACTCATGTATTTCAAAATATAGTAAATAATGTTTATTTATTGCAGGACATATTTCCAGTTAAAAGCTAAATAGCCTATGAATGTCTGGATTGATGCTAATGTTTTACTTTAGATAGACTTCCTAAATCTCAAATCCCAGTAAAATAATATCAGTGGATAGAATACTCTCTTGGAATTCAATAAACCATAGGTGAATCCAAACCAACAGAATTAATAGCAGGTATTGCAAATCTACTGGGTATCTGTTCCAAGTCCCTAACTCAGTTAAGCATCTAAGATCTCAGGTTTGGGTTAGCTTTTGAGCTAGGGGAATTGAATAGCCACTCAATTGTTTTGCATAAACAGTAGAGTTCTTCCCTCTGTATTAAGTGCTTCACCTTAAGAATCTTGAGGTCTTTTGCCCACTGAGAGAAGACTCTAGAAAGCATTTGCTGTGGGATAAATTTTCTATTACACTTTTCACTTCTATTTTATCTAACTTTTCCTATCAGACAGCATCCACAGTGTTTCAGACCATTGGTTTATGACAAATTACTGCAGACAGTCACTTACTGGAAAGCTGAAGGTTGCTACAAAAGATGAATAGAAAGCTTGTGTACTCTTTATTTATTTTATACATCACAGTTACACATCTTAGTTTATTATATACATTTTTATACATCTTAGTTTATTTTGTATATTAGCTGCTGAAAATAGCAGATTTTTATTACTCTTATAATGCATAGTTAATGATGCTTACCAGTATTTTCTACTTCATAAATATTTCTATAATCTGTGCATCAAAATTACATATAATGATGCTAAGTGTACTGTCCATCATGGATATGGTTACATACCTGACTTTCAAAATTATTTCAGTAACATAGATGGTCACTTTACACTAATTTATCCCTGGTCTCATGAGCAATACCTTTTGTGACCAAGAGGGCATGATCATGAGTGGTGAATTAAGATTTTACTGCAGCCTATGGCAATTGCAAGAGCAAAGTCAGAGGTCACAAGTCAGAGTAGATAAGAAGATATGATTTCAATAACACCAAATTACAGCAAATGAAACAAATTAGTCACAGAGGCACAGGTAAAATCATGATACAATGATTCACACTGTAACTAGAGGACATTTAAATATAACATCAGTTGTAACACTTGTTTTTCTTTCCTATTTTTGATATATGTTCTTAATAATACTTTATATTTGTAATTTTTGACTTTTTCATGTGTAATAACAAGGATTAACCCTGACATTTTAAAATGTAGGCATGTTGGAGTCATAAAGTAAAATCATGGAAATAATTTTATGAAAGAGATATCCAATTCACTAATTTTGACTAAAATGGATTATTATAGAGTAATACATGAGATTATTTTTGATCTGTAGTAAATTAAGCAAACTATACAATTCCATTATGAAAACCTCATTTAAAAAAAAAGTGATATTTGACTTCAATTTCAACTTCTTTCCAGTGGAATAAAATAGATTGCTCAGAAGTTAAAAAAAATTTGGAAAGATAATTGCATCTTAAAAGTTGGAAAGCTTGTTTGCAACTTAAAAGACCTAGGGCAGTTGAAAAAGAAGTGTAAATCTAGCAGAATAGAATATTTAAATGGAGGGTTTGAAATGAAAGACATACTTCCCTTTTCGTCTGAGTATAGTTCTTTTTCTTACTTTATGGTGCCCAAACTTAACTGATATAATTGCCAGAATTTTTTTCCTTCAACATATTTAATATATGGCTATTACTGATTGAAGAGTTTTATTGTTCTCATGTCTAGTGGAGCTTTACCTTACTCAGAGAAACCTCCATCTGATTATTCAGAAATGTTCAGAAAGCCATAATACCCACACTGAATTTTAATTCACTTTTGAAAACTTTGCCAAATGACCTCATAATGATTTTCCTCAGATTTTTCTGGTAATTGTCAGAAGATGCACTGCAATCTAATTCTTACAATACTGCTCTTTAGCATTCTCTCTTTTGTGGATCTCAGCATTTCTATGATAAACTATGCTATCACAGATTTGTGATATGACTGTCAGTTAGCAAGCCACAGGCAGACAACTTGGAATAGATTTTTATTAATATATTAAATTTTAATTGGTTGATAATAAACATACGGTAATAACACGAAGTTTTAGTGGTTGTCATGCAGATGTCACTTTTTTTGTGATTCCTAGTGTATTGATTTTCTTTATTCTATGAGAAAGGGAATTGTTGATATGAACTAGAAGACTTTCCATGTTTTCATAATTTGGGCTTCATATTAAGTTATGCAAAAGACACCTTGAATTTTAGTAAATTGTATTTTATTCCAAGATGAAAACCCTCATTCTTTAAGATAACTTTGTCAGTGTATCCCTTTTTTGTTGTTGTTGCATCACACTGATTTGCCACTAACAGAAGTGCAGCAATTCCAGGTATCTACCTATATTTTCAGAACTATAGAGACCAGATATGTTCTATGAAGGGGACAGAAGGGCTTCTGCCCAATGGTCCTAACAG
The DNA here is from genome assembly GCA_032199065.1 of Smutsia gigantea. Taxonomy (NCBI): domain Eukaryota; kingdom Metazoa; phylum Chordata; class Mammalia; order Pholidota; family Manidae; genus Smutsia; species Smutsia gigantea. Next base: position 533,808 of record JAVSCE010016793.1, read on the forward strand.
TGTTGGTTCTCAGCCTCTCTCAGGGATAGGGTTGTTGCAACCTCCAGTCCCTGAATGTTTATTCAGGAAGTTATTTGACAGCATACATTTAAGAATCTCCTTTCAAATGCCCAGAAACCACATACAAAATACAATTTACTTTTATATTTTATGAACAACTTATATTTTCATTTTACATCACCTCACTTGTATGCATGTGCATCTTTGAACCAAACTGGCCATTAACAAATTGGACTAATCAAAATTCTATACTAACATAGGGGCAATATACTTCCAGATGTCTAAGGATGTATGAGATAATTTTCTTCAATTATTTCACATTAGTGATATATGGCTTATGCTATTTTTATTTAATGCATTCTCTGTAGAATATATAATGCTATGTAAAGAGTCAGCTTCCTTAATCGTTGTAGCAATCCTATGAGGTAGGTACTATTATCTCTATATACAAAACATACAGAAGACTGAAACACATAAAGCTTAAGTGAATTGTCTCATGTCACCCAGCATGAGGAAGTGTCCTGGATAGACATCGAATCTTGCATCTTTGCTGGATGTGATATTGTGATTTATAATAAGAAATATATTAGGTCTTTGTCCTGGTTCCTAGCACAGAACTTCTAAAACCCTTGGTATCTCCTTAGGGGTGAGAGAAACCAAGAGAAAAACTTCTTAATGAGGTGTCCCTTGAAATGCCCTTAGGTCACCGAAGGACAGGGCCCGGATACTAGGGGAACCAACCCTATGATTGGAAGTTTGGAACATTCAGTCCCACCCCTAGACCTCCAGGGAAGGGAGAAGGGCTGGAGGTTGAATTGCTCACCAATGGCCAGTGATTTAATCAATAATAATTTTGTAATGAAGTCTTCATAAAAACCTAAAAACAATGGGGTCTGAAGATCTTCTGGGTTGATGTGTGTGGAGATTTGGGGAGAGTGTTGAGTTCAGAGGGAGCATGGGAGCTCTGTGTCCTTTCCCCATACTTGACCTATGTATGTCTTCTATATGGCTATTTCTGAGTTATCTCCTTTTATAATAAACTGGTGATCTACTGGGTAAATTGGTTTTCTGAGTTCTCTGAGCTGCTCTAGCAAATTAATTGGACCTAAGGAGGGTGTAATGGCAATCTCCAGTTTATAGCCAGTTGGCTAAACATACAGGTGACAACCTGCAGCATCCTAAATTGGAAGGGGTCATTGGAACCTCCAATTTACAGCTGGTTGGTCAAAAGCACTGGTCACAGTCTGGGCTTATAATTAACATCTGAATTAGAAGACAGTCTTGTGGGACTGAGCCCTTTACCTGTGGAATCTGGTGCTACTCTCTGTAGATAATGTTAGTATTGAGTTAAATTCTAGGACATCCAGCTGGTGCCTGGATCAATGTTTGTTGATGGGGAAAGATAACGACCCCCCTCATGAATTGGAATTGAATGCAGAATGCAAGTAATGAAGAATTCTGAATAATAGCCCTGACATTTGGTTTTAGGTTGTTGCCATGCTTTGAAAATGTTGTTAAAGTCTTAGATTATTTTAAATGTGTAAAATACAAACTATGTCATTTTGTGGGGGCTAAGTAGACTCCCAATCACCAGTGGACTTTGCAAGTACTGAGAAGAAATGGGATTTCAGAGGCAATAAAGGCAAATTCCAGAAACTGTCCACAAAGTTAGAGTACTTGCTTTTCCTTCTTCTTCTTTTCAAAAATTATTTTTAATGATACTAAATACAAAGATCATGAAGTCAAGATACAAAGACAGGCTGACATCCTTGAAGATTTGTCCTGAAGAAAAATTGAAACTGAGATGACAGCTGATGAAATATGTATTCTGCAATTCCTGTCTTCCTCTAAATTATAGAATACTTTTTTGTTCATTTTGTCAGCATTCAAAATCTCAGAAGACTCAAAACTTGGCCCAAGATACTAAAAAATGACACAGATAAAATACAAGTGTACATACACATACTTTTTCCCCATCAATGATTTCCAGGCAACGATGATGTAAATGCATTTCTCCAATATAGCCGCTGAAAAGTAGGGAATTAGGGCTTTTTTCTCTTCCACTTCCTCTTCCTCTATATCATTTTTTTTCTTTTTCAACTGCACTATGCTTTCTACTGTTTTCCTTTATTCCTTTTGTTGCCTTCTTTTCCTTTGCACCTAGACCTTAGAATGCAGTGGTTGAGAACTGTATTCTGATGCATTTAAGAGACGTTCAAGGGCAGCAGCTGAAATAGTTCCAGCTTGAGGTTTTTCTTCTAAGTTTAAATCAGGAAAAGAAGAAAGGAAGGTGACTTAGTAGTTTGAAGGATTCTTTGTAGTTCTCTGAGCTCAGAAAGACCTGTCTGGTTAATAGAATATAAAAAGGAATCAGTATGCTATGTTCTTAAGAAATATTTTAATGATTAGAGTAATATGTCATTGATTGATTTTTGTTGAATTTTTTCCTTTATAAGAAAGGTTCTCCAGAGGGAAGTCCAGTTTCATTACAAAATGGAGCAGTTTCTACAACAGGGTGGATCCCATGCAATTCTATAGGCTGACTTTTATTCATCTTTCCTTACTAGCAGAGATTTTTCCACGAGACCAGCACGTAGTTCTTTGTGCAGTGTATGGATTGGCTGATGTGATTTTGCCCATTAAGGAGCTGTAAATTGGGGCAACCAGGCATAGTATATAATCAGTCTGCCCCAATCAAACATTACCTGTGCAGTTCATGAGTTCCTTTCCCATATCTGAGTATCTCCCTCTGAGCTAAAGCTCACTTTCCTTTGAAATATTCTACAAAAGAGACCAAAATGTTTTGCATATTGCATGCTTTTCTGACTTCTTAAACAGTAGATTCAGAGGTATAGAATCAAACTTTTGAATGACTCTAGTCATGCAGTACTGCAATGAATCATCCAAATAGCTACAGAGGACCATTACATGGTTATGTTAGAGTTCATACATCAACTTTTAATAGATATTTGCCTCATCTCTTTAAGCCACAGTTTCATCTGTCACTGTTTGCTGTTATCCATTTAGATATCTAATGCAGTACCTGCCCATATTTTCATTTATAGTTTTAATGGAATGAAATAAAGGATTTTAATGCGCTATGATGCAGATGTTAAAATGGTTGCAGTGGCCAACATGTAATGGAAAGGAAAATATCTTTGATATAATATAAAATGAGAAAGAATATGATACATGTTACAAATGTATAGAATTTACTATGAAAGATGTATACATAGATAAAAATGCAGAAATGTTTTTTAAATGATAACAGAAAATCTTAAAGGCAATGTAATCTATTAGTGTTTGCTTTTCTATATATTTAGAATTTTAAAAATGCATTGCATTGCTTCAAAAATAAAATAAATATATTAAATTTGAGGTGTTTCTTGCATTTCTATGTAGTTGATTTGAAAATGAGTGGATTTTGCTTATAGGATTGTCCATAAATTAAGAATGCATAGGCTGTGAGTGAAAGACCAAAGGATGTCTAATCCACCTGGGTACATTCATTTAGGGTGATGTATTTTAAGTCCAGAATTTTTTTGCTGTTAGAACTTTTGAACTTATCTCTGGTTACTAATGAGGTTTTAAACAAAATGCTTTCTTTCCATTCCTGGTTGTTTCTTGACACAATGATTAGAATAAATGTAATATAAAAATAAGAGACATTAAGAAATAATGACAGGAATCCAAAGGGGGCTGATTAGGAGGAGTTCTCAGTGGACTATTTTTTACATCATTTACTTCTATGGTAACAGTGATTTTCTCTGGTATTTCAGAGCATTCCTCCTATCTGGGCTGCTTTGGGTAGATGGTCTCCTTCACTGTGAAAGAGACCAGGAGCCTGACTAAAGCCAAGGATCAGTAATTGCTGTACACAGCTAACAACTGCATTCCAAACAGTGAACTAGGGCACTGAAGAAATTATTTTTACAGCACAGACACATCCACAATGTTTTTTTAACATGCAAATACAGGAGATGATCAGAAGTGTCTTTATTGTAATGGATGACAACTGTGTTTTATAATTCTAATGTACAGGATAAGTTTGAAAAGTAGAATGTGTGAAGCCAGGAAATTTAAGAGATTTTATAGGGATAACAAAAATCTCATGTATTAGTTTCCCAGGCTTGCTGTAACAAAGTATCAAAAACTTGGTGGCTTAAAACAACAGAAATTCATTGTCTCATAGTTCTGGGAAGCTAGAAATCTAAAATCAAAGTGTCATCAGAGTCATGCCAGTGTCTCTGGATGTCTCCAGAGAGAACCCATCCTTGCCTCTACAGCTTCTGTCATCCCCTGGCTTCTAGATGCATCTTTCCAGCCATGTGGCTGTCTCCTCCCTGCTTGTCTTCAGGTGGTCTTCCCTTTGTGCATGTCTATTTCTACATCAAATTTCCTCTTTTTATAAGGACAGCATTCATATTGGATAAGGCCCATCTTAATGACCATAGTTTAACATGATTACTTCTGTAAATCCCTATTTCTAAATAAGGTCACATACTGAAGTATTGGAGGCTAGGATTCACACATATCTTTTGGGAGGATACAATTCAACCCCTAACATCTCATGAAATGACTGCCATAATAAGGGGAAATTGAGGCATATTTGATCACAGAATTGAGATGAACCAAAAATAAAGTGAGTTTAGATTCCAGTAGACAACACTACTATAACCCTCAAAAAAGAAGGACCCTTATGTGCTAGTAATACTGTGATGAGAAAAAAATGAACTATGTTTGAGGCAAAAAAACAAAACAACCCACCATGTGATGGGAAGATCTGAGGGAGAAGTTTAAAATGGATTAAGTCAAGGACCAAGAATAAAGCCAGGAGGAGAAGAATCTTGTGTGTCCAAAAGTATTAAAAAGAATATGCGTGAAATCTTCCAGCCTACTGCTATCTTATTCTATGATGTAGACCAGTGTACATAAGTCAGAATTTCCTAGATTTACCTGTCAACATTGTTGCCTGGGACAGAAAAGTGACATAAATTCATTCTCCTGATGCTTGTGTAAGTTGTCTTGGGATATGAGCCGTTTTAAAATTTTGTCTCAAATTGCTCTCCCTGGCCTTAATATTTCAGGTTTGCTAGGGTTTGCTTCACCTTTCCAAAGGGCATTCAGAATGCTCAGAAGAACTTCAATTCAGTAGAACAAGGATTTCATAAAATTTCAATTGGTGCGTGAGTTAAAAATAAATTTGAATTTATTATTGAATTTTAAAAAAAATTTAAGCATTTAAATATTCTTTAACATTCTGTATAAAATATCTTATATGTTAACATCAGAGGCACTGATTACATTTAATAAAACTTTAAAATAAGAAGCACAAAAGTATATGGTAAATGATTGAATGCCACAGGTAAAAAGGTATTAAATATATCAGTAGGAAATTTCTCTTATAAATTTGATTTAATATTTTGTAGAGGACTAATTCCTAGTCTATAATATATTTGTCTATATTGTTAAAAAAGTAGAGAAACTGGTAGTCTCCCATACTAGCAAAACTTCTAACATATACTGTATAAATAATTTTAGGGCTATAAAAAATAGAATTCTGTAAGAAAATATTTCTTTACCAAACTCAAAAGGTTAAGTGGCATTTTCAACTTAAAATAATGATTATTTCTTCTTTTCTTGCATATTTTTCTTTCTCTTATACCATTCCAACTACAATTATTTTTAGTATTAACAATTAGACCTGCTAAATCAAAAGCATTTATTAATAAAACAATTTTCACTGATATGAAAATTTGATAGGTCAAAATATTTTCAAAATTATTTAAAAATAACCCTTTTGAGAGGCAATAACTTATAAGACTCACCTAACAGAATTTCCTACTAAAATTCAACTTGAAAAGATTTAGTTTAAAATGAGCTCTATTTTAAATATTATTGCAATTTTTTTTAGTAAAGCCCTTTGAATTATGGAAATAGCCCTCCAATAATATGCATGAAAGAGACATTGTACTTTGTTGCTTGCAAACATCTTGTTTTCAGATGCTCCAGAGTTGACATTTGACATATGTAAAGCAGAAAATATCTTAAGGAATTAGGATTGAGCTATAGTGTCCTGGGATGCAAAATTTGTTGTCTCTAGATCACAGCAAGGTCAGGTTTGAAATAAAGAAAAAAAAAGTACCATGAAACCAAAGGTTTGGCCCTACTTACTCTTCAGTTTTCTTTTGGATTTTTCAATTTGGCAGAGGTTTTTTGTTCTCAGATTTGCATCTGACCTTCTCAGCAACCTCCTAATCTACCACTCTGGTCTATACGCTCCTTGCCACTTCTTCTGAGTGTCTTAGAAGCTGGATTTCTTCTTCATTTTAGGATATAGCCACAGCTTCTACAGAATCTCTCATAGCAATACAACCTAATCGAAAGAGAATTAATTATCTAGGCAATTTTATACTTTTATAAGAATGAAAAGATATTTTAATTCAAAAACATTGTCTTTTTCTCTAGACATTTAGAGTCTTCTAAAGCAAGGTGTGTATGAATAGTTAAGGTGCTTTGTTTATCAGTTTCTTTGTAGTCTAAAAATTTTTAACAGCTATTTCTATATTTCCAGAAAAATGTTCTTGTTTTTGTTTTGTTTTTTTTCTTTTCTAGTTACTCCTCATCATAAAACAGGCACTTGAGAATTAGTCAGAAGTTGTCAACCCTAGATTTACTTTGAAATGACCAGGGAAACCTAAAAAATTCCAGAGGCCTGGTGTCACTCTCAGAAATATTATATAACTGATCTTCATAAACTTGGACATCAATAATTTTTAAAGATACTATTTGATTCTAATGTCCAGATAAAGTTGATAAACACTTAACTCAATAATTTCCAGGATCCACAGAAAAATGTGAAATCTTTTTCCATTCTTTAGGTATTGTAAACTATCCTTGCAGCAAGTTAGATAACTGAAAACTTACACACTGAAACCAGAAACAGAGTTATGGCTTGTAGTGTTATAGGAAGCATTTATAAAATAAATACTTTATAAATATTTATTATATTATATTATATTATAAAAACAATAAGAGCATACAATTTTTTCCTTCCTTATTCTGAAGAAATCTTGCTAAGAAATGCTTTGGTTCATTTTTGTGTTGTCTTTATATTTTATTTTGTAAAAATTTTAATATTTAATCATGCCATCCAGGGCCAACCAAGTCCTTTAACCAGAATAGGTCCTTTAGTAAAGTTAAATATGAAGGCGCTGCACATTATATATTAGACTTATTTCAACATATAACGGATTTGTGGCTATTATGACTGTGAATGCGATATTTTTTAAAAGCTTTTATAATTTTTAATCAGTTATTGCTTCTGTGTAGGAAATCTAGAGTTGCTCTTGAACTGAGTCATTTTACTCAATAGTCTAGATTTTCAGTTAGTTCTGTCTTATACCTTATAACATTTTAAAATGACAAATTTGTATCCTCTTCCAGTTACTTCTCTTCAGTATTTCTATCTCCTATTTCTTTTTTTATTGTTCTTTTAAGATGTCGTATAATTCAAAATATTTGTGGTGATAGCAAATGTAATGACCATTCATCACAGCTGTTCTCCTCTCTTTCAATCAATGACTTGATTTTAATAATCAAATATCCAAAATTCCCAAAGCACCCCACTTAATTCAGAGAAAACTGACTCAACCCTGGCTTCAGAGTTAAATTTTATTGGTCAAGAGCAATCCATCACACTTTCCACAATGACTGGTCTAATAATTCAGTTCTAAGCTAATCATCATGACATTACCCTTACCCTAAGTGGAGGATAGAAATTGAGCATAACAACTAATTTGGGGCCAACAGATATGGACAGTGACTTGCTGGAGGATTTTGGGCTTGAAGTTTCTTCTCTCTTTAAAGAGATCCACCAAAAGAGATACATTGCCTTCTTTTGGACAACCCGGTGTGGGCAATCAGATGTCTGAAAAATGCTACACTCATTTTTCCATCATGAAAAATATTGCTTTTGGTGGTGAAGTAAACAGATATCACATATGAATGAATTATAGGAAAACAGAGAAAAAGCCACTAGATTGAGCCACTCCTGAAGCGTGGCTTACATCCGGTTTTGTCAGTCAACAAATTTCCTTATCATTTAAGCATGTTTAATTTCCATTTTGTTATTTGCAGCTGAAAATATCATAGGTACATGAATTTATTTGTCAAGAGTCTAGTTTAAATGGGGATGATTCACATGTTTTACATTTTTTTGTAGGTATCTGGTAGATATCATTGATCATGTTAAGTAATTTTTTTCTATTCCCTGCTGGATAAGGAATTTTATTAGCTATTCACTTTGCAATTAAAAAAATTTCTTTCATAATCTAAGTGACCAGTTGGATATTCACCTTTATTATGTTAATGAAGTGAATAACCTTAAGAGATTACTAATGTTGAAAATATCTTGGATTTCTCAAGTAAAATTTACTTGATTGTGATATTCTTTTACTACACTGACTTGATTCAGGTATATTTTATTTTTATACATTTAGACACATTATTTAAGAAGAAATAATAAAGACCACAATAAAATTAGAAAATCTAAAGAGACTGATTGGATCACTCTTAAAGAAACAAACTGACACTAAACTTCTCAATGTCAACTCTGGTAGCAAGAACACAACAGAATAATACTTGAAAAATACTGAAATAAAAATTTTGAACCAAGAATATGTGAATCTGAATATTTTTAATATCAAGTAGAAATAATGATATTCTCGGGTATAAAAATCCTCAAAGCTGAGGTAGGGCAGGGCCTGGGACAAGCATCATGATTAACTTTTCCCGCCTGTGATGGAAAATCCTGAGATATAAACAGTATAGTAAGAACAGGAGGGTCACCATTTTAAGGCTAAGATTCCATTTTAAAAAGCAGAGTTGAGAAATAAGATTCCTAATATATTCTCTGGTAATTAAAACAGTAGCCAAATAGCCTACCTTAAAGCAGGGCAGGCAGTCTTAACTGCTTGAGGGTAACCACTATCTTGGAAAAGAACAGAATAAATAAATAACTCCCTGGTGTTGGGTTTATTTAGCAGAATTAGCTGGAGGGCTGATGATAAAAGGAAAGGAGACAAGGTGTCTCTCACCAGAGAAAAGCAACTTGAGACCACAAGTCAAGCCTACGCCCAACAACCTCCCTCTGCCCTTTGCCCCATTCTTAAAAGCCTTAGAAGACAAATCCTCAGACTTTCAGCACACCTCCTCTCTGAGGACGCCCGGACTTTCCTTTCCTTAAGTGCATACTTTCAAATAAAACTTTCTCACTGCTCAAATTATTGCAGTTTGTCTCTTTGCTATTTCATTTTATTTCCAAGTCTTGACTCTATCTCCACTTTACTCCTAATATGTAGGGAGGGGCTGCTGAGAGCTCTGATTTCTGCCTGTAAGTTCCTGTTACCTGGGTGACCCGGACAAAACTGCAGCTGTGCGATCTGCTCTTAGTAGCCTAACTTGAAAATATCCTTTCTTTGGGAAGTTCTCAGAACATAATCTCACTCCATCCTGTGCTCTGTGGCTCCCTGAAATCCTAGAGTGGTAGGGGGGGACCCCATGCCATGCAGATCCCTGCGGACATGGGATGTCAGGTGACCTGGGCTTCAGAAGTTGGCAAGGGAATCTGCCCTAGGCCTAGAACTTTCCCTCTTTCCCTCTGCACTTCCCTGTTCTCTGCTGGCTGCAAGGCAGCTCCCACTCCCTGCTGCTCTTGTTTTAATGAATTCCTTCCTTACCTACACTTTTCTGACCTGCTGAAGAATTCTTTCTTGTTCAGAGCCAAGAACCCTCCCCCCTACAGGCTGAGGTTTCTCCTAGTGTTTGACCTAGTGCATAGGGAGAGACCGCCCAGATGCAGCTGCCGGGCAACATGGCCAAAGACCCTCCTCAAAAACTCTCTTCACGAAGTAGTTCAGGATACAGCAAGACACATGGAAAATAAGAGTAAAAAGTCATTAACCAAAATGTATCATTATCTAAAATGTCAATGACAACATATTTTTAAATTCATTTATTTTTTAGTTGAAGTATAGTTAATATACAATTTATATTAGTTTCAGGTATACAGCACAGTGGTTCAACAGCTACCCATGTCATTAAATCCTCACCCCCCACTAGTACAGTTACTATCTGTCAAAACAGGAAGATGTTACAGAATCATTGGCTATATTCTCCATGCTGTACTACCATCCCTGTGACCAGCTTATATTATGATTGAGAATTTTTATGCTCCTTTTCCCCCTCACCTTCTCCACCTTCCCACCTAACCCTTTCCCCATGGTAACCACTAGTCCCTTCTCAGTTTCTGTGAGTCAACTGAAGTTTTCATTCTGTTTTGCTCTTTATTTATACTCTACATGTAAGTGAAATCATATGGTATTTGTCTTTCTCCACTTGGCTTATTTCACTTAGTGTAATATCCTTTAGGTCCATCTATGTCAAATGACACATACTTTTAAATTCTTAAATTGCCAAACACATCTTGATAGTTGTGTAAAGAATAGGATGTCAAGAATAAAGGAAGAAAAAAAATTCTAAGTAATGATTTGTTTGTGGGAAAATACTTAGGTATTTACAAATTTCAGAAATTTATAGGGGAATTGGTCTTTATGTTAGAACTAATTATTCAGATTTTTAAAAACCCAGAATTTTAACTTTCAAATTGATAGAACCAAAAACAAAACAAAGAAGACCTAACTTGGCCTTTAGGGAGTGAGAAAAGTAATAATCAATATGCAGTAAAAGGAAAATGCAAAATATCTTTCTGCTACATTTTGGTAGAAATGAATTAGCTCAAAACTCAACAGATTCTGAAGAACTGAAAATGCATTCACTAATACCTCAGTAGCCTACAAACGCTGTTTTAAAGCTTTAAGCCATGGATAATTGTTTTTGAGTAATGATGGCTTACTATCTGGCTTTTTTTTTTTTGCATGGTATATTAGTATCACACTCACTTTTTAATACACATATGTCTAGTTACCAATACATAATAACTAAAAAGAAAAGGCATTGTTCATTTTGAGAAGGGCATGTTTTTAACTGTGTACTTCTTAAAGAAAACTATTTTTCTCTTCTTACACTTTCATACTCAACAACAAAAAAGAGGTAAATAAAACACTTAAGCATTTTAAAGTGCTTTTTTATTGTTCTTTGTTACCAGGAAAAAATAACTTTTTCCATTACACTAATCTTTACCTTCCTGTTGTGAGTGCTCTGTTCCTCAATGTGTGTTAAAGTAACGAATAAATGTTCACCAGGCTTTGTTATAGAGATTAAAGTTTAATTATATGTCATATATTTAAAACTGTATACCTATAAAATATGTGTAATATGTTTTATACATATATAATATGCATAATTATAATATCTGTTGGATAACTAAATATAAAACAAGTTATATTATCACTTTTATTTAAAATCAAGGCAGTCTGGCCTGTGAGAAAGTGACATTTAAGCAGAGAATTCAATAAACTGAGGGCATGAGCAATAATATCGTATACATATATACATATACATATACATACATATGCCAAAGTTTCCCTTACTAAAATTCCATCTCCTTGAAGGAAGATTTGATTTGTTGTTTTCACTACTCTATGTCCAGTGTCTAGCAAAGTACCTAGTTAAAGGTACTTTAACTCAGTCCAATAAATAGCTGTTGAATGAGTGAATGAATAAGTGAAATAAACACAATCTGAATCAATCCTCATCCTCAGAATAATAACAATATTGTAATTGGACTGAATATATAGATTTCCTAACAAAAACATGTTAAAAATGAATATGATTGTAAGCTGGGTAATGGGTGAGATAAATGAAGGGGGGAAAAATGAGAATCTTTGATATCTTGACTGGGATGATGGTTGCATGAGTGTATACACATGTCAAAATTCATCAAGCTGTGCACTGATTCATGCATTTTATTGTATGTACCTCAATATAAAAACAAAGAGAATTTTATTTACACCAAAAAATGAGCATTGACATTAAAAATTCAGATGGAATTTGCTGGAGAAATAATGAAGAATTCCATGCACAGAAGTAATAAAGCTTTCAGATGTGGCCACTCACCAAAGAATCTCTTCCCTGATTCTTGATGTCATCAGTTTGCCCCACTATATCCTCTTTAATGCCTTGAGGATTTGGAAGCTCCGGTCATGGCATGAATATAGACTGTCTGGCTTAGGGATGCTTAGGATCAGTTCAACTCTAGGAAACAAGCAAGAAACAATAGAGCTTTGTTTGCTCTGTGCCTGCCATATGCCTGGGAGGCACGTGTGGTCCTAGAGAATAAGAGAAAGGGGGATAATTATTAGCTATAAAAAATTAGACTTCCTTAGTTTGGAGAGACATTTATAATCCTTCATTAGTAGATTTCCAGTGGAAGGGACATACTGCCAGTTCCTTGATTCTGCTTTTCTAAGGGTAATGAGGCTTCAAGAGGCACAGACAGAATAAAGCATCTGGAAGTTCATTCTGTTAACCTTTCCCAAACTTGATTATTTGTGTATTTATGTGGAATGCATAAGACAAGTAAAAGTCAGCTTTTACTTTTGTATCCAAATAAAAATAACCCCACCCCACTCCCACCCATCATAAATGCTAGAATTCAGCTGCTTTTCCAAAGTTATATGTTTCACAAATGATTCCTGGTAGGGGTCCTTCCCCTCTGCTTCTGGTCCACCTCTCTAGGGTTTTAGCAAAGTTTACTAAGTTGTAAGAGTGCCATAGGTGAATTCAAATGCCAGAAGAAAAATACAAATAAACATTAGATATTTCTGATTCCAGTGTCCACTGGCTGCATCTGTTCGTAACTAGTTTTCCTTACTAGTTTTCTACTTTGTTGCCATATAACTACATCTCACTTCCCCTTACCAAGTAGAAGTCCCTTTTCTCATGCTCTCTAGCCAGTGATTGAGAGACACAAATTCCACCGTTCCAGAACTTCACAGAAAAAGCCCTGAAATCATAGAACATTATGATATTGTAATGGGGATACATCTTGTGCACGTTGGGAGATAATCTTTGCTTTTCTGTGGTAGGCTATTAGTTGTTAACTTAATCCCTGCCCCTCACTCCTTCTTCCTCCCTACTTTTGTTTGGGCAGCAATATGCCTAACAAAATATAGTTAATTACCATTATTCACAGATTCTGTACTAATAAATTTCAGGTGAGTGTGTAATAGTGCAAATCTTTGCCTTTGTTCTCACTGGCTCCCACATCTAGAGTGTTCCAGGTCCTGCGAGTATTCCAAGGCAAGCGAGACCTAGCCAGTCTTTGGGGCAGCCCAAGAAAAGCTGGAACATTAGACTTGTGCTCCAACTCTTTCCCTTTCCAGAGAGAAGCTGGGATTTGGGGGTTTTCATCCACTTGCTCTGTGCGACTGGAGGGAAGGGAAAGGCGAGTGTGTGCACTAACCTAAATTGCCGTCTTTGTTCTCAGTGGCTCTCAACCTGGGGCCCTTTCTTGTCAGGGCTCAGCTTCAGGCAGGACACATACAGTCCCTTGGGCAGCCCTCTGAAATGTCAGAACTTTGAATATATGGCACAGTCCTCTCCTTCCCCGCCAGGGAAAGCTGGGGGATTTCCCCTCCATCAAATGTTGCTATCCACGAGGAGGGATTATGGTGAGAGGGTGCTGTGAATTTTCCTACCATTTGATGCATCTGGGTTTGCGCTTTGCATGGGATGCAGGACTCTTTCAGCTAGTCTCTGGATTTCTCCCAAAGAGAAATAGTCTGTGTTTGGTTGTTGAATCATGTGTCCCTTGGTGGAAGGAAATTCTGAGGCTTTCTGTTCTCCCATCTTGCTGAAATCCAAGAACAACTATTTTTAGAATATCAATGATCTCACTAAGTGATCTAGTAATGTGTGAAGCATATGCTTATTACCACTCAGGTCAGCTGTAGGTGTATATGAGGGTTCCCTATTTGCAAACAACAGAACTGAACTATGACTAACCACCAATCTTGAATTTATGTCAGAATGTGAGGTAGCAAACAGTACTGAAGGAAAAGTAGAGCAATGACACTTTAGGAAGAACAGGAATAAGGCAGCTTTGCAGACCTAGGTTTATACCCTACCAAATAATCTCTTCAAGGTATAGTCATTGTGGAGGAAGCAGCTTCGATTGTAGTGCTGTACACGAGATTCAAATTTAAGGGAAACGTCTCCATTTCCTGGCTCTGGTTACTTGCCCATCTTACTTGACAGTCATCCCAGATTACTTGCAATGAGAAAAGATGTTTCTAAAAGAAGGAAGTACTTTCAGCAAGAAAAGGAAAAATGCTTTGAGGTTGAAATCTCTAGAAGCACACTAGACATCTTATATGATCTTAATTAATTTTTTGAATAATAACATCATTCTTTTAACACTCTCACATCTCTTTTTTACTTCAAAAACTTTATTGTATTTCAGTAGCTTCTAGAGTAAATCTAAAACCCCTAAACATTTTATTTGAGGATTTTGTTCATCCTGAACTAAATTCATTTCATTTTCATTTTGTTCACCTTCATTCTGAACTCAGTTCATACTTTCCATCTCATCTCTTGCCCATTTGACTTCCCTCCCCACCAAAGCACCCCTGCCATTATCCACCCTGCTTACACATGCCTATTTCACATTTTTCAAATATATGAATTAGTTTTAGAGCTTTTATACATGCTGTCCATTTGCCAGGAATGCATTTATCCTACTTCCCTTTCTCCCACCTTCTCTCCACGTCAAAACCTACCTCAACTTATCTAGAAGTTTACCATCTCAAGGAAGCAGGAAAATAGAGAAACAAGGTATATCTGCTGACTGCCCCAGCACAGATGCCCGACTCCCAGCCACAGCATTCCCTGTAAGCTCCGTCCAGCTTGTGCTCTATCATATTCAGTGACAGAAAAGAAAATTTACCACTTCTTGAAGCAGCTCATTTCACATTGTGATAAATCTGACTTTTGGAAACCCCTGAAAGGACAAGGCTGGAAAAACACAACTCATTCTTTAAGGCCTAACTCATATATCACTTCTTCTATGAGACCTATTCTGACTTCCAGATGAAAATTAATCACTTATTCATATGTACTACTAAGGAATTTTGCTCATACTAATATTTTTGCACTTATTACTATCTACTGAAGTTAGTTCTGCCTGCCTTTGTTCCCAAACCTGATTTTGAGCTTCTTAAAGGTGGGCGCTGTGCATTAACATTGCTTTCTAACACCTACCAGATGCACAAATAGGAGAATTTATTGAGTGTTTGTTGAACATGATTCAATTTTAATGTCTTCTAAACATATCAGACACTTTTATGTGATAAAATTTGAACAAAATAGACAATCTGATATAATAGTTTTTAGGACTTAAGCATTGCAGTATAAACTTAATTCCATGTGATCCTAATGTATCTTGTTCACAGGAGTATAATTGTACTTGTGATCTATTCCAGTTAGTTATGTCTGCTTTTGCTTCCTCAATTGTATTGCTTACAGTCAACATGTAAAATCTGTTGGACTGTATTGTGTACTTTATTCACATTTTCTCATTTATATCACAGCATCTTTGATAATGCTCCTAACCACTTATCCATTTAAAATTTGGAAACAAATATTTTACTATACAACTGTGACTAATATATCAATAGTTCAATCTTGTCATTGGAGCCACAGACTTCAAGAAAAGGTTAATTCCTTATTCTTACATATTCTATCCCATTTACACTAGCTTTGTGTTTAGTTGGTTGATTGATTGAGGAAAAGTTTTGAGTGCCATAACAAAGAACAAAATAACAATGGATTACTCCATGTAGAGGTTTAATTCTGTCCCACTTACAGTCAGATCAAAAGTATTCCCGGTGTGATATGGTGTTTGCACAGTGCCAGGCCCCAGCCTCCTATCTTGCTGCTCTGCTATTCTCTGTGTGCAGCTTCCTACTGAGATAGCCGCTCCTGTACTGCGCTCCAGCTAGCGAGACTGAGACAGGCAAAAATGTGGGGCATGTACTTTGCCTTTTAAGACATGGCCTAAAAGTCAAGCACATCACACACTCTCACAGCCCACTGGCTAGAACTTAGTCACATGGCTATACCTAGATGCAGGGGTGGCTGAGAAATTTCTTCAGCTGTCACCTGTGTGGGAAGCTTAACAATGAAAGGGTGAGAATGGAATGTAGACAACTAGCGGCCTGCTGCACTTGGGTTTATTCTCATTTTGTTACCATCCAGAGATCAAATGGTAAGATATAGCAAATATAATGTCTGACTCTTTTCCCTATCAGAGGAAGAGTACACTAATCATTTCTGGTTAATGATGTGGCCTTCTAAGAGCTTTTTAGATATAGAGATTTTACTAAGTCTGGAGTACTAACATCGCCGATATATTGTATTTTAGATATTTGTAGGACAACATTAAGATCCAATACTAATATTTTATTTTTTTATTGACTATTGTGTATAATGACTGTTGTATACAGTATAGTGTCTACTATAAAATAGGCCATTAATACCAATATTATCCTAAAATTTAAAACTTCCTTCCCTCACACATACCTGTATTCTCTGTTTTGCACTTACTATATATCTATTATTATATTTTTAACACATGTCCAGTCACAAAATAGCAGTATAAGTTGTGGATGACATTTTAAAAATACTAAAGAAAACTTATCAAATTAACAATAATTATTGTAATGATTATAGTCAACAGAAAATAATCTCATGTAAATTTCTCACTGAATCGATTATCAGACAAGAAAAAAATTATTTGATGGGAAATTTGAAAGTACAGAGGAAACAGGAGAAAGCAGTTTAAGAAAGCTTGAAAAAGCATGAAAAAACAAGTACAGCAGGAAATAAGGACTTCTTGCCCACATACAATTCCACAGTGGAATAGAATGTTTCTAACTTACTTCCATGCCCTATCTTTCATCTTAGACAAACTGCCCTCAAATACAGGCCCTGCAAAACCATTCTCCTTCATCACTACTTTCCTCTCATTTCTTCAACTCACTGGAAGAGATAAACTTTCCCTCTCTCTGATATACAGAATGAAGGAATAGCAACATACCCATGACCGAGCAAGAAATATAGACTTATAAACAATGTAATAATGTGGGTACACGTTAATAAGATTTATTTTCTTGAGGCAAAGTGAGGAGGCAGCTTATTAGTATATAGCCCCACCTCCTGTGTATGTATTTATTTATATCTTTTTAAAAAGTAATTCTAAAGGTGTAAAAAAATCCAATAGTGCAGAATATGTTATACTGAAAGTTTGTTAATACTGATAATCTCTGAAAATTGCATCCTATGTTGTCTTAATAATAACTCAGAAACTTTAAGAAAAGTTTTAATTATTCCTCCACGTAACAAGACAGATAATTATGCAAAAAATATTTGCTTTCTAATAGTTATATCTTAATATCTGAAAAATTAATGTTTTCTGTGTGTTAATTGCTGAAATTATCAGATAAGTCATTCTTGTGTCAGGAAATAATAAATAGAACTGTGTGCATTTTACATGGTTTATCTATATGAAGATAATACCCAATATGAGTCAGAGAAATATAAAATAGTTACACTTTCTTTATGAGTATATAAGGGGTATGTTCTTTCTGAAGGACAATTTGTCAAAACACATAAAAAGTTGGAGAAGAATATACTTTTTAAATTTTTATGATTTTTTTTTATTTATTTTTCTGTTTTGGTATCATGAAAGTACAATCACTTGAACATTATGGTTACTAGACCCCTTATTATCAAGTCCTCCCACATACCCCACTATAGTCACTGTCGATTAGCGTAGTAAGATGCTATAGAATTATTACTTGTCTTCTCTGTGAATACTGCCTTTCCTGTGTTCACCCCCACTACATTATGTGTGCTAAATGTAATGCCCCTTTCCCCCCTTATTCCTCCCTTCCCACCCATCCTCCCCATTTCCTTTCCCTTTGGTAACTGTTAGTCCATTCTTGGGTTCTGTGAGTCTGCTGTTGTTTTGTTCTTTCAGTTTTTTCTTTAGTTCTTATACTCCACATATGAGTGAAATCATTTGGTACTTGTCTTTTTCAGCTTGGCTTATTTCACTGAGCATAATACCCTCTAGCTCCATCCATGTTGTTGCAAATGGTAGGATTTGTTTTCTTTTTATGGCTGAATAATATTCCATTGTGTACATATACAACTTCTTCTTTATCCATTCATCTACTGATGGACACTTAGGTTGCTTCCATTTCTTGGCTATAGTAAATAGTGCTGTAATAAACATAGGGGTACATATGTCTTTTTCAAACTGCGCTGCTGTGTTCCTAGGGTAAATTCCTAGAAGTGGGATTCCTGAGTCAAATGGTATTTCTATTTTGAGTTTTTTGAGGAACCTACATACTGCTTTCCCCAATGGTTGAACTAATCTACATTCCCATCAACAGTGTAGGAGGGTTCCCCTGTCTCCACATCCTTGCCAACATTTGTTGTTCTTAGTCTTTTGGATGTTGGCCATCCTTAGTGGTGTGAGGTGATATCTCATTGTGGTTTTAATCTGCATTTCTCTGATGACTAGCGATGTGGAGCGTCTTTTCATGTGCCTGTTGGCCATCTGCATTTCTTCTTTGGAAAAGTGTCTATTCATGTCCTCTGCCCATTTCTTAATTGGATTATTTGCTTTTTCTTTCTTGAGGTGCATGAGCTCTTCATATATTTTGGATGTCAACCCCTTATCAGATATGTCATTTATGAATATATTCTCCCATGCTGTAGGATGTCCTTTTGTTTACTGATGGTGTCCTTTGCTGTACAGAAGTTTTTCGTTTTATATGGTCCCACTTGTTCATTTTTGCTTTTGTTTCCCTTGCCCAGGGAGATATGTTCATGAAGAAGTTGCTCATGTTTATGTCCCAGAGATTTTTGCCTATGTTGTCTTCCAGGAGTTTTATGGTTTTATGACTTACATTCAGGTCTTTGATCCATTTTGAGTTTACTTTTGTGTGTGGGGTTAAACAGTAATCCAGTTTCATTCTCTTACATGTAGCTGTCCACTTTTGCCAACGCCAGCTGTTGAAGAGGCTGTTATTTCCCCATTGTATATACATGGCTCCTTTATTGTATATTAATTGACCGTATATGCTTGGGTTTATATCTGGGCTCTCTATTCTGTTCCACTCGTCTATGGGTCTGTTCTTATGCCAGTACCAAATAGTCTTTATTACTGTTGCTTTTTAGTAGAGCTTGAAGTCAGGGAGCATAATTCCCCCAGTTTTATTCTTCCTTCTCAGGATTTCTTTGGCTATTCGGGGTCTTTTGTGGTTCCATATGAATTTTAGAACTATTTACTCTAGTTCATGGAAGAACGCTGTAGATATTTTAATAGGGATTACATTGAGTCTGTAGATTGCTTTAGGCAGGATGGCCATTTTGACAATATTAATTCTTCCTAGCCAAGAGCATTGGATGAATTTCCATTTATTAGTGTCCTCTTTAATTTCTCTTAAGAGTGTCTTGTAGTTTTCAGGGAATAGGTCTTTCACTTCCATGCTTAGGTTTATTCCTAGGTATTTTATTCGTTTGGATGCGATTGTGAATGGAATTGTTTTCCTGATTTCTCTTGCTTGTAGTTCATTGTTAGTGTATAGGAATGCAACAGATTTCTGTGTATTAATTTTGTATCCCACAACTTGGCTGAATTCAGATATTAGACCTAATAGTTTTGGAGTGGATTTCTTAGGGTTTTATGTACAATATCATGTCATATGCAAATAGTGACAGTTTGACTTCTTCCTTACAAATCTGGAAGCCTTTTATTTCTCTGTGTTATCTGATTGCCTTGGCTAGGACCTCCAGAACTATGTTGAATAAAAGAGGGAGAGTGGGCATCCTTGTCTTGTTCTCGATCTTAAAGGAAAAGCTTTCAGCTTCTCACTGTTAGTATAATGTTGGCTGTGGGTTTGTCATATATGGCCTTTATTATGTTGAGGTACTTGCCCTCTATACCCATTTTGTTGAGACTTTTTATCATGAATGGATGTTGAATTTTGTTGAATGCTTTTTCAGCATCTATGGAGATGATCATGTGGTTTTTTTCCTTCTTTTTGTTGATGTAGCTGTTGGTGTTAATGGGTTTTCGAATGTTGTACCATCCTTGCATCCCTGGAATCATCCTGCTTTGTCATGATGGATGATCTCTTTGATGTATTTTTGAATTTGGTTTGCTAATATTTTGTTGTGGTTTTTTGCATCTATGTTCATAAGGGATATTGGTCGGTAAATTTCTTTTTTTGTGGTGTCTTTGCCTGGTTTTGGTATTAGAGTGATGTTTGTCTTATACAATGAGTTTGGGAGTATTCCCTCCTCTTCTACTTTCTTGAAAACTTTAAGGAGGATGGGTATTAGGTCTTCACTAAATGTTTGATAAAACACAGCAGTGAAACTCTCTGGACAAGGGGTTTTGTTCTTAGTTTTTTGACTACCAATTCAATTTCTTTGCTGGTAATTTGTCTATTCAGATTTTCCGTTTCTTCCTGGGTCAGTCTTGGAAGGTTGTATTTTTCTAGAAAGTTGTCCATTTCTTCTAGGTTATCCAGTTTGTTAGCATGTAATTTTTCATAGTATTCTCTCATAATTCTTTGTATTTCTGTGGTGTCCATAGTGATTTTTCCTTTCTCATTTCTGATTCTGTTTATGTGTGTAGACTCTCTTTTTTTCCTGATAAGTCTGGCTTGGAGTTTATCTATTTTTTTTTTATTTTCTCAAGGAACCATCTTCTGCTTTCATTGATTCCTTCTATTGTTCAATTCTTCTTAATTTTATTTATTTCTGCTTTAATCTTTATTATGTCCTTTTTTCTACTGACTTTGGGTCTCATTTATTCTTCTTTTTCTAGTTTCAGTAATTATAAATTTAGACTGTTCATTTGGGATTGTTCTTCTTTCCTGAGGTAGGCCTGTATTGCAATATATTTCCCTCTTAGCATGGCCTTTGCTGCATCCCACAGATTTTGTGGTGTTGAATTATTGTTGTCATTTGTCTCCATGTATTGCTTGATCTCTGTTTTTATTTGGTTATTGATCCATTGGTCATTTAGGAGCATGTTATTAAGACTCCATGTGTTTGTGGGCCTTTTCATTTTCTTTGAGTAATTTATTCCTAGTTTCATACCCTTGTGATCTGAGAAACTGGTTGGTACAATTTCAATCTTTTTGAATTTACTGAGGTTCTTTTTTGTGGCCTAATATATGATCTATTCTTGACAATGCTCCATGTTCACTTGAGAAGAATGTGTATCCTGTTGCTTTTGGATGGAGTGTTCTGTAGATGTCCGTAAGGTCCATCTGTTCTAATGTGTTGTTCAGTGCCTCTGTCTCTTTACTTATTTTCTGTCTGGTTGATCTGTCCTTTGGAGTGAGTGGAGTGTTGAAGTCTCCTAAAATGAATACATTGCATTCTATTTCCCCCTTTAATTCTTTTAGTATTTGTTTCACATATGTTGGTGATCCTGTGTTGGGTACATAGATATTTATAATAGTTATATCCTCTTGTTGGACTGACCCTTTTATCATTATGTAATGTCCTTCTTTGTCTCTTATGACTTTCTTTGTTTTGAAGTCTGTTTTGCTGATACAAGTACTGCAATTCCTGCTTTTTTCTCCTAGTAGTTGCTTGTAATATCTTTTTCCATCCCTTTACTTTCAGTCTGTGTATGTTTTTGGGTTTGAAGGGAGTCTCTTTTAGGCAGCATATAGATGGGTCTTGTTTTTTTATTCATTCAGTAATGCTATGTCTTTCAATTGATATATTCAGACCATTTACATTTATGGTGAT
This sequence comes from Smutsia gigantea, assembly GCA_032199065.1. Classification (NCBI taxonomy): domain Eukaryota; kingdom Metazoa; phylum Chordata; class Mammalia; order Pholidota; family Manidae; genus Smutsia; species Smutsia gigantea. Next base: position 555,612 of record JAVSCE010016793.1, read on the forward strand.
AATCAGTAAGTATGTACTTATTGCCATTGCAGGCTTTAGATTCATCATTACCAGAGGTTCAAGTGTAATTCCCTTACTATGTAACAATCTAATTTAACTCACTTCGTATCCTACTACAAACAAAACCTAAAGGTTCTTTTATTTTCCTCCTTTTTCTTCCTCTTCCATTCTTTGTATGTTATGAATCATATTCTGTACTCTTTGTCTATCCCTTGGGTGACATCTATTTAGCCGTAGGACTACTTCCATCAATAGGAGTCCCTCCAAAATGGACTGTAGAGGTGTTTTGTGGGAGGTAAATTCTCTCAGCTTTTGCTTATCTGAAAAATTGTTTAATCCCTCCTTCAAATTTAAATGATAACCTTGCCGGGTAAAGTATTCTTCGTTCAAGGCCCTTCTGCTTCATTGCATTAAATACATCATGCCACTCCCTTCTGGCCTGTGAGGTTTCTGTTTAGAAGTCTGATCGTAGCCTGATGGGTTTTCCTGTGTATGTGATCTTTTTTCTCTCTCTGCTTTTAAAAGTCTGTCCTTGATCTTTACCATTTTAATTATTATATGTCTTGATGTTGTCTTTCTTGGGTCCCTTGTGTTGGGAGATCTGTGCACCTCCATGGCTTGAGAGACTATCTCCTTCCCCAGATTGGGGATGTTTTCAGCAATTACCTTCTCAATGACACTTTCTATCCCTTTTTCTCTCTCTTCTTCTTCTGGTACCCCTATAGTACAAATATTGTTCCGTTTGGATAGGTCATACAGTTCTCTCAATATTCTTTCATTCTTCGAGATTCTTTTTTCGCTCTGTGCCTCAGCTTCTTTGTATTCCTCTTCTCTAATTTCTATTACATTTACTGTCTCTTCTACTACATATAATCTGCTTTTAAATCCCTCCATTGTATGTTTCATTTCAGATTTGGAATTTCTTAGTAGTTGAATCTCCGACTTAAATTTGATTCTGAGGTCTTAAATATCTTTCTGTATGTATCTTCATAAGCATGTTTATAATTTTTATTTTGAACTCTCTTTCAGGAAGATTGTTGAGTTCAGTTTCATTTGTCCCTTTTCTGTTGTTTGTGAGATTTTGGTCTGAACCATGTTCTTTTGACATTTCATATTTCTGTGTGGTGCCCACTAGTGCACAGAAACTCCAGTCTCTGGAGCTGCTCATCCCCTAGAGTAAGGTTGAGGGTCATAGGGAGTGGAGCTGGTGCCTGGGGGAAGGAAAGATCTGTTTCCTGATTCCTGTCTACAGTACCTGTCTCCAGTGTCAGAGCCAATGGGCCAAACACACACGTGTAAGCCTCTGTGCTTTGCGTCTCTAGCTGTTGTAGGTAGGGCCTCCCCCTGGCTTGTCTCATGCCAGCATAGTGACTGCCAGTTTGTGAACCCATGCCGGAAGGCTAGGAGGAAGTTGCAGCAGGCTGCATGTCACAGTGGGTGCCTCATAGCTGAATAGGCAGCCCAGGGGATGGAGCACCTGAAGCTCCTCAAAGTTCCCAACCAGCTCTGCTGAGCGTACCCAGACAACTTTATCCAGCTCTCCCATCTCCCATGCAGCAAGTTCCATGCAAACCCCGCCCTTTCTGCAGTCCTCTCGCTGCTAGGAAGCCTGTCAGACTGCCTGCCTTTCCCTTGTCCCAGAGCGGCCAGGTGTGGATCCTGTCCTCCACAAACAGCCGGAATCTGTCTCTGATGCACACCACCTGTCCCAGCTCCCCATCCTACAGAGCACCACACAATGTAGGTTTCTACTCACAAAGCAGATCTCCAGGGCTAGGTGTTCAGCAGTCCCAGGCTTCCACCCCCTCCCTGCTCCGTTTCTCTTCCTCCTGCTGTGAGCTGGGGTGGGGGAAGGACCTGGGTCCCACTGGATCAAGGCTTTCATACGTTACCCTGTTTTGTGAGGTCTGCACTGTTCGTGAGGTCTGTATGCAGTCTGCTTCAGACTTCTTTCTTGTTGCTGTTTTAGGGTTAGTTGTATTAACTATATTTTTGTACTATTTGTGGTTTTTAGAGGAGTTCTCCGTGTCACCTCCCATGCCACCATCTTTAATCCTGACCTTGAGAATATTCTTATACTGTGTGAATGACTGAGAAATTGTACTTATAGGAATTTACCCAAATAAAATAACTAGAGATGTGCTGAAGACATGTATAACCATTTCACAGTGGTATTTGTACTAGCAAGAATTTGAAACATGCCAAATTTCAAAGGGAATTGGACAAATAAATCATGGTTGATTTACTTAATGAAAAGCAGGATATTCATTAAAAATCACCATAATATAAATTTTATAATACTGGAAAACATTAACTGAAATTAATGATACAGTGTAAAGTTGATTATGCAGTGTCATACCAATTTATTTGTGCATATTTATGTGCATAGAAATTGAACTAGGATTTTTTTAATTGTTTAAATTTTTATTTTGTAATCTTTTTTGTATTTTTGAACATTTTCTAACTTGTCATTTATGAATCTTATATCAAAAATAGCAAAAATGACAATATTTATTGTGTGTACAGTTCTCCTATGACCTTGTCTATTTTATTGAGTACTATTGTGTCTCATAATAGACTTCTGTTGTAATAGAGAATAGAACACAATGATCTATGAAACAGAAGTATAAGTGATTGGTGTAACTCGTGTTCAAGTTTCAGTAGATGTGCCCCCACTTGGCAGAAATCCAGGAGGCACCATCAATTTGTAGATGATGTGAAAAATGCCCCTCGAATTTGTACAGTGCACAACCTGCATGGCTATTTGTGAAGCTTTCATAAAAGACCAAGAAGTGATAAGAAATAGGAAGATCCAGGGGGTCTCTTGTTATCATCATTTGGCCTCTGTATCAGATGGGATGGGTGCTTCTCCAAGTCAGGATTCAATGAACTATGACCTACAGGGCAAGTCAGGCCCACCACATTTTATAAAAAATGTTTTATTGTAAAAAACACAGATCACTCATTTGTTTATCTCATTTATTGCTGTTTTTCATATAACAAAAGAGCTGAGTATTTGCTAAGGTATAGCCCCCAAAGTTGCAAATCTTCACTGTGTGATTCTAGACAGAAAAGGTTTGCCAACTCCTGCTCAAAGTGTACTGCAATCATGAAAACAAATAAAAAAACAAACAAACAAGTAAATAAAAATCTCAGAGGTTATAGTAGATATTACTACTGCCCATCAATATTTCTGGTTCTCTTTCCCATGCAGGCATTCAGAAAGATCATACTTTCTTGAACTTAGGCAAGGTCATAGGACTTGCTTTGGCAATAAAATGTGAACAGAAGTGTCATGAATCACTTCCTGGTTGAAGTACCAAAGGAACAAGGTGTATTTCCATGCTTGCTCTCAGTCTGCTGTTGTGGTTAATAGATCTGATAATATGAAGGTGTAATTTGAGACACTGAATGTCACCACACAAGACAGCTGCCTGGGAGACAGCTGCCTGCTAAGGTACCGAAGCCTAGCAGAAATTGTATGAGAACTAAATCTTTGATGCTTCAAGCTACTGAGATTCAGAGGCCGTTTACACCATAATATTTACCCAACTTATAATTACTGAGAGGAAAAGTAACTTATTTTTTTACCATATATTAATAATAATTGGATTAATAGTAAAGTACCAAGCAACCATTTCTACAATTGCCTGCAGAGCATGAATAGGATAGGAAAAGAATAGAATTCTTCAATGGAATTTGAGATTACTATCTTAAGTGGAGCTAAAATATTAAGAACTGAGAATGCATATACATTCTTACTAATAGTCCCATATCAACACATTTTAGAGTGGCAAATCATTTATAGAATTAAGATAGTTTGTCAAGGAATTGTAGTCACAGGAAGGAAAAATGTTATTAAAATTAGACGACTTTCATCAAAAATAAAGATTTTATATAATGAAGTTTAAATTATCAACTATTTACTCCTATATCAAATTTAAGGTAAAAGTCAACTTTTCACAGTTGTATGATTTTAATTTTTTCTGAATTATCATTTGTGCTATAGTAAAACAGCAAATTGGGGCCAGTAGCCCATTATTTTAACAATGATGAAGTTCACAATGTGTTTGTTCCTTTTGAAATGCAGCACAAAAGAAAATGGATTGTAAAAACTGACGTTTGAAATAGATGCAACCTTTTTGTTTTCAAAGAAAAAGAAGAAACTAAAATGCTTAGTTTTTTTTTTCCCTTCTGAGTTTGCTTCTCTAAGGCCTGGGTGAATAAAACTCACAAGCTTGTGCTTTTCATAGCCGTCATTAATTTTCCATGAGGTTGAAATTGAAAGAGTGTGAAAGATATCCCCGCTGTGTCACACTGAATATCTGAGTGTGGTTTGACCAGATTTCTCCAGAATATAATTTTCTTAGCTCCCCACAATAGCTAAAGCACCATTTTGAATCTGGCAAATTTCCAACCACTTAAATTAAGTGTTCATAGCTTACTGCTTCAACTGTTTCTAGATTATCTTGGCTATATGGACACAGTAAACATCGATGAAAGGAAAAACTTTTAAATGCTGACACTTGAAAAGTCTTGAGGAAGTGCCTCCTTGTATCTATGTCCCTGTTTAGAAAAATTATCATAGTATGTTTTCCATTTAGAAATTATGAAAACCACACCTTATATTTCTAAAAATCACAGAGAGTAAGTTATACATGTATACACACACTTACATATAATCTACAGATGATAATTGATAGCTATTTTAAATGAGTTTACAGTAATTATACTTTAAAAGTAGATCTAGAAATAAATATGGGCAGACCACCACACTTCACAAGAAATAACTACATCAAAAAATTTCTATTATATCTTTATTAATATTCTCCCTGAATTTTTGTAGCACATCTATTTTATAAATTGAGTCACAAAGAATTTTTTTAAATTCAAATTTGTAAAACTGTTTGAAGCATGAAAGAAAAGATCAAAGGAGCCAACTGGGAACAAAACACAGTGATCAGAATTCAGGATAAGCCACAACACATAATAATCCTAATTACTGATCTTTAATTAAACCACAGGGAGAATTTATGCCCTGAATAAACTTGTTCTCACAGCCTTTTCTGACTTCAAGATAGAATGTTTTCATGTTTCTAAATATCAGCCAAAGAGGAAGCTTATTATTTAATGTCTTATACACTATAGAAATCCAAAGTCAAGAACATATGTTAAATGCAAAGTTCAAAACAAAATATGGTCTTCAGGGGTGTTTTTGCAAAATATTTGAATTTAACAAGTTAATTAATTCTGACAAAATAGACAAATTTATGAATGGCCAAATAATGAATTAAAGAACAGAGTGTATTGACAACATATTTAATGAATTCATTAAAAAATAACCTGCTGTTGCATAGTAGATATCCTCTGGAGAAAGAAAAACCAAAACCAAAATGGGCTTAAGAGGCTGGGTATGCTATTAACATGGATTAGCCTATTGTTGGAGGAGTAGCCTATTCAAAGTACACTGGGTAAATTTCCTATTTCTCCTCTTCCTGGCTACTGGGCTGACAGAGTTTTTATTTTTTCTGACCCCAGAAATTCTTTGAGAGCCAATTCTTAAGTACATCACACCACAGTCTAGTGAAGGAAGTAATTGCATTGTGTAATTTTTCCATAAAGGATGATCCAAAATTAATCTCCACCTGTGTTAAACTTACTCAACAGTACATAATGTTACAGTTTGCCCAATAACTGAAAGTTTCTTCTCAACAGGTTTGGTGTGTGTGTGTGTGTGTGTGTAAGCAGGACTGATTTTTTTAGTTAGTTTTAGGCTTAATTTGTTTCCTTTGCTTTACTTTTTCAGTAATTTCTAGAAAATTGCATATTGTAGTATAGTATCTAACATCTTTTTGCTAGGCCTTACCTCACTCTTACAGAGATGGAACCCCTATGTCTTAGTCCATTTGGCCTGCTAAAATGGAATACTATGGTTGGGTGTCTTCTCCCTATCCTCATAGGACAAAAGGGTCAAGGGAGCTCTGTGGAATCTCTTTTGTAAAGACACTAATCTGATTCATGAGAGCGCCACCCTCATGACCCAATCAATATTAGTATCAGTATACTGCAAGTTCTACCTTCCATAAAGCACTAGAATACAAACATAATTCAGCTAAGTTCTTTGCCAATTTAAAACAAGGATCGCCTTTTCACCATTATCCCAGAGCATGTTCTTCATTTCTTCCTGAGACCTTATCACCATGGCCCTAATTATCCACATTTCTATCAACATTCTGTTCAAGATGATTTTGGCATTCTCCAAGAAGACTGAGGTTTTCTCCTCAGCTCTCCTTTCTTTTTGAGCTGTCACCGGAATTGATTTTAAAGGCCCATTCACAGCAATGTAGGCTTTTTATAGCATGCACCTCAAAACTCTTCCATCTTCTATTCATTACCCAGTTCCAAAGCTGCTTCCACATTTTTAATTATTTGTTATAGCGGCACTACATTCCTGGTACCAATTTCTGTCATGGTCTATTAGGGCTACTTATAGCAGAACAACATAGAATTAATGGCTTATAAAGAACAGAATTTTATTTCTCATGGTTCTGGAGGCCGGAAAGTCCAAAATCAAGGAGTCAGTTGAGTCATTATCTTGTGAGAGCCTACTTTCTGGTTTACAGGTGGCATTTTCTTGCTGTGTCTGCACATGCTAAAAGAGATGAGGGAGCTCTACGGGGTCTCTTTTATAAATCACTGATCCCATTCATGCGGGTCCACTCTAAGAGGACCTAATAATCTCCCAAAGGTCCCATCTCAAAATACCATCACATTAGGGATTAGGTTTCAACATAAGAACTTCGGGGGAACACAACATTAAGTCTACAGCACCTATAGTTATATTTACTCTTTGTGGCCCTATTTATTTTTCCTCAGCATTATGATGTTGATCTCAGGTGTGGAAATGTTGAGTGGCATTGGGAGATGGTCTTACTAACAGTTGAGTTTTTAAGGGGTCATGGCTAAACCCTATCATTGAGATCTCAGGAGCTGTTCTTGTTAGAAAACTTTCTAGGGCATTTTTTCCTCTTGGATTCTGTGAGATTGGCCAATGTCCCATATAAAAATAGTTTTCTGTTTTTGTTTGTTTCATGTAAGTCAATTCAAAGTAATGTCTGTTTGAATTAAAAAATTCCAATACCAATCTAATACTAAAGGATTGTTATTGGTCAGCCAACATAAATATCATCAGCATTGAAATTGCTATATATCATTCCAAAACTCAAGTTATTTTTAAACCTGAGACATAATATCTTATCTGAGGAAAATATACATTTTGCTTTTGATACCTTTGTCTAAATAGAACTTTCTTACCAATGATCCAACTTGTCGATGTATTTTAAGTAATACAGTCTTGGGGAATAACATAAATTTTAATGAAAATATTACAAGAAGCATATGTAAATTCTAGTAACAATTAATGACATTTAAAAATATTGTGGTAACTGTGTTCCTCTATGTGACTCTAGGAATCTGGCTAAAACTGTGAAAGCTGCTACTGAACTCATTCAGACTGACATGTTTCAGTAACTGTCTCTTCTAGTATGGAGAAGTCTGGGAAAGCAATCATTTTTTCATTTTAATTCTGATAACTTGGTGACTTGGTGTGTGTTCAAGTCTGATTTTTTAAAAATTAGATCCAAACCAGGTTACTATATCTTGGTCTTCCCTGTTACTTACTGATGAAAGTAAAAAAGAACTAACCCTTAATCCCCTAAGAAGCATTAACACATGGGCTACAATAGTCTTACAAAAGAAAATGAGTTTGAGAGGAGTGAGGCTTATGACTAGTGAACTCTGGAAGCATAAATTACTTTCAAACCAAAAATAGATCCAAATGATAAAACTAAGACCCCAAGAAAAGAAAATAATGATCTACTCCTGGTCCAAAAGTGTGTGATGCATTTTCCTCAATGAGAGAGAGAAATTATCTTTTATTATCAGGAAACTTCTATATATTTTTCTTTCCACAAAGCCTAATAAGATTGTGTTGAATATTGTGTGAACCAAGGATTCTTTATATAAAGATTATTTTTAAGACTGCCATGAATGGCTTTGATATAGAATTGTAAAATTAGGAAAATAAAATCAGCCACTGCCTAATCTAGTTTCATGTCTCTTTCTTAGTCTTTCAGGACACCACCTGGCAGCCCCTGATGCAATGAGGGAGAGTTCCTAGGGGTCAGCACCCACTTCTTAGTTATCTTTTTATTGTTTATTTGAATATACTTCCCATGAATATTTTTTAATGGTGAAGAGAAACTAAAAATTACTTCTTTGGTTGACAGAGGTAGATTTGTTGGCAAAGTGCCAGGAGGGGAGCCACCTTAAAGTGAATGAATGCTCATATAAGCCCTACCTACTCAAGCCACAAGCACTTGAAAGAAACCTTTAAGCAAGACTATGTCTCAGGATTTTAGAACAAGTCTATTAATGATACCAAAAAATAAGGGAAATAAAAAGAAGGGCAAGTTAATTGAAAGAAAATAGTAAATATGGAAAAATGAAGAGGAGTGGATCTAATTTCTCCAAGTTTCTGATTTTTAAAGCTTCTTCAGAGAGGGGATGAGACAAAACCATTGACTTCAACAGCTCAAGCCAATTACAAACTTTTACAAAATTTTAATTAGTCATTTGCTCTATATTATGTTCGCCTGGATATGTTTTATATTTAGCTACATTTTAGTAGGCTAATGACTTTGTCAGAAGGATGTAAGCATGATAAATAAGATCCCTTCTTAGGGAAAATTAATGGGAATTATTTGAATGAGAATAAATGGTGATAATTCCTCTTTAGCCTTTGGAAATTATCCTTGTACTTTTAAGGTTTTTAGCTATTAAAATAAGACCTTAATATTAAAACTGAGATAGAAATATGCCTGAACTTCAAATTATAGGGTGGTGATGAGCTGTTTTTAAAGGATTAATTTTTGGAGGTTGACCAAAAAGAAGACAACTAAAAGGAAGTATTATAACTATTATAACTGCTAATAAATGTTTTATAGCAAATAGTTTAGGAAAATAAAGCCATTGTTTAAATTTATTATAGCATATATAGAAAGAGATGAATATAGACCTTAGCTCAATAATGACAGTGTCAGCAGAGGAACAGAGCAATGAAAAACCACGGTTTTTAATAAAATGAATTTCTGGTTTTAAATCTTGTGAAGGGTGCCAAAAGAAAATTATCTGGTAGAATTGTGTAGGTGACTATGCTATTGGTAGGAAAAATCATGTAAAAATTGAATTATATATAAACTTGTATATTATAATTATGTTCTTATGTCTTAGATGACAGTGATATAATGATTGCATGATTATATATCTACTGGAAAATTGTAATTTATATCTATATAAATTATACATATGTAATTTATAATTATAGAAACAGAATAAAAATATAAAGAAGTACCTTCCTAAGCTTTCGGTCCCTAGCTGTATCTATTCTAAAGGAGACCTAACATCCCAGATTATATAAGGCTCCTTTGACATGAAGAGCAAAGAACCTGTACTTTTCTCTTTAGACAACTGGTATTACCTCATTTTTCTAAAATCCATATCATCCCTAATTTATAAGCATTCACATCGGTATTAATGGAAAATATAATTAAATGGCAACACTTTGAACTTCAAACATTACATGATGTTTGAAATTATTCTAAATTAAAAGTGCTGTTGACAGCAATTTACCGGCTATTCTCTAGACAGACCATTCACTGAGAAGGGAAATTAAAAGGGGAACTACACAATTTCTTCAAGAGGTATTTATAATCACTGGTTAGCATCAAAATTAGCAATTATTTAAATTGGAAACATTGGTCTTTACTTAATGGAGCCAACTTAAATATCCACTGATACAGGAGAAAGGTTATGGATTAATTTTACACATTCTTTCAAATTAAATTAGTACCACATATATATACTTTGCCATATTAACTTTCTCATAAAGAACACAATTTTCACTTTGAAGAAAAGAAAGTAGTTCAGTGAACAATTTAAAAACCCTTTTTTTCTGGCTTGAGTTATGGGAATATAAATCAAAAAGTGCTGACTATACTTTAAATCATTGTAACTGTTCAAGATTAGACCAAGATTCTCTGAAAATAAAAACTTTGATCAATAATAATTTCAAAAACACTATTGCTAAAGACAGGTTCATTCATATGTATGATTACAGGTAAAAGGAGTTTGAAATTCACCTCTAATTTTTCAGTGAAATATAATAGACAGAAAGTTTGTTCATAATATTTGCAAGTAGATTTTTTAAGTTTAGAGCTGGAAAATAATCTTAAATAAAATACTCTTAATCTTCTGCCTAACTTCATGCCATAAAGTAAAAATGAGACTTACCACTATCCTGCGTAAATTTTAGGACTATTTTGTTGTAAAGTTGAAAATGTGTTATCTCTACTAACTCTTGCTTTCTGACTGCACTCTTTTCACACACCCTACTCTTAATATTCATTCAATCATTCATTTTTCTATTCATTTGTTTGATTCCCCCCGAGAATGGACATTTTAAAAGAAAAAGGACGTCGTGTGCCTTTTTCATCCCTTATATATACACTTTCTGGAAATTTCCCTTGTTTTGTAATTGGTGCTTAATTACTAGTCACAAAAAAAAACTGTTAATTCCTAATTGTTTTGAAGTTTGGCCTATAATATCCTTGTTTTCATTTAAGAATCTTAACTATATTTCTATAATTTTGTGTCTATGGCATGCTGGTCAATGTTTAAAACAGACTGTCCAGGAAAAAAAAAAGAATATGTAGCATCTGCTAATTTCTATTGCAGACTATTCCCACCATTGATGATGCAATCAACTCAAAAATATTTTTGAAAATTTAATAAGCAACTCTTTCGAGCTGGTAGTAGTAGCTAGTTCCAGCACACCACTCTATATACACTAGTTTTAAAGAGAAAACATTTCCTTTTGATAATTATCCAAGAAAATTTAAAAACTTGAGAGTCTTTGGCTCAAAGATGCTGAAAGCTTGAAGGGGTGTTCCTTGGACCATACAACAGAAAAGTGAGATAAATAGGACAAATTTTATTAATACAAAAATTCCAAATAATTATATAAATAAATGGAATAATTAAAATTCAGCAGTGGATTACAAAGTTAATTTTACAACCAACTAACATCTATTATTTTACATTGGAAATGTGAATAAAATACTGAAAAATAAATCTGTGTCCCTTTAGTATTATACAAATGGTTTTGTCTGTGTATGTTTATCCTATTTTTCTGGGTCTTCTCCATCTGCTACATGAAATTTAAGAAAAGTCTCCTGACTTTTCAAGGCATTGTAGGTAATGAATGTCCAGTATTTTTAAGACCAGTCTAGTGTAATATTAAAAAGTTTAATCCCTTCTCTCCTTCTCAATTTCTCAACTGCAGTATTGCCACCTAACGTAGAAAGAGGTTGTATGCATGGCTTCATGTCCTTACCTCATCTTTTAACGTTTTCCTGTTCCCAACCTCAGATTTCTTAACCAAGTATTTTCCCTTTACTGGATCAGAGGAAGTGGAGAGACAGAAAGTAACAGTGAAGATCTGACTTGACTAGTGTTGTTGTCAGGTGGCAGAACCATCTCCAGTTCTGACAGGTGTTCAAGACTGACCCTTTTCTTCATGGGCCATATCACTAGCTTTTTCAGAGATGTAATCAGTGCTGTGGATATCTTGCTCATGGTTCATATAGATGTGTGCACCTCTTTTGGCTATTTTTTGGAATCCCAGCAGTTCATCTCCCTGTAGGGATTAAATTGCGTATCCAAGTGGCTTTTAACAGAATCCAAGACAACCCTCTCCTGTCTTTCTATTCCTTTCCAAGCCATGAAGGGTTTTAATTACGAATGGGTATTTCTTAACAGATATAGTACTATCCAGATTACCTATTCCTTCTGAATGAGCTTTACTAGTTTGTATCTTTCAAGGAATTTGTACATATAATCTAAGTCATCAAAAGTGTTGTCATCAAATTTTCAGAATATTTCATTATCACCTTTATCATCTCCTTAAAGTCTGTAAATAGTATGCATTTCTTCCTGTTATTATCTCTATTACACATTTGAATACAAGCAGTAAGAACAGGTATGTTTATCTTGCTCCAGACTTTTGGTGGAGTTTAAAAACACACACTGGGACTCATTTCCTTTCCCAAGTAGGAAATGTAGCTCACTCCTTTCCAAGGATTCTTCCCTGACTTTTCAGCTGCTCTGGCAGCCCACAACTCTATCCTCTGGTGTCTTAGGCCAGTAAAATTATGGATTTGCATTTGGGTGACAGCTATCTTTGCCTTGCAAACCAGTAAGTATCCTAAGGAAAAAATTCCTCATAAACACAAATCTCACTGAGTAAAGTTTTAATCTATTTCAAGGGTCTACACATCTGCAGTTTCTACCTGTGTTTGTTTACACACAACTGCTTCAAACAGTTGTCTTTAAATATTTTGTATGAAAATCATTAACTGTGGGAGTATATGCATTCATTAATGGATGGGTACCTACATATATGACTTAGAATCTGGAAAATATCATATTAAAAAAGGGGAAAACATAAAATAAACCTTGTTTTTATTGTATATTATAGTACTCAGTGCTTGTAGGAATTTATTAGTTTAGTTACTTAACTACTTACCGTTTTCAACTTATGAGTGTTATGATTTGTATATACATTTTAATATTATGCAAAGGAAGAAAATTCAGATACTTCCTAAATTTTTCTTTCTCCCGTTGGTTCATTTGGACCACTATGGTTGACTATGAAAGGCAATAAAAGGCCATAAAATGGAACTTCTGGGAAGATGGCGATGTGAACAGGGTGGCGGAAATCTCCTCCCAAAACCATATGTATTTATGAAAATACAACAAATACAACTATTCCTAAAAGAGAGACCAGAAGATACAGGACAGCACACAGCCTGCATCTACACCAGAGAGGACTCGGCAACCTGCGAGGCGGGTAAGATACGGAGCCGTGACCCAGCGGGACCCGAAAACTCCCCCACCCAACGCACAGGCCAGAGGAGAGGATTCAGAGCTGGGAGGGAGTGGAAGTACAGGCCCGCGATAATAACCAGCCCTGCTGATCTGCGCCAGGAGCACTGACACACATTGCGTGGTGTATCGGAGATTGGAGAGACAGAGGGTGCAGGATCTGAGCTTGGGAATGCACCCAGGTCCTCTCAACCAGCTCCCCAGCACAAAAGAAATGCACACGCTTTTTTTTAGCAGTCTTAGAGACAAGGGCTGAGGATCATCCCAGCACACTCGGCCCAGCAGGCTGGGAATCCTGGGGAATTTCGGACCACTTGGCTGGTGACTGGGAAAAAGTATCCACACTGAGACTTCCCACAGAGATTAACAGCCTCCCATTCATTCCTGCCCCGGCCAGAGCTACAAAGGGCCCTGCGGAGTGGCGCGGCAGAGGCTACAGAATAGTGGAGCATCAGTGCCACCTACAACATCCCCACAGAATCTACTCCTGGTGGGCATTTTTTTCTTTTCTTCCTTTTATTCCTTTCTTTTTTTATCCTTTTTCTCTTCCTATATTTTTTTATTTGAAAGTCTTAAAGAGCCCAGCTGACATATGTGGCACCTATCAACGACCACTTCTACCGCCATGAAGACAGAGGAATATGGTACAGAACAAGCTCACCCAGACCCAGACAACAACAGAGAGGGAGACTGAAGCGATGGAAATACAAAATCTTCCTGAAAAAGAATTCACAATAAAAGTCATAACTATACTGATGGATCTTCGGAGAAATATGCAAGAGCTGAGGGAGGAAGTGAGGGAAGTCAGAAAGACAATACAGAAATGAGACAAGCCATCAACGTGCTTAGCAGCAGACTGGACGAGATGCAAGAGGCTGTTAATGGAATAGAAATCAGAGAACAGGAATACAGAGAAGCTGAGGAAGAGGAGATCAAAGGATGACTAGAAATGAAGGAATATTAAGAGAACTGTGTGACCAATCCAAACGGAACAATATTTGCATTATAGGAGTACCAGAGGAAGAAGAGAGAGAAAAAGGGATAGAAAGTGTCTTTGAAAAAATAATTGCAGAAAACTTCCCCATGCTGGGGAAGGAAATAGTCTTGCAGTCCAGGGAAGCCCACAGATCTTCCAACACAAGGGACCCAAGGAAGACAACACCAAGACACATAATAATTAAAATGGCAAAGACCAAAGATAAAGACAGAGTATTAAAGGCAGCTAGAGAGAGAAAAAAGATCACATACAAAGGAAAACCCATCAGATAATCATCAGACTTCTCAACAGAAACCTTCCAGGCCAGAAGAGAATGGCATGATATATTTAATGTAATGAAACAGAAGGACCTCGAACCAAGAATACTGTACCCAGCACGATTATCATTAAAATATAATGGAGGGATTAAACAATTTCCAGACAAATAAAAGTTGAGAGAGTTTGCCTCTCATAAACCACCACTACAGGGTATCTTAAACGGACTGCTCTAGAGGGAAGCACCCCTAAGGCTAAAAAGATGTCACCAAAGAAAATAAAATCATAGCAAAGAAAGCAGACCATCCAAATACTAACTAAAGGCAAAGAATAAAACACCTAGTATATAAAGAATGGAGGAGGAAGAATAAGAAGGGAGAGAAATAAAGAAACATCAGACTGTGTTTACAATAACTTAAACAGAAAGTTAAGTTAGATTGTTACATACTAAAGAAGCAACCCTCGAACCTTTGGTAACCACGGATCTAAAGCCAGCAATGTCAATAAGTAGATATCTATCGATAATCACACTAAATGTAAATGGACTGAATGCACCAATGAAAAGACACAGAGTAACAGAATGGATAAAAAAGCAAGACACATCTATATGCTGCTTACAAGAGACTCACTTCGAAACCCAAAGATATACACAGACTAAAAGTGAAGGGATGGAAAAAGATATTTCATGCAAACAACAAAGAGAAAAAATGAGGTGTTGCAGTACTTGTATCAAACAAAATACACTTCAAAACGAAGAAAGTAGCAAGAGATAAAGAAGGACGTTACATAATGATAAAGAGGTCAGTCCAATAAGAAAATATAACGATTATACATATATTTGCACACAACACAAGAGCGCCAGCATATGTGAAACAAATACTAACAGAATTAAAGGAGGAAATAGACAGCAATGCATTCATTTTAGGAGACTTCAACACACCACTCAGTCCAAAGGACAGATCAAACAGCAGAAATAAGTAAAAACAGAGAGGCACTGAAGAACACACTGGAACAGATGGACCCAACAGATATCTACGATATTCTACACCCAAAAGCAACAGGATACACAATATTCTAAACTGGACATGGAACATTCTCCAGAATAGACCACATACTAGGCCACAAAAATAATCTCAGTAAATTCAAAAATATTGAAATCCTACCAACCAACTTCTCAGATCACAAAGGTATACAACTAGAAATAAATTTTAGAAAGAAATCAAAAAGGCTCACAAATACATGGAGACTTAACAACATTCTCCTAATTAATCAATGGGATAATGACCAAATAAAAACATAAATCAAAGAATATATGGAGACTATTGACAACAACACAAAGCCACAACTTCTGTGGGACACAGCAAAGGCAGTTCTAAGAGGAAAGCATATTGCAATCCAGGCCTACTTAAAGAAGGAACAACATTCCCAAATGAATAGTCTAAGACACAATTACTGAAATTGGAAAAAGAAGAACAAATGAGGCCCAAAGTCACCAGAAGGAGGCACAAAATAAAGATCAGAGAATAAATAAATAAAATGGAGAAGAATAAAACAAGAGAAAAATGAAAGAAACCAAGAGCTGGTTCTTTGAAAATATAAACAAAATAGATAAACATCTAGCCCGACTAATAAAGAGAAAAAGAGAATCTACACACATAAACACAATCAGAAATGAGAAAGGAAAAATAACAACAGACCCCACAGAAATGCAAAGAATTATAAGAGAATACTATGAGAATCTATACGCTAACAAGCTGGAAACGTAGAAAAAATGGACAACTTCTTAGAAAAATACAACCTTCCAAGACTGACCAAGCAAGAAACAGGAAAACTAAACAGGCCAATCACCAGCAATGAAATTGAAGTGGTAATAAAAAAGCTACCCAAGAACAAAATCCCCAGACGAGATGGATTCACCTCTGAATTCTACCAGACATATAGAGAAGAAATAACACCCATTCTCCTTAACGTTTTCCAAAAAATAGAAGAGGAGGGAATACTTCCAAACTCACTCTATGAAGCCAGCATCACTATAATACCAAAACCTGGCAAACCTCACCAAAAAAGAAAACTACAGACCAATATCCCTGATGAACGTAGATGCAAAAATACTCAACAAAATATTAGCAATCCGAATTCAAGAATACATCAAGAGGATCATACACCATGATCAAGTGGGATTCATCCCAGGGATGCAAAGATGGTACAACATTCGAAAATCCATCAACATCATCCACCACATCAACAAAAAGAAGAACAAAAACCACATGATCATCTCCATAGATGCTGAAAACGCATTTGACAAAGTTCAGCATCCATTCATGATTAAAACTCTCAACAAAATGGGTATAGAGGGCAAGTACCTCAACATCATTAAGGCTATATATGACAAGCCCACAGCTAACATCATACTTAACAGCGAGAAGCTGAAAGCTTTTCATCTAAGATCGGGAACAAGACAGGGATGCCCACTCTCTCCACTGTTATTCAACATAGTACTGGAGGTCCTAGCCATGGGAATTAGACAAAACAAAGACATACAAGGGACCCATATTTGTAAACAAGAAGTCAAATTGTCACTATTTACAGATGACATGATATTGTACATAAAATACCCTAAAGATTCCACTCTAAAACTACTAAAACTAATATATGAATTCAGCAAACTTGCAAGATACAAAATTAACACACAGAAATCTGTTGCTTTCCTATACACTGATGATGAACTAACAGAAAGAGAAGTCAGAAAAACAGTTCCATTCACAATTGCATCACAAAGAATAAAATACCTAGGAATAAACGTAATGATGGACGTGAAAGACCTGTACTCTGAAAACTACAAGACACTCCTAAGAGAAATTAAAGAGGACACTAACAAATGGAAATTCATCACATGCTCTTGGCTAGGAAGAATAAATATTGTCAAAATGGCTATACTACCTAAAGCCATCTACAGATTCAATGCAATCCCTATCAAACTACCAACAGCTTTCTTCAATGAACTGGAACAAATAATTCTAAAATTCATATGGAACCACAAAAGACCCCGAATAGCCAAAGCAATCCTGAGAAGGAGGAATAAAACATGGGAATTACGCTCCCTGACTTCAAGCTCTACTACAAAGCCACAGTAATCAAGACAATTTGGTATTGGCACAAAAACAGGCCCACAGACCAGTGGAACGGAATAGAGAATCGAAACATTAACCCAAACATATACAGTCAATTAATATACAATAAAGGAGCAGTGGATATACAATGGGGAGATGACAGCCTCTTCAGCCGCTGGTGTTACAAAACTGGACAGCTACATATAAGAGAATGAAACTGGACTACTGTCTAGCCCCATACACAAAGGTAAACTCAAGGTGGATCAAAGACCTGAATGTAAGTCATGAAACCATAAAACTCTTAGAGAAAAACATAGGCAAAAATCTCTTGGACATAAAGATGAGCGACTTCTTCATGCACATACATACCTGGACAAGGAAAAAAAAAGCAAAAATGAACAAGTGGGACTATATCAAGCTGAAAAGTTTCTGTACAGCAAAGGATAACATCAGTAGAACAAAAAGACATCCTACAGTATGGGAGAATATATTCATAAATGACGTATCCGATAAGGGGTTGTCATCCAAAACATATAAAGAACTCACGCACCTTAACAAACAAAAAGCAAATAATGCAATTAAGAAATGGGCAGAGAACATGAATAGACATTTCTCCATCAAAGAAATTCAGATGGCCATCAGGCACATGAAAAGATGCTCCACATCGCTAATCATCAGAGAAATGCGGATTAAAACCACAATTTGATTTCACCTCATACCAGTGAGGATGGCCAACACCCAAAACACAAACAGCATCAAATGTTGGCGAGGATGTGTATAAAAGGGGACCCTCCTACACTGCTGGTGGGACTGCAAGGTAGTTCAACCATTGTGGAAAGCAGTATAGAGGTTCCTCAAAAAACTCAAAATAGAAATACCATTTGAACCAGGAATTCCACTCCTAGGAATTTACCCTAGGTCTGCAGCAGCACAGTTTGAAAAAGACATATGCACCCCTATGTTTATTGCAGCACTATTTACAATAGCCAAGAATTGGAAGCAACCTAAGTGTCCATCAGTAGATGAATGGATAAAGAAGAGGTGGTACATATACACAATGGAATATTATTCAGCCATAAGAAGAAAACAAATCCTGCCATGTGCAACAACATGGATGGAGCTGGAGGGTATTATGATCAGTGAAATAAGCCAAGCTGAAAAAGACAAGTATTAAATGATTTCACTCATATGTGGAGTATAAGAACAAAGAAAAAACTGAAGGAACAAAACAGCAGCAGACTCACAGAACCCAAGAACGGACTAACAGTTACCAAAGGGAAAGGGACTGGGGATGGTGTGTTGGAAGGGAGGGACAAGGGGGAAAAAGGGACATTACAATTAGCAGATGTAATGTTGGGGGGACACGGGTAGGGCTGTACAACTCAGAGAAGACAAGTAATGATTCTATAGCATCTCACTACGTTGATGGACAGTGATTGTAATGGGGTTGGTCGGGGGGACCTGATGAAGGGGGTAATAACCATAACCATAATATTCCACATGTAATTGTAGATTAATGATACCAAAATAAATTATAACAACAACAACAACAACAACAAAAAAGGCCATAAAATGAAACCAGTCTAGGCTACATGTCCCTGTTCCCAGCTACAAATCCTGGGAGTTTGCATATGAAGTTAAGATATGTTACTATTTATGAGGAAAACGAAGGCCAGTCTTAAGAGAAAGATGTTCTCCTCTGCATTAGCTGAAATTATAATCTGAAATGCATCTGCCTGTTAAAGCTTTCTTTATTTTTTCACAAACTAAATTGAAGTTAGGAACAGAAGCTTTCTAAGTAAGTACAATTTTCAATGCCTAAATTTTTGTGACATTTATTTGAGTTACTTAGTAATAAATAGTTCCTCTGAGGATTTTCATTTCTACAACTCAGTAAACCAAAGGCACATTGATAACAGTTTTCTCTCGTGGGAAGACAAAAGAGAAATCACAATAACTTACCCAGAAAAACTCAGTGGTATTCTTATTAGTTTTCATTTGCAGATTGTATATAACCATTCTTTTCGATCTTTCTGAAGCTTATAATTAAAATTTTTAATATTTTGTAGGTAAATGTAATCTTGGTGAAACTGAGGGTCTAATATTAAGTACAGAACATTTGAGATAATGTGAGAGATTATAGAAATTTAAAAAATGACTTTTTCCTCCAGAACTTACATTGAAATAAATTTATTGCCTTAACATCTGTGGATATCTAAATTGTTCGCAGTGAATGATCAGAGCAAATATTTCAGCTGTAGCATTTCCATAAAACCATTTATTTGTATAGCGTTATATGTTCAAAAATTCTTATATATCTGTATTTAGAATGCAATATAAATTTCCCATCTGGAGCTAAATAAAGCCATTATTTTAAAGCAGAATCCTGTAGTTCTCACGTATTTTTCTCCAGGTATAACATTTCTTAAAACGTACTTCGCAAATTTTCACTCTGAATAGAGAATATTTCACATAACCCAGTTCCACTATAAGACAGCAAATATCCTCCTTTAATCTCAACATCACAATGAATTTGTTCTTTTATTCATGTAGATGAATAAGAAAAAATAAAGTTCTGGTATTAGTTATGCTAATTATTATGTTATTTTTCCCACCTGAATGTCTTGGAGATTTTAAATTAAACAAACTCCTAATGATAATTCAAGTATTTATTTTTAGAAGTGTAACAGGAAAAAAGATTTGGCAAAAAGCAATTTTTAAATCATAAAAAATGCCCAGTATTTTGCTTAGAATATAGTAGAGGTTTAAAAACGACCAGGAATATACAGTGATATATTATTTTCAGAATGAGGTCTTTAGATTCAAACAGACTTGAATTTCAATATCAGTTATATTTAATGCTAATAGCCTTTGGAACATTGCTTATTTCCTAATTAACCTATATTTCTAATCTGTAAAATGGAGTGAGAATTTACTTCATCATGAATTTATTTCAGCATAATTATATGATTTAAATAAAGTAAATTATAATCTTAGACAATGGATGGTACTAGAAAATACTAGTTTCTTTCCTTTGAACTGAAGATTGCCCTGTTTTTTCTGTTTTGTTTTGTTTTCTTTAATTAATGGTACCAATGTTCAAAATCTGTGTATTTGTTCCCTATGAGCAAGATTGTAAATGCCATAAATGAACTGTTTGCAGAGTGTATATATCATTTCAGTGTATCCATCAAAATTCAAATTAGCTTAGCCAGAAAAGTGATTTTCATACTAGAAAAGTATCTTTGGAATGAATAATGTATAATATGGCCAAATAATTTAGTATGTAAACATTTTATCAATTGGATTTATGGAAAAGTGACTAAAAAAATTTAATCTAAACTTTTTTATTCATGCTATACAGTAACATAGATATGTTTAATACATACATGTAAAAATGCATACACACATACACACAAGAAATTTCAGGGAACTGCAGGAATATATGGATGTCTTAACAGTCATGATTAGAAGGATGAAGTAAGATAAAGCATCTGATTTGGGCTAGGTGCTCTCTGTTATTCAGATATCTCTTAGAAATTATACTTGTCTTCCTTAGTGTCTAGATATTATTACCTTGAAAAATAGAATTTTAAGAATCAGATGCCATAACCCATTTAAACAATCTTTAAGATGTCCCAAATCGATATTGCAACAATTCCAAAAAGTAGTGTGTTAAAGGAAGTTACTTAGAACATAGAAACATCTTATTGTATCAAGCTTATTGTCCTTCAAGTCCAGAATTTTATCTGTACCAGTGAGTATTTTGATGAAATTCATATTAAAAGTAAGTTTGCAAACCAATCAGTCTTTGATTTCTCTTAATAGATTTAGTCCATAGATTAAATTACTCATGGCTGTTTTGTAAATTTCTTTTGAACTATATGAAGAAAATTGCATGATTCATATATTCAGAAGTATATTCATCTATACTTACAATTATAGAGAGAAAACATACCCAGTAGATATTTTTATGGGATTTTTGAAAGTTTCACATAATAAGAATGAATAAGAAATTATTTTAATTTCAATTTAACATTAACGTAATATAATCTTTGTATGGCCTGAGAAGATATTTAGTCTCTAAGCCTTTCAATTACAAAAAAACTGAAAAAAACTCAAATTACAAGTCTTTGAGACACATCTCTGTAGAACTACAGGCACAAGGACACTTGTGCGTAGAAACGTTTCAAGCCTGTGACTCAAACTCATTTGTATTTTTAGATACACCGTATCTTCAGTGTATGTCATAAAATAAAATTATAGATCCTCTTTTTGTATCTTGTGACTTATTCTTTCATTTTTCTACAATTGGATTAATGTGTACAATATGTATTTAGTATAATGAAAGTGTATGAGATGTCTGAAGTTATTTTAAGTACATATTTCATTCCCTTACCATTTATACATCAAGATCATATTTCTGCATATCAAGTCTATTTTATCATAGCCATTTATATCACATGCAATCAAGAATCTCAAAATTTTCCAATTTATTCATTTTATAAATATAGTGATATTTTATTTATTCAGCACTGTTAGGGAGAAATCCATATAGGGAAATTTTCAAACAACTGAATCTTACACGTACTCTTCAAGTAGGAAAATTAAGCATAGGCTTTCAGTGCTGTGTGCTCCTATTATGTTTTGCTACTTAAAATGTTTTGTTTTGTTTTGCTTTGCTTTGCTTTGATGGAGGTGGGATGCTTTTGTCTGACTTCTTAACTAGCTTTGAATATTTTCAGTTTCCAGATAATTAACTTTCAACAAGTGAGATTTGCTGAAATTTATCTATCAAAGTCATCAATCTTATAGACCATCTATTTGACCTGCTTGATTTATCCTGCCCCTCTAAGTATTTTAGCATATATGCTCCTTTGCAACACTACCTCATTCCCCAAATTATTAAAATAAGAAACCAAATATTCAACTGCAATAAATGTAATTATCACCCACCAAAAAGAAACTTACAATAAAACCCATGCTGTGTTTTCAAAAATAAAAAGAATTTAAAAGATAAGACATAGTTTGGTTCTGTTGCCTTTTATTTCCCTCTCATTTTCTTCTTTTAATTCCTCTTTCCCTGTCTCTTTTATCCTTTGGTTTCAAAAAGGGTCTGAACATATGATTCAGCACTTGATGTCTAGGCAGTTGTTATCACAAATAAAGATCCTTTCTGTTTATTTGTTTGGTGTAGACAGAAATATTTTGATACAGTTCAAGAGATGATCAAATTCATACCATAAATATAAAAAACAAAAATAAAGTGAAATATGATCTAAACCATTTTCAATAAAATGGTGGTTTCAATTTAAGTTGGACAAACAGTTTGAAATGGTTCCTACTCAGGAAGACCTCATATCAACATACAGAGGACTTGATTGGGGGACTTCTAAATGCAATGAGTCCTTGTCAGAATCCCAGGGATTTTACATCTCAATGTGACTCCAGAAGCCTGTGAATGCCTTAGAGGCAGAAACTATGTCTTATTCATATTCCTATTCTCAGCAAAAAACCTACTA
The DNA here is from genome assembly GCA_032199065.1 of Smutsia gigantea. Classification (NCBI taxonomy): domain Eukaryota; kingdom Metazoa; phylum Chordata; class Mammalia; order Pholidota; family Manidae; genus Smutsia; species Smutsia gigantea. The sequence continues at coordinate 578,498 of JAVSCE010016793.1, forward strand.
TAGACAAAAACAATTTAAAAATTACTACTCTTAATTACTTTAGATGCTCTATATGTGTTGAATTAACATAACTGGAAATATCCCTGTGGTCAACTACATCAATTTAAAAAGTGTAACTTAGTATTCATTATAATTATCTTTGGCCACAAATTAAAAGTGCCTGAACATGATAGCTAAGATGACATTTCTTCATGAATAATTTTGTCATGAAAAAAAAATCAAAATTTTATTGAAGAAAGTACAAAAATAGTTACAAATCTAGAGAAATGAGACTGGGACTTAATGAGTCAATGAACCCGTAACAGGCAAATGGCCTGGGAGAAAAGGAAAATATGAATTTTAGAAGAACCAGAAGCAGGATGAGAGGCCATTCCTGAAAGCCAGGAGGCGGTGGATGTAGGACAAGAACATGATTGTTAAATGGGCAGGTGATGACATTAGTGATATGGTTATATAGATGCGATGGTATAAGTAGATTAGAGAGGAATATGCATTTATTATATACATTTCTAGATGAAAGTTACTTCTTAGGATTTATATATAAATTCAGAAAGTCTATTATGCCAATTTTAAACAGAAATTATTTTACCGATTGGTTATTTCTTACTTGTCACACTTTTTATGTTTCTGTGCAAAAAAACTTTCATATTTCTGGAAAGTATTATGCATATGGTTGATGATCAAATATTAGAATTAGAATTGATCTTACTTTAAAAAGAAATCCATTTAATTAATGAGGAAAAACATCTGAAGGTCTACAGATACTTGGTGCTGTGTGAGTTACAGAGGTGAGAGTCATGGTCCCTGCCTTTTACTAACTTAACATGTTCATGATTCTTGGTAGAGTTATCCTTAAATTGAACATTTCTGTCTATTAAGAGCTAACTTAGTCTATGGGTCAGAATCCCAGTAAGACAGCACATTCATATAGGATTCAAGAGGGCTTATTTAAAAGAATTAATTACAAATATTACCTTTTTGAAGAATCAACAGTGACATGGAGCATAAGAGCTAAGCTGCTAGTCTGGAAAGGATAAGGAGGGAAGCTGTTAGAACTTAGAGGAACAGAGTTGTGGAGTTGGCCTTTATAAGAGAAGTGCCTCTAGCTCAAGGGACATGGCCAGCTCAAGACGATACCGAAGGGCTGACAGCAGGGGAATAAATATCCTCCTGTCAATCTCCTCTCTCCCTTAAATCTTCTATGCAGATTCCCGTTGCTAAAACCAACTGAAATCAGATTCCAAAATATGTCAGCCTCTTGGTGCAGAAAGCTGAACAAAGAGTAGAGAATAGAGAGGATAGCCCACCCACTCTGCTCTTCAGCATCTACGCTTCTCCTTTGCCTGAATGAGAATGCAGTTCTCTAACATAGCAAATGCACAAAATCTCCTCACCCTCCATATAATCATGGAGTCTAAGAATAAGTCTGGACATATTCTTACCTGAAACTTAAAACATCAGTTTTCATATTCTTCATAGAAGATATTCCTCATATAGGTTGGAAGAGGGTTAAGAAAAGAAGCATTTAGGTAACATAAAACATAGCTGCTGCATTCTCCATGTCTTTCTCTGTTCACATGGTCCCATCATAGGATTAAAAAAGCGTTCACAAATTAAGAATTAAATAAGAGAATTTCAGCTTAACATTATACTTTCTGACAACATTTTTTTTCCCACTGGGGTGGACAATATTTTTTTTCTTTCTTGTGGGATGACCCAAAGCTTCATTCCTGCAGAATGCAAGTCTTGGGAAGCTAGTCTGTGTTGGTTTTCCAGTTTTCCATGAACCAGGACTATTGCAAAAATGAGTACAGAGATGCCCTAATAACCACGATTAATCACAATCTCCTAGTCAAGCAAACTCCTTCTCAAACTGTTGTTTCTTAGACATGAGAACAAAGAAGACACTGGACAGACTCAGCTTTCATTAGAAACTTGATTGTTTACTTTGGAAACATTCCTCTCTTGGCCACTAGGACTTCCAAATCCATCAATTCCAAGTTTGTGAGAAAGTGAAGGAAATGTTGTTTCTTTCAGTGAGTTACCAAGTATGGTATACCCTGCTTTGGCAAAGTCGTTGTTATACCATTTGCTTTTACAAAAGACGTACATGAATACTTGTTTTCATTAACTGAAAGACGTCTGAAGAGAATTTTCACTTCTACTAAAGAAGGTGAAAAGCAAAAATAGTGTCCAGTGATTGTTTTGCAGTGAGCCGTTACAGAGGCAGTGCACACGGGGTGGCACCACCAAGCTCCTTCCAGAGAACTACATGCAGCACGTCACATGAAGGTGCCATAGTTTTGAACAGTGTCTGTGACCATTTACGCTCTATCTTGGTTTGTTTTGTGCATCCATTGGCAAGATGTGTCTCAAGGTATCAGAAAAGCCCATAGGGAGTTATTTTTTGGGTCTGGGAATGCTAAAATTTTTTCCCTATGAATGAGTGATACTTGCTTCTTCTCTTTATACCATTTTTGCTTCAGAAGGGTTTTATAGGAATGCTCTACTTTCAGAGAGGGGGTAAACCTGTTTAATAGTAAGAGCACTCCCATCTCATTCCTGACTTCTGTACTCTCCTTATAGAGGAGTGGAAAAATGTATACACTGGTGTGGGCTTAAAGAAAATACTACATTCTGCAAATTTGTATGCCAACTTCACAGCATGTCATTACCCAGCTGAAAACACAATGATCCTTCGGTTGGCTATTCTACTGTTCTGTGAAAATGGCTGCTTCTACATACAAGGAATGATGACAGACTAATCTCTGAATGTGTGAGATCAAGACCACATTTTTTGTCATGAATATTCCCAGGTGAAACACCATACTGTGAGGGTGCCATGATGATGGCATAAGTATTGTTTTTTAGTTTATTTTTTTAAATAGTTTATTTTGGTATCATTAACCTACAATTACATGTGCAATATTATGGTGATTAAACTACCCACTTCATCAGGTCCCCCCCACCAACCCCTTTACACTCGCGGTCCATAAGCTTAGTGAGATGCTATAGAATCACTACTTGTCTTCTCTAAGTTGTACAGCCCCCCTATGCCCCCCCAACATTGTGTCTGCTAATTGTAATGGCCCTTTTTCACCCTTGTCCCTCCCTTCCCACCCATCCTCCCCAGTCCCTTTCTCTTTGGTAACTATTAGTCTGTTCCTGGGTTCTGTGAGTCTGCCGCTGTTTTGTTCCTTCAGTTTTTTTCTTTGTTCTTATACTCCACATATGAGTGAAATCATTTGGTACTTGTCTTCTTCAGCTTGGCTTATTTCACTGAGCATAATACTCTATAGCTCCATCCATGTTGTTGCAAATGGTAGGATTTGTTTTCTTCTTATGGCTGAATAATATTCCATTGTGCATATGTACATCTTCTTTATTCATTCATCTGCTGATGGACACTTAGGTTGCTTCCATTTCTTGGCTATTGTAAATAGTGCTGTAATAAACATAGGGGTACATATGTCTTTTTCAAACTGGGCTGCTGCATTCTTCGGGGAAATTCCTAGGAATCCCTGAGTCAAATGGTATTTCTATTTTGAGTTTTTTGAGGAACCTCCATACTGCTTTCCACAATGGTTGAACTAATTTGCAGTCCCACCAGCAGTGTAGGAGGGTTCCCTTTTCTCCACATCCTTGCCAGCATTTGCTGTTGTTTGTGTTTTGGATGTTGGCCATCCTCCCTGGTGTGAGGTGATATCTCATTGTGGTTTTAATCTGCATTTCTCTGATGATTAGCGATGTGGAGCATCTTTTCATGTGCCTGTTGGCCATCTGAATCTCTTCTTTGGAGAAGTATCTATTCATGTTCTCTGCCATTTCTTAATTAGATTATTTGCTTTTTGTTTGTTGAGGTGCGTGAGCTCCTTATACAATTTGGATGTCAACCCATTATCAGATATGTCATTTATAAATATATTCTCACATGCTGTAGGAAGCCTTTTTGTTCTACTGATGGTGTCCTTTGCTGTACAGAAGCTTTTTAGTTTTATATAGTCCCATCTGTTCATTTTTGCTTTTGTATCCCTTGCCCGGGGATATATGTGCATGAAGAAGTCGCACCTCTTTATGTCCAAGAGATTTTTGCCTATGTTTTTTTCTAAGAGTTTTATGGTTTCATGACTTACATTCAGGTCTTTGATCCATTTTGAGTTGACTTTTGTGTATGGGGTTAGACAGTAGTCCAATTTCATTCTCTTACATGTAGCTGTCCAGTTTTTCCAACACCAGCTGCTGAAGAGGCTGTCATCTCCCCATTGTATATCCAAGGCTCCTTTATCAAATGTTAATTGACTTAATATGTTTGGGTTTATGTTTGGATTTTCTATTCTGTTCCACTGGTCTGTGGGTCTGTTTTTGTGCCAATACCAAATTATCTGGATTACTGTGGCTTTGTAGAAGAGCTTGAAGGCAGGGAGCCTAATTTCCCCTGTTTTATTCCTCCTTCTCAGGATTGATTTGGCTATTCGGGGTCTTTTGTGGTTCCATATGAATTTTAGAATTATGTGTTCCAGTTCATTGAAAAAAGCTGTTGGTAGTTTGATAGGAATTGTGTTGAATCTGTAGATGGCTTTAGGTAGTATAGCTATTTTGACAATATTTATTCTACCTAGCCAAGAATATGGGATGAATTTCCATTTGTTAGTGTCCTCTTTAATTTCTCTTAGGAGTGTCTTGTAGTTTTCAGAGTATAGGTCTTTCACTTCCATCGCTAGGTTTATTCCTAGGTATTTTACTCTTTTTGATGCAAATGTGAATGAAACTGTTTTTCTGACTTCTCTTTCTGTTAGTTCATGGTTAGTGTATAGGAAAGTAACAGATTTCTGTGTGTTAATTTTGTATACTGCAAATTTTCTGAATTCAGATATTACTTCTAGCAGTTTTGGAGTGGAGTCTTTAGGGTGTTTTATGTACAGTATCATGTCATCTGAAAATAGTGACAATTTGACTTCTACCAATCTGGATGCCTTGCATTTCTTTGTTTTGTCTGATTGCAGTGGCTAGAACCTCCAGTACTATGTTGAATAACAGTGGAGAGAGTGGGCATCCCTGTCTTGTTCCCGATCTTAGATGAAAAGCTTTCAGCTTCTCGCTGTTAAATATGATGTTAGCTGTGGGCTTGTCATATGTAGCCTTTATGATGTTGAGGTACTTGCCGTCTATACCCATTTTGTTGAGAGTTTTAATCATGAATGGATGCTGAATTTTGTCAAATGCTTTTTCAGCATCTGTGGAGATGATCATGTGGTTTTTTTCCTTCTTTTTGTTGATGTGGTGGATGATGTTGATGGATTTTCGAATATTGTACCATCCTTGCATCCTTAGGATGAATCCCACTTGATCATGGTGTATGATCCTCTTGATGTATTTTTGAATTCTGTTTGCTAATACATTGTTGGGTATTTTTGCATCTATGTTCATCAGGGATATTGGTCTCTAATTTTCTTTTTTGGTGAGGTCTTTGTCCAGTTTTGGTATTAGAGTGATGCTGGCTTCATAGAATGAGTTTGGAAGTATTCCCTCCTCTTCTATTTTTTGGAAAACTTTAAAGAAAATGGGTATTATTCTTCTCTATATGTCTGGTAGAATTCAGAGGTGAATCCATCTGGTCCGGGGGTTTTGTTCTTTGGTAGTCTTTTGATTACCGCCTCAATTTCATTGCTGGTGATTGGCCTGTTTAGTTTTTCTGTTTCTTGTTTGGTCAGTCTTGGAAGGTTGTATTTTTCTAAGAAGTTGTCCATTTCGTCTATGTTTTCCAGCTTGTTAGCATATAGATTCTGATAATATTCTCTTATAATTCTTTGTATTTCTGTGGGGTCTGTCATTTTTCCTTTTTAATTTCTGATTCTGTTTATGCGTGTAGATTCTCTTTTTCTCTTAATGAGTCTGGCTAGGGGTTTATCTATTTTGCCTATTTTTTCAAGGACCAGCTTTTGGTTTCACTGATTTTTTTCTATTGTTTTATTCTTCTCCATTTTATTTATTTCTTCTCTGATCTTCATTATGTCCCTCCTTCTGGTGACTTTGGGTCTCATTTGTTCTTCTTTTATCATTTTCAGTAATTGTGTCTTTATTCATTTGGGAATGTTCTTCCTTCTTTAAATAGGCCTGGATTGCAATATACTTTCCTCTTAGAACTGCCTTTGCTCCGTCCCATAGAAGTTGTGGCTTTGTGTTGCTGTTGTCATTAGTCTCCATATAGTCTTTGATTTCTGTTTTGATTTGGTCGTTAACCCATTGATTAATTAAGAGAATGTTTTAAGTCTCCGTGTTTTTGTGAGCCTTTTTGTTTTCTTTCTAAAATTTATTTCTACTTTATACCTTTATGATCTGAGAAGTTGGTTGGTAGTATTTCAATATTTTTGACTTTACTGAGGTTGTTTTTGTGGCCTAGTATGTGGTCTATTCTGGAATATGTTCCATGTGCACTTGAGAAGAATGAGTATCCTGTTGCTTTTGGGTGTAGAGTTCTGTAGATGTCTGTTAGGTCTATCTGTTCAAGTGTGTTCTTCAGTGCCTCTGTGTCTTTACTTATTCTCTGTCTGTTTGATCTGTCCTTTGGAACGAGTGGTGTGTTGGAGTCACCTACAGTGAATGCATTGCTTTCTGTTTCCTCATCTAATTCTGTTAGTATTTGTTTCCCATATGCCGGTGCTCCCATATTGGGTGCATATATATTTATAATGGTTATATCCTCTTGTTGGATTGATCCCTTTATCATTATGTAATGTCCTTCTTTATCTCTTGCTACTTTCTTTGTTTTGAAGTCTATTTTGTCTGATGCAAGTACTGCAACACCTGCTTTTTTCTCCTTGTTGTTTCCATGAAATATCTTTTTCCATCCCTTCACTTTTAGTCTGTGTATATCATTGGGTTTGAGGTGAGTTTCTTGTAGGCAGCATATAGATGGGTCTTTCTTTTTTATCCATTCTGTTACTCTGTGTCTTTTCATTGGTGCATTCAGTCCATTTACATTTAGGGTGATTATCGATAGATATGTACTTATTGCCATTGCTGGCTTTAGATTCGTGGTTGCCAAAGGTTCAAGGGTTGCTTCTTTAAGATCTAACAATCTAAGTTAACTTTCTTGGTAAGTTATTGTAAACACTGTCTGATGTTTCTTTATTTCTCTCCCTTCTTATTCTTCCTCCTCCATTCTTTATATACTAGGTGTTTTATTCTTTGCCTTTAGTTAGTATTTGGATGGTCTGCTTTCTTTGCTATGATTTTATTTTCTCTGGTGACATCTTTTTAGCCTTAGGGGTGCTTCCCTATAGAGCAGTTCCTTTAAGGTGTCCTGTAGAGGTGGTTTATGGGAGGCAAATTCCCTCAGCTTTTGCTTGTCTGGGAATTGTTTAATCCCTCTGTCATATTTAAATGATAATCGTGCTGGATACAATATTCTTGGTTTGTGGCCCTTCTGTGTCATTACATTAAATATATCATGTCATTCTCTTCTGGCCTGTAAGGTTTCTGTTGAGAAGTCTGATAATAGTCTGATGTGTTTTCCTTTGTAGGTGATCTTTTTTCTTTCTCTAGCTGCCTTTAATCCTCTGTCCTTATCTTTGAACTTTGCCATTTTAATTATTATGTGTCTTGGTGTTATCTTCCTTGGGTCCCATGTGTTGGGAGATTTGTGGGCTTCCGTGGACTGTGAGACTATTTCCTTCCCCAGCATGGGGACGTTTTCAGGAATTATTTCTTCAAAGGCACATTCTATCCCTTTTTCTTTCTCTTCTTCCTGTGGTACTCCTATAATGCGAATATTGTTCTATTTGGATTGGTCACACTGTTCTCTTAATATTCTTTCATTCCTAGAGATCCTTTTATCTCTCTTTGCCTCAGCTTCTCTGTATTCCTGTTCTCTGATTTCTATTCCATTAACGGTCTCTTGCATCTCATCCAGTCTTCTGCTAAGCCCGTGGATCGCTTGTCTGATTTCTGCATTGTCTTTCCTCACTTCCCTCACTTCCTCCCTCAGCTCTTGCACATTTCTCTGTAGATCCATCAGCATGGTTAAGACTTTTACTGTGAATTCTTTTTCAGGAAGACTGTGCATTTCCATCCCTTCAGTCTCCCTCTCTGGTGTTGTCTGTGTCTGGGTCAGCTTGGTCTGTACCATATTTCTCTGTCTTTTCATGGCGATATAAGTGGTCGCTGGTAGGTGCCACGTATGTCAGCTGGGCTTTTTAAGACTTTAAAGCAAATAAACAAACAAAGAAAAACAAAAAACAAAAAAAAAAGAAGGAAGAGAAAGAAAGAAAGAGAAGAAAGGAAAGAAAGGAAAAAAAAAAAAACGCCCACTGGGAGTAGATTCTGTGAGGATGCTGAAGGTGGTGCTGTTGCTCCACTATTCCGCAGCTGCAGCCCCACAGCTCCACAGGGCCGTTTGTAGCTCTGGCCGGGGCAGCAACGAGTGAGAGGCTGTTGTTCTCTGTGTGAAGTCTCAGTGTGGCTACTTTTTCCCAGTCGCCAGCCAAGGGGTCCGAAATTCCTCAGGACTCCCAGCCTGCTAGGCTGAGTGTGCTGGGATGATCGTGTTCCTCCGTTGGGCCCCTTCCTCCACCTCACGGGGTGCCAAGTCCTCTCAGGTGCAGATGCAGGCTGTGCACTGTCCTGTATATTCTGGTCTCTCTTTAAGGAATATTTGTATTTGCTGTATTTTCATAGATATATATGGTTTGGGGAGGAGATTTCCACCGCCCTGCTCACGCCGCCATCTTCCTGGAACTTGGCATAAGTATTGTATAAATTGACTAATGGTGGTCCTTAAACAGGTTCTTTGGGTAAGAAATACATATCTATACCTACATTGTTGTATTTTCCTTGAGAAAAAAGAATTCTCTTCTATCAATAGAAGGGAGTCTATGAAATCAGCCAGCCCCAGGTAGCTGGCTGTACCACCCACGGGATGATACAAATTGGCTTTAGCATTAGCTCCTGGTGTTGCAGATTAGACCCTCAGCAGTGAAGGTAGCTCGATTCACCTTCATATTTTAATTACTGTTGTATAGCAAATCATCCAAAGGTTAATGGCTTAAACAATAAACATTTCTGATCTCAGTGTTTTGTGGATTAGGAATTCTGGCTGTGTCTTTCATGGAATTGCCATCAGACATTGGCCAGGATGGGAGTCATCTGGGGTGTGGAGGTCAAAGATCCACTTGCAGGCGGGCTGACTCACTCACATGTCTGACCATTGGCAGAAGCCTCATTTCCTCTCCATGACTGTTTAGAATGGGTTTACACTGCTTTTAATTTACGACTAGGTTAGGCCTACTAGAAAGGCTTAGAACTTCTGTGATCTCCACTGAATTTCCATGATGTCTGATGTGGTCTCATCAGGCTGCTTGTCAGACCTGAATGTCTCTTAGCTTTGTGTTCAGTCTGAAAATTGTTCGCCTTAATAGTTTCTTGGTAGTTTCTTACCCAGCATAATGGAGAATCACTACCCATGCACCCTTCTTGTTCATTTAGGGGGAGTGCCATGCAGGTTTCAGGAGACCTTTCTTCTTATGAATCCTTTTTTCTGCACCAAAAATTCTATCTGATGTAGTCTCCCTGAGCTCTGATCTCTGGTTCCATCACTCAGGCTAGATTCCTGTGCTCTACTGGAGTTGCTCCCAACCCCAGCCCATCCTACCATCTAAGAGTTTTCTCAAAAAGTTAAGGCAATAGTAAGCATCATCTTATTAGTTTCTTCATCTCAATGGTCAGAGTCTTAGATCACCTTTTACCAATGTTTAAAAACTGTTGTTTTGTATGTATTGCTAGATTTCTACTTGTTTATGTCAAGTGGTACATTTAATACTGGTAAATCCATCATGATCAAAATGGTATTAGTCACTTTCACTTTTTCTTTTTTTTTAATATAATTTATTTTATTGTCATTAATCTACAATTACATGTGCAATATTACGGTTATTAAACTACCCCTTCATCAGGTCCCCCCACCAACCCCATTACAATTACTGTCCATCAGCGTAATGAGATGCTACAGAATCACTACTTGTCTTCTCTGAGTTGTACTGCCCTCCCCGTGCCCCCTCAACATTATATCTGCTAATTGTAATGCCCCTTTTTCCCTCTTATCCCTCCCTTCCTGCCCATTTTCCCCAGTCCCTTTCCCTTTAGTAACTATTAGTCCATTCTTGGGTTCTGTGAGTCTGCTGCAGTTTTGTTCCTTCAGTATTTTTTCTTTGTTCTTATACTCCACATATGAGTGAAATCATTTGATACTTGTCTTTTTCGGCTTGGCTTATTTCACTGAGCATAATACCGTCTAGCTCCATCCATGTTGTTGCAAATGGTAGGATTTGTTTTCTTCTTATGGCTGAATAATATTCCATTGTGTATATATACCACCTTGTCTTTATCCATTCATCTACTGATGGACACTCAGGTTGCTTCCATTTCTTGGCTATTGTAAATAGTGCTGCAATAAACATAGGGGTGCATCTGTTCTTTTCAAATTGGGCTGCTGCATTCTTAGGGTAAATTCCTAACAGTGGAATTCCTGGGTCAAATGATATTTCTATTTTGAGTTTTTTGAGGAACCTCCATACTGCTTTCCACAATGGTTGAACTAATTTGCAGTCCCACCAGCAGTGTAGGAGGGTTCCCTTTTCTCCACATCCTCGCCAACATTTGCTGTTGTTTGTGTTTTGGATGTTGGCCATCCTCACTGGTGTGAGGTGATATCTCATTGTGGTTTTAATCTGCATTTCTTGATGATTAGCGATGTGGAGCATCTTTTCATGTGCCTGTTGGCCATCTGAATTTCTTCTTTGGAGAAGTGTCTATTCATGTCCTCTGCCCATTTCTTAATTGGATTATTTGCTTTCTGTTTGTTAAGGTGCATGAGTTCTTTATATATTTTGGATGTCAACCCTTTATCAGATATGTTTTTTATAAATATATTCTCCCATACTGTAGGATGTCTTTTTGTTCTACTGATGGTGTCCTTTGCTGTACAGAAGCTTTTCAGCTTGATATAGTCTCACTTGTTCATTTTTGTTTTTGTTTCCCTTGCCCGGAGAAATATGTTCATGAAGAATTTGCTCATGTTTATGTCCAAGAACATTTTGCCTATGTTTTTTTCTAAGAGTTTTATGGTTTCATGACTTACATTCAGGTCTTTGATCCACCTTGAGTTTACCTTTGTGTATGGGGCTAGACAGTAGTCCACTTTCATTCTCTTACATGTAGCTGTCCAGTTTTTCCAACACCAGCAGCTGAAGAGGCTGTCATCTCCCCATTGTATATCCAAGGCACTTTTATCAAATATTAATTGACTGTATATGTTTGGGTTAATGTTTGGATTTTCTATTCTGTTCCACTGGTCTGTGGGTCTGTTTTTGTGCCAATACCAAATTGTCTTGATTACTGTGGCTTTGTAGTAGAGCTTGAAGTCAGGGAGTGTAATTCCCCCTGTTTTATTCCTCCTTCTCAGGATTGCTTTGGCTATTCGGGGTCTTTTGTGGTTCCATATGAATTTTAGAATTATTTGTTCCAGTTCATTGAAGAAAGCTGTTGGTAGTTTGATAGGGATTGCATTGAATCTGTAGATTGCTTTAGGTAGTATAGCCATTTTGACAATATTTATTCTTCCTAGCCAAGAGCATGGGATGCATTTCCATTTGTTAGTGTCCTCTTTAATTTCTCTTAGGAGTGTCTTGTAGTTTTCAGAGTACAGGTCTTTCACTTCCTTCGTTAGGTTTATTCCTAGGTATTTTATTCTTTTTGATGCAATTGTGAATGGAATTGTTTTTCTGATTTCTCTTTCTGTTAGTTCATCATTAGTGTATAGGAAAGCAACAGATTTCTGTGTGTTAATTTTGTATCCTGAAACATTGCTGAATTTAGATATTAGTTCTAGTAGTTTTGGAATGGAGTCTTTAGGGTTTTTTATGTACAGTATCATGTCATCTGCAAATAGTGACAATTTCACTTCTTCTTTACCAATCTGGATGCCTTGTATGTCTTTGTTTTGTCTGATTGCCGTGGCTAGGACCTCCAGTATTATGTTGAATAACAGTGGAGAGAGTGGGCATCCCTGTCTTGTTCCCGATCTTAGATGAAAAGCTTTCAGCATCTCGCTGTTAAGTATCATGTTAGCTGTGGGTTGTCATATATAGCCTTTATGATGTTGAGGTACTTGCCGTCTATACCCATTTTGTTGAGAGTTTTAATCATGAATGGATGCTGAATTTTGTCAAATGCTTTTTCAGCATCTATGGAGATGATCCTGTGGTTTTTGTTCTTCTTTTTGTTGATGTGGTGGATGATGTTGATGGATTTTCGAATGTTCTACCATCCTTGCATCACTGGGATGTATCCCACTTGATCATGGTGTATGATCCTCTTGATGTATTTTTGAATTCGGTTTGCTAATATTTTGTTGAGTATTTTTGCATCTACGTTCATCAGGGATATTGGTCTCTAATTTTCTTTTTTGGTGAGGTCTTTGCCTGGTTTTGGTATTAGAGTGATGCTGGCTTCATAGAATGAGTTTGGAAGTATTCCCTCCTCTTCTATTTTTTGGAAAACTTTAAGGAGAATCGGTGTTATTTCTTCTCTATATGTCTGGTAGAATTCAGAGGTGAATGCATCAGGCCCGGGGGTTTTGTTCTTGGGTAGTTTTTTGATTACCAATTCGATTTCATCACTGGTGATTGGTCTGTTTAGTTTTTCTGTTTCTTGCTTGGTCAGTCTTGGAAGGTTGTATTTTTCTAAGAAGTTGTCTATTTCTTTTATGTTTTCCAGCTTGTTACCATATAGTTCTTGTAATATTCTATTATGATTCTTTGTATTTCTGTGGGGTCTGTCGTGATTTTTCCTTTCTCATTTCTGATTGTGTTTATGTGTGTAGATTCTCTTTTTCTCTTAATGAGTCTGGCTAGGGGTTTATCTATTTTGTTTATTTTTTCAAAGAACCAGCTCTTGGTTTCATTGATTTTTTTCTATTGTTTTATTCTTCTCAATTTTATTTATTTCTTCTCTAATCTTTATTATGTCCCTCCTTCTGGTGACTTTGGGCCTCATTTGTTCTTCTTTTTCCAATTTCTGTTATTGTGTCTTTAGACTATTCATTTGGGAATGTTCTTCCTTCTTTAAATAGGCCTGGATTGCAATATACTTTCTTCTTAGAACTGCCTTTGCTGCGTCCCACAGAAGTTGTGGCTTTGTGTTGTTTTTGTCATTAGTCTCCATATATTCTTTGATTTCTGTTTTGATTTGGTCGTTAACCCACTGTTTAATTAGGAGAGTGTTGTTAAGTCTCCACGTATTTGTGAGCCTTTTTGATTTCTTTCTAAAATTTATTTCTAGTTTTATACCTTGGTGATCTGAGAAGTTGGTTGGTAGGATTTCAAATTTTTGAAATTACTGAGGTTCTTTTTGTGGCCTAGTATGTGGTCTATTCTGGAAAATGTTCCATGTGCACTTGAGAAGAATGTGTATCCTGTTGCTTTTGGGTGTAGAGTTCTGTAGATGTCTGTTAGGTCCATCTGTTCTAGTGTGTTGTTCAGTGCCTCTGTGCCTTTACTTATTTTCTGTCTGGTTGATCTGTCCTCTGGAGTGAGTGGTGTGTTGAAGTCTCCTAAGATGTATGCATTGCTGTCTATTTCCTCCTTTAATTCTGTTAGTATTTGTCTCACATATGCTGGCGCTCCTGTGTTGGGTGCATATATATTTATAATGGTTATATCTTCTTGTTGGACTGACCCCTTTATCATTATGTAATGTCCTTCTTTATCTTTTGCTACTTTCTTCGTTTTGAAGTCTATTTTGTCTGATACAAGTACTGCAACACCTGCTTTTTTCTCTTTGTTGTTTGCATGAAATATCTTTTTCCATCCCTTCACTTTTAGTCTGTGTATATCTTTGGATTTGAGGTGAGTTTCTTGTAGGGAGCATATAGATGGGTCTTGCTTTTTTATCCATTCTGTTACTCTGTGTCTTTTGATTGGTGCATTCAGTCCATTTACATTTAGGGTGATTATTGATAGGTATGTACTTATTGCCATTGCTGGCTTTAGATTCGTGGTTACCAAGGGTTCAAGGGTTGCTTCTTTACTATCTAACAATCTAACTTAACTTTCTTGTTAAGTTATTGTAAACACAGTCTGATGTTTATTTATTTCTCTCCCTTCTTATTCCTCCTCCTCCATTCTTTCTATAATAGGTGTTTTATTCTTTGCCTTTAGTTAGTATTTGGATGGTCTGCTTTCTTTGCTATAGTTTTATTTTCTCTGGTGACATCTTTTTAGCCTTAGGTGTACTTTCATCTAAAGCAGTCCATTTAAGATATCCTGTAGTGGTGGTTTATGAGAGGCAAACTCTCTCAACTTTCGTTTGTCTGGAAATTGTTTAATCCCTCCATCATATTTAAACGATAATCGTGCTGGATGCAATATTCTTGGTTCGAGGCCCTTCTATTTCATAAAGTTAAATATATCATGCCATTCTCTTCTGGCCTGTAAGGTTTCGGTTGAGAAGTCTGATGATAGTCTGATGGGTTTTCCTTTGTAGGTGATCTTTTTTCTCTCTCTAGCTGCCTTTAATACCCTGTCTTTATCTTTGATCTTTGCCGTCTTAATTATTATTTGTCTTGGTGTTTTCTTCCTTGGGTCCCTTGTGTTGGGAGATCTATGAGCTTCCGTGGACTGCGAGACTACTTCCTTCCCCATCGAGGGAAAGTTTTCAGCAATTATTTCTTCAAAGACACTTTCTATCCCTTTTTCTCTCTCTTCTTCCTCTGCTACTCCTATAATGCGAATATTGTTCCGTTTGGATTGGTCACACAGTTCTCTTAATATTCTTGCATTCCTAGAAATCCTTTTATCTCTTTCTGCCTCAGCTGCTCTGTACTCCTGTTCTCTGTTTTCTATTCCATTAACAGTCTCTTGCATCTCATCCATTCTGCTGTTAAGCCCGTCGATCGCTTGTCTGATTTCTCCATTGTCTTTCCTCAGTTCCCTCACTTCCTCCCTCAGCTCTTGCACATTTCTCTGTAGGTCCATCAGCATGGTTATGACTTTTATTCTGAGTTCTTTTTCAGGAAGACTGTGCATTTCCATCCCTTCAGACTCCCTCTCTGGGGTTGTCTGGTTGATTTTGGTCTGAACCATATTCCTCTGTCTTTTCATGGCTATAGAATTGGTCACTGATAGTTGCCACGTATGTCAGCTGGGCTCTTTAAGACCGCCTCTTGAGGTGCCGTGTCCTCTCGGGTGTAGCTGCACGCTGTGTTCTTTCCTGTGTATTCTTGTCTCTCTTTTAGGAATAGATGTATTTGCTGTGTTTTCGTAGTTAAATATAGTGTTGGGAGGAGATTTCTGCCGCCCTGCTCACACCGCCATCTTCCCGTTCCGGAAATCCACTTTCTCTTTTTCTTAACTGGAGAAATTTTTATTTTGTTTGGGCTGTACTTCTCTGATACATTTAAAATTTTATGAGATGAACACTCTTTCAAGGTTATTTTTTAAAACATTGTATTTTCTTCCCTAGTTATTATTTTATCTTGAATCACTTTTATTCTCCCAAAAAATTTTCTCAAAAATTCTTTTATATAATTTATATTTCATTCAAATAAGTATGGTTTTACACAGCATTCTATGGATTTTGTTAAAATCATTTTTCTATTGATTAGTATTTACAATTTCTATTTTCTGTATTTGTTAACTTGATTTACCCACTTAGTAATTTTGCCTTACTAGGCTCTACTAAGAAAGTTTTCCAGTTTTTTGTTAGTTTTATAGTGTAGTATTTGTAAATTTCTGCATTTGTCTACATTGTTTCTATGTTTTTTCTATTTATCTATGATTCGTTTGTTTTCTACTTCCTTCTTAAAGGGTAAGTCTGTTGTCTTTTTCTGTTTCTTTGTCTTTCTATGTAACTTTTCTTGCTAATGTTTTGTCTAAATTTTAAGCAAACATTTATTGATCATATCAAATTTTAAAATTTTGTTTTATTGTCTACTTTAATTTCTGATTTATGTTTTTGTGGGGAGTGCTGATTTCTTCAGGTTTAATGTTTTCCTATTTAACATTCTTTAAATGTTTAAATTGTTCATTTACATTCAGTATTTTTTAAAGTGTATTTATTACTTTTTTACATGTTACATATTGTACATGTTGTACAATATTTTATAATATTACATGCACTATTCAAGTTTTGGTATATACTGACTTTATTGCTCTTTAGTATTCATTTTAAGCTCTTACATAGATGGAAACGTTTTCTTTCTTCGGAAGGCAAGTGATACCCAGGCTGATCCAAATAACTTCAAGAAACCTCTGTGGAGATTGACTATTGTCTTATGTTATCTAGCGGTGAATGAAAATGTTAGCTTAGTCTTATTTTAAATATTTTGCAAATGAATATTGACCTCAAATCAATTTTCAAGTTCTTTTTAAAAATTGTTCTGAAGTTAAAAAAATAATACCATTCGTGGATACTAAGATATGTTTTAAGGTTGCTCTATTTTGATTCATTTTTCTTGAATTAATAGGCACACCCTGAATTTCCTAAGTTTTTCTTTATTTCTTTTATTATTGGCTCTTTTCCATTTGCTGTTTGCGTCTTGAATTCTAAGTTAATTGGTTCACCTGATCTTGTCATTCATCTTTTAGTTTTTCAGTGTTTTTTCTATTTATCTTTTTCTCTTAGAAAAATTTAGTCTGTCTTCTACTTTATTTATTACATTTTGCAGAATGTTACTTTTAAATCACATGATTAAAGTTCCATCCAAATCATTAAAAAAGACTGAATTCCAAACTTTAAAAAAATTTCAACTTTAGGTAACATTTATTTTCTCCCATCCCTAGTCTAAAGGAGAATAGAGATGTATTTAATACTAATAAATAAAAAAATCTTTTTTTTATGTTAAATGTTTGAAGCATTTTTCACACATTATCTTGACTACATAAGAATCTTGTACCTGTGTCAGTGGTCAATTATACACTTAATACATTTTATTAGGCTCTAAATTTCTTAAGATTAATATTTATATTTTCTTTTATTTTTAAATTGTATCTTTTAAAAAATCATACTTCAACACTTCTCAAAATGTCTGGCAAAGCATTACTGCAAACTTCCTTACTATAGGGTAATTATTCTATCCCTTTTACTACAGAGAGAGGTATTAATCCACTGGATGATTTTAAAATCTCTTCCTACATGTTTATAAGACTCATCTCAGATTTATTCATTCTATATTAAGCAGATATGAATTAAGCTGCTATGACTTAAAAGTTTATCAGCCAGTGCTTAAGGTAACAGCTACTAAGAAAGATATATTATGTAAAGGCTGAATGCTTGTAGCTAACCTGGCAGCTCACAGCTAAGCGGTGCTGTACCCTGCTGGCATTAATAACTTCAGAGAATGTTAACATCAGATGGGATCGTGCTGTAACTGATGAAACAGGACAAAAACACCACAAATACAAACATCACAGTGACCAAACACTCCTCTCTCCTGGCTAATGCTGAATGAATGACTACTTCTTCTTTTCCAAAGAGAACTCTGGCCCAACTTGACCTCTCTTACCCTCCTAGATAGAAATTAGATAAGAAACCCTCTTACAAATTCCATAGCCCTACTAGCTGAAGCACCCAGTCCCATACAACCCATACCTCCATACACATTGCTCCAAATACTCAGGATAAGATAAAATCTATAGTAATGTCACCCGAACTTCCTCTTACTTAAACGTTCCATAATTCCCCTCATAAGTGATCTCCCTTACTGCAAGTTAATATATGCAAACAAATTTGATTATAGGTTCCTGGTGGCCTTTAGGCCTGGGACTCACCGCCGCCTATTTATATGTGATGTGTATTTGTGTATATGTATTTAGAGTACCTGCAATGACAGAGGAAGATGCAGATATAGACAGAAAGAGATACTAGTTAAGTGGCAAGAACCTATAAGTACTTAATAAATGCTGGGTGAGTGACTAAACATCTAAACAAAATTAATAAAGAATAGTAATTTTCTGGCAAGCACATTCCCTAAGATTCGAATGAGATAGCCAAGTGAGGGAACGCTGTGTTAGCTTTGAATTTTAAGAAAGTGCTGCTCTGTTCCAGGAAAACATTCCCCTTTAAGTGCTATAGCCTTGGTGAAGCACAAGCGCTGTCCATCCCTCTGGCTCTTGTGCCTTAGAAACGGCTGATCCTGAGCTGCTAGACGCTCCACTTGGTTTGCCCTGCATGTGCCAGTCGGGTCTGTTAAACAACTTTTATACTAACTTTAGCCTTTGGGACACACAACAAGGAATTAGGCTTCAGATAATATTTACCACACACTCTTTGTTGCCATTCTGTTCAGGCATTCGGTCGAATCCCTCGGTCCCTATTAGTTCAGGACTAGCCCAGGACTTCAGACCAGTTCGTTAAGGCCCTTGGTCCCATTTCCAATTTTTCTTGGCCTTTTCCTCTGTCATTCTGATTTGTCATACTGACATCTGGTGGATGAGATATTCTGCTCCCAAACGCCTCATCACCAGGCTCCACTTGTTTGATCCAGAGAGGGAAGTCAATTTGATGAAGTGTTGGAGATCGGAACTTCTGGTTTCCTTTCCTATTCTCCACCACCTCACTAATTTTAAATAGTTTTCTTCAACTTCATAGGAGTTCTCAAATTTTCTCAAAACTGGAGTCACACAATGTCGGTCGTATATAAACTCACTTAGACTGTGCCTATATACAGGCATCAATTTTAATTCTCGATTAATTTTACTGGTTCAGCTAATTTAAGTGGACTTGATGGACAAATATATTGTCACTTAGAAGAAAATCTAATAAATTCTTTAAAAGGTGTAGAAAATTGAAACTGTTATAAGAATAAAAGTCTAACTAGTGGAAAGCTGTAAAATATACCTATAGCACAAATTTTGAGTATGTGAGTCCACTTACATTTGTAGAAAAGGTTTCAAAGGCATACAATTTTTTTTCTGAAAAACTCAATGGGCAACCCATTGGTGCTTAAAATAATGCACAGCAAATTAAGAAATTCAAATTATTTTTACATTCTGATGGATTCTGCATTAGTATTTATCTTTGTATTTATCTCTCAAGTTCAAGATTTAAGTAAATTAAACCTGATAAGATGTCTACATAGAAAACTAATGAAAGATCAAGAAAGGAGTAGGTTCTCCAGGAAATGCATTTAATTGGAATCTATTTAAAAAATAGCATATGTTATGAGATTTATAATTAAACCATTTAAGGAAAATCACCTCCATTATTTACCTCATATGCAATAAAAAATGGGAAAATAAAAGCAAACAGCATATTCTTGAGAGTTTTTGATTATAACATGGAATAAAAATTAAACAGAATTACTTTTTATAGCATAGTGAAGACTTAAATTTTCATACTCTGACACTAATAAAGACAGTGTAACAATATGCCCGAGGCACAAGATATTCTTTAGTTGATTTTAAGTAAAGCAATTTCATTTTCTCAATTCAGAGTTTTAAATATAAGACAGAGAAAACACTAGGGTTCATTAACTACAGTAAATGTAAAAATAAAAACATCATATTAACTAAACATTTTTATAGATAGAAGATTAGAGAAAAAAAAGAAGTAAAATGGAATTTTTCTATGTTGCAGGTTGTCCTGACTCACAATGCTAGTTAGAATTGATACCGTTCTTATTTGATGAATCTCCTCAAATCCATCTGTCAGACTCCAAGTTGATGTTGAAAATTAATTAGTAATTTTTAAATTTTGCTTTGATCTACTAATTAAAGATTAAATAAATTTTCAGTGTCATCCCTTTTGAATCCCATGGTTTACCTATAGTAGCTCAGCTTGCTTCAATGTGCAAGTGACTGATGCTGAAGAACACAAATTAGTTCTAATCTGAGAAGACTTCCTGGTAGAGTCAGTAAGAGTTTTGACCAAATTCTAACACTTTTATAAGCACTCAGCCATTTAAAATTTTGCTCTGATTGCATAGAGTGTTGCAAAACAGGCAAATTAAGATACGTGTTCCACTGTCTTATATTTATAACATTCACATAACTATGTATATGTTATATAAATGTATATATTCAAAACAAAAGTGGTAAAAAAATTTTTGAAAATTTATTAGTTGAGTGCCTGGAAAAAAAATACACATGTATGTGTGTTTTTTTCCCTGGCCTCAATTTGTTTGTTATGATCACATTTTCACTCTCTTTTCTCAGTTTTACCTTCTGTGTCTGTATCTCCTTTCTACTCCCATTCAAAAAAACCAAATATTTGTAATTTTCACAGAGTGATAGGGAATTATCCAAATATTTTTTTAAACTGAATTATAGCCTATTATAAAAAAAAGAATTTTGATACTTGTTTTCTTTTGTCAAGGGAACTTTACTTTCCCTGCAACCACTTTTCAAATATTCAAATAAACCCAGATATCTTTTATAACTATTGTTAAGTTTACATGGATTTTATTAGAAAATCATAACATATGTAAATATAATCTTGCCCTCTTTTGCAGGGGAACACATATTTACATTTTATTATGGAAACAGGTAATTTTCTAGGTACACTTTTTTTTTCATAAGATGAAGGTCCAGTACCTACTAATCAACTTTATTTTTAAAATTTTCACTTAGAACTTTCCACCATTTGGAATAACTTACACCTCATTTTTATTTTTTAGGCTTAAATGTGCTTTATGTAGATGACCTTATTCTGCTATGTGTTGTTCAGGGCTATTTAATAACCACTATAGAGAATGACATGAAAAACTACCTAGAAACACTGCATACTAGGTAGGTCAGATTAAAAAAACTAAATTGTTGTTTGAAGAGTTTTATAGTAGGAAAGTTGAACTTTAATACAAATCATACCCTAAGAAATAAAATTTGAGATATAGTGAGTTTATATTAAATGCAGGTTAAGTGAATTTGGTTACTGACATGGAGAAAGGCTTTCTTCTGAAGACAGTTTCAGTTTCTTAAGTTGTCCTGTACAATTGACTTATTCACATTATTGCTATGATGAATATATAGTCTATTCTAAATACAGAGGAGACTTTAAAAGATAATCATCTGATATGATGAAATGTAAAACACTTCAGGTATTAATATACAATAATAAACTGGTTTGAGGGTCTGGAATTCCATTTTAATCTTTGAAGTTTAAATACTCTCAGTTTAAAATAAAGCATCTTTTAAAATTAACACATAAATATTATATTATATATATACTAGAATGTTCTAAATATATATTAGAATATTCTAAAGTCAAAATGAAAAGAACCAAACCACACAACTAAATGGTAATTCTTTAATCTATCTTCAGAATACACTTAATAACAGATAGCTGAGACTGAAGTTATAATACAGATTTTAAAGTAACAAGGAAGGAAAGAAATCAAACTTTAAGTATGGCAGTTTCAAGCATAAAATCAGAATGCCAGAATGTAATACCAGATGTAATACCAGATGTAAGCTGTGGTATTATAAAATTAACTGTTTTTTCTTAATCTGGGAGCTTTTTTTGTTACCGGGTGTCATTTTATAAATTGTAGGCAGTTCACAAACTTACGATTCCATATTTCATCTTCTGGGATTTGCCAGAGTTCATGGAAAAGAAAGAAAACACAAAGCGATCAACATTGATTGACCACTGACCATATGCTTTGTTTCTTAACACCTACCGTGCATGCTTGTGACAGGCCGGCGACTATGACTCTTGTGTCTGAAACTTGTTCTTGTTGCAATGATTGCTCACAGTGCTTGATGACTCCAATGTGATTCCTGGCTCTAACTCCAGCTCTGAGCTGGCTTCTGACCCACTGGCAGGGACATCTGATAACACCTGAGCTGTGTTTGTGCCAATACATCTGACATGTTTGGAGCCAGCTTCTGGATGGTGAATCTGCCATCCAAATAGCAGGCTTTTGTACACATTAGGAAATTAAACCCAGACTTGCCAGTAGAGTTTCTTCATTTTAAACAAAATATGAAAAAAGAGTATGTGTGAAATTGGGTAGACCCAAGTATGTAGAAAACCTTGTCTGAATAGTCACTTTTTTAAAGTAAATAGATATGCATTTATTATATTTTTATTCTCTTTAATAAATTCTCTGGTGCCTAAGTTGAAAAAATATTCATAATGAGGGCACTAACTTTAAAAACACTACTAAGAATGATGCTTTTTTTGTTATTTTCTCAATTCATGTCACCTTCCATGTCAGCTTCTAGAATGTCTATACATAATTTGTCAGTAAGATGTGATGCAACCCTTAGTCATTTTATAAGCTGTGCTGGTGGAGAGATAAGTTAGTGATCAAAAATGGCAGGGAGTTAAAATGACAAGTATATTTCTTATGTCTCAAGAAGTTTTTTTTTACCATGAAACCTTTTCTTTGAATAACGTGGTCTTTTTTTCCATCTTTTTAATATGGGAAATAAACAATTTCCTTTAAAACAAGTGTGGCTTTAGGTGATTTGTTAGTAATCTAGTCACTTATTTATAAAAATTTTATTACATGTGCTCCTTTTCAGTATTTGTGCACATAAGATTATAAATATATGTATTCTTAGTCAGTTCTGCTGTATCTTATATAATATTTATGTAGATTTCAGGCAAACCTAAACTATAATGTAGTCCACCTGATATACAAAATGCATACTTGAGCAAAGTTATTTTAAAAAGAAAAATGAAAATAATTACCATTTGTTTTTGAACCTAAAGGTGACATTAAAAAGTACTTACATATATTCACTGATTGGAAAACATAGAATAAATCTAAAAGAATATAGATGTTATGTAAAGAGTTAAATGGTGTCAAGTAAGCTTCAGAGAATATTGTAGATACCTACATTTTCTTCATTTTAAGAACAAGAACTTTATTTAACTTGGTTGAATGAACACAAGGCCTCAGAGATATCATTTTAGTGTCACTTCATGTCAAGCCAATACATTAAAACCAGCATTCTAAATATTCTAGCAGAAACTCATTTAAGCAGAAAACATTCACCAAAGTAAAAGGCAATATAGTTGCACTGTACAGTAGTTTCAAAGTAACAACTATCCCATGGTTAGTCATGTGAATATCTAGAGTAAATGAAAAAGTAATAAAATGGAAACACATAGAGAAAGAGAACTCTGCATATGCCTAAATGGATACAAATAATAATCAATTTGTAAATAATATTGACTCATGTATCAGTCAACAACAAGACATTTTTTATTTGGAAGAAAAAGAAAGTAAAGTACTAATATAAAATTAGTTTCTTCTGTTTTCTTCTTTTGTTTTGTTTAGAATTTCTTCCCTAGATCTGTTTTTGTGGAAAGAAGAGTGACTCCACTGAACATCTGTAATACGCAGCTGCACACTGGCATTTGGGTAAGATATGATCGATGGTGTACTTGAATGTAGATTTACAAATGTGGCCCAAGGCCAGTTTTCCTTTATTTTGACAGTGAAACACGGTAATTCTTAATATTAAGTGTTTACTGGAATGGGAACAAGAAAACAGTTTCTAGCAAAATGCAGAGAATTAGAATTGATAAATTAATCAGTGTTACTACCCACCCGTAAGTCCCAAAGCTTATAACAGATAGTCCACCCATGAAATGGTAGCTACTCATTAGCGTGGAAAAATTGCCTTACTACAGCCAGCTAGTACTTATCACACTGGTGCCGCCAATTGGGTATTCTCAAAAGTTCTGTTTATTTTATTAACCCCATGTGTTTTTTGTTTTTTTGGTTTAGTTTCTCCCTTTGTTAAAATTAAAAACACATGTTAAGGTGTAAGAATATAACTGTTTTGATTAGAAGATCCTAAAATGGTACAACAAAAACTTATGGTCTGGAAAATGTTTATAAGCCTGAGTGTAACAGAGTAGTAAACTGATTTTTTTAAACATTGCCTAAAATCTGTACCTTGGTCTACGTAAAGAAAATACAACCTTTTGAAATCTATTTTCAGAATTATTTGCAATTAGTTGTAGAGGTTAATTATGGAGATAAAAAGCAACTAATATCCTACACATTTTTCACAAAAGTTTGAAAGGATAGCTAAACTTTACCATGAGGCCTTACACATCATAGTTGTCATAGACAGATATGAAAAGGTAAAGTCCATGTGCGTTTCCTGAAATCAAAGGAATTTTCAGCAATGTGACTTTACTTTGGTCATGGAAAGTCTTTTCTGTCTATACAATTTTTTTTTTCAAAGATACCTGTAACATAATTTTTTTTCCCAAAGACCAGTTTACCAGGACTGTTATTTATTTAGCAGGAGAAAAAAAGTATTAACTAAAAACTCTACTTGTGTTAAAAATGACCCATATTCTTCATCATTATTTAGTTAGTATCTCAGTAATGTCATAAATACCTCTTAGTCCTCATAAACAAGTGACTTATTTTTTTCCTGAGTGCTCTCTATGACAGTTTACATTATTGGACATATTTTGCTATTCTTATTTCTAGTTTACCTTACTTTTTTATGCTGTTTGATAATAAAAATAATAATGATAATATAACTTCATAGTTGCATAGTTCTTTTGATGGAACAAAGCTTTATCAGAAATTATCTTAAATCATCATAACAGCAATTGTGTAAAATACACAAGATTGGAACATTTATTCAAATTAGCCCCATCCATGGATCAAGTTTAACAGCTAGATAATAGGTAATAACAGAACTGGAGCTGGTGTCCTGAAAGCATAATTTCAAGCTTAGAGATTCTTCCATGCTGACCTTCCCTATTGCTGACTTCCAAAGCATACTTCATGTTCTCTTTCTACTTACTTACAGTATGTTGTATAGCTTTACTGAATGTAAGCTAGAAATTATATCATCAAGCCTGATCAGAGAAACAAAATGATCAAACTGATGAAATCAGAATTTGTCTAAGAATTTTGTCCAGAAATATAAATATACATAAGCTCATAAACCATATATCATAACTATTATTGCTGTTATTTAAAAGTGGGAAAAAAGGAAAAAATATCTGGAGTATTATTATTCTCTTCAAACTCTAATTCGCAATATGAAAAACTATTAGACTTCAAAGTGAAAGGCATAAAATGCGAGGTTTTAGGGAAAATAAAGCTGAATTGCAAAATCCTGGTATGCTCTATAAGATAAAGGTACTAAACAAAATAATAATTGTAATCACTCATAAATGCAGAAGGACATTTAATACAACCTACTTATGAGAGTCCCCACAAGCATATAGAATGAAAGTGAATAATGCTAATGCTGACACATAACTGTTTATCTCATTGGTAGTCCAATATAACATTGACTTCTAAAGGTAAACAATAATCATGAATTAAGGTGATTAACATGAAGAATAAGTAAACCAACTAATATTTGCTGAATTTACTTTTTATGAAGTTATCCTAACTTATTCTCATAAAGCAAGAAAAACACAAATTCATCTAGAATAATATAGTTGTATAGGCCTTGAATAAAAAAAAAGAAATCTGTTTAATAGTAAAATAAGTTCATGTGTTAAGTAAAGGTTAAAAAAAAAGATCAGATGCTGAGATAGAGTACTTTCTACTCCTGCACTTGAAAAATGCAATGATTATTTTATTGCAATTATTTTTTTTAGGCCCATTGCTTTCACATTTCAGTTGTCATGATAATGTTAATTGCATAGCATCCATCATAAATGTAAAAGGGCAAACATCATGGTCCATTTGAAAAAGAGAGTTTGAAAATTTAGAGGAAAAAAACCCCAAAACTTGAAGTCTATTCAAGGCTTATGCTTAACCCTTTTAAAATCAAAACCATCTTGTTCATTCCCTCATCCTGAAACAATGAAAATACAGAATTTTGTGTTGGGTTTCCAATTTAAGCTTTCAAAATTTTGAGATGCAGCTTCATTTTAAAAGCACTGATAAGTAATTATAAACAACTGAGTTGTTCTACATTAACTGTATTAACTTTTGGTAAATTTTAAACTTAACTATGAATGGATTGTTCACACATCAGTAAAATTTTAATTCTGATTCAAAAATGCTCCCAAAAGTTAGAATTTGAATTGTAGTCTACATCAATCAAAACAAGAAAATTGATTAATTAGTGATATAATTTCATAATAACATTTTTCTCTTCTTGCCTTATTCATACTGAAAGTGTTAAGATCTATCTTTTATCACCTAGAATAATAATGAGCCATTGATACATGTTTGCAAATAAGTGGGAAACATGTCTCATCCCATCAGAATGGGATAATTTATATGTTTAAAGCCATCAGAATCTAAACCAAACTTGAAGGAGGAGAAAGAATAAGAAAAGGAGGAGGAAAACAATGTTTAACAGTTAAATGAGGACAGAAACAATACAATCAAATTTGGGAAGGGAATGCAACTGAGATGAATATGAGTGAACTCCTATGCTATTGATTCATTCATTTATAAAAATAGTTATGAAGTCAAAAGCTTAAATATTGGCAAGAATATAAGTACAATCAACAACAAAGTATTTCTCCATTATAGTGTGTTAAATTACCTCAATTATCAATCTTCAAAAAAATTTTTTACTGTTATTAATGGAATAAATAGCAAAGAATTAATTTTTATTTCATTAGTTACTTACATAAACTAAAGGGCAAACAAGTGTGGTTGAAAATACTATTCTAAACAAGAGTAAGTTACTTCTTATTAACATTTGGATAATGACCTGTGTTCTTCTGTTCTGTTTGGTTGTCAGCCCTGATGGAATAGATCATCCCCTTTCAATGGTGTACAATTAACTTCTAGTTTAGCACTTGGCTCCTTGCCATAATGCACAGAAAAAAGAAGTGCTAGAGAAAATAACACTATGAACAAAATCAGCTAGCAATCAGAGTCACAAGGTCCCTTACAAATTTTTTAATTAAATTTCTTGAAAATTGGGGTCATGTTCAAAACTGAACTCAGAGATGCAATAATCTCCGGTAGGGAGCCTATTTTTTAGTCTGTGTGTGGGAGCTTTCTTAGGACTGCACATTCAGAATTCCTCAGTCGATTAAAGTTATGATTTAGCTTCTCTGACTACAAGAGTATCCATCCCGATTCTAACACAAGAAGCATAACTATAGGACCTTTGTAATGTTTAACGTACATCATACTCAGGAAAAAATGGGCCTTGTTATAGATAAATGGTACCTAGTATTATAACATTATTTTTCTTCCTCTTTCTCCATGAGAAATGTGTGCTCCATAGTATTTTAAGATGATATTATAAATGGCAGTCAGTAGAAACATAGCTGAGCTAGGTTTTTCCTATTTTCTGTTGAAATGTATTATTAATACCATTCTCTTCCCTTGTATTTCTTTCCCTCATTCTTAAAGGGAATCAGGAACATAACTTAAAAATGTAATATCATTCATTTAAATAGGACATATGCTATTAAGTGCCAAACAATGTACAACTTTTCCACACCTTTGCTTCAACTATAATTGCTTTGTAAAGGACTCATATACACAAAGAGGTTGAAAGCCTGCACCTCAGTGGCCAACATCACTACCTATTATCTATTTCTTGGAGCTTTCTGAAACAAAATATGCCTACCTCCTTTTCCTTCTTCTTCTCTTTACCTCTCCCTTCCTTCTTTCATTTCATCGATTCAGTAGTTTCCTGTCATCTCCCTTTTTTCCTATGCTAACAAGTCCTGCTCTACTCTTACTAAATTCCATGTCTCAGCACTCACTTGAGTCCACATATGACAAATATCTCAAACTCACACATCGTAGCATCAGTCTCTTGGATGGTGCATGAAGGCATGGGAAGAGACAGAAGCTTTAGTCTTTCACTGCTGCTTGTGTCTGAGTTCACCATCAACAGCTTTGATCAAGCTGTTCTCACTTAGCACTGTATTTAAAACTTTGTGACATCCAAAGACCGCTTTTAGAAAAAAAGTTCTTATTTCTATATAATATTTTTGCTCCTTGAAATATACAGATTACTTTCCAAGTACTGATAATTTTTGGTGTGACTGTAATTCAAAAGTAGAATCTGGATTATGCAGTAAGTCTTAGGTACAGAAAGTGGCCAGTATTATTTGCCTCCAGCTAAATTCCTTATCTTTGTCTTCATATTCTGTATCCATACAGAAAACAAGGCCTTTGGCAAGAAACCTGTTTCATGTGTGTCATTAACTTGAAAGCCAAACTGGTTCCAAGACATTCAGAAGCTTCAAACCTGTCCATTAATGCCTCCCCCCAAAGCTTTGGCCAGCCACAGTCTGCAGAATTACATTAAACAAGCTTAGTGTAAGAATTTTTCATTCACAGGCAAAAGAAGATTTTTTTCTGTTCTTGTTCAGTCCCAAATGACTAAGGAGCTGGAAATAGCTTAGTGTGCTGCAAGAAACAGAACCCCTAGGTATTAGTCACAGCTACTCCAGCAGCTAATTATACAGTAGGGCACATCTCACTTAACCTCTCTGGCCCTCGCTTGCAAAATAAGACATCTTCTTGACTAAAATATAGGATATAGAAGTTTTAGAAGCAGAAATCCATTTCTCTTTCTTTCATGACTAAATATGATATGAGCTGGGCCTGAGGAAAAATTCTGTCTTTGTTAAGGAAACACTTATTTAACCTCCACCCACCCCACCCCTCCAACTGCCACCAAAGTTGCTTTAAAACCTAGTTTGTATGGGTGATTTCCTCTCACTTTGAGACATTTGGTTTCTGACCACAACTAATTGGATCATGGACGGATATCTAACCCACATCCCACAGTCTGGGCAGTGGCCCAAATGGCCTGGAGAAAAAAGATAAACTACATGGATTAATTTTTGTCTAAGAATATAGCAAGAGAATGGCACAGTGAGAAATTGCTGAAGCTGAAAGGATGTGAGAAGGGTCATGAAATGATTGTGCCCAAATTCGTCAGAAAACCACAAAAGATATTTTGAAACATGAGTAAGATTAGGAAGCAGCAACTCTGATAGATAATCCTATGGGATAGAGAGAAATAGGGGAAGAACAATATAAGACAAATGATTGGTAGTAATGGAAAGTAGAAAGATAATAAAACTAAGAACATGCACTACAGTAAATATCCACTTGTCTGCACTGGGATCCCCTGAGAATTTCTCCTCCTGTGCCCCAGTTGTTCATTGTCTGAGTTTCTCTTTGTAGATACCCTTACAATAAATAAATCCTGTACTACTTGACGCTTCTAAATAAAGTCACAATCTTTCAACCCAAAGACCTTATCTTAAAAGAATTATTACATGCTGTGTAAATGATGAAATGACTTCATATTCCCATATGATATTTACACTTTAAAAGAGAATCTTATTAATTCCAAGAAGTTTACAATGGAAGGAGGATCCTGAAGATATTTTGAAACATGAAAATTTTCATGAGTATTAAGTATTCAGGATCCCTGCTTCTCATATCCTCAATAGCACTAAACTTGACAAGAAATCTCCTTTTCAATGCTACTCACCAACCAAAGAAAAATGACATTTACATTATGTTTTCTAGAATTTTCTTGGTTTGATGTATACATTTCCATTTACTTACATTAATATGAACACATACAACATGTATTTCATTAAACTTCAGTCTTCATAATCAAGATGCTACATATGCAAAAAGACTTCCCACTTTAACTATGCTTAAATTTTAAATTAAATTTACCTGGATAAAAGTATAAATCAAAATGTCCATAAAACTTTAGTTAAGAAGCATTTTTCAATGTCATCTATTCATTGAAAAACAAAGCCATGCTTTCTGTACTACATTGCATCGGAGTATTAATGATTAATGAAGATGTTTGACAAAGAATGTTGAATTTGTTTTTCACTTTAGAAAAAAGGGAAACATATACAAGATAATATGAAAGATGAATCAAACAGAGCATGTTTGATTCCAATGAAAAATACATCATGCAGACTTGGTATTACATATGCAAAGAAATAAAAATCAGAGATTGCAGCGGAGTCCAGAGTGTGCTTGGAGAAGCTCTTGGCTTTGCTTAGTCTCCACCGATACCTTCCTGCCCCTAATCAAAATAAACAGAAACTACACTTTGTTATGGGAGCATAGGTTCCATATAAGCACTCTAGTATTCACTCAAACTTTTATTGCTGTATTTTCCTTCCTAAAGAGAATCCTTCTGTTATTAAGCCCAGACAGAAACCCCATCTGAGAATCACCCAGGAACTTCTCTGTACCACACTTTGAAGTAGATGAGATTTCCTTTAGAGGATCTCATTTCTCTTTCTGTCCTCCTCTACCTAGCCTTCTTGTACTGCTGCCTGCCAAGGTGTACCCAAGGCACCTCCTTGGCACTCTGTCCAAGGTGCCACCATTCTAATACTCTCCTCTGGTTGCTGTTGGGATCATCCATTTTTCCTCCTCCCTTCCCCCACCACTTAGGCAGGTGGTTGTCAAACTTTTTTCCCAGTGAAATTGCCTCTGCTATACAGAACCAGTTCCTAAAGTGTCAATTAAATGGTCAGATTAATGAATATAGGCTAATGCTCTCTCAGGTGATCAGAGTTTCCAGAAAAAAAAAATCATCTTTTGGTCAGATCCCCATATGACTCTCTCATAAACGACTGTGATATGTTTCAACTCATAGAGAATTTTCAAATTATATATTCTGCTTACCAGCTATAAAAATAGTTAGCCCGAAAGACAGAGCCTAGATTTGAGTTTTAAAGTTTAAGGACAAATAGAATTATATCCCTTAGACAATCATACTCTGAGCCAGCTTTGCCCTCAGATCCCTTTCTCAGTATCGCTCTGCCCTGCTGTGCATCCCGCGGGCAGAGTAACTGCTACAGGCTGCATTTCTCAGGCTCCATGACTGCTGGTTTCCATCTGGGTTTGATCGGAGCAGGCAGTGGCAAGAGGGTGAACAGTGAGTGCAGCGCCAGGGTATGTGCCTCCCTCTGGGTCTGAAGTGGCCTCTCAACCACCCTGTTCTTCCAGTTCTTCATCCGCCTCCCTCCAGAAAAGCTCTCCATGATTCTAACTCTCCCCGCTGCTTCTGATCTCCAAAACCTGATGGTACTACCATTCCCTCGGACCTAGGGGTTGTAATGGTTTTCTGCTTCTTAATCTCTGAGTTTACAGATGTCCTGTTTTCTGTCTCAGTTCTTTCATTACCTGGGTAATCAGTCCCTTGCATTAAATATCCTCTAATCATAATCTCAGAGTGGTGATCCTGGTTGGGCTGGTCACAGGATGTGAAGTCCTAGACATGACAGCATTTAGTATTGCACATACTTTCCTAAAAGCTATTTATTCCATAAGCTGGATCTCATTATTAAGCTTTTCAAATAAATGTGAGATGGGAAAAGATAATGAGACTTCAGTTAGTACAGTTTTTCTTCTAATTTATTTGTCTGAAAATTGCCAGTGGGAAGATGCACTAAATACCCATTTGTTAGAATGTCAGCTTGAGAAAACAAAGAAATTTCAATCCTTCCACAGGAAAAGTAGTGCTTTTCTTTGTGACACCAACTTATTCTTTATTATAAGTAATGATCAAATAAGTGAAAAGGAGCAAGTGGCTAAAGGAATAATTGCATAATAGGATGTCAGTTTTCCTCAGTGCTCAACTTGACATTATTTAATAAGCATTTATTGAACAATTAGTCTGTGGTGAATATTGCACTAAGCCAAAGAATAGAATAATGAATAAGGCACAAAACTTCTTCCAGGAATTTGGTCTAGTAGGAGACACATATGTATAGACAAAAATGTATATATTAAATATTTAGTAATTAAGACAAAAAGGGGAAAAAAAAGGTTATGTTGAAGATAGAGGCCAGAGAAAGCAGTACTGACAGGGGGATATGTAGAATGAAAGACCAGGAAAAGTTTTCTGAAAAAATAACATGATAGTTAATTTTATGTGTCAACTTGACTGATGACAGGATGTCCAGGTAACTGGTTAAGCATTATTTCTGGGTGTGTCTGTGAAGTGTTTCTGGAAGAGGGTGGCATTTGAATTAGTAACTGAGTAAAGCAGATTGCCTTTCCCAAGGTGGGTGGGGTCATCCCATCCACTGAGGGCCTGAATAGAAAAAAAGGTGGAGGAAAGGAGGACTCTCCATCTCTCTACCTGTTGGTTGCACTGGACCATTATCTTCTCCCTCCTTCAGTGCTCTGAGTTCTTCAGCTTTCAAGGAGGGACCAGAATCTACATCATCAGCTCTTCTTCTCTCAGCCCTTCAAACCGCACCACCAGCTTCCCTGGGTCTCCAGTTTGCAGGGGGCAGATCATGGGACTTTGCAGCCTTCCTAATCTCATGTGCCTCATTATATATATGGATAAATGAAAAAGTGAAGTAAATAAAAATAGATACATTGAAGGAAAGATATGTACTTAGAAACATTTAGGTATGAGGAACAGAGCCAATAGGATATACACAGCTATATCTTTATATCTGTATGTTTCTCTGGAGAACTCTAATACAGGAAACATCTAAGTAATATATTGAAGGACCAATCTTATTCCAAACCAAGAGCCATGTTAGAGAACTAGGTGAGAGGAGCATTATGAAGGGTTTGTGTATCTATATAAGTTTGAGTACAGGATTCAATACATGCTGAAGAGTTCATTAAGAGTTATGAGATAAACATGACCAGAAATACATTTTTGAGGAATATTATGAAAAAAAGTAAAGCTCGTTAAGAAATGTATGTAATCTAAACATATATCTCTTGACCTAAAGGTAACTAAAACATGAACTAAGGCATCAGAGCTGGAAATTGGGAAGAAACAATGTGTTCAAGAGATATTTAAAAAGTAGATTTGACATGGTATTGTGACTGTTATGATGTGTTGAGTTACAGAATGAATAAAATACTTAGATGATATCATTTTTTTAGGTATTTCAAAATCTATCACTAGATACATAATATCTTTGAATTAGAAATTGAATGGGAATTAAAAGTCTACAATTAGCTCAACATGGAAGAAATTGTTTCCAGCTTTACCAAATTATTAATTGTGGATTAAGAACAAATTAAGAACAAGGATTCTGGAGCCAGAATCTCTGGCTTTGCACTCAGGATCTGCCAGAAAACAGTAATAGCTATATGTTGGATAAATGAACAAATGAATGAGTAGATGAATAAACTAATAAAAGTAGACAAATTATAGGAAAGAGAGGTATTTTGAAACATATAGGTATTAGACATTAACATTTCTATAACAGCTTTTTATCTGTGAAATGGGGTTAGGAATAGGGCTAACTTGTCAGGACTGATAATATATCCAGAGATAGGAATAGAGCTTAACAAGATATTATCATCATTGTTACACCTACTTGCATCTCATGGAATATGTCATTTCCAAGAAAGTAAGGATTTTTGTCTGTTTTGCTGACTTAAGGATCTTAAGTGCCCAGAACAGTGCCTGGCAAATAATAGATGCTTGATAAATATTTATTGAATTAATGAAAGGTACATGTAGTTTTTATTTTTCCTTCAACAAGCATATAGCACTTATTATATGACACTTTCTAAGCATTTAAATTACTCAACACATTTCATCCTCATAAATGTGGAAGATTAAATTATGAGACAGTCTTACTGCTCCCTTTTTGTAAATGAGGACAATGAAGCACAAAGAGTTATTAATACTTATTGTGTTACTTTGGGATGCTATTCCAGAATATCATAGACTGCGTGGTTTATAAACAATAGAAATTTATCTCTCACATTTGTAGAGGCTGGGAAATTCAAGTCATCAGCAGATTTGGTGACTGGTGAGAAATCTTTTCATGGTTCATGGGTGGCTGGCTTTGCTGTGTCATCACATGACAGAAGGAGCAAAGTAGCTCCTTTTACAAGGGCACTAATCTCATTCATAAGGGCTTCACCCTCATGACCTAACCACCTCCCAAGGCCTCATCTCCCAATATCTCACACTAATGACGAGGCTTTAACATATGAATTTTAGAGGGCCACAAACATTCAGTCTGTAGCGCTTATCAAAGATCACACAGGGCATAAATGGCAAAACTAGTATTTGAACCCAGACACTATGTATGGCTCTAGAGTTTTCTTCTGTTATCCATAATATCCCACAAAATTGGCTCTAGAGACCACAAAGGTTGATTTTAAAGGTAATTCCTAAGGAGATGGTGTCTTTTTGATTTAGACAACCCAACTGTGTTAACTAAATGCTCAAGTAAATTCAAAATGTCAGCAGGCCTTTAATGATCTCTCCAGCTGGAATATTTGTTTCATAACTTGAGAAAAATAGCTGTCCTGGTTTTAGCTTGTATTCAGGGGACAGCAAATATCTCAACATACAACTGTTACCAATATCGTGAAGGCCTTGGCTGGCCTAAATACAAGTCTAAGATTCCTTGTTCCTGAAAGCTTGCGCTTATGTTACACTTAATTTTTATTTCTTTCCACACCTTATTTCTCCTGTTCTTTGCAGACTATGTTTTGTACTATATTCTGTCTTTTCTATTCCTTCAGGAACTTCCTGCATTCTCTCCTTTCTGTTCATTCACTCTTTCACATCCAGACTTCTCCTTTACTGTTAAGATTCATGCTTTAAGTCTTGTAGTTGATTTTATAATTTTCTTGTTTGTTTGCTTTTCTGTTTTTGTTTCTACATGATAGACAGAAGTTATTTATAAACCCTCATGGTTTTCTGGCATTGCTGACAGGTTTACAGTCCCCAGTTTTCATGATAGGATACTTCTGAATCATCTTTTCAAGTATTTCCCTACATCAGAAAAACAGAATATCAAAAATTCTGACCCATATATCATATGAAAGACACACTTTAATTTGATGGTCTTTTTCAAGACAAAAATGTACCATCCCTGTATTAGTATAGTATGAACTCCCAAGTCTGAAATTTCTACCAGTGCATTTGTTCTTCTAGAATAGACTACTAAAATGATGTCAAAAGAAAGCCATTTAATTGCACATCGTTTGGCTTTGGCCATCCAACCAGTTCTCTGGGGCTCTGACACTGACATATTACCATGGAATAATTATCAGTTTTCCTTAACATTACTGATTGGTGAATTAGAGACCTTGTCCCTAAAGAGACTATCTTATTCCTTAAAGGAAACATCCTTTTTGAGATTAAGAGGGGTTATAATATCTTGGTAACTGTACATACATACATAAATACACATATTCTCTCTTACACACGTATGCATATACACATGTATATGTGTATAAGTCTATATCAGTTTGGTAGAGTAAATGATACTGTTCATATTATAAGTATTATTTAATATATTTATAAATATTTTTAATCTCCAGAACTCCA
This sequence comes from Smutsia gigantea, assembly GCA_032199065.1. Classification (NCBI taxonomy): domain Eukaryota; kingdom Metazoa; phylum Chordata; class Mammalia; order Pholidota; family Manidae; genus Smutsia; species Smutsia gigantea. Next base: position 613,738 of record JAVSCE010016793.1, read on the forward strand.
AAGCATTATGTGAATTTCCACAGCTAATATAATTTAGAAAGCAAGGACTTAAATCTGATATCCTTATCAAAGCTAACTCCAAATGAATTTTTTGTTTCATCATCCTTATCCTGTGATGAAGAAGGACTAAGCTTATAAAAACCCAACCTGCATGAAGGATTTTTTCCTGAAGCAGGAAACATAAAGGAGAGAGAAAGCAACTCATATTTTATCCATTATGATTAACAGCCCATGCTAATAGCATTCATTAAGCTAAATGAGCAGGAGAATGAGGACTCAAACTTTCTAATTGAGGCAGATTTATTTTGGGGATAAAATTCTCCCAAAATACATTTTCTATTTTAAAACATCAAGTGCCATTTTTAGACATATAATTTAAACAACCGGTCATCAATGGGATATGCTTTGGTCCTTCTGGATGTGTGAAATTACATAAGAACCCAAATCATCATTATCACTTTCATCATTTTATTATGACTATTACTTATTACATGAATGGATAACATATAAAAAGGAAAGAAAAAAGTGCTCTTCATTAAAGTTAATGACTCATCCTAGCAATTTTTACTATGAATTAACTATTTCTCTTCTGTACTAGATCCTCTCCTTAGTGAGAGCATCAGTCATGTCTAATAAAAGAATCTTCACAAAAATAATAGCACTTTAGGATAGGGTGCTTGAACATAGATTTTACGTATCCTGAGTTTACTGTGCTTGGAAGAAACCCTGTGTGTGGCAACCCTGTGTTAGGCAAATATACTGGTGCCATTTTTCCAACAGCGTATGCTTATTGCATATCTCTGTGTCACATGTGGGTATTTCTCATAATATTTCAAACTTTTTCATTATTCTATTTATTATTGTGATCTATGATCATTGATCTTTGATATTACTATTGTAATTTTTTGAGGATACCATGAACCAAGGCCATATAAAATGGCAAACTTAAATGATAAATGTTGGTTCTGTTGATCAGCCAACTAGCCATTGTCCCATCTCTTCCCTCTCCTCAGGCCTCCCTATTCCCCAAGACACACAACAATATTGAGATTAGGCCAATTAATAACCCTACAATGGCCTCTAAGTGTCCAAGTGAAAGGAAGAGTTGCATGTCTCTAACTTTAAATCAAAAGCTAGAACAATTAAGCTTATTAAGGAAGGCAGGGTGAAAGCCAAAATAGACCAAAAGCTAGCCCTCTTGTGCCAATTAGCCAAGTTGTGAATGCAAAGGAAAGTTCTCAGAGGAAATTTAAAATGCTACTCCAGTGAACACGCGAATTATAAGAAAGAACGGTCATTGCATATCTCATTGATATGGAGAACGTTTTAGTGTCTGGATAGAAATAAAACCAGCCACAACATTCTCTTAAGCCATAGCGTAATCCAGAGCAAGGCCCTAACTCTCTTCAATTCTATGAAGGCTGCAAGAAGTGAGGAAGCTATATAAGAAATACCTGAAGCTAGCAGGGGTTAGTTTGTGAGGTTTAAGGAAAGAAGCCATCTCTGTAATATAAAAGTGCTGGTGAGGCAGCAAGTGCTGATGTAGAAGCTGCAGCAAGTTATCCAGAAGATCTGGCTAAGATGATGAATGAAGGTGGCTACACCAAACAACAGATACTCAGTGTAGATGAAACAGCCCTCTATTGGAAGAAGATGCCATCTAGGACTTTCATGACTAGAGAGAAATCAATGCCCAGCTTCAAAGCTTCAAATAACAGGCTGCCTCTCTTGATAAGGGCTAATGCAGCTGGTGACTTTTAAGTTGACCCAACATTCATTTGTCATCCAAACATTCTAGGGCCCTAAGAGTTATGCTAAATCTCCTCTGCCTGTGCTTTATTAATGAAGCAACATAGCATGGATAACAGCACATCTGTTTATAACATGGTTTATTGAATATTTTAAGCCCACTGTTGAGACTTACTGCTCAGAAAAAAAGATTCAAAATATGATTGCTCATCTCTCTGATAGAGATGTACAATGAGATTAATGTCATTTTCATGCCTGTAAACACAATATCCATCCTGCTGCCCATAGAACAGGGGTGATTTTAACTTTCAAGTCTTACCATTTAAGAAATACATTTCATGAGGCTATAGCTGCCTTAGATAGGGATTTCTCTTTTGGATCTGGGCAAAGTAAATCGAAAATCTTCCAGAAAGGATCCATCATACTAGACGCCTTTGAGAATATTCATGATTCATGGGAAGAGGTCAAAATATCAACATTAATAGAAATTTTGGAAAAATTGATTCCAGTCTTCATGGATGACTTTGAGGGGTTAAAGACTTCAGTAGAGAAAGTAACTGCAGATGTGGTTAACTAGCAAGAGAACTAGATGTAGAAATGTGCCTGAAGATGTGATTGAATTGCTCAAATCTCACAATAAAACTATAATAGACAAGAAGTTACTTCTTATGTATGAGCAAAAAAAAGTGGTTTCTTGAAATAGAACCTACTACTGGTGAAAATGCTGTGAAGATTGTTGAAATGACAACAAAAGATTTCAAATATGACATAAATCAGTAAATACAGCAGAAGCAGGATTCCAGAGGATTGATTCCAAGTCTGAAAGAACATTTACTGTGGGTAAAATGCTCTCAAACAGCATCACATGCTGCAGAGAAATAGCTTGTGAGAGGAAGAGTTAATTAATGCAGCAAATTTCATTGTTATCTTATTGTAAGAAATTGTCACAGTAACCCCAATCTTCAGCAAGTAGCACCCGTTCAGTTAATAACCAACAACACTGAGGCAAGACCCTCCACCAGCAAAAAGATTACAGCTCAATAGAAGCTCAGAAGACAATTAATATTTTTTAGCAATATTTTTAGATCAAGGGATGTACTTCACTTTTTTAGAAGTAATGCTATTTCACACTTAAGAGATTATAATATGGTATAAACATATTATTATATTTACTGGGAAACCAAAAATACATTTCAATTGCTTTGTTGTGATATTCTTTATTGTGATGCTCTGGAGCCAAACTCACAATTTTTCTGAGGTATTCCTGTACACATATATGATCACACACACATATATCAGCATATATGGTTAACAAGACTAAAACAAACATCATAGGTTTTAATGCCTTTTATACATAATTGATTCTACATATTGAAAGTACACGACAAACACTTATAAAATGAGGTATAACTGAAAGATGAATGGACATCATGTAAAGATTTGAATTTATATGATCAGTCTGCTAGTTACTACCTTTGTACTATGGGCATATGTCTTTAAAAAAAGGATATTAAATGTGAACTCAAATAATGACTTTCGAAATTTTGGTTTTGACTACAAAAAAGTAACTCATTTCAGACAGATCTCACCAAACAAAAATTTAAGGAACTAGACAAAATATATAAAATAACTATTTCAAAGCATTGGAGAGGAGCCAACTCAGGCAGGATTTGAGGATTTACAACCCTTGAGAGAAGGCAAGCACATAAGAAGAGTTCCACAATCACCCAGCCCTTTCCTTGAAGCCATTTTCCAATTCCCTGCACCATGGAGCAGAACCCAAGCAAAATGTAGCAGCCTCACTGAGTTGAAAGACAATGACAGGAATTTAAAGCTGCCAAATTGGATGGGACTTGAGAAGTGAAATCCCTAAAATGAGGAACTACAGTATTGAATAAAAAAAATCTAACAAATCTCCCTCAAATTGTTGGTCAATTCCTAATCCTTGATGTGAAAGATGAGACTCAAAATAAACTTTAAAAAAATTAATTAATTAATTTTAAAAAAAGGAAAGAAAGAAAGAACAGAAAAAGAAAAGGAAAAATAAACTAAAGCCCAGCAATAGAATTAAGCAGAAATTTAATCAGCCATACAGTTTTGTGGAGACAGAAACTGAAGCTCAGGCCCTGGAAACCTGGATCCATCTCTCAAACATTGCAAGTCTTCTGTTAAATCCAGAAAGGCTACAGCCTAGAAGTAAAGCCATATTTTGGATACCAAACACACTTTAGGAGTAAACACTACAAACCTAAAGTAACAGCAAAGCTGATATAAATAGTTCTACAGAGCTTTAAATCAGCAGTCAACAGAACCAACACTAGGAGTAGTTGCTACACTGTCTACAGCACTGTCTGCTGTCAAAGAAAATCTAACCCTCTTTAAAGAATAATAACATATATAGGAGTCATTATAATTTTTTATCCAAAATATTCACATCCAATCAAACATAACCAGGCATGTCAAATACCCTTTACCCAAATTCACTGTTTTTAACATTTTGTCCCATTTGCATCATTATTTTTCTAGATATAATTTTTTCTGAACAGTTTAAAATAAAGCTCCAAACACCATGCCCCATTTACTGCTTAATACTTTAATATGATTTCTGTAGGAACAAGGAGTTTCTCTTATATAACTATAGTATAATTACCAAATTCATGAAATTTGACATTGGTATAATATTTTTTATCTACATTTCACATTCCTTTTTTTTCCATTGCCTCAATAATATTCCTTCTAACTAATTTTACCACTACAGGATCATATCCAGTTTGTGTGTGCATGTATTTGACTTATCTTTTGAATCTCTGTTAATCTTGAGAAATTAAATCTGGAACATTTTAAATATTTTCTTTGTCTTTCAGGACACTACCTTTTTTTTTAAATTAAAGTATCATTAATTACAATCTTATGAAGGTTTCACATGAACAACATTGTGGTTTCAACATTCACTCATATTATCAAGCCCCCGCCACATTGCAGTCACGGTCCATCAGTGAAGTAAGATGCTATAGAGTCATTACTTGTCTTCTCCATGCTGTCCTGCCTTCACCTTGACCCACCTACATTAAGAGTTTTTACGGTGATCATGCAAAATGGTCATTTTCTAACTCTATTATTCTTCTATATTTATGATTGATAATTCTACTGTGATGAGATTTTCTTCTCTTTTTAATTTGTTTACATATTTTTGATAGTATGCAGTCATGGATTCTTATCTTATTCAATGGATTATAATCCATTGCTGTCTTTACTTAACTAGAGGTTCAAATTCTTCCAGAGTTGGCCAGAGGAAGCACCCTGCAAGCTGACCTCTCTGTCATTTTGGCACACTATCATATTATATATGCTCTGGAGTCTTTTGCTATTTGCTTTTTGTTGTTGTTAGTTTACAATATAGTCTGGAAATCACTCCATATAAAATTTATGGATTCCTACATTCTTTTATATAGCTACATAGTATTCCATTATGTGCATGTGTCATAATTAATTCAATCAATTTCTTGTGCATAGGTATTACATAGTTTTCAATGTTTTGTAATAACAAGTAATGCTACAATAAATAATCCTGTGCATATCTATTTTTGTATTACTGAAACTATATCTTAATGATAAATTCATAGATGTGAGATGACTGTGTCAAAGGACAAATGCATAGATAGTTCTTCTAAAAACTGCCAAATTCTATTTGATCGAGGTTTGTGCCATTTTGTATGTCCCTCATAGTATATAACAGTTCCTCCACAGTTTCATCAATAGGGTATATTAAGTTTTTAAGTTTTTGCCATGTTGGTATGTAAGAAATTGTACCTAAATGTAGTTTTAATTTGTGTAACACTTTTTCATCTATGAAGGTAAATATTTTTTCATATGAGACTATTTTTATCTTTTATGTGATTATTTCCTAAAGTTTGCCTATTTTTAAAATAATTTTTGGAAATTTCTTAACTTAAAAAACTTTCATATACTTGTATATTACTCTTTATATGGACTCTAGTTTGTAAATATTTTCTTCCTATTTGTCATCTTTTTTTTGACTTGACCTATATTGTTTTGTTTGGTTAGTTTGCCACACAAAGGTCTTTCAAAATTTTTTCTGTGTGAACTGATATATCAATCACTTTTTATTCCATCAGATTTTAAGTTCTACTTATAAAGCCTGCCTCCACATCCAGGTTATAGAAAATGTCACATATGTTTTCTTGTACTACTTGGATAAATATGTTTTACATTAGATCTCTGATCCTTTTAGAGTTGATTCATGCATATGGTGCAAGGAATAGCATTAATCTTTTATTTTCCCAAGTGGCAAACAAATTATACCAGGGCCATGTAAATAGATCCCTTTTGCCTCAGGTGTTTGGATGCTAACATGTTAGTATACTGTCTTCATATGCCTGCTATTATTCCTGTATTTTCCATATTCTGTTGATCTTCTTTTCACTCCGTGTAATAGCACTACATGTTTTGGTTATAGAGATTTTTAGTGTATGTTATAATTTATTTGAGGTCTAGTCCTCCCCACCCACATTTTCCATAAAATATGTGGTATAAACTTGCTTGGCTTTAGGGAAAAAAATTTGATAGTGTTTCCATTGTCAGAGTCCAACAATACAAGGAATGTTTTCTAACAATGATCCAATTATAATAGCTAATTACTTTTGTCTGAGAAATAGAGCTGTTTCATTTCTGCTTGCATTACTTGTTGAGAATATGGACTGATTACCATTGGGAACAAGTTTCACACTTACCAAATACTCATTAAAATATACAAACAATATCAATAAAAAGGTAAAATACCTCATTTAAAATGGATTTGGAAACTAATAAAGATAGATGTGAGTTCAGGGAGCATAAACTCCCTGAAACAGTTTCATAAAGTGTCAGCTAATGGAGCACATTTAATTCATATTTCTACTTTCTCACAACCAGGAAAAGGAAAGCTTGTGCTAGGCATATAATTTGATTTTTTAAATTGCTACTCACACATAATATTTTAATAACACTTCTGTTTTAAAGGAGATGTTCAAATTGCCATGTTACTTTCTTAATTGATTTCATTGTAGTGGATATTAATTTTTATTTTAGCACATTCTAGCCCTTTCTTGGCAATGGACAGTGACATATTTGTAAAATATCAGATTTTCTGAAAGCATGGGAATATCTTTAGGTTCAACTCTAATGAAATAAAAAATTATTCATCTGTGACCCTGTAATACAGTGAGAAAATATTAAAATAGCAACAAGAGATCCAGGGTTCTAATCTGAAGTTTTGTCAAGTCTAGTTTTATGACTGTGATGTACCAGTTCCTCAATCCACAGTTTTGTCATCTGTAAAATGTGGGAATTCTGCTTAATTGGTGCTTTCCAAAAATTATTTATTTAGTATTGACCTTAAGTTTGTATTCAAATAATTTGCTATGGATAGTATTGCATGTTAGAACTATAGTATTATTTATAACCTAGAAATGAGGGAACTTTCTATGTTTCTCATTTAACAAGCTGCTAAATTTGATAAAGTCAGCCTGCTTTACTAATTTATAAAAGGCAAAGCTATGTCCAGTTTGCTTAAAGTTTTGTATACTGGTATTGTGTCTTGCATGTATTTAGTTCTCAATAAATATATTGATTCTGAGGATGCAGAATAACTATAACTCTTCATTTACTGCAGGTAGGCTGTCTCTTAAAGTTAAGGAGGAACATTTCTATAACAAATGTATGTTCATAGCTTCTTTATTTGTAATAGCTAAAATCTGGAAATGGCCTGAATGTCCTTCAACTAGGTAAATAAACTGTGATACAGCCATATAATGTAATACTACTCAGCAACAAAAATAAATGAACTTTTGAATTATAGCACATGGGGGAATCTCAGAAGGATGGGGGAGAAGGAGAATCCTAAGCTCTCCTTTCTACTGATACATGAAGGCTACAACTGCGTATAATGCAACTCACTCAGAAATTACCTGAATGCTGGCAGAATAGAACTTGCACAGTAAAAGGCATAAAGAGAAGGGTAGGAGGTCAGAGATGAGGTCAGGAACCAAGCCTCCATTGTGGCGATCCACAAGCAGGAGGACTATCACACGTGAGGAGGTCCCGCCTAAAGAATGAGGGGATCAGACTCCACATTGGGTCCACCCTGCCCTGGGGATCTGCACTGGGAAGATGAGCCCCCAAAATACCTGGATTTGAAAATGCTGTTTAAGTCCAGGAAAGCCAGAGAGTTATAGGAAACTGAGTCTCCAGTGCCCTTATTATTGGTTTTGAGACCCAGCACAGAGGCAGCAGTTTGAAAAGTATCTAGGTTATGTGAAGATTTACTGCCTAATTTTAGAACATGTGCTAGAGGGGCAGGGATCTGTAGGAGATATCTGTAGGAACAGGAATTCCCAGCAGGCACCATTTTTCTTGCCCTTCTTCATCCTAGCTGGCCAGGCTCTTGCAGGAGTTAGTTCTGTCCCACTCCACCTGCCTCGCTTGTACTGCTTGCCCTGGACTGGCATTCAGCTGAGTATCCACCCCACCAATCCTGCTGATCCAGCCAGCACCCCTCTAATGTGGTTTCTGCCGCACCTGGCAGGCCGGCTTGGTCAGGACTGGAGTCACCCAAAGCAGGTACTGCCCTGCCACACTTGGTGAGCAGTGCCAGCAAGGCCAGCCACCTCCAAAGCAACTCCTGCTACAAAGGGAGGTGGGCAAACCCTTCCAGTGTACCCACCAATCACAACAGGAGGGCACGCACAGCACACACCCGATTCTAGTAACCAGGGGGCATTGCACTACCAACTCCACAGGAGTGCATCTAAACCTAAGTGACCATCAACTTAATATACATATAAGATGTATGAGCCTCATGGTGACCAAAACTGAAGACCTATAATAGACACACAAAAAAGAAAGAGAAAGGAATCCAAGCATAACACCAGAGAAAGTCATCAGATCTCAAGAAAAACAAGAGAAGAAGATAAAAATAGAGAAGAATAGTACAAACAACAACAAAAAAACAGAAACAATGAACAAAATAGCAACAAGCACATACCTATCAATAATTACTTTAAACGGAAATGTACTAAATGCTCCAATCAAAAGCTGTGCGGTGAATGAATGGATAAAATTAGGACCCATCTATATGTTGCCTACAAGAGATACACTTCACAACTGAAGACACATACAGACTGAAACTGAAGGGATTCAAAAAGATATTCCACTCATATGGAAACAAACAAACAAAAAAAGCTGGGTACCAGTACTTATGTGGACAAAACAGACTTTAAAAGACTATAAAAAGAAACAAGGGGCAGTAATAATGATAAAGGATCAAGCCAACAACAGAATATAACCATTGTAAATATCTATGCTCCCACCATAGCAGCACCTAAATATATAAAGCAAATACTTACAGACATAAAGGGAGAAATTGACAGCAATATGATTATAGTAGGTGAGTTTAACACACCACTTACATCAATGGATAGATCATCCAGATAGGAAATTAATAAGGAAGCAATGGCTGTAAATGACACAATAAACCATATGGTCTTAACAGGTTTATAGAGAACATTCCATCCAAGAACAGCAGCATACACATTCTTTTCAAGTGCACATGGAACATTCTCCAGGATAGATCACATGTTAGGCCACAAAACAAATTCCCATAAATTGAAGAAGATTTACATCCTATTAAGCATCTTTTCCAACTGCAACAGTGTGAAACTAGAAATCAATTACAAGAAAAAACCTGAAAAAAATCCACAGACGTGGAATTTTTGCTATTCTTCTCTATTCTTGTCTTCTCTTGTTTTTCTGGAGATTTGATTTCTTTGATGTTATGCTTGGATTCCGTTCTCTTTATTTTTTGTGTATCCATCACCACAAGCTACTAAATAATCAATAGGTCAATGAAGATACCAAAGAGGAAATCAAAAACACCTGGAGACAAATGAAAATGGAATCACAATGGTTTAAAATCTTTGGGACACAGCAAAAGCAGCTCTGAGAGGGAAGCTTATAGTGGTACAGGTCTACCTCAGGTAACAAGAAATAGCTCAAACACTCTAACCTCACACCTAAAGGAGTCATAAAAGGAATAAACAAAGCTCAAAATTAGTAGAAGGAAGGAAATAATAAAGATCAGTGTGGAAATAAATGAAATAGAGACTAAAGAAAAACAATAGGAAAGATCAATCAAACTAAGAGCTAGAAAAAAGATAAATAAAACTGATAAATCTATAGCCAGTCTCAAATAAAATAAAGAGAACTCATAAATAAAATCAGAAATGAAATTACAACTGACACTACAGAAATACAAAGGATTACAAGAAACTACTACAAAATAATTATCCACAAACAAATTGGACAACCAAAAAGAAATGGATAAACTCTTAGCAACATCTGATCTTCTAAGACTGGGTCAGAAGAAATAGAAAACCTGAACAGACCAATTATAGATAGTAACAAAATTGAATCAGTAATCAAAAAACTCCTGAAAAACAAAAGTTCAGGTCTCAATAGCTTCACAGCTGAATTCTACCATTGAAAGATGATTAGACAAAGAAAATGTGGTACACATACACAATGGACTTCCATGCAGCCATAAAAAAAGAATGAAATCTTACCATTAGTGACAACATGGATGGTCCTAGAGGGCATTAAGCTAAGTGGAAAAAGTGAAGAGACAAAGACAAATACCATATGATTTTACTTATGTCTGGAATCTAAAAAAACAAACAAAACCCTGGAAACATGCTCATAAATACAGAGAACAAACTGGTGATTGCCAGAGAGTAGGGGAATAGGTGAAATAGGTGAAGGAGATTAAGAGGTTCAAACTTCAAGTTATAAAATAAATGAGTTATGGGGATGAAAAGCACAGCATAGGTAATATAGTCAGTAGTGATGAGGAAATACTCAGAAAGTTCTCAAATCCCTCCCTCTCTTGGCAGGTGTGGTGGGAAGCCAAGAAAGCCAAGGCAACAGGGTTTCTGTTAAGGCTTCAGGAATGTAGAAGGTGCTTAGGTGCTTGGGATTAAAACAATGTAACAATGTAACCCCCACACACAGGGATTCAGTGGTATGGAACAGCTTATTGATCATAGTCATAGAAGCCCATTAGTTTATAATACAGTAACCTTTACAGAAATGGATTAAAATATAACTAGCATCCTGAATACACCTATAGTGACCTAATAGGCCCTACTGCAACAGTTTCTGGATGCTAACTCCCCCTAGCTTTGTTGTAAATGTATAAAAGGCATGGCCCCACTGTACTCGGGGCTCAGAACTTTAGAGATCAATCTCCTCTGAGCCCACCCGTGTCAAATAAATCTACACCCTTCAAGAACTCCGAGTGCCACTTGGTTCTTCTGTCAGCTATCCAATGCAGGTTTTCTGGTTTTCCATAACAGTTCTACTATAATAACTTTGTAGGGCAACAAATGGTAACTACACTTATCCTGGTGAGAATTGCCTAATGAATATAATTATTGAATTGCTATGTGGTTCTCCTGAAACTAATATAATACTGTATGTCAACTATACACTTGAACTAAAATTAAAATTTTTAAAAGGAAATGCGATTTTGATATATGTAACAACTTGAATTGATCTCAAGGGCATTGTGCTGAGTGAAAAAAAAATTCCAATCATATGCTGTAAGATTCCATTATATAACATTCTTGAAGTGATAAAATTATAGGGATGATGAAGAACAAATAAGTGGTTACCAGAGTTTAGGGTTGGAAGAAGGCATGATTATTAAGCGGTAACACAAAGTAATTTATTTATTCTGACAGTCCCATGTCCTGATTTGGTGATGTTTAATCTGCAAGTGTGATAAATTTTTGTATAACTATACCACAACAAAACCCAAAAGGGAGTGCATGTAAAACTTAGTAAAATCAGAATAATGTCTGTTTTTGACAACGCATTGTGGTTATGTAACTATCGTTTGAAAAAAAAGGATATTATCTTTGTGGGAGCTTTCTGTACCATTTTTACAACTTATTGTGAAATTTAATCCATTTCAAAAGAAAAATAAAAATGTGTTGAGTGAGTTAATGAACAGAGCAACATTCCTCACATTGTGTTGACTAGGGTAGGCTCATGCAAACTGGACTCTGGTTGATAGTTTGGAATTACATTGTCTTACATATTACATATGTCTTACTTATCTTACCTATATCTCTTCAGCTCACTTGAAGTAAATTATTTATTACTAATTATTTCCATTTTCTTTGCCTGTTAGGAAACTAGTCCCTCCTCTAGACCAAACCATTTGGGTTCTTTTTCCTTTTTGGGTACTAGGTAATTGCTTTTTAAATCTAGCTGGTGACTCCTTAACTCAGCTCCATTCTGATTCCTAGAAAACAATACACTTTCATGCCTGAACTGGAGATTTTTCCAGCCTTTAGTTTGAATCTATTTCGTTTATTGCCATGAAACAAAACTCAGCTGGAATTAATGGAAATTTCATTTGTATTCTTAACTCTGTTTTGAACACATGGCATTATGCTTAGCTTGGGGTTGACTCTTTGGTGTTTATCATTCCACACTGTTACTCCAAAAATTTTACTTTTCAATAAAAAGCCCAGAAACTCCCAAAAGTTACCAGTATTATTTAGGTGCATCTTAAACCCACCATTTCTATAATTAATTATATAATTTGATACTGCTGGCTTTCAAAGGAATAGGTAATAAGGCAAAGTTCACAGCTTTCAAAGAGGAGAAAGTAATTTTTCTTTTATTTCTTTTGTTTTGTTTTACAACAGGTGAATTTGGGAATTTTAGTATAACAGTCTCTAAAATTACTTCCTAAAAGTAAGACACAGACATTTTACAGATGTGTTCCTAATACCAAATCATTTCACCTGACCTGAATTAGTGCCAATAAATTAATAGAATTTAAATTTGAACGGAACTTTTTATTATTTCTCTTGAGAAAGCGTCTTATGATATCCTATTTTACTATAATTTTAATTATATCTCCTGGAAAATGACACACAGTGTTATTATTTCTGCGTTCTGCTGCATTTCTCTGAATAAGCAATTATGTGAAGGAAATCAAAGGATATTTTCTATAACATTTGTGCACTCACTTATCTACTCACTTCAGCAGTTACTGAGTGCCTGTTATATGTCTGTGGATAAAATGAGAGTTCCTGTGGCCAGGATTCTCACCTGGCCCTGGTTGACTAGCTCACTGCACACCTGTGGGCAATACATGGCTGTTGGCTCTGTATAAAGAGCTTCTCCCAGGGCCCTGGGCACAACACAGTGGCATGGCTGCAGGAGAGCAGAACAGAGGCTGGAGTGGTGGCAGCACCAAGGACAGAGGCCCAGAGGATGGCTGTGCGGGATGACTGTGTAGAGAGGCCCAGAGGACAGCTGTGCAGGCAGAGAGGCCAAGAGGACGGCTGTGTGGAATGGCTATGCAGGCAGAGAGGCCCAGAGGACAGCTGTGTGGACAGAGGGGCCCAGAGGCAGAGACCGGCTTGCTGCGTTCAGACTCGCTCTGAGTGAATGGGATTTTAGTGACTGACCAGCCACCTGGAAATAAAGTTGGGTATAACCCTTTCACCTCAAGAATGTTTTGCTTTCAATTTCTTTGGTCACATTGAATCCATAGCAAACTTGCCCAGGGCTGAAACCCATTGGCAAGACAATGTCCTTTGCCCTCATGGGCACCAAAAATATAATGGGGAATAAGGTAAATGAACCTTCTTTCTCTTAATGTTTTCATTCTAGTGCTTACTAAAAAGTCCAGCTGGACTGGACTTTTGCATTTTAATCTTACATTTCTTATGTTTATCATAAGTTTCTCATATTCAAAGGCATATTTTCATGCATGGAATTTAAAGATCTCAGTGAAGAAACTTACCTTATATATGAATGTTCTTTCTTCATCAATAAGAACTTCGTTCTATGTCTTGTCATTGAGATGCTATTAGAAATGTAGACTAATTTTCCAAGAGATCAACGATGCTTAAAATAGATCTTTATGTATAATATAAAATAATTGGGAAAGAATAGTTACTAAGTACATACAATTTGTATCCAAGGGACTGGTTAAGACTGAAAGTGTATTCTTTTAAAAATAAAATGATAGCTAAAATATGCCACCAAGATTATTAATATTAAACTTGAGCTTGTGTGCCTCTACATAAATATTTATCCCATATCTATTCTTGTTATTATATTTTAAATATGCATCTTTGTGACTGCTATGCTACTTGGGGGTCAAAGTTAATCGTTTTAAGACAGAATTTTGTGCTTTTGTTTAGTTAAGTTTATAATGAGTATCTTTCTTTATATTTTCTTATTTCATGTTTTGGTCTAGTACTCCACTTATTGTCTTGAATAGCCAAAGCTTGGAAAGTCATTTAAAAATATTTATCTCTGTGCTGAAGTACAGAAACTGTTGAAGTGAAATTCAAGATTGGTCACAGAATAAGAATTACCCTTTAATCCCCCACAGAAAGATGAGTAACATTGATAAAACATCATGGGAAACTTACATTGCTAATACTTCCTTGCCACTTTGAACTTTATAGAATAAAATGTTTTAACTTTCCATAGCTGTCAAGGTTAAGCCTAATCGAAAAAATTTCAGAGAGATCAAAATAAAAAGTTCATTAACTGTGCTCTAGGGTGCTAGCTAAAACTCCCTGTGAGTGTGAAGCATGCTTTGCATGTGCTCTTAAATTAATCCTGCTCCAGGCAAGTCATCTTCCTACATGGCAGAGTGATATCAGAATAAGATGTCCAAACAGATCCATCTTTCCCTGATTTCTTCTTCTCTAACATCAAATGTATAGGTTTAGTTAAAGCACATCTGGGATCCTTTCACCTCTTACAAAAATCTCTATCAGAGCATTCCTTAAAAAATGATCATCCAGCAGTTCCTGGAGAAATTTGCTCATTATGAATTTAGAAATCAAATACAACTTATTCCATTTGTGATAGTTCTTCCAGTTGTTAACAAAAAAATTTTCTTTGTATTTTGACAGAAGTCAACTTTAGCTTTTATTTTATTGTCTTTATTTGTTCTTACTCTTATTTAACTTCTGAAACAACTCCCAGTAAATGGGTGTTCTCTTACACATTAAAGTTTTTCAAGTATCTGGATGTAGTTTATTATGAATCTTTAAATATTTTGTCATTAAATTAATATATTGAATTTATCAAATTAATACATTGAAACCCTAATCCCCAATGATGTAGTATTAGGAGTAGGTCAATTAAGATCCTTTAGGATGCAATTAGAATGAGAAGAGGTCATAAAGGAAGGAGCCCCTATGATGAGATTAATGTCTTCATAAGAACAGAAAAAGACTAGAGCTCGATTTCTTGGCTACCTGAGGATATAGCAAGAAGGTGGCTTTCTGCAAGCTAGGAAGAAATTCCTCACTGATGCCAGATATGTCAGAACCTTGATCTTGGACTTACTGGCCTCCAGAACTGTTAGAAATAATATTTATATTGTAAGCAATTCAGTCTCATATTTTTGTTATAGTAGCTCAAACTGACGTACATTGGGGCTAAGAATTAAGAATGTAGCTCTGGCAACAGACAACCTGAGCATGAATTCTGCCTCTAGAGCTTATCAGCTGTGTTAACATGGGCAAGAAACTTTATGCAGTTCATTTTACTCATGTAGTAGATGAGGACATATCTATCTTAATGGGTTGTCATGGGTTAATTTAATTTACATATCTACACATATACATGTATATCTATATTTACATAGTTTTAAAAAGTATGTGATATACAGCCTATTCAATAATTGTCATTTTATTAATAATTTTGTTAATCTAGAAACATTAATTTATATTAATCTAAAAATGTCTATTAATTTATAAAATCATCCCATATGTTTTCTTAGTCATATATTGACTCATGTTACATTAGTGGTTACCTATATGAAGTTAAGTACCAAGCAAACCCTGGTTTTATTTGTGCAGTTAAATTTGGGGTTCTGAGTTTATGGCTTTATTTATTTTAAATTTAATCTTGTTATTTTTAACCTAGTATCCTAACCTTTTAATGTCTTTTTAAATCTGATTCTATATTTCAGCCAGTTGTACATTTCTTAGTCTGTTTCATATTTAATAGACAATGTATATCTTCTCATTCTTCTAGGGCAGAGATCAGCTACCCTGTCCTATAAGAGAGAGTAAACAGTTTTTGGTTCTACAGGGCATACAGTGTCTATTGCAACTTTTCAAATGTGCTGTTGTAGAGCAAAAATATCTCTGAATTATATGTGAATGTGTGAGCCTGTCTGTATCACAATCAAATCTTATTTACAAGAACTGGTGGAGAGCCACATCTGGTCCAGGGGTTCACTGACACCTGCTTCCAAGTCCTCCTTTCACCACGTGGACCCTATGGAGAGCTCTGCCAAGGGAAGGAGACATAGGAGATGATTATAACACCTATCAGTTAAATTAAAAATTCTAGCCACACCTGGTTACTTAAATTTTTGTTTGAGGGAGAACAGATTAAAATATGACTTTCCAAAAGAAGGAAGTAACAGAAAAGCTAATTTTTTTCCAACTGGGAAATCTGTGCCAGAAATAGCTTAAAACAGTTGTTTTAAATTGATGTGTAAAAAAACACGTGGCAACTTCCGGGAAGATGGTGGTGTGAGCAGGGCGGCAGATATCTCCTCCTAAAACCAAATATATTTATGAAAATAGAGCAAATGCAACTATTTCTAAAAGAGAGACCAGAAGATACAGGATGACACCAGCCTGCAGCTACACCTGAGAGGACTCGGCACCCCATGAGTCAGGTAAGATATGAAGCCGCGCCCCAGCAGGACCTGAGCACTCTCCCACCCCAGCGCACTGGCACGAGGGGAGGATTCAGAGCTGGGAGGGAGTGGAAGCACAGGCCCGCTGAATAATCAATCCTGGTGATCTGCGCTGGGAGCACTGACACACTTCGCTCGGTGTGTGGGAGATTGGTGAGACAGAGGTGCAGATTCCAAGGCGGCAGGTGACCCAGCCGGTTCCCCAGGACAAAAGAAAAGCACGCATTTTTAGGGGTCTTAAAGCTACAGGGGCCCAACGGAGGGGCACGATCTTCGTAGTGCATTCAGCCAAGCAGGCTGGGACCCCTGGGGAATTTTGATCCCCTTGGACTGTGGCTGAGAAAAGCAGTTGCACGGAGACATCCCACAGAAATCAGCAATGTCCCATTTGTTCCTTCCATGGCCAGAGTCACAAGGGCCCAGCGGAGCAGAGTGACGGTGGAATAATGGAGCAGCAGCGAAACGTACAGGATCTTAACAGAAACTACACCTGGCAGGTGTTTTTTTTTTCTCTCTATTTTCCCTTTCTTTTTCTGACTACTCCTATCACCATGAAAAGACAGAGAAATATGGTACAAACAAAACTTACCCAGAAAACCCCAGAACAGACTACCCAAGAGAGAGAGTCTAAAGGGATGGACATGCACAATCTTCCTGAAAAATGATTCAGAATAAAAGTAATAACCATACTGATTGATCTACAGAGAAATATGCAAGAGCTAAGGGAGGAAGTGAGGGAAGTCAGGAAGGTCAATGCAGAGATGAGACAAGCAATCAACGGGCTTAGCAGCAGACTGGACGAGATGCAAGAGACTGTTAATGGAATAGAAATCAGAGAACAGGAATACACAGAAGCTAAGGCGGAGAGAGATAAAAGGATCTCTAAGAATGAAAGAATATTAAGAGAACTGTGTGACCAATCCAAATGGAACAATATTCGCATTATAGGAGTACCAGAGGAAGAAGAGAGAGAAAAAGGGATAGAAAGTGTATTTGAAGAGATAATTGCTGAAAACTTCCTCATGCTGGGGAAGGAAATACTCTCTCAAATCATGGAAGCCTACATATCTCCCAACACAAGGGACCCAAGGAAGATAACACCAAGACACATAATTATTAAAATGGCAAAGATCAAAGATAAGGACAGAGTATTAAAGGCAGCTAGAGAGAGAAAAAGATCACCTACAAAGGAAAATTCATCAGACTATCATCAGACTTCTCAACAGAAACCTTACAGGCCAGAAGAGAATGGCATGATATATTTAACGTAATGAAACAGAAGGGTCTCGAACCAAGAATATTGTATCCAGCATGATTCTCATTTAAATTTCAGGAAGGGATTAAAAATTTTCCAGACAAGCGAAAGTTGAGACAATTGGCTCTGGTAAACCACCTCTTCAGGATATCTTAAAGGGACCGCTTGAGATGGAAGCACCCCTAAGGCTAAAAAGAGGTCACCAGAGAAAATAAAATCATAGCAAAGAAAGCAGACCATCCAAATACTAACTAAAGGCAAAGAATAAAACACCTAGTATATAAGGAATGATGGAGGAAGACTAAAAAGGTAGAGAAATAAAAAATCATCAGACTATGCTTATAATAACTTAAAAAGAAAGTTAAGTTAGACTGTTTGTTAGACAGGAGAGAAGCTACCCTTGAACCTGTGGTAACCAGGAATCTAAACCTAGCAATGGCAATAAGTACATATCTATCGACAATCACACTAAATGTAAATGGACTGAATGCACCAATCAAAAGACAAAGAGTTAATGAATGGATAAAAAAAACAAGACCCATCTATAAACTGTTACAGGAGACTCACCTCAAACCCAAAGATATACACAGACTAAAGGTGAAGGGATGGAAAAAGATATTTCATGTAAACAACAAGGAGAAAAAAGCAGGTGTTGCAGTACTTGTGTCAGAAAAAATAGACTTCAAAACGAATAAAGTAGCAAGAGATAAAGAAGAATATTACATAATAATAAAGGGGTCAGTCCAACAAGAGGATATAACCATTTTAAATATATATGCACCCAACAAAGGAGCGCCGGCATATGTGAAAAAAATACTGACAGAATTAAAGGAGGAAATAGAAAGCAATGCAGTCATTTTAGGAGACTTCAACACACCACTCACTACAAAGGACAGATCAACCAGACAGAAAATAAGTAAAGACACAGAGGCACTGAACAACACACTAGAAAAGATGGACCTAACAGACATCTAGAGTACTCTATACCCAAAAGCGCAGGAAATGCATTCTTCTCAAGTGCACATGGAACATTTTCCAGAATAGACCACATACTAGGCCACAAACAGAACCTCAGTAAATTCAAATATATTGAAATTCTACCAACCAACTTCTCATGAAGGTATAAAACTAGAAATAAATTTTAGAAAGAAACCAAAAAGGCTCACAAAAATATGGAGACTTAACAACATTCTCCTAATTAATCAATGGGTTAATGACCAAATCAAAACAGAAATCAAAGAATATATGGAGACTAATGACAAAAACAACACAAAGCCACAACTTCTGTGGGACGCAGCAAAGGCAGCTCTAAGAGGAAAGTATATTGCAATCCAGGCCTATTTAAAGAAAGAAGAACTTTCCCAAATGAATAGTCTAAAGACATAATTACTGAAATTGGAAAAAGAAGAACAAATGAGGCCCAAAGTCACCAGAAAGAGGGACATAATAAAGATCAGAGAAGAAATAAATAAAATTGAGAAGAATAAAACAATAGAAAAAATCAATGAAACCAAGAGCTGGTTCTTTGAAAAAATAAACAAAATAGATAAACCCCTAGCCAGACTCATTAAGAGAAAAAGAGAATCTACACACATAAACAGAATCAGAAATGAGAAAGGAAAAATAACAACAGACCCCACAGAAATACAAAGAATTCTAAGAGAATATTATGAGAATCTATATGCTAACAAGCTGGAAAACATAGAAGAAATGAACAACTTCTTAGAAAAATACAACCTTCCAAGACTGACCAAGCAAGAAACAGAAAAACTAAACAGACCAATCAGCAGCAACAAAATTGAATCAGTAATCAAAAAACTACCCAAGAACAAATCCCCTGGACCAGATGGATTCACCTCTGAATTCTACCAGGCATATAGAGAAGAATAACATCCATTCTCTTTAAAGTTTTCCAAAAAAATTGAAGAGGAAGGAATACTTCCAAATTCATTCGATGAAGCCAGCATCACTCTAATACCAAAACCTGGCAAAGACCTCACCAAAACAGAAAATTACAGACCAATATCCCTGATGAATGTAGATGTAGAAATACTCAACAAAATATTAGGAAACCGAATTCAAAAATATATCAAGAGGATCATACACCATGATCAAGTGGGGTTTATCCCAGGGATGCAAGGACGGTACAACATTCAAAAATCCATCAACATCATCCATCACATCAACAAAAAGAAGAACAAAAAAACATGATCATCTCCATAGATGCTGAAAAAGCATTTGACAAAATTCAGCAACCATTCATGATTAAAATTCTCAACAAAATGGGTATAAAGGGCATGTACCTCAACATCATGAAGGCTATGTATGACAAAACCACAGCTAATATCATACTTAACAGCGAGAAGCTGAAAGCTTTTCATCTAAGATCGGGAACAAGACAGGGATGCCCACTCTCTCCACTGTTATTCAACATAATACTGGAGGTTCTAGCCATGGCAATCAGACAAAACAAAGAAATACAAGGCATCCAGATTGGTAAAGAAGAAGTTAAATTGTCACTATTTGCAGTGACATGATATTGTACATAAATAACTCTAAAGACTCCACTCCAAAACTACTAGAAGTAATATCTGAATTCAGCAACGTTGCAGGATACAAAATTAATACACAGAAATCTGTTGTTTCCTATGCACTTACGATGAACTAGCAGAAAGAGAAGTTAGAAAAACAATTCCATTCACAATTGCATCAAAAAGAATAAAATATCTAGGAATAAACCTAATGAAGGAAGTGAAATACGTATACCCTGAAAACTGCAAGACAGTCCTAAGAGAAATTTAAGAGGACACTAATAAATGGAAATTCATCCCATGCTCTTGGATAGAAAGAATAAATATTGTCAAAATGGCTATACTAACTAAAGCAATCTACAGATTCAATGCAATCCCTATGAAAATACCAATAGCCTTCTTCAATGAAATGGAACAAATAATTCCAAAATTCATATGGAACCACAAAAGACCCCGAAAAGCCAAAGCAATCCTGAGAAGGAAGAATAAAACAAGGGGAATTACGTTCCCTGACTTCAAGCTCTACTACAAAGCCACAGTAATCAAGACAATTTGGTATTGGCACCAAAACAGACCCACAGAGCAGTGGAACAGAATAGAAAATCCAAACATTAACCCAAACATATACAGTCAATTAATATTTGATAAAGGAGCCTTGGATATACCATGGGGAGATGACAGCCTCTTCAGCAGCTGGTGTTGGCAAAACTGGACAGCTACATGTAAGAGAATGAAACTGGACTACTGTCTAACCCCCCACACAAAAGTAAACTCAAAATGGACCAAGACCTGAATGTACGTCATGAAACCATAAAACTTTTAGAAAAAAACATAGGCAAAATCTCTTGGACATAAACATGAACGACTTCTTCATGAACATATCTCCCCGGGCAAGGGAAACCAAAGCAAAAATGAACAAGTGGGACTATATGAAGCTTAAAAGCTTCTGTACAGCAAAGAATACCATCAGTAGAACAGAAAGACATTTTACAGTATGGGAGAATATATTTATAAATGATGTATCTGCTATGGGGTTGACATCCTAAATATACAAAGAACTCATGCACCTCAAGAAACAAAAAGCAAATAAGCCAATTAAAAAATGGGCAGAAGACATGAATAGACTTTTCTCTAAAGAAGAAATTCAGATGGCCACCAGGCACATGAAAGATCCTCCACATCTCTAATCATCAGAGAAATGTAGATTAAAACCACAATGAGATATCACCTCACACCAGTGAGGATGGTCAACATCGAAAACACATAACAAATGTTGGTGAGGATGTGGAGAAAAGGGAACCCTCCTTCACTGCTCGTGGGAATGCAAATTAGTTCAACCATTGTGGAAATCTGTATGGAGGTTCCTCAAAAAACTCAAAATAGAAATACCATTTGACCCAGAATCCCACTC
Source organism: Smutsia gigantea (assembly GCA_032199065.1). Taxonomy (NCBI): domain Eukaryota; kingdom Metazoa; phylum Chordata; class Mammalia; order Pholidota; family Manidae; genus Smutsia; species Smutsia gigantea. The sequence continues at coordinate 635,499 of JAVSCE010016793.1, forward strand.
CTAGGAATTTACCCTAAGAATGCAGCAGCACAGTTTGAAAAAGACACATGCACCCCTATGTTTATTGCAGCACTATTTACAATAGCCAAGAAATGGAAGCAACCTAAGTGTCCATCAGTAGATGAATGGATGAAGAAGAGGTGGTACATATACACAACGGAATATTATCCAGCCATAAGAAGAAAACAAATCCTACCATTTGCAACAACATGGATGGAGCTAGAGGGTGTTATGCGTAGTGAAATAAACCAAGCGGAAAAAGACAAATATTAAATGATCTCACTCATATGTGGAGTATAAGAACAAAGAAAAATACTGAAGGAACAAAACAGCAGCAAACTTACAGAACCCAAGAACAGACTAATAGTTACTAATGGGAAAGGGACTGGGAGGATGGGTGGGAAGGGAGGGGCAAGGGGGAAAAGGGGCATTACGATTAGCAGACGTAATGGTGGGTGGGTGCAGGGAGGGCTGTACAACTCAAAGAAGACAAGTAATGATTCTTTAGTGTCTCACTATGCTGATGGACAGTGACTGTAATGGGGTTGGTGCGGGGCACTTGATGAAGGGGGTAGCTTAATAACCATAATATTGCACATGTAATTGTAGATTAATGATACCAAAATAAATTATTAAAAAAAACACGTGGCTCATTTTAAAAAATCACAGTTGTGAGGGTAAACTAAACTGCTAATTCTAATTTGTGTTTGGAACTGTCTGGTGTATTTTAAACCACTTGTATGTATATGATATGTGTACCTAGAGAGGGAAGGAAGCAGTCATTCCTTTAAGGTATAATTGCTTTTTGGTGCTCATTTAGTACTTATTTTCTACATAGTAGAAGTAAAAGCTTACTAGATCCTAAACATAGGTATTGAGAAGACTACTATTTGTTAAATTCCCTAATCTAGAGGTCAAAGATCATCAGAAGTCTATAAATCACCTTTATTTGCCTTCTAAAATGTTCCTGTCATACCAGTGTTCTCCCAAAATGCATATTAGAAAAGTGTGTTGCTTATTGTTTTTTGACTTATAATCAGGAAAAATGAACAACGTTGACTATCTTAACAGGCATTCCAAATTCTATGTGAGTCCACAAAAACAAATATTTTATATTTCAATAAATTATATTTTCAAATCTCCTTAAGAGTACACTACTAATTTTCTTATAAGTGTAAAAAGTACTTCAGCTTTCTATTTCAGATCTTGTATTTATCTCTTTTATCCAAGATATGTATTTGGGTTAAAAATGTCTCTGGTAACATATTAATGAAATAGAAAAAATTACTTCCTATTAATAGCTACAGAATTATTTTTTCTCTATTTTCTAATGATCCAGTTATAATTATCTTTGTAATAAACTTTAGACTCTTCTATGGCTCCCAAAATACTATTAGCTTACATGGCCAAAAGTACTTTACAAATGTGATTAAATTCAAGAATTTGAGATGAGATTTCCCTGGATTATCAGGATGGGCCCATAATACAATCCCTAAATGTATTCTTTTAAGAGGGGCAGGAGATTTCACCATACAGACATGAGAGGAGAAGGCAATGTCACCACAGGGTCAGGGATTGGATGACAAGACCACAACCAAAGGATCCGGGCAACCACTAGAAGCTGGAAGAGGTGAGGGATGGGTTATTCCCTAGAGTCTGCAGAAGGAGCTCAGACCTGTCAACACTCCAGTTTTGACCCAGAGATACTGATCTGGGACTTTGGGCTTCCAGAAGTGCAAGAGAATATATTTTTGTTGTTTGAAGCCACCAAATTCATGGTTATTTGTTTTAGCAGTCATAGGAAACTAATACCAAAGTCACTTAGCTTTTATTCAATATTCAACACTGTGAAATCGCTACTGATGACAAAAGAAATGGGAAAATATGTTTACTGTTTCTGAGATGTTTACTGTTTCTGAGATGTTTACAATCTTGTGGGATATGCAAAGATATTATTGGGCAAAGTGATCTTTTATGGACCTTGAGCACCTCATATGTTCTTGCGGGGTATTCCAAGAATTCAAGATCCTGACCACTCTCTATCCAGGCCATTTCTCAGAATATGTTTGCAGCAAGCAAACTTGAAGAATGAGGTAATGTCTCCCTCCAAGACAAAGGGCAAAAAGACTGTAGAAGAAGGTGATTCCCCAAGATCAGTGTTCCTCAACTGCAATGCCAACCCTCTATGTGCAGACAACATCCAAGACTCTCTGCATCACCCCTGTGGAACTTGAAGATCAAGAGGAACTGAAACAGTGTAATTAGTAAGAAAATTATTTTGTCTCTGACCCAGGAGTCTCATGTCTTCTGACAGCATCCATAAGTGACACTGACTTATAGTAGCTTGTTGAAACATGTTGAGGGTCGCCAAGACTATTCTCATTTCTGGAGATTTGCTAGAATGACTCACAGGATTCAGCACATAGTTAGACTCATGGCTAAGGTTTATTGCAGTGAAAGAACACATGACAGGATCAGCAAGGGAAAGACACACAGTCTGGAAAAATCCATGTACATGTTTCCTTATGTTATCTCTCTCTCTTTTCTCTCTCTCTCTCTATCTCTCTCTCTCTCTGTCTCTGCTGTGAAGGGGCACATCTGAGCATGTTCCTTTATTCAACAACAACTACAAAAAAAAAAGATGAGTGGCATATGCAATGGTTCTGCACAAGGAAGCCCAACACCTAAGTTTTCTTTTGGAGGCTGGTCACATAGTTACCCTCTGCCTACCACACACTTAAGTTCCAGACTCTCAGAAGGAAAACAGGTATGTACTGCAAATCATGATGTTTGTACAAACCATCTAGGCACAGAACAGCCATTCTTATAAAATGGATAATGGGTCAAGTGCCAAATTCCCAGATGCCAGCTAAGGACCAACTTTGGAAGTAGACTCTTTCTAAAATAGCTGCCACTGACCTGTTAATGTTAATTTATTTCTGCACAGGAGGTTAAATTAAATCTTACATCCTGAGAGGTTTATCCATAAAGCAAATAATAATGCATAACTACATATGCTAAACTTTCTATCAATGCACAAATTACTACTGCCAAGGTCACACCAATAAGAGAAAGATCAATATGATCAGTCAGTGTTTTTTATGGCAGATCTGGAATTTGAGTTGAACTTTGAAAGACAGAAGTAGAAATAAGAAATCCAAAAGCTATATTCCTTTTTATTTGATGGAATACCAAAATTTTGTAAACTTTTGAAGTAAAATCATGTTAATTCCATAATGAAAATTAACCGGTAAAAATATTTCCATTGAGAGAAAGTATTTGAAAAGAAACCTAAATAAGAATGATTCCGAGAGTAGTGGCATTTTTCCAAGGTGGAGGAAGACACTTACTGCTTTGGAAAGTATAATTTTCTAGCTGAAAACATTTGCAGGAAGTAAGGCACTGGATGACTAATAAATGCAATGCTTTTATTCCAATTTTTCAATCAAGTAAGTGTTGAATATAGTTTATATATTCAATTCTTAGAAAAGGAAAGAAATATTTCTATTTAAATTCCAGCTGAGATAGTAAGATGCTAAAGTCAGAAATAAGTATCATTAAGCTTAAGTATATTTTAATTTTTTTATCGCTAGTGGAGATATGGAACCACTTTTTGTGCACTATTTATAGTTTTTCATGGAATTTTAGAAGTGCCTTTGCAACAAAATATATAGATGGCAACGCTGTACTGTTTTTGTGTTGCTATTGTTATCACAGTCATTTTAATATATGGTTTACATTACATCTGTTGGTCCAGACATTTTTTAAAATATGCATTTTATAATGCTTATGATGTGCCAAACTATATGTTAGGGAATGAAACCCCAAATATAAACACAACCCCTTCCTTCGAGGGATTCACACTAGCAAAGGCTAACATAATACAGCATAGTGAGTACTAGCCTAAAAGTGGGGTTAAAGAATTGAGAATTTTGTCCACCTGCAAACATAACATGGGAGTCCCCGCTCATGCTTAGTTTCACTTTCTGCGTATCACTTCATTTGGAGTTAACTGCAGATGAGAAGCAAACGGTCTTCCTCCTGATGTGCTGTTAGCAGATCAATAGCAGCCTAAAGCTAGGTTGTGATGTCGATGTCATTCACCTGATTTCATCTCATCACATAGGCATTTTATCATGTCACATCATCCCAGTGAGTGAGTATAGCACTGTACAATAATATATTTTGAGAGGGAGATCACATTCACATAACTTTTGACTGTGATAACTAGTTTATTATTACAATCATTCTATTTTCTTATTTATTGTTGTTAACCTGTCACTGTGCCTAATTTATAAGATAAATTTTATCATTGGTATGTGTATTTAGGACCGAACAGGATATGGTATATGTAAGGTTCAGTACTATGCATGGACTCAGGAATCCCCTGGAGATCTTGGAAAGTGTCCCTGCTGACACGACAGGCTATGGTGCCATCAAATGCATGCGTGCAAAATAGCAGGTGCACATTCCCTGGAGACTTAACTTCAAATCCTCTTATTTCTATGCTCCTATTTTCCTAGAAAGACCTGGACTGGCAGATATTAATAGCTACAAAACACTTATCACAATTGACCCAGATACATCATCTCATAATGGATCTGAAGAATAAAAAAATGAGAAGCATACAAGGACATACACATTAGAACATTTATAAAAAGCATGGTTAACTATAAATAAAGCAATGGATTTGCAGCTATTTGTTGTCGTTATGTTCCATAAAAATATTTACTAACATTATGGCCTCAATATACTAATAAATTAAAAAGTAGGTTATAAAACAAGAGACACACTATCACTCCACTTATTAAAAATAAAGCATATTAATTTATAAAAATTAAATAAAATTTATACTCTTTTGCATAATAATAAGTGGAAATATATACCTCAAATTATTAATAGAGATTCCCTCTGTGTAAGGTTCCTGTGACTATTTCTTTATTTGTGATTTTTCTCCTGTTCATTTTCTAAAATACACGAATTACTTTTTAACCAGAAAAAAAATATGAAGCTCTAAAATCAAAGACAGATGTTCTATGACGCAAAAGAGAATTTGTACCAAATAATATCACTATAGGGATCATAGAGCAAACACAGGTAAGAAATAATAATATATTGTAGTAGACCCTGGAGAAAATAAGAATATATTAAATGTGTTAAAATGCTGTGTATCATGGAAAAGAGGATTGTTAAAATGCTGTGTATCATGGAAAAGAGGATAAATATATTTAAGAATTTAAATTTTTAGTGTATCTTGGTTAGAAACCCTTGTGTAGTACTTTTAATATTTTCTTTTTCTGCAATTCTCTCAATATTTTGATGGAAAATAGTTGAAAATATTCAGACATGTACATAAAAATTTTATAATACATTTTATAGGTATTAAATGGCATAACAAATGTGAAACTGCTTTGAACAGTACAACCTGGTGTAAGTACATTAATAGTAATTAAAATCACCCTAAATTCTCATTTTGGTCATCCAAATGTGTGCTCTTTATGTCTCTAATGACAAACATAAATACTTTTGCATTAAATAGTTTCTCTGAAGAGCACCAAAACTAATTAATAGGGATAAGTGAAACATATGCCTATATAACAAGGATTTTCATGCTTTTCATCAGAGCTCTAGAACAAAGGAACTTCTCTGTAGATAAAAGAGATTGGAGAGCCCCCACCCACTCCTTGTAGTCATCACCCTAGTAGGGATTAAGGTAAATAAATTTACTTGAGGTAGAGTTGTTAGATTTGAATCCACTTAAAACTTTGTGTTTTTCTGTTTTTAAGAAGTGTTCTCTGCTATATGTTTTAAAAATTCATGTAGAAAATTGTCATTATTTCCTCAGGAATTCATATGTTTGAATAGTATCTACTATATTGCAAATGCTCTATTTAGGTATTGCAGATATAAAGATGACAAAAACATATTCTGTATTTTCAAGTTGATCAGAATTTTTGCATGGGATATTAGTCTCAACACATTCATCATTAAAAGAAAGTATGGCAAGTAAATTTATAGGAATATGCACAGAATATTATGGGAACAAGTAGGAAGACACTTACAACCTGGGGATGGAAGTGCCCCAGAGGAAGTTGTATACAGTGGTTAGATGTTGGAATTAAAATAAATCTAATATAAATGTAGATTTGAGAATCACATGTGATTGGTATTAGTTAAACTCATGATGGTGGTTAAGATCATTGATGGAAGATTGTAGAGATAGAGGAGCAGAAAACAAGTATGAGGCACAACAACTTACAAGTGATGAGTCAAGAAAGAGGATGTAACAAAAAAAGACAAAGAGAAAGAAGGTTTTCCAAGATAAGAGAAAAACACTGAGAGTTAAATACAATATAAGACAATGTATTAAGAGTTTTGAATAGTCAGCAGTGTCAAATCAGTGGAATTTTTCATAACAAAATAACACAATGTCCTAGGGGGTGTTATTGATAACTCAGGAGAATGTTGAAGGTGGAACCAGATTCCATTTAATGAGAAATAAGTGAAAGTGTGAAAGAGGAGACAAGCAAATGAAGACAAGTCATGTTCATAAGAGAATGGAGGAGAGATAGGATGGTTATTAGAGAATGAATAGGGTCGAGCTGGAGTTGCCCTGGTCAGTCCTATTGGAGACATTTGAGCATGTTTAATGATTCAGAATGAGGAGAAAACCATGAGTGAGAAGTTGACTGGTGAGAGGAGATGGAGTCAAGAGAATTTAAAAATAGGCTGGCTTGAAACCCAAAGACACAGTTAAAACAGATGTGTTTGTAAATAAGACAGAAGTGGACAGGAGTTGGAATAAAGGAGATAATTTGCTGAGTAGGAGGAATGGGAACCAACCAAGGGCACCTGTGAAACCAGCCATCAGGGAGCCCCCTGTGAGCCCACGCAGTTAAGAACAAGAAGTAAGGAGGGTGTTGACAGCATGGGGAAATCAATCGTTAAGGAACCTGATATCCTAGGGTAGCTAGATATATTAGGGTAGCTCCTAATAGCTTCTCTTTCATAACATGTTTCTGAGGGAACATTTTATACTCTCGATATTTATATTTCTCCTGTTGGTGAAGAGTTATGACTAAACATCTTCCAAGATAGACACTGAATCCTTTTCCAGTATTTACATCATAATTCTGATATTGGCAAATTAAATCTCAATATTTTTTCTCTTGCCCAACCGGTTAGAAACCCTGTGTTCAGTTTTTTTATGTAAAATAAAGTTTCCATTTTGGAACTACCTATTTGTTGTACTAATATTTATTCAGTTTTTCTTTTCTCCTCTGAGCCATTAAGCCCTTCCTTTCTAAACTTTTTTCTGTTATGTTAATCATACTAAACATTCTTCTTTAATAACTAAAATACAATGGTTTTTCCTTGTATTATTATTGTGAAGTCTCATACTTGTTAGTCTGTAATCCATACAGCAACCAAAGTAATTTTTATTTGCAGGTCAGATCACTTTGCTCTGTTCGTCAGTGCCTTCCAGTGGCTGCCTGTCTCACAGACAGGTGGATCCACATGGACCATTGGGACCAATATGATCTGAGGCCTATCACTTCTCCTGCTTGTTGCCTCCTACTCTCTAGCCCTTGCTCTACCTCCAGCAGCACTGGAACTATGAAACATTACAGGTATTCTCCCTCTCATGCCACCATTCCTTTTACTTACCTCACATGTCTGAATCCAAGTCTGCCCAAATGATATCTAAAAAGGCAAGCCTCTTGACCAAGCTTTCTAAAAGAGTAACACCTCTTTACTGTCTTCCTAAGGATTTACAAATTACCCTCATGTGGAATTACCCTACTACTGGTCTCTTCTAAGAAACAACATGACATATTTGCTTATTGTGTCTCCCCTCATTAGAATGTAAGCTTAATAGCGCGATGAAGAGCAAGTGTTTTCTGCTTCTTTCCTAACACCTAGTACCTGGAAAAATGACTGATACATAGTAGGCATCAATATAAATGAATGAATCTATCAATCAGTCTGATTGAAATTAATCTTTCAAAAAAACTTTGACTTCCTTTTTTGATATGCCTCTTTTGATAACTCTCTTTTTCTTCATTCTTCATCATTCTCCATAATATTTCCTTTGTTTTTATAATTTCTTCTGGAATTTGCATTTATCTACACTTAATTCTCATTTTGTTTGAACTCTGCTAAATTAATTTCCTTAAAAATTGAATCCTCTTTTCCTCCTATCTCTTCCACAGAGGTCTCAGCTTGTTCTAAGCAAGACTGTCCATTTTTACTTCTCAGCATTCAACAAATATATTAAATACCTGGTTAGGTACAGTCACTTTGTTAGCTATGCTTAAGGATTCAGAGGTAAACAATTATCAGTCTTGTAGGGAACTTTTTAATACCTAACATCTTGAAGTGTTTCTGTGGTTAAAACGATAGGTATTCTGTCTTGAACATCAGTGATTGATGAAGAACATATTGATTAACTAGTGAGCATAAAATGAGATGTCATTTGCCATGAATTGTTGACAGTATTGCATTCATTTTCCATGGTCCTGTTTTACCTAGTTTACTCATAGCTCATATGCCAACTTTTCTGTAAGTGATTAAAATGTAATTTAAATAACTTATTTCCTACTGAAGAGAAAAAGTATTTTGAGTTAATGCTACTTTTGGCTTGAATAACATCTGTTAAAAAGCATTTAGTACATTGGTTATTGAAATCTGTGGGTTTTACTTGGTAGTGTGCTAAAGAAGTTTGAAATGGTGTACATTGCTTGAAAAGGCACTGGCAACATGTAAGAAGAAAAGTGCAGGTGATGCTTACAATGTCAGGACTTGCCATAAGCCTTTAAAATGTCAGGCTAATTACAATGATCAAGTACTAAAAACATTTAAAACAATAGCAGAGGACACAGAGAGGCCATCAAGTGACATTTTTTTTTATTTAAAGGGGCATCAGTCAAATTTAAACTCTTTATCAGGGATTAGAACCCAGGAGAGATGACATGTTTATTGTCAATAACACTTCTTCATTTAAATTGCCACAGTTCCTTCGATTCACATTTTCATGATTCAGGCAATTGTACTGTACTATATTTCTAATGATTGGATTGTTCTGTGAAAATGCATTTTCTCGCCTATTTCTTTCTGGTCCTGAGTTTTAGGACATGATAATGGGGCCAGCGACATTGTGATTTGGAGGTGACAGGAGAGTGCTTAACAGATATTACTTATTGCTTTAGTTAGAAGGAGTTTTCTATTTTGAATTGGATGTTTAATCACTGGAGAAGCATGAACACAACTTCTACTCCAAAATGAGTTTTTTCTTTACTAAATTTTAGTGAAAATTTTATACATCACATGGTTTTCTTCCAAAAGGCTATACTAAATAAAGTGCACATCTTGTAGAATAGGTTTACATGAACCTTATTGGAATTTTAAGTTTCTATAAAAGTGATAGCCAGACTGCTCCGTTTGTTAGTTTGTCACACTTACAGTAAACCTTAGATTTAATTCTAAGTTGGCTAAAATAATTCACAAAAATAAGGATAACGTCAAGTAAACTTTAGAAATTAACTTGAGTGCTCGACTCACTGACATCTTCACTTCACCGACTCTCCTCCCAATTTCATAGTGTTAATAGGACACCGTCAATTACTTTAAAGGTAGACTTTTATTTTCCTTTATTTATTTCTCATTATGCTGGATAAGAAATGTTCCTGTTTTTCTTTCTTGATTTTTCAGATGGAAAATAGGTAAAGTCAGGAAAAAATATTCACTGAGAACATTTAATAAAATTGTAAAATACTAGGTTTTTGCATCTGGAGCCCAATTTGTTGGTAAATGCTTGAACAGAAAATATTGAGTAAGGAATCAGAAAAAAAATATCTAATGTAATTTGTAAGCACTATTTTTACCAGACATTGTACTCCTCTAAAATGTTAAAAGAGATCAATTCAAGATTACAATCTCTGGAGTTGGTTATGTATAAGAAGTCAGATCTTCTGATATTTCAGCTAAATTCTTTACTTACCAGTTTTAATAACCTCCTGTCTTTTATTCTCCTGTGTGTGTCTGTTCATTGTTAAGCAAGTTGTCAGAAAATGTGTTAAATGTGTTTTAAACAAATTTCAATTTTGGGTGATATCTGATATCTGTGGATAAGGCTTAAGTGTAATTACACAAAATTGTGTTCCTTTTTATAATATATAATTTTTGAGTTCACAGTTTCAAAATTACAAGTATGAAGGTATGTAGAAGTGTTTAACTTTGCTTGGTAAATTTGGGAAACCATACTAGTTTGAGGAAGTTAACCAAATATTAAATAGCAGGCTTGTAACAGTACATAGAATAAATTAAAGGGAGAATCATAAAATATATGCACTTGAGAGAGTTGGGTGAGCTCTAACTAGAAACATTGACTCACATGTGAAGTTAAGAGTAGCTTTTTATTACAGCCCCAATTATACTTGTTTCTTCCTCTCCTACTCTTCTTTTCACTATCACTCCCCCCCTTTTTTTCTCCTCTACTCATAAATACATATTTTGTAATCATCTGAAAAAGGATGTTAGTTATGAGAAGATAGAGGAAAGAGAGGAAAAATAACCTCTCCCAAGACAGGACAGACTGTGAGGATTAAAAGCTAGTATGGAAATGTGGAAAGGGCAATTCTCTAAGTCCTTAAAAGTTTACCAGGTATGAGACCTACTCAAGATATGTAACTTTTCTTAGCCTTAGTTCTCTTGTGTGTAAAATTGGGAAAATCTTTTCCTAGAAGGATGGCTATGCCTTCCCTCCCTACATCCCTACCTAATGGAAACTGCCTGGGCCAAATTTTCATCTGAGGAATTTAGAAACATTTTTGTGTGTGTGTAGGTGTATTGACTTCATTCTGGCCACAGGTATTTAAACCATGTGGCAAATTACCTAGGAAAAGCCAATTCTAATCCAACCAATAACCCTCACTGAAATTCAAAACAAGGAATACCAAGGTAGGTGGTAGCTCAGTAACTGAAACCTTCTAACAAGGAATGTCATAGAGGCGAGCCATAGGACACTAAAGTCAGGTACATATCAAAATTATTAGAGAATAAATAATAGGAGATTATAGTCAGCCGTCTGATAGGAAAAAAGGAAGGAAGACATTTGTACTGAAGTCAAAAAAACAAAGTTTCATAAATCCCTGTTGTTAAAGTCTAGGGAGTTTTCCTTGAATATAGAACTAATAACAATGAGAGCCATTCCTATTATGCTTCCAGTTCTTGGAATTCCATGAAATAGAATGTTTACTCTTTCAATCACTTCTCCTCCACATTTACTCCTTTTCCAAAATAACTTACATTTATTAAAATTATCCCCTATGTTACTTTGCGTAGAATAGATACCATTTCTAGATCTTCGTTAAGGATTTGTCTGTCTAAAATCAACTATTTATAAATTGATGGGAATCACTTTTAATGTTTAGAAACCCTTGTGTTCTGTTAAGTGATAATTTCACATGTCTAAGTAAGGAAGTGTTTAGTCATTTTTGCTCTTTTCAAGGACTTGAAAGTATGATTGTTAATTCATCCATCCGTTTCACCAAAGTTTATTGAGGATTTATTAAGCTATTCCCAGAACTAGAAATATAGTAATGAACAGACAAGTGAGTTTCCTGCTGTTAATGAATTTGCATTATAATTGAATGGTGTCCTTGATTTGAACATCAACATGAACTACAAAATATTATGTTAGAAAAGTAAAGTGGATGATCTCATGGAATTATGTTTTATTTGTCCTTACAGTTACATAGTTTCTCTTTTACCACAGGAAATGGTAACAGGTGTTTTTTCATTAATGTCTAGTGAAATAAAAATTCACAAGCCTTATGATATTAAGGAGTTGAAGTTTTATTCATGATAAGAGCATATCGCTATTATGTAATATTGACATATGGCCTATCCAACTGATTTATTTTAGTAGTAGTTGTATAGACCCTGGAATGTGAGTTATGATTTCTGATTTCTGTTACTAACCAGCAGTGTGACTTTGGATAAATCAAGTACTACAATTTTTGTTTGTTTATTGTAAAATGAGGAATTGCAATAAATTGAAATAAGATTTCTGGCACTTTAAATATTCCCAAAACAGAATTTTTCCTTTTCATGTTTCTTATTTCTTATACTTTTCTATCGCTGGTGGTATGGCTTTGCTTATCTGTCCTTATCCTTCCCCAAAAGCCCCAGTGAAAATGGGAACTAATTCATGACCCATTACTTTTGCAGGTATTGGGTCTGATAGTCTCACAAAATCATCATCTCTTTAAAGGACAACCATTTTTAAGGTCTTTTTATGAAAATCCTATGTTTACTGAAAAATAATTTTCACAAAATTAAATAAATGCCATTACATCTGCTATGAATCTAAATCCCATGTAATAAAATGAACAAATTGAAGTAGAGGTAATAATCTGACTCAGAGGAAGTATAAACATGTAAGCTTTTATTTAATTAATCTGTTATTAGAATAATACATATTTAAAATAGAAAATAATTTAAAATATAACAATAATGTTAGTTTGTATTTTAATATCTGACATTTTGGTATCAATTAAAAATGCTTACCAAATAAAATCTGCATTAGCCAAGGTTCTCCAGTGAAGCAGAGCCAATAGGAAGTGTATATGTGTGTGTATGCATACACTTACTTATTTAAAGAAATAGACTCATGTACTTATAGAGGCTTGCAAGTCTAAAAGCTGCAGAGTGGGCCAGTAGGCTGGAGATGTAGGAGAGAGCTCCTGCTATAGTTTAAATTGATTGTTATCAGACTAAAACCTTGACAAAAGCTATCTTGCAGTTCAAGTCCAAAGGCTCCCTGCTACAGAATTACATATTTCTTTGGGGTGTCAGTCTTTTCTTCTATTCAGGCCTTTGACTGATTGGATGAGATCCACCCACATTTAAAGGGTAATATGTTCTACCATTGTCTGTCCATTTAAATGTTAATCTCATCTAAAAACACCCTCACAGAAACATCCAGAATAATACTTGACTGCATATCTGGGCACTGTGGCCCAGCCAAGTTAAAACATAAAATTGTCTGTAAAGCAATACAATTCATTCATTATATTATTTAATTCTTGCATTGTTCCTGAGAGTTTGATACCATTGTTAGAAGTCAGCAAGTGGCAAAGCCAGAAATCTACTCCAGGTCTACTAGTCAATTGGTTCCCATTGTGTGCATTATTAGCTTCACTATTTACTCTTATTTAAATTTTTATCACAATAATAACCATTTATTTTCATAATTGAAAATGTAAGAATTTTGTCAAACAATATCCACCAAAAATTTTTTTTGAGATTTTTACATTAAATCTGTTTTCTTGCTTAAGAAAAACTGCCAGATATGAAGCAATTTAGCACTCAGCATTTCCAACAACTTTGTTATTAATCAATGCTGCAGTTGCCCTGAATAATAGCCCTTGGCTTAGGAGTACCAAGGTCTTAGAAATCTGTTTATCTCTGCTTTCAATCTATCCTTGTGCCTTGCCAATGAGTTTCAGCCCCAGGCAAGTTCGCTATGGATTCAATGTGACCAAAGAAATTGACAGTAAAACGTTTTTTGGGGTGAAAGGGTTTATTACCCGACTTGTTCTCCTGGCGGTAGGTCGAGCACTAGCATCTCTGCCTTCACCCAGAGCACTGGGCCGAGCTCTCTATATAGCACAATAATAGCTTATTGCCTAAAGGTGTGGAAGCGGTAGCCTAGCAACAGGCGAGTTACATCATCAGGTGGTTTAAGTTCAGTGAGGATCCCGGCCATAGGAACCCCAACTTCCCCACACTCCACCCCTCCATGATTCTCACCTTACAATCTACACGCTTTTAATCTTCCGCAATGGTGTCTGTGCGAGAAAACTGGAGCACTGTAACCAGATTCCACAATAGCAACAGAAGATAACAACTTAGAGATAATAAAAATTGAGATACAGCAAGACTTTGATACAGGTAACAAAAATTATAATAATCCTCAAGCCAGAGGAGGTTCCTAATAATAAAAATTATAATAATCCTCAAACCAGAGGAAGTTCCAATCCACAAAGACTTTAGGGGCAATAAGCATATGTTTTAATGTCACCAACATAGGCAAATCTTGTTCATCAGGTAGGATGCATGCTAGAGAGTGGTCCTGTGATAGGACTGTAGCAGGAAGGGAGTCCCTTCCAGGTCTAGTATACCATACTTTTACTCCTTTCCCCATGGGGGTTACTGAACGGTCTATATATAGTGCTACTGGAGATGCATGCACTGGTCATAATGATAAAACAAAACTCCCCAGTAAGATGCTCCTACCTTCTGGCCATTCAGGATATACTACTGTGACCTTTGGCGGCCACTCTGCTGTTATTCCAGGAATACACAGAAGGCCAGCTTCCAGGGCTTGTCCCCAAAGTGCCAGGAGAGCCAGCCATCGTTGGTCCATGTGTCGAAGGTCCAAGGCCACATGCACTCAATGGAGTCTCCGGGGTTCAGTGCAGTTGGTGCTGGCAGCAAGATGTTATTCTGGTGGCCGAACCTCGACTTCAGTGATTCTTCCTTGGTTTGTACTTGCAGTTGTATAGGGGAGGCAGCCATATGTGTTAACATGTCTACAGGGCTCAGGGCTCCCTTTCAGAGTCTCTCATTCAAACGCCATAGCACAGTCCATAAGCAGACTGACCATCACTGCAGACTATTGGTATCTGACTTTATTCCGGATTTTAACAAGCCATTGTGCCTCTCTATCTTGCCTGCTGCAGTAGGATTGTATGGCACATGAAACTTCCATTTGATTCCCAGCTGTTGCACCCATTCTTGCAGTATATGTCCAGTAAAATGGGTGACCTGATCACTCTCAATTACCTGTGGTTGGCCATAGGCAGCAGAGACACTCCAGGCCTCTTTTGGTCGTCTGTTGGTCTGCACAATGGGTAGGAAAAGCACCAGAAGTCCAGTAGCTGTGTCCACACAAGTCATCGCATACTGATATCCTTCTGACACAGGTGCCCAATATAGTCTATCTGCCACCTGACAAGGGGTATACGCCCCTTAGCTATTGTCCCATGTTGCTGTGGAACTTGGTGTAAGTCCCTTTTGGAGCACACGACACACTTCTTTGAAGGTCAAAGGCAAGCCCCACCGATGGGCTACATCCCACATTGTCTTTTGCCCCACATGCCATTGGGCTACATCGGAGGCAGGCTTTCCTTCTAACCAACATATCTGGGCCTATTTATCTGCTTCATCATTTCCTGGGGATGTCAGTGGCAAATGACCTGCCACATGGTATATTGTAATTATTTTAGTCTGACCACAGGCCCATAAGTCTTACCACAATTCTTGCCCCCAAAGGGGTCAGTGACCAACCAGCAGTTGGCATGGTACCAGGTTGGTAGCCACAGGGTCAAGCCCCGATAGCCCAGCTTTCAGTGCAGACAACTGTAGGGGACGGCTCCTGGCTGATCACAAGCCACATGGCCCGCAACTCTGCCCATTGGCTGCTCTTTCCCTCACCATCTTCCATCCATATTGTCTCAGTCTTAGAATGGAAAGCTATGGCCCTCCATTTTGGGGGCTTCCCATGGCTGGAGCCATCTGTGTACCATGCATCTTCAGGTATAGGGGCTCTTCCCTCCCGATACGGACTCTCTACTACTACCTTTATCTTTTCTACTGTGCCTCACAGCAATGCTACCTCACTCTTCAGAAGGTCTCTTACCTTCACCTCAATGCTTTGCAGCTGACGTTCTCGTGCCACCTCCGCCTGTGCTTCCCTCGGGAGTTCGTGTTTTTCCTTGATGGCCTCTTCCTCCTTCACAACACCCAGCAGCACTGCAGTCTCGTTCTGCAATGAATTGTTTACCTGTCCAATGGCACCTTGCTGCCGGTATTCTCATGCCACCTACTCTCTCTCATCAATGCCATTTCTCTCTTCAGGGAATCCATAGAAGTTTGCAGCTTGCGTTCTCATGCTGCCATTTCTTGAGTCTCTTCTGTAGACCTTTTTAATACTGTAAGAATCAGCCAACCCACAGTCCCTGCTGCCTCAAGGGCATATGTTTCTCAAAGGATTTACTTACTATACCAAGGGCCTACCCTACTGCCTCAGGTGTCACCTCCATTTGCCTCCAGTCCTGGGGTGAGGCTCAGTCCTCTAGGAGGCAAGCCACCTCAGACCACATACCCATTGGGGGACAATCCACTGTCTCCCCATTCACAGGGGCAGCCCGCTGAAGCACCCCTCCCATAAGGGCAGCTTGTCTTTTTACTTGGTCAACAATGAACCCTGCTGACTATGCCAATTGTCTTGCCAATGGGTTTTAGCCCCAGGCAAGTTCACTATGGATTCATTGTGACCAAAGAAATTGACAGTAAAATGTTCTTTGGGGTGAAAGGGTTTATTACCCAGTTTGTTCTCCTGGCAGTAGGTCGAGCACTAGCGTCTCTGCCTCCACCCAGAGCACTGGGCCAAGCTCTCTATATAGCACAATAATAGCTTATTGCCTAAAGATGTGGAAGCAGTAGCCTAGCAACAGGCCAGTTACATCATCAGGTGGTTTAAATTCAGTGAGGATCCTGGCCATAGGAACCCCAACTGCCCCACACCTTGCTATCCAAGTAGTTCAGTGTTATTATCATGGCTTCAGTTCCATAATCTGCTACCTGAATTTTATTTCTCTTCAGTTCCTTTCCACTGATAATTTCTTTGGACTAACTCTTCTTTTGACTCTTTACTTCTGAATGTTGTTTTTGGTATATTATTTAATTCCTTTCATGGTGAACATTGCGAGCTCTGCTTTATTTTCCTGTCTCAGCTCGAGAAACACTAACCTGGTTCAAACCCACTAGGGCACCACCAGTGAGTCAGAAGGAAAAGATACTAAAGATCACCAAAACCTTTATTTCACCTCATCAGTATCTTATTAAGTAGTATAGAATTGTTAAGTTTTAAGGCCTCTACACAATTCCACTGGATGTTTCACCATAGATACAAATGTAAAGTCTGAAAGGATACTTGTTCCCCCATCATGTTGGTGTGCCACATCACACTACAGGTTTTATATTTATTTTGAAATTAGTGTTGTTTTCAATCCCACAAAATGTAAAAACAAATGGATTCATTTTATTTTTTCAGTGTTCCCCCAAAATCCAGATAAATTATTTATCATACTGACTCTTTTTAAAAGTATTTATATATTTATTTTGTGGATTTATTTTATTATTTTAATTGAGGTATAACTGACATATCACTATCAATTCTTTTCTGTAACATTTCTCACAAACATTCTCTAATGTCCTTCCTGGCTGTCACTAACCTTCCTTGCTTTGCTTCAGGATTTCTGCATTAGATTTCAAGTTGGCTTCTTTATTTCCAGGTTCTGCAGCTGTCTCTTAGCATTGTTACTCAGTGGGTGGTGTGGGAGCTGGTAGTGTTAGCATCACCTGAGAACTCTTTAAAAAGGCAAAATCTCAGGCTCTGCTTGAGAACTTCTGAATCAGAATTTGCATTTGGCAGGATCACCAAGTGATTGGAGTGCACATTAAAGTTTGAGAACATCTATTGAGCATGGCCATGGTATTTCTTTATTCACAAGGCTGTCAAAAAAATCACTGAATGATGGCATTAATTAAATTTAAAAGTCTTACTTTCTCCCTTCAAAATGTAGTTCCCATTAATCACCTATACAAACCCTGTATGTGATTTTCTTGCTATCCCTTGAACCATTGTGTACATTCTGATTCCTGTGTTTGGCTCGTGTACCCCTTACTCACTTGTTTGTTTACAAAAATCTAAACCATTGTGAAGGACCAATTCATAATACAACTTTTAAAAAACCTATTTATAAAAATAAAGTTCCTATTATACAAATAAAAATAACAAAACATTTTATTAATAGTGTCTGTAAAAATGTATTTTGCATTATTTATGTTTTCTTTAAATTTATAGCACATATTTCCAATTAGATGGCAAGCCTTTTATGAGTTTGTATCTTGGCATCTAGAAGAGATCTTTGCATACCACTGGGACCAAATTATTTCTAAAAATTGGTCTTTCTAGATATGTTCAAAACTAAAATACTCAAATATAGCAAAATTTGTATAAGAAAATTGTACAAAATTCTACAAATGATGGTTAACAATTTGTTTAAACAGAATTTCTTGCTTTTTTCTTTTTCAACATAAAAATAATTTAACAGTATAAATATCAAAACACTTAAATGGGCAACAACCTAATTATATGACTATATAGAGCATCAACTTTCACTATTTATATTTAAAATAATTCTGCATGATAAAATAGATGTTTGGATATACTGTAACACTTAATAGTGAAATATCCTTAATAAATCTATAGAGAAATATATCTACATAAATAGCTAAAATGTTTCATAGAAATTAAGGTTTATAATTAATGTTTCTTGTTAATTAAGATATATTATTGACCATATGGCTCAACAATTTGTATCAGTAGCAAGTAAATTAGTTAATTAGTATTCGAAACAAAGAGTACATATGAATAAAAACAAAATTCACCCTCATTTTAATATGAAAAGGAAACAGAAAAATTTAATATACTCCTTTCTCATAAAAAGATTCTTTGTAACAATTGTTCTTAATTTTTTTGTTTTAGATAGTTACCTAGCCAAATATTATAAAGGTATCTGTAATTTTTCAAGTTATTTTCAAAGTAATTATATAAGCAAAATGTCTATTTGATACTGTTCTATTTTTGATGCTCTCAATATTAATTCCAAGTTTTAAGAGATAAGAAGAAGTATACAAAATAATAAACAATTGTATATCCCTCATAGCTTATAAAACGTGTGTTTAGGAGTGTTCAAATCCTAGAACACCCTTTTGTCTTTAATGGAGCCCAGAATTTCCTTTACTACCAATTTTTAAGCATGCTATTACTTTCTTTGTCATGCTATTTTAGGTTAATTAGGTACATTTCACACTAATTCTCCTGTTGCTCGTAGGAGGTAACTTGTTTAAGTTATCCAGAAGAACATGGCCACAGTTCCAGATTGGAAATATGGCATTGATGAGCCTTCTAATGGTGCACCATCAAAAAGCAGTTAAAGAGCTGATCATGCAATCTGGTGAAGACTAAATTAAACTTATCTGTCCTGAAACTGATCCTGTAATTTACCCCTTGAGTGTGCATTAGATAAAACTATACCAATCGTTCTGAACTTTCCTTTCCTCCACAAAGATCACCACTAGTCAAATCCTCTAAGACAATTCTTCAGTTCCTAGGCACTGGGGAGTGATGGGACTGATGTCGGGATGGATACTGTATGCCCAGGACATGATATTGTCTGTAAATGAACTTTCTTTCTTATTGAGAGGGTAAGACACAAACACCAAAAGCAAAATAACAGGAATATGATGAGTTATATTTTAGATTAAGATTCATAGTAGATACTAACAATTAAGTAAAGAAATATTTCTTCTGGTGACTAGGCAAGGTTTCATGAAGGAATTGATATCTAGCCTAAACTTCAAGAGAGAAATTTTGACATTCAGATGAGTATGGGATGAAAGTCATCCAAAGAAAGGGAGAGAAAACAACAAAACTGATTTTCTTAAAGGAAGAAACAATATTGGATGCATCCACATTTGAAGAATGGAGAATAATCATTGATGAATGTATAGACCACATAAGGATTAGAGTAAGAGAGTAATGGGTTGTGACTACTCTATAAGGGGGCTTGTATAGCATAGTGGGATTTTATAGCATAGATCATAAAAAGAATAAAAGTGGCTTTTGATATAGTCTAACAATAATGTTAATAGTTGGCTCTTTCCTTCTTGAATTTAAGAATTAAATATGTTTGAATTGAAAAGTATATAAAATATTTGAGCTCAAAAAGATTTTATAGTTTTGTCAAAATATTCATTAATAGTTGGGTAAACTGGGTTCCAAAGACCTTAATTTCTCCAAGGTCAAAGAGCTATTTCTATTTATTTTGACTAGAAATCACACATAGCTCTTAGAGTTATTTTGGTTGTGTCAATAATTCCTACTCTAGAATGCAATCAACCTCTATTGAGAAAAGAGTAGAGTTTTTGATATGGATGATCAGTTTGTTTCAAAAGATTGATTTGAACTATTATGATTATGGTTTTTCTCCTATATATAATTATATTTCATTTAAAGTTACTCTCAGACAAAATTGCCATGGATTCAAAAAAGTATAAACATCACCATTTCCTCCTTTCAGTAGTGGTCCTCTCATATACTGTTATCATGCAATATGACATTGTCTTTCTATCACTTTTTGTAACTGTTCGACAAATTGCTGAAAATAAAATGAACCCTGTTCTTTCCTGGACATAACTAGGAAAAGCCTCAAATCCACGGGCTTTCAGGTGAGATAAATTTGGATGTACATGACTCATTTTTCTAAGGATATAGGCATTTTTCTTAAAATTTGGTGAAGATACAAGGTTAGAAAGGGAAAAAACTTAAACAAAGGTAAGAGCCACACATAACCTTAATTTCTGTCATCCTCAGAGATCCACTGTGAAGTTTTCTGTTTCTGGATTTCTGGTATACTGGATATGATTTGTTATAGTTACATTCTTCCTGCCAACATATATAATGTCTTCCTTAATATATATAACCATATTTAACTTTTATTTATTTTAGATATTCCTCAGCAAAATTAAGAAAAACTCGGGTCAGAGAGTTGGAGGCTGCCTGCCTCTAGCAGGAGGAGGAGAAGTGAGTTACTCCATCTGGCCTGAAGTATTCTTGGAAATATGGGGTTTCAGTTCTCCTAGGTATATCCATTCCAAAATTCTCTTTCAAGATATCAGGGCCCCATGATTTCCCTGCTAGGACCATGGATTAAATACAGGAGGAGTCACAACTGAGAAGCCAGCCTGCCTTGAGGTTCTCCCAGACTCATATATCTTTCTTTAACAGCTTGGTCACCTTTGGTTGATTTTGCCTGGTGCCACAGAAAGTTAGGGGTATCTTGAAATTAGAACTAAGTATGCCTTTTTCCAGAAAGGAATTTCATTTGCTTCTGCATTTCCTCCAGTGTAAGAGAGGAACCAAACCTCAGTGTTACATATTGAGAGTATGCCTAAGGACAGACAGGGCAAAAGGAGAAGGAAAAAGAGAGGCCAGTAAACTGGAAGTCCTGGGGAAATCCACAACCATTCAATACATAAATAATTGAATAAGAAAGAACTATAGAAGACTGTGATTAGAAAATGGAATTCAGGTGATCCAGGACTTAGGGTAACAT
Organism: Smutsia gigantea; assembly: GCA_032199065.1. Classification (NCBI taxonomy): domain Eukaryota; kingdom Metazoa; phylum Chordata; class Mammalia; order Pholidota; family Manidae; genus Smutsia; species Smutsia gigantea. Next base: position 656,750 of record JAVSCE010016793.1, read on the forward strand.
TGTGGAGCATTACTATGGAGTGGATTGTGAAGATGGACTACAGTTGAAGATTACTGATGATAATGAAGTCAAAGATATGTTTTTTATTTTCTTCATGGATTTTGAAATCAACCAGATTGAGAGTAGGAGTCGCAGCAAACAGGAAAAGTATGGACTTGATGGTAATGCACTGAGTATATGAAAGTGAATAATTGGGTAAGTTCGGTAATATTAAATGATAGTAATTAGGAAAGGTAAAGTATTATAGATGTACAGGAGTAGAAGTTTTTGCAAAAAAAAGGCACAGATGCCCTAGATGTAGCAATGAAAAGCCGAAAAGACATTTGTCCCCAGTTATAGGAGCTTAGAGAGAATAACTAACTTGTAATAATTTCATTCTTTTAACAGATAAGATCATCAACAGAGAATTGTGTGTTGGAACAACGTTATTATTTTCACTATTGTCTCAAAAAATGTTAATGAACAAAGAGTCAAGCTTCACCTAATAAACGGCTTTGGGCATTAGTAATCAGGAGTGATTCTTAAGTATGTTACTTCGAACTGGATTTAGAAATAAATTTTTAAGCCTGTACCTACCAAATGACCTAGATATTTAATAAGATAAAAATTATGTTCATACAAAAAAACATGGATATTTATAGAATTTTTATCCATAGTCACTAAAGACTGCAAACAACTGAAATATCCCTCAACTGAGTAATGAATAAACAACTGTGGTACATTTGCATTACTCAATAATAAAAAAAAGAACAAATTGCTGATGTACTGAACATCATGGATGAATCTTAAATGCATTATTCTTTTTTTTAAATAATTTATTTTGGGATCATTATTCTACAATTACATGTGCAATATTATGGTAATTAAACTACCCCCTTCATCAGTTCCCCCCCACCAACCCCATTACAGTCACTGTCCATCAGCATAGTGAGATGCTATAGAATCACTACTTGTCTTCTCTGAGTTGTACAGCCCTCCCCATGCCCCAACAACATTACATCTGCTAATCATAATGCCCCTTTTTCCCTCTTATCCCTCCCTTCCCACCCATCCTCCCCAGTCCCTTTTCCTTTGGTAACTATTAGTCCGTTCTTCAGTTCTGTGAGTCTGCTGCTGTTTTGTTCCTTCTGTTTTTTTCTTTGATCTTATATTCCACATATGAGTGAAATCATTTGATACTTGTCTTTTTCAGCATGGTTTATTTCACTGAGCATAATACCCTCTAGCTCCATCCATGTTGTTGCAAATGGTAGGATTTGTTTTCTTCTTATGGCTGAATAATATTCCATTGTGTATATGCAACACATCTTCTTTATCAATTCATATACTGATGGACACTTAGGTTGCTTCCATTTCTTGGCTATTGTAAACAGTGCTGGGATAAACATAGGGGTGCATCTATCTTTTTCAAATTGGGCTGCTGCATTCTTGGGGTAAATTCCTAGGAGTGGGATTCCTGGGTCAAATGGTATTTCTATTTTGAGGTTATTGAGGAACCTCCATACTGCTTTCCACAATGGTTGAACTAATTTGCATTCCCACCACCAGAGGGTTCCCTTTTCTCCACATCCTTGCCAACATTTGTTGTTGTTTGTGTTTTGAATGTTGGCCATTCTCACTGCTGTGTGTGATATCTCATTACAGTTTTAATCTACATTTCTCTGATGATTAGCGATGTGGAGCATCTTTTCATGTGCCTGTTGGCCATCTGAATTTCGTCGATGGAGAAATGTCTATTCATGTCCTCTGCCCATTTCTTAATTGGATTATTTGCTTTTTGTTTGTTAAGGTGCGTGAGTTCTTTATATATTTTAGATGTCAACCCATAGATACGTCATTTATGAATATATTCTCCCATATTGCAGAATGTCTTTTTGTTCTACTGATGGTGTCCTTTGTTGTACGGAAGCTTTTCAGCTTGATATAGTCCCACTTGTTCATTTTTCCTTTTGTCTCCCTTGCTCGGGCAGACATGTTCATAAAGAAGTCGCTCATGTTTATGTCCAAGAAATCTTTGCCTATGTTTTTTTCTAAGAGTTTTATGGTTTCATGACTTACATTCAGGTCTTTGATCCATTTTGAGTTGACTTTTGTGTGTGGGGATAGACAGTAGTCCACTTTCATTCTCTGACATGTATCTGTCCAGTTTTTCCAACACAAGCTGCGGAAGAGGCTGTCATTGTATATCCAAGGCTCCGTTATCAAATATTAATTGACTGTATATGTTTGGATATTCTATACTGTTCCTCTGGTCTGTAGGTCTGTTTTTGTGCCAATACCAAATTGTCTTGATTACTGTTGCTTTGTAGTAGACGTTGAAGTCAGGGAGCGTAATTCCCCCTGTTTTATTCCTCCTTCTCAAGATTGCTTTGGCTATTCGGGGTCTTTTGTGGTTCCATATGAATTTTAGAATTATTTGTTCCAGTTCATTGAAGAAAGCTGTTGGTAGTTTGATAGGGATTGCGTTGAATGTATAGATTGCTTGGGGAGTGTAGCCATTTTGACAATATTTATTCTTCCTAGCCAAGAGCATGGGATGCATTTCCATTTGTTAGTGTCCTCTTTAATTTCTCTTAGGAGAGTCTTGTAGTTTTCAGAGCACGGGTCTTTCACTTCCTTCATTAGGTTTCTTCCTAGGTATTTTATTCTTTTTGATGCAATTGTAAATGGACTTGTTTTTCTGATTTCTCTTTCTGTTAGTTCATTGTTAGTGTATAGGAAAGCAACAGATTTCTGTCTGTTAAATTTGTATCCTGCCACTTTGCTGAATTCAGATATTAGTTCCAGTAGTTTTGGACTGGAGTCTATAGGGCCTTTTATGTACAGTATCATGTCATCTGCAAATAGTGAAAATTTGACTTCTTCTTTACCAATCTGGATGCCTTGTATTTCTTTGTTTTGTCTGATTGCCGTGGGTAGGACCTCCAATACTATGTTGAATAACAGTGGAGAGAGTGGGCATCCCTGTCTTGTTCCCGATCTTAGATGAAAAGCTTTCAGCTTCTCGCTGTTAAGTATGATGTTAGCTGTGGGTTTGTCATATATGGCCTTTATGATGTTGAGGTACTTGCTGTCTATACCCATTTTGTTGAGAGTTTTAGTCATGAATGGATGCTGAATTTTGTCAAATGCTTATTCAGCATCTATGGAGATGATCATGTGATTTTTGTTCTTCTTTTTTCTGATGTGATGGATGATGTTGATGGATTTTCGAATGTTGTACCATCCTTGCATCCCTGGGATGAATCCCACTTGATCATGGTGTATGATCCTCTTGATGTATTTTTGAATTCGGTTTCCTAATATTTTGTTGAGTATTTTTGCATCTACGTTCATCAGGGATATTGGTCTGTAATTTTCTGTTTTGGTGAGGTCTTTGCCCAGTTTTGGTATTACAGTGATGCTGGCTTCATGGAATGAGTTTGGAAGCATTCCCTCCTCTCCTATTTTTTGGAAAACTTTAAGGAGAATGGGTGTTATTTCTTCTCTATATGTCTGGTAGAATTCAGAGGTGAATCCATCTGGTCTAGGGGTTTTGTTCTTGGGTAGTTTTTTGATTCCTAATTCAATCTCGTTGCTGGTGATTGGTCTGTTTAGTTTTTCTGTTTCTTGTTTGGTCAGTCTTGGAAGGGTGTATTTTTCTAAGAAGTTGTGCATTTCTTCTGTTTTCCAGCTTGTTAGCATATAGATTCTCATAATATTCTCTTATAATTCTTTGTATTTCTGTGGTGTCTGTCATTTTTCCTTTCCCATTTCTGATACTATCTATGTGTGTAGATTCTGTTTTTCTCTTAATAAGTCTGGCTAGGGGTTTATCTATTTTGTTTATTTTTTCAAAGAACCAGCTCTTGGTTTCATTGATTTTTTCTATTGCTCTATTCTTCTCAATTTTATTTATTTCTTCTCTGATCTTTATTATGTCCCTCTTTCTGAGACTTTGTGCCTCATTTGTTCTTCTTTTTCCAATTTCAATAATTGTGTCTTTACTCTATTCATTTGGGAATGTTCTTCTTTCTTTAAATAGGCCTGGATTGCAATATACTTTCCTCTTAGAACTGCCTTTGCTGCGTCCCACAGAAGTTGTGGCTTTTTGTTGTTGTTGTCATTTGCCTCCATATATTCTTTGATTTCTGTTTTGATTTGGTCATTAACCCATTGATTAATTAGGAGAATGTTGTTAAGTCTCCATGTATTTGTGAACGTTTTTGGTTTCTTTCTAAAATTTATTTCTAGTTTTATACCTTTGTGATCTGAGAAGTTGGTTGGTAGGATTTTAATATTTTTGAATTTACTGAGGTTCTTTTTGTGGCCTAGTATGTGGTCTAATCTGGAAAATGTTCCATGTGCACTTGAGAAGAATGTATATCCTGTTGCTTTTGGGTGCAGAGTTCTGTAGATGTCTGTTAGGTCCATCTGTTCTAGTGTGTTGTTCAGTGCCTCTGTGTCTTTACTTATTTTCTGTCTGTTTGATCTGTCTTTGGAGTGAGTGGCGAGTTGAAGTCTCCTAAAATGAATGCATTGCTGTCTATTTCCTCCTTTAATTCTGTTACTATTTGTTTCACATATGCTGGCGCTCCTGTGTTGGTTGCATATATATTTATAATGGTTATATCTTTTTGTTGGACTGACCCCTTTATCATTATGTAATGTCCTTATTTATCTCTTGCTACTTTCTTCGTTTTGAAGTCTATTTTATGTGATACAAGTACTGCAACACCTGCTTTTGTCTCCTTTTTGTTTGCATGAAATATCTTTTTCCATCCCTTCACTTTTAGTCTATGTATATCTTTGGGTTTAAGGTGAGTCTCTTGTAAGCAGCATATAGATGGGTCTTGCTTTTTTATCCATTCTGTTACTCTGTGTCTTTTGATTGGTGCATTCTGTCCATTTACATTTAGGGTGCTTATCAATAGATATCAACTTATTGCCATTGCTGGCTTTAGACTGGTGGTTACCAAAGGTTCGAAGGTTGCTTCTTTACTATCTAACAATCTAAGTTAACTTTTTTGTTAAGTTATTGTGAACACTATCTGATGTTTCTTTATTTCTTTCCCTTTTTATTCTTCCTCCTCCATTCTTTGTATACTAGGTGTTTTATTCTTTGCCTTTAGTTAGTATTGGGATGGTCTGCTTTCTTTGCTATGATTTTATTTTCTCTGGTGACATCTTTTTAGCCTTAGGGGTGCTTCCCTCTAGAGCAATCATTTAAGATATCCTGTAATGGTGGTTTATGAGAGGCAAACTCTCTCAACTTTCGTTTGTCTGGAAATTGTTTAATCCCTCCATCACATTTAAATGATAATTGTGCTGGATACAATAATCTTGGTTCGAAGCCCTTCTGTTTCATTACGTTAAATATATCATGCCATTCTCTTCTGGTCTGTAAGGTTTCTGTTGAGAAGTCTGATGATAGTCTGATGGGTTTTCCTTTGTAGGTGATCTTTTTTCTCTCTCTAGCTTCCTTTAATACTCTGTCTTTATCTTTGATCTTTGCCATCTTAATTATTATGTGTCTTGTTGTTGTCTTCCTTGGGTCCCTTGTGTTGGGAGATCTGTGGGCTTCCGTGGACTGCAAGACTATTTCCTTCCCCCGTGAGGGAAAGTTTTCAGCAATTATTCCTTCAAAGACACTTTCTATCCTTTTTTCTCTCTCTTCTCTGGTACTCCTATAATGCGAATATTGTTCCGTTTGATTGGTCACACAGTTCTCTTTATATTCTTTCATTCCTAGAGATCCTTTTATCTCTCTCTGCCTCAGCTTCTCTGTATTCCTGTTCTCTGATTTCTATTCCATTAACAGTCTCTTGCATCTCATCCAGTCTGCTGTTAAGCCCGTCGATTGCTTGTCTTATTTCCGCATTGTCTTTCCTCACTTCCCTCACTTCCTCCCTCAGCTCTTGCACAATTCTCTGTAGGTCCATCAGCATGGTTTTGACTTTTATTCTGAATTCTTTTTCAGGAAGACTGTGCATTTCCATCCCTTCACGCTCCGTCTCTGGGGTTGTCTGGTTGATCTTAGTCTGGACCATATTCCTCTCTCTTTTCATGGCTATAGAAATGGTCGCTGGTAGTTGCCACATATGTCAGCTGGGCTCTTTAAGACTTTAAAAAGAAAAGAAAAAGAGAGAGAGAAAGAAAAAAAGAAAAGAGAAAGAGAAAATAAAAAACAAAACAAAACACACACAAAAAAAGAAAAAAACAGAAAATGGCCACTGGAGTAGATTCTGTGGGGATGCTGTAGGTGGCGCTGTTTCTCCACTATTCCGCAGCCATGTCCCCGCCACTCTGCAGGGCCCTTTACCGCCCCGCCTCGCGGGGTGCCATGTCCTCTCAGGTGTAGCTGCACGCTGTGCGCTTTCCTGTGTATTCTGGTCTCTCTTTTAGGAATAATTGTATTTGCTGTCTTTTCATAGATACATATAATTTTGGGAGAAGATTTCTGCTGCCCCGCTCATGCCGCCATCTTCCCGGAAGTCCCTAAATGCATTATTCTTAATGAAAAATGTCAAACTGAAAATGCTACACCTGCATGTATCCATTTACGTGAAATTCTGGAAAAAGAAAATTGTAGGAATGGGGAATAGATTGGTAACTGCCAAGTATTAAGGGTAAATAGAAAGTTTATAAATAGTAAATAGAAAGTAAATAAAGGATTTGCCTTTAAAAGAGTGGCAATTAGTAAGAAGAAATCAAATCCTACCATTTGCAACAGCATGGATGGAGCTAGAGGATATTATGCTCAGTGAAATAAGCCAGGCAGAAAAAGACAATTATCAAATGACTTCACTCATCTGTGGAGTATAAGAACAAAGAAAAAACTGAAGGAACAAAACAGCAGCAGACACAGAACCCAAGAATGGACTAAAAGTTAGTTACCAAAGGGAAAGGAACTGGGGAAGATTGGTGGGAATGGTGGGATAAGGGGGAAAAAGGGGTATTACAATTAGCACACAGAATGTAGTGGGGGGGCATACGGGGAAGGCAGTGTAACACAGAGAAGACAAACAGTGATTCTATAGCATCTTACTATGCTGACGGACAGTGACTGTAATGGGGTATGTAGTGGGGACTTGATAACAGGGGGAGTGCAGTAACCGTAATGTTGCTCATGTAATTATACATTAATAATAGCAAAATAAAATAAATAAATAAATAAAAATAAAAGAGCAACAATGGGATTTACATGTGTGTTCATTTAGGTGACAAATGGTGAAACTATTTTGTTTCTTGATCTGGAGATAATTTTACAACTATGTTTTTGGCAAAATTCACTTTTAAAAAAGTGAATGTTACTCTTTGAGAATTTTAAAATAAACTTTAAAAAATATTAATGAGCTACTATTAAGATATTGTAGTAGATAAATAACTGAAAAAATGGGCTGCCATGAAAAAAATTACCACAAGTTTGGTGTTAAAATATAAGAATTTTGTTTTCTCACAGTTCTGGGGGATAGAAGTTCAACATCAGGTAGGTAGAGAGCTGCCTCCTATTGTAGGCTTACGGGAGAATGCATTCCATGCTTTTCTCCTGGTTTTTGGTAACTGTCAGCAATCTCTGGCATTCCTTGGCTTATAGATGCGTTAATATGATCTCTGCCCCTGTTTTCTTATGGCCTTCCCCTCTGCAGTGCTTTGCGTCTATCTCTTGTCTCTTATAAGGACTTTTGTCATTGAATGTAATGCCCAAATCCAGAATGGTTGCACCTCAAGATCCTTCCTTTAATTACATTTACAAAACACCTTCCCAAATAAGGTCACTTTCTGATGTACTGAGTGGACATATCTTTTAGAGGGCCACTATTCAAGCCATTACAAAGCATCATAGCAATTTTTAATGAATGTGATACATAGATATTGATATAAGGAAACTGACTTGCAAATGCTCCCTTTTATTGATGTACTTATTCTCAGAATATTTTTGCCTTATACATTTTTTAAGATAACAATAAAAAGTAAAATGATCTTATTTCTACAACCAAACTAGCATAGTTTTCTTTGACAATATTTTTTCTCGAGTAAGCTGAATAGTTTTATAAATTATACATAAATTTATTATAATGAGAGATACAAAGTACATCCAAGTTTATGTGAGAAAAAATCATGCACTGACTCAATTCATCCAATGCAACAAATACTCTTTAGGGCATTTGAAATATCATGAAAATGTGAAAATGAACACTGCTGAACCAAAACCTCAGAATGATGTATCTGTCATGAGCTAGAAAGCAGTGTCAAGAATTAGTGTTAAATTATGCCCAGTAAAATAAGAAACCAATAAGAGAAATAGTGGAGAGAAAATAATGCAAACGCTTTTAACTTATTTAAGATTTACTGCCAAGGGCAGTGAACTGCTGTGCCCACACCTTATTTCAATCATTTTCTAACTCTGTATCAGTTCTATTCTGTAAGAATTCTAAGGAGGAGATGAGTCATCCATTTTTGTTGTAAGACTTCTAGGACAGGCAAATAGAAAAAGTGTCAAGGAAGAGGGATAATTAAGGCAGGAACCTTCCAGTATTCCTCTCTGTATTGGTGGTGTTGTGTATAGGCTTTAAATATCCTGATAAAATGTAAACTCATTTAGAGAAAAGAACTGTATGAATGAATGAGTAGATAGGAAAACCTATTCAAAATATATTAGTGATGGAAAGTTTTTGTCCACATAAAACATTTTTTTAATCAAAACAGAACATTACTGTGGGGAGGGTGAGATATTTTGTTAATGATACAATTCTTTTAAAAATATATAATGTTTTGTACTAGACATAAAACATTCAACTGTTTTATTCTGATACCTCAGTAATATTTAAATGATATTTTGAATATCCAATAATATTTAAAAGTTCTATAACTTAAATTTTGTTTCCTTTTTTTGGTTTAGATAGGGGATGGTTTGAGGAAGATAAGGGAAAGAGACCAAAATGGGGCAAAGTAAGACAGGTAAGAAGACAGGCAAAATAAGAGAGGAAAAGGATAGGTGAACACAGAAAAGAAATATGCACATGTAACATATTAAGAAAGAAAGACACCATATGGAAGCAGATGTAGAAATGTAGATAATGAAGCAGGAGGGAGGAAAGATGACATAGAATCAGAAGGAAAGAACACATGACAAGAGGAACTACACAGAATGAAACAAACTGGGAGGAAATTATGGGATGAGAATTGGTCAAGATGAAAATTTATCTTCTCAGGCTTCCCATCCTTAAGTCTTTGTGCTTTGACAACCTACTTAACTGGATAAGAAAAATGGTATTTATCTCACACTAAGGAGAATTTCTAGAAATAAATATGAAGAGTCTGACAGAAAAATGGAATGTGATTACTAAATTTGTGAAAACATTTTGCCTTATCAGCAGTTTGAGAACAAGGAACAGTAATAACTTCCATCAGCATTGCATGCAAAGTATTGGGAAGGTCATTATCTGCTCACTGTATATACATGCCATTCTATATAATTGACTTCTACCCCAATTCTTCCTTTGGGAACAAATACTGCACTGCTTACTCAACTCTTGTATTCCCTGATCACTAGCCTTGTTTTTTCTTGCTTTACAGCTTCCTTCTCCCAAGCTATTCTGAAGCTCTCATTCTGAGGAAAAAATTAAGGAGAGGACATGTATAAGTAAATAATGGCTGAGAATTTCCCAGGAATTATGTAAACAAATATATTTCCACAAATATAAGAAATAAAATGTATCCCAGCAAAACCATCTTTATAAAAAGAACGAATTGAGACATTTTTACAGTTACAAAATTTGTGATAGTTCTTCATTAGTCTTTCACTAAAGTAGCTTCAAAATACACACTCCAAGAGAAAGAAAATGATTATTAAAGTGTGAGGTGCAAGATGATGATCAAAGAAAATACAAAATAAAAAGGTAATACTAAACATTGATTTACACTAATACTTGCAATGCCTAATTTATAAGGTTGAAAGGAGTGAGAACTAAATATTGGATAATTAATTGAATGGACAAGTTACTTTGAAATGTCCAGAAATGCTGGTTGAGTTAAATGCAATAAGTAAAATTAATAAAACAGCCAACACACACACAAAATAAATGCAAACTCATAACTACAACTGTGTAATATTTACCCTGACATCAGATTTCTCATTAATAACTCTGGATGTCAGACACTCTGGATGGAACAGTGGTACCAAAGTTATTGGGGAAATTGACTTTGAATGTAGGACACTGTCATACATCATAAATCAGATGTGAAGGTAGGATACTGACATTTTCTGAATCCATAGACTCAGAAACATGACTTATCACACAACTGTGATTGTTACTTGGTGATGAGCGCCTGATAAAGTAAAGAGGAAAATTAAGGTGGAGAAAAAAACAAAAATATGGAATCCAAGAAATGAGACACTGATCCAGGAGGACAGAGACAGGAAGTCATAGGAAGGCATCTCTGTAGAAGAACCACAAAGGTGCTACCCCAGATTGGAGCAGGGAGAAAAGGAGTTCCAGAAGTGTTATCACTGAAGAAAAACAGGTCTATAAGTACTAAATAAATGCCTCTTAACCTTCTTCATTTTGTATTGCATGTAACAAATATTTATATTTATACATTCTGGTAAGGTAACCTGGGGACACTGCCCAGAGGGATGAGGCAATCTCTGTGCACTATAACCTATTTGCCACACATACTGTGCATAGGACATTGGGAAGGTTTTGGATAGATTTAGAAGATGAGTAGACTTGAGGTTACACAGAAGGCACATTATCTTATCATCAAAAAAAATAAGTGGGGGAATGAGAAATGCCAGGAAAAGCTAACCAGAACACAAGAATTTTATGGCCTAAATATGAAACATACTAAAATATGGGCACAATTTTAAACAACTCATATGAAAACAGGAAAAAATGATAACATGGTCTTAGGGTTGGCTATATTTATATTTTAATTGATCCAGAGGCCATGATATTGAAACACTAGAAGGTAAAATATTATTTTAAAATACAACTTGGATTGCAGTTAATAACTTTATAAAATCATAAAACATAAATGAAGGTTTTTTTCTTTTTCCACTTTTAGATCATAAAACAATTTATATCATTTTGACCACATCAAACTAAAATACTGAGGACAGAGGTGGTAGGTACAATGAGAAGAAGAAACAGTAAAAAGAGTAAGAACAAGGTATCTTCATTTGATCTAGATGGGAACTTGATGATAATTGATGGTATATGAAATAAATATGGAAGTAAATTATATAGAGTTACACACTAAGGAATAAAATAATTTATATAATTATCAAATTATGAAAATATTAGTTGAAGAGGATTATGAGAGGTGGAAGATAAGTGATCAAAGTCCTCAGCTTCCATGGTGAAGAGTTAATAGGTAACACTGACATTCCATAAATCAAGAATTAGAGACTATGTATAAAGGTAATTTGAAGTGAGAAATAATTACAAGGTTATATCTTTTGGAAATACTGGCCAGAGTGCAAGGACTGCTATTTTTATGAAGTCTTTTCTACTATATGAACATATAACGTCATTATTATTTTTTTAATAAGTTTATTTTGATATCATTAATCTACAATTAAATGAGTAATATTATGGTGATTACACTACCCGCTTTATCAGCCCCCCCCAACCCCATTATAGTCACTGTCCATCAGCGTAGTGAGATGCCATAGAGTCACTACTTGTCCTCTCTGGGTTGTACAGCCCTCCCCGTGGCCCCCCAACATTACATCTGCTAATCGTAATGTCCCTTCTTCCCCTTGCCCCTCCCTTCCCACCCATCCTCCCCAGTCCCTTTCCCTTTGGTAACTATTAGTCCGTTCTTGGGTTCTGTGAGTCTCCTGCTGTTTTGTTCCTTCAGTTTTTTTTCCTTAGTTCTTATACTCCCGAGCAAGGGAAACAAAAGCAAAAATGAACAAGTGGGACTATATGAAGCTGAAAAGCTTCTGTACAGCAAAGGACACCATCAGTAGAACAAAAAGACTTCCTACAGTATGGGAGAATATATTCATAAATGACGTATCCGAACAGGGGTTGACATCCAAAATATATAAAGAACTCACGCACCTCAACAAACAAAAAGCAAATAATCCAATTAAAAAATGGGCAGAGGAGCTGAGCAGACACTTCTCCAAAGAAGAAATTCAGATGGCCAACAGACACATGAAAAGATGCTCCACATCACTAATCATCAGAGAAATGCAGATTAAAACCACAATGAGATACCACCTAACGTCATTATTTTTGTTACCTAATATTAATATAAAAATTTATACCACCAAAATTATTTTTAAACTAAGATTTCTGTCACATGATACACTGAAAAATTTAAAGGTACATAAAGCTGAGAACAATGGGAAATATATGTATTTTTTTAAGTTTATATTATTCTACAAGAGAAATGCCAATCGATGAATGTAATCAATGTGAAGTTCAAAACCCTCCAAATGTACATTGTTGTATACTGGTCTCAATCTCACTTAAACACTTCCCTGTAAGAAGGGAGTGAGTGAGGGAATACTCCATCCAATTTTTATGCATTTTGCCAGTCTTAATATTCTTCATTAAACAGTTTTCCTTATTTATTTGAAATTATTATACAATATTCATGTGTTAATCTCTAAAAAGGAATGAAAGTCTTAATTTCCCTCATTATAATTGTGGTATATAGAAAGCCAGAAGATTGAGTTTATAATCTTTGTTCTGCCATATATATTTTTGTGTTCTCATTCCTTAACTACTCATCATATACTATGTGTATAAACGTGAAATGTGAGAAATTTGTATACACACCCACAATTCTCTATGATCCACTGATTTATAGCTCTAAAATTACATAACTTCAGAAAGAATTTCTTGAAAGGCTATTTTTTTTTTCTGTTTAACTTTCAAATGCTATTTTAAAAGTTGCAAGATAAGTGGTTCCATACTACTGTCTCAAGTGGTTTTTCAATATAACTCCTCACAGTTGTTTTTTGTCTTTATGATATATTAATAAGATCTATTCTGTAGCAATACTCAATTATACAAAGTTTCTCTTTTTTGGCAGTATTGTGACATATTTTTTTAATATATTTTTAAAATATTTATTCACTATTTGTAATATACACCATGGTCATCATTAAATCACTGGGAATCAAAACCAGAATATATTAAGGGAACTAAATTAGCATGCTCAATTTTAATGGGTCTCCAAACACTTGCTTGTTATACCACACCAGACTTATGGTGAAAAGTGTTCCAAGTGATGGTTTATTATTCAGTAGAATGTACGGAGGGAAAGCCTGTTTTTTACTAGCACCTTTTCCAAAATACTGGCCTCAAGATATTAAAATAAAATAGCAATGTTTGCATTTAAATGTTGAAAACTGTGCTGGGTTGCTGGTAAAGAAATATGTTAAACAAAGTATTTCTCCTTTATATTATTTTCCCCCCAGGAAATGAGCTGGCAAGTAAAGGAATACTCTCTACTTTGTTACCAAATTACAGAATTCATTTATGTCCTATGGGCAAAGGTAAACACACAGTATTTACAGCTCAAAATCTTCTTATTCAAGAAATGCCTGTCAAGCACCCTAATGATGTCTTGTTTATCTTGATGGTTTACTGTTTTCCTCCAACAAATCTGAAATATTTTACCTTTCAGCTGATTCTGGCAGTTTTGAAGCATTTTCTCAGAGAGGTGTGCTTGCCTTGCATTCCACAGAGCTGGCTGCTGGCAAACGCAGTGTCTCTCCTGTGGCCAGGTGCTCCTCTTTGGCATAGTCCCTGTATTTCTGATTAGACTAGTGAGCCTGTAAACCCAACAGCAAATTCAACTGCAAAAGTATCATTTAGGTGAATGCTACTGTAGTATAAGGAAATGCACTTTCTACTTTTTTTAGAAAAGGTTTGAAGGAAACATCAAAACACACACAGCCAAGGCTAAAATACAAGGGGTATATATGAAAGTATACACCTTTGGATTGAAGGTTTATAAAAATAAATAATGAATGAAAAATTATGAGGAAATCATTTTAATAAAAAGATAGATGACTGTGGAAACATTGCCTGCAATTTATGAACTCAGTAAGCTTAAAATATAAAACATTTAATTAAAATAAATTATGTGTTTATCACACAATATCAAAGTCCTTTCTCTTTTTCTGGCTATTGGTGTTCTTGATACATTTTGTTATTCAAAATCCTTTTTAAAAATAAAAACCATTTCTAGGTAGTGGAAATATTTTTAACAAATTATTCTTGGATATAAGAAAAGTTGTTTTTTAGGAATTACTTTAGATATTTTTATTGTGAAGTATCAAAATTAAATTAAATCTCGAACCTTAACACAGAGGGATGCCATAGGATAATAATTAGTAATGTTTGAAGTAATAAGTAGCTCAGAAGATTTCAAAACAGAAGCCTTCATTACATTCTCTCATAAAACACCTTTCAAATGTCTGTCAGAAATGAAATGGACTGTAAGTCCAATATAAAATATTTCTTTCATTGCTATACAATATAAATATGAACTGGAAAGTGTAATTATATGCTTTGATATGTCATATGATGTCATGTTTTGTAACAAACATAAAGCAGTAAATTTAACAATTAGTGCGTTTCCTATACATAAAAACTTCAGATAGTTGTAAGTCCAAAGAATATGTGAAATATTACAGATAACATCTGTAACATTGAAGCTCGGTTACTGAAGTATATTTTACTAACACAACTGTTTGAAATGGTTTTTCTCTCATTAAATAAAAGACCAGGTAGAAATCTGGATTTATTATCTAAATGCCTTACAACTATCTGAAGTTAGAATTTCATCTGAGTACTAAATCTCAAAAAAAAACTAACCTTGAGAACAATTAATAATTATAACTATTTTAGTAAATGAAAGAAAGGTACAAGGTTACTTTTCGCAGGCATACTATTTCAAATGGAAACCAACTTTATTGTATAGCATGCTGCTCGACTATGGAACCCTGGGTCAGCAATCATTCTTACACACCTAATTCAAGATGAACTATTATGTCCTCTATTGGTATTACCTAGCAAGTAGACTTTCATTGTTAAAAATATAAACATGTTAAAGACATTGATTTTCCTCTTTGTTTTATAAGTGATAGAATAAAAAAAGTTAATGGAGAGTACTACAGTTAATCCATAACTTACCTATACTTGATTCTCAAAATAAATGAAAATTTTAATTTCATCTTCTGGATCAAAATTCTGAACACATGTACATGAGGATTTTTATTTTGCAAGAATAAAACTGTATTCACAGCCATAAAATACAATTTATAATTGAAAAGAAGCAGTCTTGTGGATTCAGTTCTTAGGACTAGACGTGCATCTGATATAAAAAAAATTAATATTGATTAGAAGGAATTAATGGGCAAAACTTTGAGAAGGAAATTCTGTTTGCACATGTTATCAGTGATGAGAAATTAGATTCTTGAAAGCCATGTGTTTAGACAGTCTGCCTCTCTCTAAGACAGACAATTTTCATTATGCCATCTGGAAGGGATACAGGCAACAACCAAAACAAAAACCAGTTCAAAAAACTATAAGCTATATATCCAGTTGAAAAAAGAAAATCAGTGCTACTACAGCTTTTTTTTTTTAAGATTTCACCTACTTTTTCATTTGAATCATTGATGTAATTCTTTGTGTTTTAGATGCCTATTTTCTGGAAAACTTGTTTTTGAAAAAGCCTAATCTCCCAGATAATCTTTTTACACAGTAACATATGTTTGGAATCTATCCAAGAGAGATATTATTGCCTTCTGAGAAAAGGATTAAATTGTTCTGCCCAAAGGAGTTCCTCTTCAAGTATGGCAAGAAAAGCTAAAAAATAAATCATCTCAAAGATAACAACCAAAAGTCTGGATAAACTTTTTAAAAACCTGGAAGCGAGAAAAGCCTGTATTTGGGGGGAGAGGATGTTAAACTTGCAAAATGATTACAGCACGGGTTTCTCATTTTTATGATATCAGTTTGAAGACTGGCCACCATCCCAGTGTGGCCCAGGGAAGTTAAGATTCTGAAAGAAACTCACAACATTTCTAACCTGTAGAACCCGGAGAGAACCAGGGAAATCACACCCCTAAAAAGTGAGAAGAGACTTGTGGAAAAGAGAGTCACAAACATAAACCCAAAGTTCAGCATATGAACTCCCCAAATCCATGGCACCGACTGAACCATGCAAGCATGTGGAAGACGTGATATGCAGCTAAGGGTAAAAGACAGGAAATAGATTTGAATGTTGACTCAAAGAAAAGTTTGCAATTTAATTATAAGGAAGTTAATTTTTTCTCAAAAGAAAACACCCTTTATAGGAATATAGAAGAACATAGATCCTCAAAACACAACTCTAACAATGTCCAGTATACAATCCAAATTACTTAATTAAGAAGAACCAAGAAATATGACTCATCTTTCTTAAGGAAAAATAGAATAAACAGAGGTCAGTATCAAGTTGTCCCTGATGTTAAGTTGTCAGACAAAGACTTTGAAACAGCTCTTATGATGACAATCCATGAGACAAAGGAAAATATACTTGAAACGAAAGGAAAAATAGAAAATCTCAGCACAGAAATATAAAATGCTAAATTAAAATACTAAATAGAAAAAAAAGCTATAGAAATTAGAAATAAATGTTTGCAATAAAAAACAGACTGGATGGGGTTAATAAAAGAATGGACCTGAGAGATGAAAGAGCAAATTGACTTCAAAATTGCACAGTGGAAATGATCCTAGTTGAGGGTAAAAGAGAAAAATATATTTGAAACAAAACGAAAGAAAACAAGCAGAGTCTCAGAAAGTAATAGATAATATCAAATGGCCTAATATGCATGTAACTGGAGTCCAAAAAGAAAAAGTATGTGGCAGTAAAATTATTTGAAGAAATATGACCAAATTTTCCAAATTTGGTGAAATGCATTAACTTAAGTATGAAAGATAAATAAATAAAATAAGGCAAAATAAAACCAGAACAAATACAATGTCTAAGGCATCTTACATCCTAACAGCAGAAATCCAAAGATACAGGGAAAATATTGAAAGAAATTAGAGAAGAATGGCACATTGTACATAGGGAAAAATGATTCAGATGACTGTGGTCTTCTCTTCAGAAATGATGAAGACAGAAGGCAGTGGAATAACATTGTTAAAGTAGTGAAGAAAAACTAAAACTAACAATCCAGAGTTTCATAGGTAGTAACAATATTCTAAAAGAAAGAAGGCACAGTGCAGGTATTTTCAGACAAAAGGAAACTAAGAAGTGGTGTCATGTGAAAACATACCCCGCAAGGAGTGCTAAAGGAAGTTCATCAGGGTGAAAGTTAATGGTAGCAGAAAGAAACCCAAACGGACAGGAGGTAATACATACCATAAAAAGTGATGACTGTGTATATATATATATTCTTTAGTCTTAATTACATTCAAGTATATGACTTTTTCAGGCCAAAATTATAATACCTTCTTCCAGGTAATGAATGTTGATATAATACCTATGAAAATTCTAGCATAAAGCATATCAAGGGAAGTAAACAGACCTAGATAATTGCAAGTTCTCTACACTTTACATGAATGTGTACAACATTAACTCTAGACTGTGAGAAGTTAAGGACATACATCTTTAGAGAAGTCATTCAAATGCAATTATATATATACAGCCAATGCATATTTGTATTTGGTGTTTGAATAGTTTCTACATGTATGAAGCCAATATAAAGAAACTACTCAACACAGACCAATGGAACAGAATAGAGAGTCCAGATACTAACCCAAACATACATAGTCAATTAATATATGATAAAGGAGCCATGGATATGCAATGGGGAAATGACCGCCTCTTCAACAGGTAGTGTTGGCAAAACTGGACAGCTACATGTAAGAGAATGAAACTGGATCATTGTCTAACCCATACACAAAAGTAAATGGAAAATGGATCAAAGACCTGAATGTAAGTCATGAAACCATAAAACTCTTAGAAAAAAACATAGGTAAAAATCTCTTGGACATAAACATGAGCAATTTCTTCATGAATATGTTTCCCCGGGCAAGGGAAATAAAAGCTAAAATGAACAAATGGGACTATATCAAACTAAAAAGCTTCTGTACAGCAAGGAATTCCATCAATAGAACAAAAAGACATCCTACAGTATAGGAGAATATATTCATAAATGACATATCCAACAAGGCGTTGACATCCAAATTATATAAAGAGCTCATGCACCTCAACAAACAAAAAGCAAATAAGCCAATTAAAAAATGGGCAGAGGATCTGAACAGACACTTCTCCAAAGAAGAAATTCAGATGGCCAACAGGCACATGAAAAGATGCTCCACATCGCTAATCATCAGAGAAATGCAGATTAAAACTATAATGAGATATCACCTCACACCAGTGAGAATGGCCAACATTCAAAACACAAACAACAACAAATGTTGGCAAGGATGTGTAGAAAAGAGAACCCTCCTGCACTGCTGGTGGGAATGCAAATTAGTTCAACCATTGTGGAAAGCAGTATGGAGGTTCCTCAATAAACTCAAAATAGAAATACCATTTGACCCAGGAATCCCACTCCTAGGAATTTACCCCAAGAATGCAGCAGCCCAATTTGAAAAAGACAGATGCACCCCTATGTTTATCCCAGCACCGTTTACAATAGCCAAGAAATGGAAGCAACCTAAGTGTCCATCAGTATATGAATGGATAAAGAAGATGTGGTACATATACACAATGGAATATTATTCAGCCATAAGAAGAAAACAAATCCAACCATTTGCAACAACATGGATGGAGCTAGACGGTATTATGCTCAGTGAAATAAGCCATGCTGAAAAAGACAAGTATCAAATGATTTCACTCATATGTGGAATATAAGATCAAAGAAAAAAACAGAAGGAACAGAACAGCAGGAGACTCACAGAACCGAAGAAAGGACTAATAGTTACCAAAGGAAAAGGGACTGGGGAGGATGGGTGGGAAGGGAGGGATAAGAGGGAAAAAGGGGCATTATGATTAGCAGATGTAATGTTGTTGGGGCATGGGGAGGGCTGTACAACTCAGAGAAGACAAGTAGTGATTCTATAGCATCTCACTACACTCACTGATGAACAGTGACTGTAATGGGGTATGTGGTGGGGACTTGATGTTGTGGGGAGTCTAGTAACCATAATGTTGTACTTGTAATTGTAGATTAATGATATCAAAATAAAAAAAAGAAACTACTGAAATAATCAGAACTATTTAAAGAAATTAAAGGAAACAGAGCAACACAAATATAGAACAGACAAAAGAAAGCAAGTAGTAAAATGGCACAACAAAATCAAGCCTTATCAGTATTACATTAAATATTAATGGACCAAGCACTCCATACATATGGTACAGATCATCAGAAGAGATTAAAAAACAAACATCCAAATATATGGTATCAAAACAAGACTTTCAATATACATAGGTAACTTGAAAATAATGATGGAAAAAGATATACAATTTCAAGAGTATGCATAAGAGTAGATATAATAAAATCAGGAAAACAATTCTCAAGAGAGAACTTACTACCAGTGATAAAGAAGGTTATTTCATGATGAGAAAATATTTTTATTAAAATAAAAGATGAAAATCACATGATCATGTCAATAGATGCAGAAAAAGCACATGATAAAATTCAACATCCATTCATTATGAAAATTTTCAGTAAAGTAGGAATAAAAAGGGACTTGCTCAGTCTGATAGAAAGCATCTATGAAAACCTATAGCTAATATTGTATTTAATAGCTAAATATTTAATGCTTTCCCTGTACCATCAGAAATAAAAGCATAAATGCCTACTCCTACCACTTCTATCTAAGATTGCAGTAGAAGACCTAGCAATTGATATAAAGCATGAAAATAGGCACTAAAGGCACAGGGATTGGAGAGATGGTGATAAAGTTGTCTCTGTTTGCTGACACCATGAGAGTTTATATAGAAAATCCTAAGAAGTATGCAAAATAAATAGAATTAAGTGGACTTGGCAGATCAGGACATGCCAGAAGAGTGCATACAAATCAATTGGATTTTATATATTAGACATCAATAATTGAAACATGACTTTTCAAATTCCTTTACAATAGTTTGAAAACACATTAATGTATTGCCTGAAATTAGATAAATAACTTAAGGTAGTAAGTTAATAAAATATGTGCCAGACCTCTACACTGACTGTTATAAAACTGGGCTAAGAGTATTAAAGAAAAAATTAAGTAAATGGAAACACATACTATAGTCATTGATTGGAAAATGCAATATTGTTAAAGTTATATATTTTTTTCAAAGGAATACCAATCAATCCCAGCTGGCATTTTAGAAACTAATGAGCTGATTCTAACATTTATATGGAAATACAAATGACATAAAATAGCCAAAGCAATTTTTAAAAAAGAACAGATGTGGAGGATTCATATTACTTTATTTAAAGATTCACTATAAAGTCCAGTAATCAAGACAGTGTTGCATTGAAAGAATAGACAAAGATCAATGAAACAGAATGGATAGTAAAGAAATTGACCAACATATATATATATGATCACCTGATTTTTGACAAAATTTCAAAGGCCATTGTAACTCTGGGGTGGGGAACCCCAGGGCAAAATACCTTTGAAACCAAAATCACTCTAAGGGAGAAATAAAGTGGGAGAAACTTGTTTACTTATAAGCAGTCCACTTCTGCTGCCCACTGTCTCTTGCAACCCAGTTGCAGAAGAAGAGGCTCCACCCAACCTCTCCAGTCCAGATAAGCTCTCACTTGCCCTTGTAATTACCTATTGATATGTAGATGGACTACTTCTCTCCACCCTTTGGAAACACCCATTGATATGGATATGCACTAAGGCCCAGCAAGATATTCTGGAAATACTGCAATTTTACCTGCAGCCATTTAGTGGGTGAAAAGAAACAAGTGGTGCTGGAACAAATGGATATCTCTATGAAAAGGAATACCAATCCTTACCTATGATATACTATATACCATAACTTGAAATGGAACATATTCTTACATGTGAAAATTAAAAGCATAACAACACTAGAAGCAGTAATTTTCATGAAATTGGAATAGGCAAAAATTATTTTAGATAGAATATAAAAAACAGAAACAAATAAAAATAATTATCAATTGAACTTCATCAAAATTACTTTTTTTGATCTTCAACAGGCACCATTAAAAAATGAAAAGGCAAGCTGTAGGGTGGGAGAAAGAACTGACACTACAAGTTTCTGACAAAGGATTTGTAAGCAGAATATAAAAGAATTTTCACAACCCAGTAATAGAAGACAAAAACTACAATTTTGAAGTTAAAGGTAGTTAAAAACCAAAATATTTGAATATATACCTCACAAAAAAGGTATAAACATGACATATAAACACATTAAAATAGGTCAACATCATTAGTTAACAGGCTGGAAATTCCATGTGTTTGTGAGGATGTGGAGCAACTGGAACTCTCATGCACTGCTGATGGGAATGTAAAATGGTACAACCATTCTGGAAAACTGGCAATTTCTTTAAAAAAATGTTCAACATACAGCTACCAAATAACCCTACTATTCTAGGTATTTACTCAAGAGAATTGATAATATATATCCACACAAAGGACTTACATGCAGATATTTATAGCAGTTTTATGCAAGATAACCAAAAACTTCAAGAACTCCAACATCCAACAGCAGATCCATGGATAAACAAAATTGATGTATCTTCACAATTGAATAGTGCTCAAAAATAAAAATTAATTGTTGGTGCACACAGTAATATGTATGAATCTGAAACTCATTGTGCGGAGAGGAACCTGTTGCAAGAATTCATACCATTTGATTCCATTTATAAATGTCTAGAAAATGCAAACTAATCTATAGTAACCAAATACAAATACATATCTGATTGCCTATGGTAGAGTGCAGAGGAAGAGGTGGACTTTAAATAGGCTTGAGGAATCTTTGGAGATGATGGTAAGTTTGTGGACTCTTGTTTCAGGCAGTGATTTTACATTGTATACATACACCACAATTAATTAAGCTGTACACTTTAGATGGATAGTTTCTTATGTATAAAAATACCTTAAAGAGGCTGATAATATTGAGAAACCTATAACACCACTGGTAAACACAACATAAAACAGTTCTCTCATTGTAATTTAAGCTGTATTTTAACTTCCCTTTTTAGAAAGTCTACCAATAAATACTATAACAATCACCTTAAAGAAAGATCATTTCTTACTGTGTGTGTGTATATATACATACAACAAATATATATGTAAATAATATATACTATATATAAATATGTATTTATATATAAATTATACATTACTTTCTAATATCCAAAATCAATGACTCTTTGGTTTTTTGCTCCTTTTACGGCATGTTAATTTTATTAAGTATAAAATCAATTAAGAAAATAGAACATCAATTCCCCAAAGAAGCATGTGAAAATGGAGAGTAAAACAGTTCAACCAAGCATCATATACTTTATAATATCTCTCTCTCATTGCACTTAAAGGTATTTTAAATTTCTCTAAATATATCTATCTTTGGGTACATAATGCTAACCGATGTAATTTTATGTTTAATGATTTTCATGTACTGACACTCTATCTTAATCTCGGTACATATTAATATCTGAAAAAAATGAACATCGTCCCTTAAGTGCGGCATAGAAATTACTGCTGTCCATCATATAAACAAAGTGAGCGATGGAAATCCAGACCTAATCTTCTGTCTCCTTGTCTAGGAAACCATTTCTAGCCTGCACCTAACAACCAGAAACATGTGAGTGCTCTCTTCCCATTTCAATCTGTGAGTTTTCATTTTCTATTAAAAGTCAGCAGCATCTTTCCTTTTCTTTGATATAGTAAGTCTTTGAACTTCTTAGTAGAAAGAGATTTTGTAAAGGTGAATTTAAAAAGAAAAACTATATACATATATTCTACTGGGTTAGTTTAAAGAGTAAGCGTCCACAGTCTTCAGACCTGGGTTCAAACCCCAGCTCTCAGTGATTGTACATCCCTGAAGTGAAAACAATCTGTATTTCACAGAATTGCTCCCAGGAATACAAAACCTAAATAAATTATAAGATGCATATTGAAATGCAAGAAGCTTGATTTTTTTGAGCCAGATGTACCTAGAGTTAAATCTTGTTTTCTCAGTTTAGTATCAGTATTAATCTAGGGCAAAGTGCTTAGTCTCTTGGTTGATTTTGCTCACTAATAAAACAGGACTAATATCTACTTCACAGTGTTGAGGTGAGCTTTAGGGATTATGCAGTTTGAAATCTAAGCATAATGATGGGAAGATAACAGGCATCAATTTTTTATAACTATCATAGGCAGTGAATTAAGATAGTTACAATTGGCAGTACTTCATTAAGCTTTGCCAAAATGAATTTTAAATGGCATGCAAACAGAAAAGACAATTATAGAGAGTTCAAGAAATTAACATTTTTTGCTGGTCAATTTCTTAGATCTAAAGCTTTTGGGTGAGGAGGCTACACATCTACAATGAAGCTGGCTGTTGCTACAGTTGATAGCAAAATCTCTACTCCAATTTCTGCAACCTAGAATAAGTGCGTGTGTGTAGGGCAACTTGGCAGTATTTCTATACTGACCTCATTGCTGACTGTATTTTTTAAAGAAAATGAGGTGGTCCTGGAAGGCCTGAGGAAGACTGTATTCTACCTTCCTTTACCAGATAGGTATAATATTCTCTTTCTTGAGCTAGATGCTGGTTACACGGGTAAGCTCAGTTCATTAATATTCATCAAACTTTATACTTATGACATAAGCAGAATTCTATATATATATCATACCTCAATTAAAATGTTAAATGTATTATTAATGATAATAGTAATAAAATAATATTTCTCTGTATCTTATGATGTAGAAATTGTATGACCTTCTCTGGGTAAGAAAGAGGGAAATAAATTATGAAAACAAAAGAATTACACCTCTCAAGCAATATTTCACAGTTTGTGTCAGGTAGAAAAGTAGTTCTTACATAAAAAACTTTGGGAGATCGTCCATTTAAAAAGCCCTAAAGGTTTACCACAAATGTACCTTTTGAGCCTTATTTGACCTCATCTTTATAAAACCTAGATGTGTTCTGTAGAATACTAATTTTTCTACATATTAATATGTGATACAGGAAAGTAAAAAATTCTGAGGTCGAATCATTTTGAGTATAATGGGTTAAATAAAACTAACAGTATTTCTTAAACTGAAATTTGCTATCTATTCTAGGGAATTTTATTTCTGTATATGAATGGAGATATATTATTTTCTATGCCATCATCTAAAATGAACTGGAGAAATCATATTATGAAGTGAAGGTTCAACCACTAAGTTAAGCAATGCTACAGGGACAAATATTTCCCCATTCTTCCAGAGTTTAATTAAAGACATTTGTAGCCACTGTGAATTATGCAGCAGAACCTTTCAGGATGAGGGTGTCTTGAGACACATTATTTTTTTTAGATCATATGACCCCTTCACATGAAACAGCTGTAAAAATGGCATTTCCAGCATCTCTCACAGGAGAGGAATTCACCCACTCTCACAGGAGAGTCATACATCCAGTAGTTTCTGCTTTCTACACAACAGCATTAGAGTCAGAATAGGACATAACAAAAAATAAGAAAAATATGCTTAATGAACTCATCTGTTGTACAAAGAACTGTGATGAAATAATCTACATTTAACGACTGGCTTCTGGAAAAGTATACAGAGATTTCTCTGAAATTATCATACCAAAACAGACACCTGAAAGTGACCAGTTTATGAGAACTAGCATAGCATATACATAAATAAGGAACAGAGGCAGGAAAAAGTCGCTTACAATTTGAATGAGATCAGGTGCACTAAGATAGTCATTGCATATTAAAAGTTTACCTTTCTGTGCTGATATGTCAATAAATGTGTTAAAACTAGTTTCAATATTGCAGCATTACTTTAGTTTCATTAATGTTACCTTTTGGGGGGATAGCAAAAATAGGAACACGTTAAGTGATGAAGCTACAGCTCAAAGTATATTGTTTTATAGTTTTGAATGTGGAACTTTAAATGTTTTACATAAATTATAAAAATAAATACAAAAGAAAAAAATAAATATACCCAAGTCATACATCAGTTTGGTAACATAAGCACTCAGACAAGAATTATTTAATGCAATTTTAAAACACAGTTATTTTAACTGGTTTATGCTTTAAGGATTAAAAATAGCACTAAAGAAATTTCAACCTGATTTAAATAATCATTGTTAGTAAAAATATTTGTGTTGAGTGAATATAAATCATAGTAGGCAATGCAGGTAATATACAAAGCAATGGTGTAATCAGTATTTTCAGAATAAGAGAATGAAAAAGCAAATATAAAATAGTTAAATAAAATCCCCATATTTCTTTTGATTTAAAAGTGTCAGCATACATTTATTATTGATCTTTCTTTTTAAAAAATGCACCTTTCCTAGCTCTGTTGAACGGGCATAAAAGCAATGACAACACAGAGCAGTCACACTCTAGAACCAAAATTTTAGTATTTAAATACCATTACTCAAATATCATTACTTAAGAGAAACAAGCCTTTTCTGAAAAATTAGTGTTTCCAGACCTAGGAGAAGGAAATAGGTAGGGTGAGCATCAAGTATCCTGTTGTCTGAGATAGCAGGAATCTTGCAGAGACTATTGAGACCATCTCAAAAGGACACAGGTGCCAAGTCGAAGAGGATCTCCATGGCCAAAGATGAAACAATTGGGATGATCACACTGAAGTGTAACTATAAAATACACAGAAATCCATGAATTAAAAAAATACTCATTGAGCACCATTGGATAAGATTGCCAAAAGCATCCCCAGTGACTACAATCTTAGAGTAATTATTAATAACACCCTGTTTCACTCACGAGTGTTTCACTTTGGAGGCTAGGTTGTATAGTTACACTACCTTTGTAGAGAGTGGTGAAATAACTTATTATTCTGCAAATCAGCAAATAAAAGGAAAGAAGAAATTACACTACTTTGTAATATAAATGTTTCAGCGTAGCCAAATATTTGACAAGTGTAGAAGAAATCCAACTAATAAAGCAAAAAGAATGATAGAACCATAAATTCATCATTTTACAAGCCCAAATATAATAATGCATCTAGATAACAGTCCTTACTAGATGTTATAAAAATCACATGAAATGTTATTAGTCACTTAATAATGGATGGCTTGACTAACAGCAACTGAAAACTCCAATCTATCTTAGAAAAGCCTGACCATGTGTGCACATGATGTAATATTAAAGAAAGATAACAAACCACCTGCAAACTGTTCTTGCCAAAATTTGAGCCTGAATCTGCAAACTTCTAGATTCAATTAAGGAAATACAAAGGAAAGAGGAACATGTCAAACAGTATCTGGAAAGAGTAATAAATCAGAGATTATGGAACATGTGCCACAATGATTAACCCAACTCCTTAAATAAATGAACAGCTTGGGGAAAAGTCATGTATATATGTGTGTAGGATCTGTTTTATTATTACAGAGCACAAGATATTTAAGAGATGTACCTGGAATACCCTCAAATAATATGGAAACTTAATAAAAAGTTTTAAAATCATTTTTGGGTCAAAGGATATCAAAAGGGAATGTAAGCAGTGGCACTGATAAAGATTCTACAGATATTTAAAAAATAATAAGAGATTATGAAAATTTTATGGCAATAAATTCACTAATTTAAGTGAAATGAACAGATTCCCTGAAAACCAAAAACTATCAAAGTTCAATATGAAGAAATAGATAATCTGAATAATCATGCAACTATTAAGGAAACTACATTTGTACTTTCAAACCTTCCCACAAAGACAACTTCAGGCTTATATGGCTTCATTAGTGAATTCTTCTACACGTTTAAGGAAGAAATTATACTAATTCTATGCAAAGTATTCCAGAAAAGTAGAACAGATAAGATTTACTCTGATACCCAAACCAAACAAAGACAGGTTTTGAGATGGAGTAATAACCTTAAAACAAACAATTTTGCCTCTGTGGTGCTGAAAAAACCCATACCAAAAGGGAAATAAAAGAGAATAAAGCCATAGTGTGGGGAAGGGGGAGCAGTATTTGCAATGGCAAAGGGGAAAGAAAAGAGAATGAAGCCGTAGTGTGGGGAAGGGGGAGCAGTATTTGCAGAGGCAAAGGGGAAAGAAAGGAGAATGAAGCCGTAGTGTGGGGAAGGGGGAGCAGTATATGCCAGGGCAAAGGGGAAAGAAAGGAGAATGAAGCCGCAGTGTGGGGAAGGGGGAGCAGTATATGCCAGGGCAAAACTCCAGCATGGGGAAGAGCGGGAGCACTTAAGAGGCCAAATCTCTGAATGTTTAACTTCACTTATTTAATTGACTTTCTCTTCTGAAATGGACAATTCGTATGCTTATAATAATAGAGTTGTTTCTCAATGACAGTACCTTTAAATTGAAGGATAAGGAAACCTATCCTTAGAATTTTGCCAGCAGAAGGTAAACTCCACATTTACGCATTGCTATGTAGCCCTGGTTAATAATAAAACGATAGCTTAATATTGGGGGAATTGGTATATTTTCCAAAAACAAACTATTTCTTTTCCTAGTTACATTCAATTTTAAATGTCTTTTTAAAAGATAAAATCTGGAGAAAACTTTGTACAAGTTGAATCGCTCAAGTATTCTCTACTTTATCCAACAGTAGGGAATTCAATTGACACTGGTGTTGATCCATTAAGGACACCGTTCACTTATTACATTACTTTGGGGAATCACTTTAGATTTTAAGAAATAATTCAAAATAGAAAAAAAAATACTATTTCAGGTAGCTTTGAAATGCTTATCTCTTTACCTTATTCCAACTATGATGACCTCTTGTTTCCTTTCCATCCATTTGAATCTTACTTTTCTTCCAGGCCAGTCCAATTTCAGTTTCTCTATGAAAGATTATAACACTCTAAAAAAAATTTCTTGATTTCATTGGCTGTTCTGTTTATTTGGCACACATATAACTGCCCATCTACTTATTATTCTATTTTATTCATAATTCTAAAGATGTGTATCATGTATATACAAATATATATAATTTTTTAATAATATCTTTCCATTCAATTTTTTTTTCCTCTTTCCAACCTAACCTTTCTCCTTTTCCATTTTCTATGATTTTGGTTCATTTCTATGAGGATAGTACTATGCCTTGTATTAAGTTTTATAGCCACAGTTCCTGGTATATCTGTTTCATGTTAGGAAGAAAAATGCTTTTGATGTACATATTAATGTAATGTAACAGCTTTATTCTAAGACTAAGATCTAAAATAAAGGCAGTCAAGGTTAACAGATATCACTTGTCATTAATTAATTTGAAATCCAGAGTGAGTGAATTAAGAGACTATAAAACCAGAGCGAGAAAAACCACAGCTATTGTAGAGGCACTTTTAGAGAGTCAGGGAGATAGGGGAAATAAGTTAAATGTAGCTGGTCATATATTGTTTGTGTGTGTGTGTGTGTGTGTGTGTGTGTGTGTGTGTGTGTGTGTGCGCACACACGTGCCTGGTAACAGCCTGGTATGTGGTCAGTATTCCTTTACCCACTCCACATAAATGTACACATTTTATCTCAAAAGTCACAAAGTGGAGCTGAGATTGTAGCCCACATTGTTTTAATTTAAAAATACATTCTTTTTCACTCTACCATACCTCTGACATTTTGAAAATGAATTAACCAAGACTCTAAAGAAAGCATTTATTACATCAAAAAGATTAAACACTGAGCACATCATTGCAAAAATTTTGGGGTAAAGTATGTTCATTTTCTGGCAGATAAATACTTTATTAACTCATTGAAACTGGCTCTTTGCATTCAGAGTCATCTACACATTAAAATTTGACAATAATTTGTCAGGGAAAAATATTGCCCTGGAAAACAAAATCCTAAACTTAAAAACAAATTTAGAAACTGTCAATATATTGAATTGCATTTTGAAGACCTAGAAAAATATGGAAAGTTGAATAAGAAAATGAAGAAAGACGCAGAAAGACACTTCTTGATAATCTAGATATCTGAATATCATGAAGACTATGTAGAGTTGTTAAAAATACAAAAACAGCTGATTGATATGTATAAAATGCCACCAAATTCAATATTTTATTTCCCAAAACCACAGAAAGAATTGAGTTTACTAGTCATTTGCTTTTGGTTGTGATTTTCATTTGTTTGGAAACTGAATTCAATCGGATCAGTTGTATCTGTAGAAAAACATCTGATTGTAAAAATATGGAGCTCATTGAATATAAATCATTAAATCATTTAATGATATGTGCATTCTCAGATATTTGACAAGCATTTTTTTTATTGCCTGGCCTTCTGCAGGTTCTGGAAACATATTTTAAACATAATGAAACCCTATGTTATGTGGAGTAAAACTTATTAATAAGTGTTATAAGAAAAAATGAACGAGGGTGAGGGAATAGAAGTGGTCAGGAAAGTTGTCTTTTCAAAGATGGCATTTTAGTAAGGGCATGAGTCAAGTGAGGGAGAAAACACATTAATGTTCAGGGCAACACTCTAGGCTGAGCAAACAGTATGTGTAAAGGCCTACCTCAACATCATGAGTACACAAAAGATGATACCTCAAGTCCCTTTCTTACTCCAATGCTGATATGTGATTTAGGAATAAGAACTAAATGCGAAAATCTTAAATAGAACAGAAAGATCTTTGTTCCCACTATATATTCTGGCTTTTCAAAAAGTAGTTACTTAATTCAACTTGTGTGTGGTTAAGATCTTTTTATTTATATCTAGAAAACAGCCACAGTGATAATTAAAATTTTCCTCAGAAATGATTTAATCGCTCAACTGTTAACACAAATTGAATCAATTTTAGGCTAATGGACTGCAGAAATAACAGTAAAATTATATGATGTTACATATGACTAAATCTAGGCTGAATTACTTTACAATGAAAACTTTACTTAATTAAAACACAAGCTTTAAATACATGTCAGTTTTTCTTTATGTCTCATACAAAACAAGTAATGGTCTCTAAATATAGTAGAGTAAGACATTCTTTTACAGTCTTATAAAAAATGATAGGAATGGTTTATTTTCAAATGGTGCTACCTTCAAAACTCCTTACATTTATATCCTTACCTAAAAGTCACATTAATTTTAACTGCTTTGTAATCTATTTATACCAACAAAATCATGTTCCCAGATTATACTCTATGAACATATAACATTACTTTTGCCATATTACCCAATGACTCAAAGCTTTTTAGTAATCAATCATATATCTGCTTTTTATTTGTTACATGGCTAATTGGAGATAACTAATAGATATGTTTATCTCTCTCCAGGCAAAGCTTTCTAAGGCATCCATCATGAAGTACATGACAAATGATGTTTCAATTTTAATATTGTTAATATTCAGTTTAGAAAACTAAAACTCAAAAACGTGAATTTCTTAATATCATACTTTATATTGGGGGTTATTAAAAATAATCAGAGAATAATAATAGGGAAGTTGTAATTAAAGTACATATTTTCTAAAATACTTGTAAAAATAGTAAATCCTGTCAGTATAAGATTTACTATAAAGTGTTTCCATGGTTTTTCTTTCTATATTTTCTTAAATAAGTTATCATTGATATACAATCTTATGAAGGTTTCACATGAGCAACATTGTGGTTTCAACATTTGCTCATATTATGAACTCTCCCCCACAAACCTATTGCAATCACTGTCCATCAGTGTAGTAACATGCTATGGAGACATTACTTGTCTTCTCTGTACTATGCTGCCTTCCCCATGACCTACCTATATTGTGATGCCCCTTAATCCTCTTCGCCTTCCCTCCCCATCCACTCCCCAGCCCTTTCCCTTTGGTAACTGCAAGTCCCTTCTTGGAGTCTGTAAGTCTGCTGATGTTTTGTTCCTTCAGTTTTGCTTGGTTGTTATACTCCACAAATGAGTGGAATCATTTGGTACTTATCTTTCTCTGCCTGGCTTATTTCACTGACCATAATAACTTCCAGCCCCATACATGTTGTTGTAAATGGTAGGATTTGTTTTCTTATGGCTGAATAATATTCCATTGTATATATGTACCACCACTTTTCTATCCATCTACTGATGGACACTGAAGTTGCTTCCATATCCTGGCTATTGTAAACAGTGCTGCAGTAAACATAGGGGTGCATATGTCTTTTGAATCAGGGATCTTGTTTTCTTTGGGTAAATTCCTGGAAGTGGAATTATTGGGTCAAATGATATTTCTATTTTTAGTTTTTTGAGGAACCTCCATATTGCTTTCACATGGTTGAACTAATTTACATTCTCACCAACAGTG
Source organism: Smutsia gigantea (assembly GCA_032199065.1). Classification (NCBI taxonomy): domain Eukaryota; kingdom Metazoa; phylum Chordata; class Mammalia; order Pholidota; family Manidae; genus Smutsia; species Smutsia gigantea. The sequence continues at coordinate 688,106 of JAVSCE010016793.1, forward strand.
TAGGAGGGTTCCCCTATCTCCACATCCTTGCCAGCATTTGTTGTTGCTTGTCTTTTGGATGTTGTCCATCTTAACTGGTATGAGGAAATATCTCATTGTGGTTATAATTTGCATTTCCCTGATAATTAGTGATGTGGAGCATCTTTTCATGTGCCTGTTGGCCATCTGAATTTCTTCTTTGGAGAACTGTCTCTTCATATCCTCTGCCCATTTTTTAATCAGGTTATTTGCTTTTTGGGTGTTGAGGCATGTGAACCCTTTATATATTTTGAATGTTAACCCCTTATCAGATACATCATTTACAAATATATTCTCCCATACTGTAAGATGTCTTTTCGTTCTGCTGATGGTATCCTTTGCTATACAGAAGCTTTTTAGTTTGATATAGACCCATTTGTTCACTTTTGCTTTTGTTTCCCTTGCCCAAGGAAATGTGTTCAGGAAAAAATTTCTCATGTTTATTTTCAAGAGATTTTTGCTTATGTTTTCTTCTAAGAGTTTTATGGTTTCATGATTTACATTCAGGTCTTTGATCCATTTAGAGTTTACTTTGGTGTATGGAGTAAAACAATAATCCAGTTTTATTCTCTCTCATGTAGCTGTCTAGTTTTGCTAACACCAGTTGTTGAAGAGGCTGTCATTTTTCCATTGTATAACAATGGGTCATTTATTGAATATTAATTGGTCATGTATATGAGGGTTTGTATCTGGGCTCTCTATTTTGTTCCATTGGTCTATGGGTCTGTTCTTGTGCCAGTACTTTGTCTTGATTACTGTGGCTTTGTAGTAAAGCTTGAAGCTGGAGAGTGTAATACCTATAGCTTTGTTCTTCCTTCTCAGGATTATTTTGGCTATTTGAGGTCTCTTGCTGTTCCATATGAATTTAGAACTATTTGTACTACTTTGTTGAAGAATGCTGTTGGTGTTTTGATAGAGATTGCATTGAATCTGCAGGTTTCTTTAGGCAGGATGGCCATTTTGAAAATATTAATTCTTCCTGTCCCTGAGCACGGAATGTATTTCCATTTATTGGTGTCTTCCTTAGTTTCTCTCATGAGGATCTTGCAGTTTTCAGGGTATAGGTCTTTCACCACCGTGGTTAAGTTTATTCCTAGGTATTTTATTCTTTTTGTTGCAATTGTGAATGGAATTGTTTTCCTGATTTCTCTTTCTGCTAGTTCAGTGTTAGAATATAGGAATGCAACAGATTTCTGTGTATTAATTTGTATCCTGCAACTTTGAATTTTAGTTCGTGGCAAGGGTAGCTTCTTTACTATCTAAACATCTAACTTAACTTGCTTACTGTGCTATTTCAAACACAATCTAAAGGGTTTTTTTCTTCTGTCTTTTTCTTCCTCCTCCACTCTTTACATTTTAGGTGTCATATTGTGTACTCTTTGTGTATCCCTTGACTGACTTTGTGGGTAGTTTATTTAATTTTGCATTTGCTTAGTAAGTAACTGGTCACTTCCTTTACTGCAATTTTATTTTCTCTGGTGACAGTTATTTAGCCTTAGGAGCACTTTATCTATTGCTGTTCCCTTTAAAATACACTGTATAGATGATTTGTGGGAGGTAAAATCTCTCAGCTTTTGCTTATCTGAAAATTGTTTAATCTCTGTTTCAAATTTAAATGATAGTCTTGCCGGGTAGAGTATTCTTGGATGGAGGCCCTTCTGTTTCATTGCATTGAATATATCATGCCACTCCCTTCTGATCTGTAAGGTTTCTGCTGAGAAGTCTGATGTGACCTGATGGGTTTTCCTATGTAGGTGTTCTTTTTTCTCTCTTTGGCTGCTTTTAAAAGTCTGTCTTTATCCTTGATCTTTGCCATTTTAACTATTATATGTCTTGGTGTTGTCCTCCTTGGGTCTCTTGTGTTGGGAGATCTCTGCACTTCCATTACCTGAGAGACTATTTCCTTCCCCAGATTGTGGAAGTTTTCAGCAATTATTCCCTCAGAGAAACTTACGCTTTTTCTCTCTCTATTTCTTCTGATACCCCTATAATGCATATATTGTTCCATTTGAATTGGTTGCACAGTTCTCTTATTATTCTTTCATTCCTAGAGATCCTTTTTTCTCTTTCTGCCTCAGCTTTTTTTTCCTGTTTTCTAATTTCTACTTAATTTACCATCTCCTCTACCTCTTATGATCTACTTTTAAATCCTTACATTGTATGTTTCATTCAGATACTGTATTTTTTAAAGTTTCTATCTCTTTCTTGAAGTTCTCCCTAAGATCTTGACTATTTTTCTGTAGCTCTGTAAGCATGTTTATGATTTTTATTTTAAAATCTTTATGAAGAAGATTGGTGATTTCAGTTTCATTTAGCCCTCTTTCTGGTGTCTTCTGCTGTATTTTCGTTTGTAGAAATTTTTTGCCATTTCATATTTCTAATGATTCCTATGCAATAATAACTTTGTGTTTGTGGCTCCCTCTATTGCCCCAAAGCTCTATACTCTGAAGCTGCCCAGCACCTGGAGGAATGGTAGGGGTCACAGTTGAGTGGCACTGGTGCCAGCTGGGAGGAAAGAGGTCTTTCCTGATTCCTGTCTGCAGTGCCTGCCTCCACTGCTAGGGCCAGTGGGCCGAGTGCACAGGGAGCAGCCTCTGTGTTTCGTTGCTTTAGCTGCCATAGGCAGGACCACCCTGTGGCTGGCCTGGAGTGATGGCAAGGGCAGCAAGTATGTGTACCAGTACTTTCTGGGAAAAAGGGATGCCAGGCTGCATCTAACAGTAGGGGGCCTTGTCACTGCATTGCCAGCCAGGGGGATTGAGCATCTGAAGCTCCTGAAAGTTTGCAACCTTCTGGGCTCAGTGTGCCAGGATGATTTTGTCCACCTCGCCTTTCTCCTCAGCAGTAAGCTCTGTGTAATCCTTGCCCGTTTAGAACCCCTCTTGATTTTGGGAAGTCTTTCAAAGTGCCAGCCTTTCTTTTGTCCCAGAGCAGCTGGTTGTGGCTACCTGTTCTCCACAAGAGGCTGGAATCTCAATCTCTCTGGTCTTTCCCCTGTGTTTGCTTTCTAACCCCACTAATCTCCAGAGCACCATGTGATGTGGTGTCTTGCTCCCAGAGAAGATCTCCAGCACTGGGTGTTCAGCAGTCCTGGGCTTCTACTCCTCCCACTCAGTTTCTCTTCCTCCTGCCTTTGGGCTTGGATTCGGGGATGGCTTGGGTCCCACCAGATCACAGCTTTGCTACCTTACCCTTTTCTGAGAGGTCTTCTCTTTTCCCCAGATATAAGCAGTCTGTTCTGTAGTCTTTGGGTTGCTCTTTCAGTATTAGTTGTATTTGCTGGATTTTCATGTTATATGTGGTTTTGAGAGAAGGTTTCTGCCTCACTTCTCATGCTGCCATCTTGTTCGCTTCTCAAAGTTTCTATCTTTTATGACATTTATTTATTAGGAGATACTGTACAAAGGAGACATACTTAAATTTTGTTCATTTATTACATCTTAGATTCTCTGTTCATTAGCTTTATCAAATGTTACCTCTTCCCACTGAAAGGGAAGGCAGTTTAACTTCAAAAAATGTGAAGTATTTAAAAGTTTATATATTGTCCAGACTGGGACAAACATTAGCTAATAGATTTTTTTATGATTCTTTATTTAATATACTTATTTTCTGTTAGAAATTAATTTAGAATAAAGAAATCAGTTATTATTTTGAAAAACATTAATGAACCTTAATATACCTTTGGGAAAAAAAATTTTACCTAGTGGATTATTACATGCACATTTTTCTAATATGTCACATAGCAGATATGTGGTAATGGATTATCTTCCCTAACCTTCCCTTGATCTTCCTGAGGATAGGACAAAGCTTTTTCCTTTACTGTGACTCCAAACTCTACCATAACACCTACAACAAACATACTCTTGAATCTAACAGAGTCTAACATTGAATCAATGTCAAAAGTACAGTAGGTTCTTTAGATCCCCAAAGAATGTCATCTGACTGGCACCTTTTCTGATCATTCAATTTAAAATGGGAATTCCCCCTCAATCCCAAATACCCATTCCCTTCTGCACTTTTTTTCTTTTTTCTTTAGCACTTATTACTATACAACATTCGATACATATTATTTTTTATTTATTTATGTCCAGTGTCCCAAGCATTTATAAGAATGACTGACATAGAGACTCAGGAAATAGTCGTGGAATTAATGAAGAGATGAATGAAGAAACAGAAAAAAAAAGTATTATCATGTGAGAGATTTAAGTGGCTTCGTCTTATTATGTGTCTGATACCATTTTTTCTTCCTGGATCCCAATGTTTCTAATTTTGTAATTCTTCAACAACTATACCCAGAGAATTCTGGTGGTATTTTTAAAATGGATTAAAATTGAAAATGGTTACTATTTCTAACATAAATTAAAACAATCTCTTTTAATCTCCACAAAATTTATGGTGAACTATCAAATTGTAAAAAAAAATACGTCAATTTTTTACAAGTAACAGTTCAGCATATGGTAGTTTTGCCATACTCCAAACCAGCACTGTCCAACAGAACATTGTGCAATGATGGAAATATTCTATATCTGTGCTGTCCCACATGGTATTTGCTAGATATAAATGGTTATTGAGCTGTTGAAATTGGGTTGGTGAAACTAAAAAACTGAATTGTTAATTTTATTTAATTTAAATTTAAATAGCCACAAGGAGATAGTGTCTAGCATATTGGAAAAGCACAGCTTTAGGCAATTATTTTCCTTATACATGTTCAGAAATTTTAAAAGAAATAATGCAATAAAAACAGTGAAGCTTAAAAAATATTAGAAAGTTAGTTTATATATATATGCCCAATATCAGAGCACCTACATATATGAAGCAAAAAACAGAATTAAAAGGAGTAACTTATACAATATCCCAGTTTCAATAATGGATACATCATCCAGACATAAAGGAAACAGTGGATTTGAACAACCCTATAGAACAAATGGCCTAACAGGCACATATAGAACCTTTTGTAAAACAACAGCAGAATGCACATCCTTCTCAAGAGCTCATGGACATTTTCTAGGATAGACCATATGTTAGTCTATAAACAAGTTTTAGCAAATTCAAGAGATTGATTTCATACCAAGTATCTTTTCTGACCATAATGGCATGAAATTCAAAATCAATATCAAGAGACAAACTAGAAAATTCATGAACACATGGAAATTAACACTTTCCTGAGCAACTAATAAATAAAAGAGGAAATTAGAGGGGAAATAAAAAATGTTTCTTGAGACAAATGAAAATGGAAACACAACATTCCAGAACTTGTGGGATGCAGCAAAAGCAATTCAAAGATAGTTCATAGCAATAAATGCCCACATTAAGATGTAAGAAATATCCAAAATAAATAACTTACCTCTATGCCTTAATGAACTAGAAAATGGACAAAATGAGCCCAAAGTAGAGTAGAAAGAAATGGAATAGAGAGCAGAAAAACAATAGAAAAGATCAACCAAACTAAGAGTAGGTTCCTTGAAAAGATAAGCTAAGTTGTCAAACTTTAGTGAGACTAACCAAGTAAAAAAGAGAAAGGATCCAAACCAACTTAATTATAAATGAAAGCAGAGACATTACAAATGGTACCATAGAAACTCAAAGGATCATTAGAGGCTACTATAAGCAACTATCTGCCAGCGAACTGGGCAAACTAGAAAACGTAAAATTCTTAGAAACATACAATTCACCAAGACTGGACTAGGAAGAAACAGAAATCTAAATAGACCAATTATTAGACTGAATCAGTAATGAAAAATCTCCCAACAAAGAAACACCCAGGACCAGATGGCTTCATTGGTGAATTTTATGAAACATTTGAAGAATTAACATCAATCTTTCTCAAACTCTTTGAAGCAATTGATGAGGAGAGAACATTCCCAAACTCATTTTATGAGGCCAACATTATCCTTATATCAAAGCCACAAAAGAAAACTGTAAGAAAAGGAAATTACAAAATACTATCTATGATAAATACAGATGAAAAGTTCTCAATAAAATATTAGCAAACAGAACTCAGCAGCACATTAAAAGCTTCATTCACCATGAACAGGTGGGATTTATTTCTGGGATGTAAGGTTAATTAACCATCAGGAATTTCTGCTATGGAGTCTCCAAGTTAGTCAAAAAAAGAGGCATTTTGATTACTTATTTATATAAGGTATTCAACTCATTTATTTTTCCATTCACTTAACGAATGAATTAACACTGTGCACTATTTACTAGGAACTATACAGGAGCTTTATTGCAAGAGCATATTTACTTACCACTAATCTCACATTAATTATTTGCATCAAGCTTACTTACTAATACAAGCTTTAACAATTATATTATTATTTATAATATTACTGTTTCTATGTCATGCTTAGTATTTTTACTCAATTTTTACATTTAAAATCTTATTTATTTGATCATGTTATAAAATTGTAAGAATGGAATTCATGTCTTACACTTCTTTGTATTTCTTATGGTAGACTTTGACACAGTAAGTATTCATTAAACCATTGTCATATTCTAGAGCTATTTCATAATTTCCCGCTCTACTTCCAGGCTTTGGTTTGAACTACATAGTGGCAGGATCAGTGGACTCAGATTCATAATGAACAAGACATAGCAAGAGATAACAAGTCAAAGAACATCTGAAATATCAGAGTTGTCCCAACTGAGGTTTTTCTTTTTTCAGTCTGCTATTTTTCTTCAAGTTAGAAAATATATCAATAGTCATATACAATAAATAACACCTTTTATTCCTTAAATAAAGAGCTCATTTGTTAACCTGAAAAAGATAACACACAAGTTTGGATCATGTGTTTATCTCTATGGATTCAATGTCCTTTTTATAGAAAAAGCAATTTCCTGGTCATAACCTGAAAGTTACATACCAATAAGAGCAGGAGACTTGAAGAAAACATATATTTTAAGGATGTTAATGTTGAGAGACAAGTCTCAATGTCTCTACCATTTTTTCAATCAGAGGCAGGCATTGACTAGGTTATCAAAGATTTTTGTCTAGCAAACAGCACTGGGAGACAGAGATAGTGCCTTCCTGTGAAGCAAAGTTCAGGCAGGTTATTGCCTACCCACACCCACCATAAAAGAATTGAGTTCCTTTGGTCCAGAATTCCTGCATGTGCAGCACCAATCTGGTCTACTCCACATCACCTTTGGGACTTGAGGGACAAGGGAACTGACATGAAAAGTGAAGATTTTATTTTCTGTTGTACTATAAATAACCAATTCCTTTTATTCTGACTCACATCTCATGTTTTCTACAAACAGCCATGAAAAGGTAAAGTCTTCTTAATTTTCTTATTTGCAAGTATATTAAAATCTTAGATTCTTCACAGTTACTGACAGTCAATACATCCTAATTTAGGGACAGCTAATGTTACAGAGTGGGCAGCTACTTCTCCAGTGTGGTGCTCCCAGCATAGGTAACACTAAGCCTCTGAGCTAAAACATAGCACCCTTCCTTACCCTCCATCTACTATAGAAAGTTTATTAAAGTCATTCTCTATTGATAAGTTATTTAAAAATTCCACCCTGCTGACTTTAAACATTTACAATACTATCTCTTTAAAGTAAAATTTTAGCATGAGAACAAAATCCTACTACAGAAAAACTCAAAGTGTTCCCACCCATATAATAATATTCAGTAAACATTCCTCAAAACATAACCCACAAAATTGTTGGTGTTAGACATCCAGGACACTGTGTTCAAAACTATTGTACTGTACAGCTTGCAGAAGATATGGGTATTCACACTAAGTATGCATATCCAAAGTCAGAACAACTTTAAAAATATATTTATCTGGCCATTTAAGCATATTGAAGATGTGGGTCCATATCCCATTGATTGACTATTGATAGTAAAAATAATCAAAAGACTAGTAAAAAACTTCACAAAACAAATAAACTTGTAGCAGAACTATTGAAATAAAAAGTGACCTTGTGCGACATTTTTGTTATAACAGGTGTTATATTTGATAAATGATACTTGTAAATCAGGGCTAATGTAGTACCATTCCAACTGACACATAAAATATAAGTGCTTCTGGTGAACTTTATAAATGCCAAACAGCAGATGCATGCATTGGCTATTAACATTCATGGATTTTCTTATTCAAAAGAAAAGTAGAAGTGAAATATAATGTAATTGCTGGCCGTATAGTGAAATTTCACAAAAGAGTATATATCCAGGATGTTTCATGCTTTCACAATAAAGGAAAAAATGGTCTTAAAAATGTTCACATGAACTAAAGATATGTAGTCCTGTCTATACAGGCTATTGAAGTTTCCAGACACCTTAAAAATCTTTTTAGGTTACTATTACCTATATGACAGGAAAAAAATGCCCTTGAGAATACCATGTTTCTAAATACTTGAAAAATAGTACATTATAATGTAGATAACAAGGTGATATCTGAGCATATATGCTTACTTAATGACTCTAGTAAGCAAACAAGGAAAATATATGGTGCCTCCTTTAATATCTACTTTTACTAAAATGTTTTAAAAAAAGAACAATATCTGATTTCTGACAAAGTCCAACAAATAACTCAGGAATTCAGAAAAGTATACTGTATCTTTCTTCTTTCCTTCAATAATACATCTGCCTAAAATGTATTATTAAATATACATAAATTAAAGAAATAGTTATTGAGGGACAAGGATTATGCTGGGCACTTGGGATACATCAGTGAATAAAACAAATAATCCTACCCTCTTGGGGTTTACAGTATAAAATTGGCAAAATATTTTTAAAATTTTATTTTAAATGGAAATGTCTCCTTCCCAACTATAGACCAAACATGCCTAAGAAGATAAACTTTGATAAATGACTTAAAAATGTAAATAAAAAGAGCCCCTTGAGGTGGATTCTGGGAAGATGGCGTGAGAAGGGCAGCAGAAATCTCCTCCCAAAACCATATATATTTGTGAAAATACAACAAATACAACTATTCCTAAAAAAGAGACCAGAAGATACGTACAACAGCCAGGCTACAGCTACACCTGCGAGAACTAAGTGCCTCATGAAGTGGGTAAGATACAAAGCCATGACCAGGCAGGATCCAAGCACTCCAGCCACCCAGCTCACCAGCGGGAGGAAAAGATTCAGAGTGGGGAGGGAGTGGAAGCAGAGGCCTGCCAAATAACCAGCCCTGGTGATCTGCGCTGGGAGCACAGCCACACATCGCGTGGCATGTTGGAGATTAGAGAAACAGAAGGGCAGGATCCGAGATGGCAGGACCCCTCAGCTGGCTTCCCGGACAAAAGAAAAGCAGGCGCTTTTTTTGTTTGTTTTTTTGGGGAGGGTTTTTTTGTATCTTTGCTTTGTTTATTTTTTTGTTTTGTTAAAGTCTTAAAGAGACAAGGGCCCAATAGCAAAACAAAATCTTTCCAGTGCACTCAGCCCAACAGGCTGGGAGTCGTGGGAAACTTTGGAACCCTGGCCAGCAGCCAGGCAAAGCAGCTGTGCCGAGGCTTCCCAGAGAGATCAGCAGCCTGCCATTCATTCACCCCCACCGCCCCAGACCAGGGCCACAAGGGGTCCGGGATTCATCACTACTGCGGACCAGCGGAGGAGTGACCCTGCCCACAGCAACGTCACAGAATCTACTTCCAGCAGATGCGCAGCTAAGTGGGAAGGACCCCAGAACCCACATCAAGTGCTGGAAATCACCAAAGGGACCAGAAGGCACCCAGTGAGACTTCTAACCCCTGCAGTGCTATAGGGTAGGCTGAGGGTGACCCTGCACACAGGCAGCACCAGGGATTATCCCAGAGACTGCCTCCCGGTGGGCAAGAAACCAGTTCAGGCCCCAGAGAAGGGCAAGGAGAATAACAGGCTGGAAGAGACTTTGTTCTCGCAGTTGACACACGTGGTACCTACCAGTGACCACTTCTATCACCATGAAAAGACAGAGGAATATGGTACAGACAAAGATTACATAGACAACCCCAGAGAAAGGGCCTGATGGTATAGACTTATACAATCTTCCTGAAAAAGAATTCAGAATAAAAGTCATAACCATGCTGATGGATCCACAAAGAAATATGCAAGAACTGAGGGAGGAAGTGAGGAAAGACAATGCAGAAATCAGACAAGCGATCCACGGGGCTAAGAACAGAATGGATGAGGTACAAGAGACTGTTAATGGAATAGATATCAGAGAACAGGAATACAGAGAAGCCGAGGCACAGAGAAATTAAAGGATCTCTAAGAATGAAATATAAAGAGAACTGTGGACCAATCCAAATGGAACAATATTCGCATTGTAAGAGTACCAGAGGAAGAAGAGAGAGAAAAAGGGATAGAAAGTGTCTTTGAAGAAATAATTGCTGAAAACGCCCCAAGTTGGGGAAGGAAATAGTTTCTCAGTCCACGGAAGCCCACAGATCTACCAACACAAGGGACCCAAGGAAGACAACACCAAGACACATAATAATTAAAATGGCAAAGATCAAAGATAAGGACAGAGTATTAAAGGCAGCTAGAGAGAGAAAAAAGAACACTTACAAAGGAAAACCCATCAGATTATCATCAGACTTCTCAACAGAAACCTTACAGGCCAGAAGAGAATGGCATGATATATGTAACGTAATGAAACAGAAGGGGTTTGATCCAAGAATGCTGTATCCAGCATGATTACCACTTAAATTTGAGGGAGAGATCAAACAATTCCCAGACAAGTGAAAGCAGAGGGAATTTGCATCCCACAAACCACCTTTACAGGATATCTTAAAGGGACTGCTCTAGATGGAAGCATGTCTAAGGCTAAAAGACATCAACAGAGAAAATAAAATCATACAAAGAAAGCAGACAATAGAAATCCTAACTAAAGGCAAAAAGTAAAATCAACTATCCACAAAAACAGTCAAAGGAAATGTAAAAGAATACACAGAAAAACACCTAGTATATAAAGAATGGAGGAGGAAGAAAAACAAGAGAGAGAAACAAAGAATCAACAGACTGTGTTTATAATAGGTTAACAAGAGAGTTAAGTTAGATTGTTAGATAGTAAAAAAACTACTCTTGAACCTTTGGTAACCACGAATCTAAAGCCAGCAATGGCAATAAGTACATATCTATCAATAATCACCCTAAATGTAAATGGACTGAATGCACAAATCAAAAGACACAGAGTTACAAAATGGATAAAAAACCAAGACTCATCTATATGCTGTTTACAAGAGACTCACATCAAACCGAAAAATATACACAGACTAAAGGTGAAGGGAGGGAAAAAGATATTCCATGCAAACAACAAGGAGAAAAAAGCAGGTGTTGCAGTACTTGTATTAGACAAAATAGACTTCAAAACAGAGAAAGTATCAAGAGATAAAGAAGGACATTATATAATGGTAAAGGGGACAGTCCAATAAGAGGATATAACCATTATAAATATGTATGCACCTAACACAGGAGTGCCGACATATGAGAAACAAATACTAACATAATTTAAGGAGGAAAAAGAAAGCAATGCATTCATTTTAAGAGACTTCAATACACTACTCACTCCAAAGGACAGGTCAACCAGACAGAAAATAAGTAAAGACACTGAGGCAGAGAACAACACACTAGAACAGATGGACCTAACAGACATCTACAGAACTCTACACCCAAAAACAGCAGGATACACATTCTTCTCAAGTGCACATGGAACATTTTCCAGAATAGACCACATACTAGGCCACTAAAAGAACTTCACTAAATTCAAATATATTGAAATTCTACCAACCAACTTCACAGATAACAAAAGGTATAAAACTAGAAATAAATTGTACAATGAAAACAAAAAGGCTCACAAATACATGGATGCTTAATAACATGCTCCTAAATAATCAATGGGTCAACGACCAAATTAAAACAGAGATCAAACAATATGTGGAGACAAATGACAACAACACAAAGCCCCAACTTCTGTGGGATGCAGCAAAAGCAGTTGTAAGAGGAAAATATATTATAATCCAGGCCTATTTAAAGAAAGAAGAACAATCCCAAATGAATAGTCTAAAGACACAATTATTGAAACTGGAAAAAGAAGAACAAACGAGGCCCAAAGTCACCAGAAGGAGAGACATAATAAAGATTGGAGAAGAATAAAACAATAGAAAAAAATCAATGAAACCAAGAGCTGGTTCTTTGAAAAAATAAACAAAACAGATAAACCCCCAGCCAGACTCATTAGGAGAAAAAGAGAATCTAGACACATAAACAGAATCAGAAATGAGGAAGGAAAAATCAAAATGGACCCCACAGAAATGCAAAGAATTATAAGAGAATACTATGAAAATCTATAAGCTAACAAGCTGGGAAAACTAGAAGAAATGGACAACTTCTTAGAAAAATACAACCTTCCAAGACTGACCAAGCAAGAACCAGAAAACCAAAACAGACCAATCACCAGCAAAGAAATTGAATCGGTAATCAAAAACTACCTAAGAACAAAACCCCTGGGCCAGATGGATTCACCTCTGAATTTTACCACACATATAGAGAAGAAATAATACCCATTCTCTTTAAAGAATTCCAAAATATAGAAGAGGAAGGAATACTCCCAAACTCATTCTATGAAGGCAGCACCACTCTAATTCCAAAACCAGCCAATGACCTCACCAAAAAAGAAAACTACAGACCAATATCCCTGATGAACATAGATGCAAAAATACTCAACAAAATATTAGCAAACCAATTCAATACATCAAGAAGGTCCTATACCATGATCAAGTGGGATTCATATCAGCGATGCGAGGATGGTACAACATTCGAAAATCCATCAACATCATGCACCATATCAACAAAAAGAAGAACAAAAACCACATGATCATCTCCATAGATGCTGAAAAAGCATTTGACAAAATTCAGCTCCATTCATGATTAAAACTCTCAACAAAATGGGTATAGAGGGCAAGTACCTCAACATAACAAAAGCTATATATGACAAACCCACAGCTAACATCATACCTAACAGCGAGAAGCTGAAAGCTTTTCATCTAAGATCGGGAACAAGACAGGGATGCCCACTCTCTCCACTGTTATTCAACATAGTACTGAGGGTCCTAGCCACAGCAATCAGACAAAACAAAGAAATACAAGGCATCCAGATTGGTAAAGAAGAAGTCAAATTGTCACTATATGCAGATGACATGATAGTGTACATAAAAACCCTAAAGACTCCACTCCAAAACTACTAGAACTAATATCTGAATTCAGCAATGTTGCAGGATACAAAATTAACACACAGATATCTGTTGCTTTCCTATACACTAACGATGAGCTAGCAGAAAGAGAAATCAGAAAAACAATTCCATTCACAATTGCATCAAAAAGAATAAAATACCTAGGAATAAACCTAACGAAGGAAATGAAAGACCTATACTCTGAAAACTACAAGACACTCCTAAGAGAAATTAAATAGGATGCTAACAAATGAAAATTCATCCCATGCTGCTGGCTAGGAAGAATAAATATTGTCAAAATGGCTATACTACCTAAAGGAATCTACAGATTCAATGCAATCCCTATCAAAATACCAACAGCATTCTTCAATGAACTCGAACAAATAGTTCTAAAATTCATACAGAACTACAAAAGGCCCCGAATAGCCAAAGCAATCCTGAGAAGGAAGAATAAAACAGGGGGAATTATGCTCCCAGACTTCAAGCTGTACTGCAAAGCTACAGTAATCAAGACAATTTGATATTGGCACAAGAACAGACCTACAGACCAGTGGAACAGAATAGAAAATCCAAACATTAACCCAAACATATAGGGTGAATTAATATATGATAAAGGAGCCTTGGATATACAATGGGGAGATGACCTCTTCAGCAGCTGGTGTTGGCAAAACTGGACAGCTACATGTAAGAGAAGGAAACTGGACTACTGTCTAACCCCATACACAAAAGTAACCTGAAAATTGATCAAAGACCTGAATGTAAGTCATGAAACCATAAAACTCTTAGAAAAAAACATGGGCAAAAATCTCTTGGACATAAACATGAGCGACTTCTTCATGAACATATCTCCCAGGCAAGGGAAACAAAAGCAAAAATGAACAAGTGGGACTATATCAAGCTGAAAAGCTTCTGCACAGCAAAGGACACCATCAGTAGAACAAAAAGACATCCTACAGTATGGGAGAACATATTCATAAATGACATATCCGATAAGGGGTTGACATGCAAAATGCACAAAGAACTCATGCACCTGAACAAACAAAAAGTGAGTAATCCAATTAAGAAATGGGCAGAGGACATGAATAGACACTTCTCCAAAGAAGAAATTCAGATGGCCAACAGGCTCATGAAAATATGCTCCACATCGCTAATCATAAGAGAAATGCAAATTAAAACCACCTCCTACACTGCTGGTGGGAATGCAAATTAGTTCAACCATTGTGGAAAATTGTATGGAGGTTCCTCAAAAAACTCAAAATAGAAATACCATTTGACCCAGGAATCCCACTCCTAGGAATTTACCCTAAGAATGCAGCAGCCCAGTTTGAAAAAGACAGATGCACCCCTATGTTTATCGCAGCACTATTTACAATAGCCAAGAAATGGAAGCAACCTAAGTGTCCATCAGTAGATGAATGAATAAAGAAGATGTGGTACTTATACACAATGGAATATTATTCAGCCATAAAAAGAAAACAAATCCTACCATTTGCAACAACATGGATGGAGCTAGAGGGTATTATGCTCTGTGAAATAAGCCAAGTGGAAAAAGACAAGTATCAAATGATTTCACTCATATGTGGAGCATAAGAACAAAGAAAAAAACTGAAAGAACGCAACAACAGCAGACTCACAGAACCCAAGAATGGACTAACAGCAACCAAAGGTAAAGGGACTGGGGAGGATGGGTGGGAAGGGAGGGACAAGGGGGAAAAAGGGGCATTACAATTAGCAGATGTAATGTTGAGGGGGCATGGGGAGGGCTCTACAGCTCAGAGAAGACAAGTAGTGATTCTATAGCATCTCACTATGCTGATGGACAGTGACTGTAATGGGGTATGTGGGGGGGACCCGATGAAGTAGGGTGTCTAGGAACCATAATGTTGCCCATATAACTAGATTAATGAGACCAAAATAAAAAATATGTAGAAAATAAAAATAAAAAAAGAGTTCCTTGTACTCAAATGGTAAATAGTAATGACTTTTTTGTGGTATGCTGAGGATTAATAAATTTACTACGTGGCCCTCTGTCTTAAAGAACTTTCCTAGCTATGTCATAGGCATATGTTCAAATGCAGTTATAGTACTAAAAAGTAATAAAAATATAATTGTCTAGGTCAACTTCAAGCAGATAGAATGACCAGTTTTTGATTAACAGAATAGAGTTAACAAATTCTAGGCTTTTCTCTGATTCTGGTTTTGGAAAGCTTACTTCCAAAAGTGCTTAGATCATCATAACCATATTAAAATAATTTACTATCTTACACTGAAAAAAAATGGTGTAATTCTTTCTTCACAATAACTGATTTTTTTTAACAATGGGCCCTTGGAGTTGAAATCCTTCAAAAATTTATTCAAAAATTGACAATTTAATAACCATTTACAGATTAAAAGTGAATGCATTTTACTTGAAATGAATATTCTGTGGTGATCACTACTTTAAACATCACAAGTAGCCTATAGTTTGACATAAATGCTCTGTGCAAAGGTATTACATAAACCAAAGAAGTTGTACACAAGAAACAATAAACATTTTTTAACTTAATGTAGTTAAAATGCTTTATTTCTGAGTCAGATTTCATAGAGCATATAATGTAGAGAATATAGTAGATAATATATGCCATATTAATTTTGAAATGTTGGAAATATTACTATAAATAGTTATAAATTAATAGTTTATTATGTTTTAGAGTATGGTATAAAATATTTAATGAAGGAAGCATTATATTTTAAATTATAATATTGCTTATTAACCACTACAATTTTACATCTTTATTAATACCTTTAAAAGTAGCCAAAATTACATACTTTTAACTTGTATTTTTCACCTGAAATTTGCAGCTCCTAAATTCTTCCATATTTCATTACATCCAAAAGCTAAAAGTAGATTATTCTTACAATCTACTTTTATATTGAAAATATAGCACTAAGATTACATTACTATCACGAATATTATGAGTAAATATTCCAAATACCTTAAGACTATAAACACCATAGGCTTTTAAAATTAAAATATTTGCCTATACATTAAGATGTAAAACTATTAATTCATATGCTTGCAACATAAATGTGTAGCATGTTTTCCCCCAGGTATAGTGTTAGCTTTACTAAAAAGATTGCTAGTTCAGCATATTGAAAGAAAGTTATTGGTATTTATCCCCAGTGGCAAGTAAATACCAACATCACTAAAATAAAATATTCTGAAATAAAAAGAATGTCACCCTAACTGAATACCTCTTATAAGAAGTGTCAGGGGAAATTGCTTTACTTTAATACTTATCAGAAGCGTGCACAACCCTTATCTCTGACTGGAATTAATAGGGGTTAAGTAACTTTGAAAAAGCTTGGTTTCTTGTCTTTTGCTAGCTTTGTTTTTTTTCTTACAAGGATAGTGCATTTTATACTAATTATAAAGAAATGTCAATAATTAAAATATTAATGTATACTATCTTTTTTAATTCTTTTTATCAAATTGCTTATCTTGTAATATGACAAAAGCATGAAAGAGAACAAATACAATAAAAGTTCTTTTATGACATTATTAAGTGATGTGTTATAAATACCCCTGGAATAAAGAATCTATATGCTTCTACAACTTAGATCAATTAATTAGACTAATTTAGATTGATTATTCAGTAAGAACCTATTTTACTAGTTCTTATATTTTTGTTTTTAATGATAATAGTCTCTAAAAAATAAAAATTAAACTAATAGAGGAAAGAGATATGTTTATATACATATATATATCATTTATAACAATAAATTGTGTACACATATACACACTAAAACAGATGAAAGTTAAAATGTTGTAGGAACACACAAATGACCAAAAAGTGGCTACAGGAAAAATATAAATTAAAATATACCAAAACCCCCACAGAAATATCATAACTTAAATTTCTCTCCTGCAGAAAATAAGGGAGAGGCAGAAGTCTGAAATACAAATAATTTCACTAGCCATTTTTATACTAAATTCAAAGACAAAAATATCTCTATCTAATCCAATTTATGATAGAGAGTAGAAAGAGAGGTAAAGATGCTCAAATTCTTTTAAGAGGCTGAAGGAACCTGATATCAAAACTGGACAAAGGCATTTTAAGACATTTCCCAGTTGGTTCCATTATGAAATATTCATTTCAAACCCATTTAAGCAATTTACTCTAAGGTCATCAATATACTCTGCTATATTTCCTTTTCCTTTAATAATATTAGATTATATTTTTATTTCTTACATTTTGATCTTTAACTCATCCAGAATTTATTTTGGAGGATGCTATGAGGTAGGAATTTATTTTTAAATTTTCTGTTTATCAAGCTGATGAGTAACTGTATCATCACTATGTGAAGACTTGGCAGATTTTATTGATCATAAAATCAGTACAAGCCCACAGTAGTTAACTAAGGCAAGCATACATCTGGCACGTTATTCTTGATTTTAATCCTGAAGAGGAATGTGGAAATCATATTCCATGTGAAAAAAACTCCTCAGTGGTAGGCTTAAGTAGACTAATAGGAGATATAATAGCTTTAATTCAACAACTCTTGAGAGTTCCCATGATGAAGAATGAAGTGGAATAAAGAATGAAATGCTCAGAAAGTCATAGGCAACTCCAACTCCCAGTCATACCCCTGAAGGGTATGTATGCCCCTCACTGCCAATTGACACTGCTGCTCCCTGAGGCCTGATGTTAGACCACGTGATCTCTAACGTGTCTCTGCAATTGGCTGTCTTTGATTTCCTGTGAGAATATACTTTTCTTATGATATAAGAATTTGGATCAATCAAATTTGCCGGTAAATTAATTTTCTGAAATATCTATGTAAGCTGAATCATTGTTTCTCAAAAAGATATCTAATATATTTAATAATGGATAAAAATTTTAACTCAAAAAAAAAACCCAGAATGCATAGCTGCTGGTAACAATACATATGCTTTAGAATTATTTTAGAACACAAAAGAATAAAAGGTAAAATACGACACTATGGTTTCTAGTAGCAAAATGATTCAGGTCAAACGGTCACTTAAAATATGTCACAATTTTTGACATTTTAAACTGGGTGATCAAGTGGATATTTAAAAAAAAGTAACAACATCAGTCTATACCCAAAAATATTCTGTGCATTGGTTTAAACTAGGAAGTAGTTTAAATAAATTAGTGCAATGCCTTGTTTAAATTAACTTAATGTTTATGTCTGCTCTTCTACCTTCTTAAATAGACTAAAAGCTCATATCTACCCACAGTCAGGATACAGATGAAGAAACCCTCACTCAGAATAGTATCTAGATGCTATATGTTCTATTAATTGTGCTATCATATCATAAAAAATAATAATTTATTCATCTAGCCTCCATTTCCTCCATTCTTTATCTGCATCCTGATCTAGCTTTTTTCTTCTTATTAAACAACAGCTGCTTCCCAATCATCATGTGAAAGCTAAGGATGTTGGTAAAGCATCAACACAATTTTTGTTTTGGTTTTTGCTTTTCTAAAATTTAAAAATGTAAAAAATAATGTATCTCTTACTTTATACCTAAAAAAAAATCATGTAATCAAAAGTATAATACCTAACTGCCCTTTTCTGAAATACTTGTATAACATTAAAACCTCTAAGAGTGAGAAAGGTCTTCTTTATTATTTGCAGAATCTATAAAATTTTGGCAGTTAAAATTAAAAATGAAAAATAGGTAATGAAAAATTTCATAAGTGTTACAAGGGATTATGTTTTATTAAGCATTTTTATTTCAGCAGTAGGTAATATTAATTATTGAATATAATGTATATCCCAATTTAGTCTTGAGATACATAATTCTTCATAGGGAAGTAGTTGTCTTATGGAAAAATAAAGTCAGATGAATAAAATAAAACTATTTAAAAGTCAGAACTATTTCATTGGTACATATATAAATGAATACAGTAATTTAGAACATCAAAATATGCATTTTCAAAAATGAAAAAATATGAGCAGTTTATTTGTAATGGGTTAAAGGTTCAGTTTGTTTTAACCCATTCATCAGATCAATATATAATATCAAGGGTACATGTTGATTTTGAGGTGACTGTGCATGATTAGGTACATATATGGTGAGCAAAGACAAAAAAATCACTAGGGCACTGGACATAGACTCTCCAGAATTCTTTCATCTGACTACAGTCATTGAAGTCACTTGCTGTTACACAACCCACAGACACTACTGAGGCAGTTGACATTTATGTGGTTGGACGCACTCTCTTAAAAAATTATTTCAATATTTCCTCTGAAAATATATTGTCAATCATGGAATATTTTGTGAGTGAGTGCTTAATCAATCCACTTTCATGCTAATCCAATTTCAGTATTAGCATGAAAATTGTACTTAGGGCATAGTATTGATCACAAACCAAGGAATTCCACTTTGTTTCTTATTGAAATGTCTATTTATCTCATTTAGTAGGTATATATATGTTCCAGGAACTGTGATGGCCTCTCATCTAATGATAATCTCATCAGGTAAAGATAAATGAATACATTTGTCAAAAGGTAC
This sequence comes from Smutsia gigantea, assembly GCA_032199065.1. NCBI lineage: Eukaryota > Metazoa > Chordata > Mammalia > Pholidota > Manidae > Smutsia > Smutsia gigantea. The sequence continues at coordinate 707,811 of JAVSCE010016793.1, forward strand.
ATATTATTAGAATGTTGAAAAATATCAAATCCATAAATCACTAAATGTGTACACATAAATACATACATCATTGCATTTATACACAAATACAAATGCATAACTCATTGGAATGTGCAATTTTCCATCTTTTTATAACTGAAGGTATTAATTTCATGGTCATATAACAGTAGTTTAAAATATTTGTGTCTGCATAAATTATACTCCTAGTGAGCCATTACTATCATTCTCTTTCAATAAATTCCTAAATTTATCATTTCTACTGCAAAATTACAAAAGTGTATATGCAATTTCAAAAGCAAAAAACAGTGTAAGCAAATCCATGGATAAGTAAATTTAATCAGAACATGTCTATGACCATTTTTTCTTTCAGTAACAGAAATATGTAAAATTTTTAGATGTGACATCAAATATTTCACTTAACTAAAATATGCAGAAACAATGTTCTTAACATTTAAAATTTTGGAGCAAAGCATATGATGTCTTGAATTAGGGACATTTCTACTTTCACTTACTTGTTTTCCATTGTAAAATACAATTTTCAAAATTTTATGATGTCAGAAAGGAATAATTGTTACTGAAAGGAATTTCTTCTAAGACAAATAGTTTGTACATGTGGATTAACTGAAGACATTAAAAGAAGTTACAAGCAGTGATGAATAGGTTACACTCATTTTTACCCTGTATAATGCATACTGTTTTGATTTCTTCTGTTTCTGTTTCCGTGGATATTTGGTTTCTGTTCATTCACTGATCACTATCCATACATTTGTGCACATTTATTTTCTCCCATTCTTCTACATTCTCTCACATTAAACAATTATTTATCGAGTGACTATAACATAGAAGACACATGTTAGTCTAGATGTGAATATGGAGTGATACCTGCAAACATAGATTTTTGCCCTCAGTTTCCTGACAGCAGTTGGAAAGACTGATATAGAATAAACAATCAAGAAATAAGTACATGTGCAAATGTGGCAAGTGCTCAAACTATAGATATTTTGGATTTATAAGTTTCTTATCAAAGAGGACAACATATACACACTCCCTTCTGTCAATATGAGCAAAGAAGAATGGATCAAATATGGCTAGAATCAAGGAATTCATTATGGGAGATGAAGGATCTCTAAGAGCTTCTGCCTTTTCAAGAAAATATGGAGCAGGATTATCAAATGAAAATTTGACTTCTAGAAAATCCAAGGAGAAAAAACAAAAGGTATGAAAAGATGCTGCACATCATGCAAAGTAGGTTTATAAGAGAAATATACTAACACTACTGAGCATCATAGAATGCTCATTTGGTATTGGTGTTGGTGAACATTAAATGACTCCACTGCAATTTTCTCCAGCTATGTCTGACCACATTGTTACAGAAAGCTTGAAGGAAGATTTCTGGAATTTCCATGTAATGCAAAAAAAGGAAGAGGGGACAATAGAAGAGAATGTTAAATCATCACAGGGATTGAATCATCAAAATGTAGATTGGAAAAAAAAATCTATGACAAATAGATTCCCTCAAAAAATAAATTGCAAAGAAAATAGAAGAGATGGAAGGAGGGTACAGTTATCAACTATTTGCAATGTATGAAACTTACTTTGATTCTAATTCAAACAAATGATAAGAAAATGAAAATTATTAAACAAACCCTACAATGTGAATACTAACTGGCTATTTGATAATAAGGAATCATTATTTACTAAAACCTGATCCTGGCAATGTTGCTGTTAACATTATCCTTGCCTTTCAGAAATACATAGTAAAATAGTCACAGGTGACATGATGTAATGCGTTTGATTTCCTTTAAAATAATCTGTAACAGAAGGGTGGAGGAAGTGGGTGAGCATGTAAATGCAACAGTATTAGTCACTAAATGATCATCAGGGAAGTTAAACGATGGGTACATGGCACACTGCTTATGTACATAAGTGATTTTTTTTCAAAACAAGGTGTTTGAGAAAAAAGTATGTTTCTCAGTATGATTGCTTAAATTAATCTCTCACTCCTTTACTAATAAAATCAGATTTCTGAGATAACCCTAAAAAAACTTATCTGGACATTATAACGCTCCATAAGAGCTCAATTTTACCTATAGCTACTCCCTTCCCTGTACTTTATACAGTGCTATCTGCCAGCCAAAAATATACTCCCTTTGTAACTTGCTGTCCTTGCTTGTATTGTCCCTTATATAGGAAACTGTTTTATCCACTCCAGCTTCTGACTTTTCTAGTCCATTAAATGCCAGGTCAAAATACGTTTATTTTCTATAAAACCATAGCCAATCTCCTCCAGGTTGGTTGAATAGTTATTATGGCCCTTAGTTTTTTGTGAGTGCGGCTATTATAAGATGTTAGATTTGCCTGGTATTAAAATTATGTGTACTTACATATTATTTCCTCTACTAAATTATAAGCTTTTGATGTTAAGAATTCTGTCTTTTTTATAATTTTAAATCCATCATCAACAATGCCTGGAAAGTAAGATACCCAAAGAAAGTGGGTTAAATTTTAAAAGTCATTTATTTAATATTCTATCCTATACTATGTATATTGTATATACATATATATATATGTATAAATATACATATTCAGTGTATTGTATATACCTTAAGTATATTGTCCAAATTCTAAACACTTCTGGATAGTTTTCAATAACAATTTATAACTCTGATTTATAAATGATAGTACACAATTATTTTTAACTTTCTTAATTTTCTTGGAATATTTTGGAAAATAGAAACCTGATATTGAACTAAAAAAAAAGACAAAATAAACATAACTACCACAAATCCACCTTCCTTACAGAGAAGGTGTTTGGAAAACTATTCTATCTTTTGAAATAATTGTAAAACTATTCTCATTCAAAAAAACTACTGGTCTGAGGAGTCTTTAGTTCCATACAATCTGCAGTCATTCCACTTCCATCAGCTCCTGAAGAACCAATTCCTTCAGTAATAAACAAAAAGCCTGCCCTTGAATCAATATCAATCTAATTCAAGATATACACTTCTCTGTGAACATCTCACTTGAAATGTCATTACAGCATGAAATAAGCCTATGGTAATGAACAATAATCCATCGTTATGTAAATTAAGTGAAATATTGCCAATGTTGAAATAATCACATAAAACTGTAATTATAAAATACCTTCATTTTATATAGAAGTCACAAGAAAGCCCCCTAATTTTTAAGGCTTAGGTATGTTAGTGAAAGTATCACAAACAGGGGAAAAATGCAAAACTTGGGTCATTAGATAGTCATTCCTGCAGGTTTACATTAACTGGAGATTCCAAATATTAAATATATTATTAGACCTCAGAGGAAGAGGCCTAGGGAGGCCGTCTTATCAGCCCGGCCTTCAGGGATCAGGAAGCTGAAGATGAGTGAATAGCAGCTGATACTGAGCAAGGTGGCAGAGCGACCGGCTGGTGAGAGAGAAGGAACCTTCCTGGATCCCCGGACTCCAAGAGGGCTGCTCATTCCACTCCACCAAACTGCCTTTGGTTTGCCCCAAAGAGAGTTCTAGTGACACTTTAACAGCATTACCTTCTTTATTCAATATTCTTCATAACTTAAGAAAGGCATCCAGGTATGACCATCACATTTTCAGATTTAAAAAAGGTAGGAAAGATAGCAACAACATTGAATTGAAAATTAGAATTTAAAAATACCTTAAAAGGCATACATGTTAAACATAGTAATATTTCCTAGACATAAATGGAATCTTAAAGAATAAAATTGTATATTAATAATTATACATATGGAAAACCAGAGTTAAGTTCAACATATCAGCAATGGAATGTGGCTTTCAGAAATGTGGATGCTTACTTTTCCTTTATCTACACAATTGGACAAAAGCTAGAATGTACCAGTATGAGGCGTGTGTATGGTTGCCTTCATATTCTTGAAGAATTTAGAAGTGATATAATCTGTTTGTGGAGTGTGTTGGGTTTGGCTCTCTTCCTTGAAAATATTTTTACAAATTGAAATAGAGGATGAGGGGAAGTGGGAAGGATGGTACCTGAAGAACTGGATGATTATAAGGCAACATTTAACATCCTATTGAGATTTGAGATTCAGAAATTGTAGTCCATGTGCATCACTGAGGGGTATGGGATACTCTTGGAATTCGTAGTAATTGGCAGCCTGATGCTAGATGGTGAGTCAGCAGCTAGATAGATCTGATTAAGGGAGGGGAGATGCTAAACTGGCTAGAACAAGAGAACAAAGGGACATGAGTATAGAGGGTGAAGGCAAGAGAGTGGCTGAAATAGTGGATGGAGTCTGGACTGAATTTAAAGCTGTCTGGACTGATTGGCTGAAGGTAAAACCAGAAAATAATAATATACTGGAGTAAGATCTTGAATTATTTTCCTTATTCTAGTTCCTACGATTTTAAAATAAGCATCAGAAAACTCAGCATATCCACAGGTGAGATGAAAAAAGTGAAGTTTGGGGCCAACACATCATACAAGGAATTGTTCAAAAGCCTAGTTTGCAAACAGAGGGACTTAGGTCATTATATTCAATACAAAAAAAATGAACAATTTTCACATGGAAAAATATTAAGACCTTCTTCTGTGGCTTCAGAGGAAACTACTAGACCTATATGATGAAGATACAAAATTATATTTTGGCTTAATACATGAAAGAATTTGCTTCCCTATGGAACTGTCCACAATTGGCATGGAAAGATGGTTTTATGTCAGTTTATCACCAGCGGTTTTCAACTACAGGTTCAATGATAGTAATATAAATATAATAAAGGAATCTACTGTTCAGATATAAGGCTGAAGCAAATAACTTTAAAGTCTAACTCAAATCCAAATCTGTTAAAATATGTAAATTCTGGCATATATTTTTCTAACTAATAAAAGTTATACTTCTATATAAATCTCACTAATTTAAAAAATAGTTTGATATACTTATGGAAACATATACATAAAGAATGTAATAATTTAACAGTATTATTTTCTCTTCTTGTGGACATAAGCTTGGGCCCATTCAATAATACTGTTTTTCTCTTTTTCTGGAGTCCAATGTGGAGCTGCTAGTCACACATGTCTATTGAGCACTTGAAATGTGGCTAGTCTAAATTGAGATGTTTGTAAAGGCAAAGACACAGAAGACAATAGTATAGATATTTTGGGTTACACAAAATACGCTATTGAATACATTATAATTAGCATTATAATTAGTTCCACCTTTTTTTACCTCTTACTGATGCTACTATAATATTAAAAATCATGTGACTTATATTGAATTTATATTGACAATGTCACTCTTGAAGAGGGAATAATAGAATTCAAAATGTATTTCTTTTTACAGTAAAATTACTACATTGCAAACATCATCCTTTGCATTCTTATTAGTGATTCCCTCTATTCATTAATTTGTTCTTGCTATGTGCCAACCATTGTTCTAGGCACCAGAGAAAAAGCAGTGAAGACAGAAAAAGAATAAGTCCTGACCAAAACAGTTTACCTTCTAATGTAAGAAGAAAAATAAACTAATAATTAAAATATAAATTTGTCAGATGATAATTGCTATGGAAATAATAAGGATTCAGGATTGGGGGTGCTGGTGGAGAAAAGCAAGGCTAGATCATGCATTTGGAATTGCAATTTTCATAGATGGTTTGGGAGGGTTTCACTGAGATTATAATATACATGGAAAGGAGGGAAGGAATGAACCATGTGAATGTCAGGAGGAAGGGTATAAATACCAACAAGATCAAGTGCCCAGCTGGGAGGGAGTATTCAAATAACAGCAACTTCCAGGAGGAGTGAGGCTGGAGCAGAGTAAGAGAGGGAAAGTGGTAAGACAGTTAAGATGGGAAAAGATGCAATTCCAGGGTTTTGGCAGAGGAAAAACTTAAGCTTTCTCTTCCATTATAATGTAAAAAGCAAAATATAAAAATGAATCTTCTGGTGGGGGATTGTTTAGGGGGAAAGCTACAGCTAAGAGGCAAGACATGATGGTGGTTTGGACCAAGGTGGTAGTGGTGGAGGTTATTATTATTGGTCAGATTCCGGAGATAAAGCTTACAGAATTTTCTAAAAGATTGGATGTGTCTTGTAGGAGGAAGAGAGATGTCAGAGATTCTTTTAGTGACCTTTCCCATCCATTATATTATTAAACTAACATTAGGAAAATGTGCACACTCAGTGGAATTAGGAAAAATGTGCACACTCAGTAGAATTATTTTTAAAGTGAATATATCTTCCTGCTATGAAATTTTGACTTTCTAGGGGGGAAAGCAAAGGTTTGTTTTCAGAAATACACAGATTAGAACTCAAGTCTGTCCCTAAGAGAATCAAAATTTAAATTTTAAATGAGGATGATTGAACCAATTTGAGGCATAAGGTAGACTGATTTTCCTTCAGCAGTTTACTTAAAGAATTTAAAAAATCACTGATACATTATGTAATAAAAAATAAATTGTTCAACAGAATTATACTTACTGGAATTCAATTATTGTACCATATATTACTTAACTCAAGGAGAAATGTTAAAAAACACAGTGTAGAACTCAGTGTCAAGTCATGTTATACCACAGGGTTACTCAAGGTCAGCCCTTTTGACATTTAGAGCCAACTCCTTCTTTTTGTGGGGCTGTTCAGTGCCTTGTGGGAAATTTAGCATCATTCTGTGCTTCTACCCACCAGATAACAGCGGCTCTTCCCCATCCGGTTGTGACAACCAAATGTTCCCTGATCAATAGAATCTTTTCTTAAAATTTAATACTGTAACCTTTTATTAATTGGATAATAAAAACAGTAGCTGACATTTATAGAAAATACATTGTACCAGGCAACCTATTATGTGTGTGTTAGAGATATAATCTCACTTATTCACTATAGTCATACAATGAGAGGGTTACTATTGTTTTCTCATTTTACAGATGAGGAAATTGCAGTTTAGGCATTAACTCACTTGCCCAGAATCTTAAAGTGAGGCAGTGGAGGAAATGGGATGATCTGGCAGTGAGGGCCTTTCCTGACATTTCTTCACAGAAGATTTCAAACCTGGATTCAGTCATGAGTTTGTCACCATGATTTTGGAACACATAGTGGATTTAATGAAACTATCATGGTTGGATTACCATTTAATATTGTTTATCAGAAAAAAACATGGTTTGGTTTAATGTGTTTCAATTTTTAACTTTTAAAACTTTTAAATTCATACATGCAGACATATAATTTGTAAAATGTACTGTTGCCCAATCAAACTTTAACACTGTTAATATTCTTGAATGTTTACATTTAACCAAAAATTATATGATAGCAACTTTGTAAACAATTAGGTTTAATTATTTCAGGGGATCATTTTAAATGTGGTATTTAAGCTGGATTTCATTAAAATATATTTCTTCAGCTGTGTGTGAAGAACTGTGAAGGAGTGGGAGAAAGAGTGGAGTGTGACAAAACCATGACAAAGGAGTTAGGAAAACATTTCAGGAATAAAGAGAACTAATTAATTCAAACATATGGTTCATCTCACTCTGGTAAGAGCTAATTGCCTTTTACGCACTCAAACTGTTAAAAGTATTATGGTATGGCTACTCATGTGAACATAAGTAGAAAACTATTAAAAAGCATTGGATTCATACTGCATACTCTATTTGACATAATATAAATCCTTTCCTTCATAACAGTGTTACAGTATATTAAACTTTCTGGTTAACTTGAAATGTTTTCTTAAAAGTTTTCCAAAGGTACATTAGTTTTTATTTTGTCTTAATAAAAATATTATGACAGATATATGCCAAAGATGAGAGTTTCTTTTAGAGCTTCAGAAATATTAGTAATTGAAAAATAATTTCTGTTTATTTTATAAAAGTTGATATAAAATGCACAGAAAAATATAATGAGTATACCATTCCCTGGACTTTTCTTTTTTTATATATAATTTATTTTGGTATCAGTAATCTACAATTACATTTGCAAATTATGGTTATTAAACTACCCATTCATCAGGTTCCCCCCCACCCAACCCATTACAGTCACTGTCCATCAGCATAGTGAGATGCTATAGAATCACTACTTCTCTTCTCTGAGTTGTACAGCCCTCCCCGTGACCCCCCCAGCATTACATCTGCTAATTGTAATGCCCCTTGTTCCCTCTTATCCCTCCCTTCCACCCATCTTCCCCAGTCCCTTTCCCTTTGGTAATTATTAGTCCGTTCTTGGGTTCTGTGAGTCTGCTGCTCTTTTGTTCCTTCAGTTTTTTTCTTTCTTCTTATACTCCACATATGAGTGAAATCATTTGATACTTGCCTTTTTCGGCTTGGCTTATTTCACTGAGCATAATATCCTCTAGCTCCATCCATGTTGTTGCAAATGGTAGGATTTGTTTTCTTCTTATGGCTGAATAATATTCCATTGTGTATATGTGCCACCTTGTCTTTATCCATTCATCTACTGATGGACACTTAGGTTGCTTCCATTTCTTGGCTATTGTAAATAGTGCTGCAATAAACAGAGGGGTGTATATGTCTTTTTCAAACTGGGCTGCTGCACTCTTAGGGTAAATTCCTAGAAGTGGAATTCCTGGGTCAAATGGTATTTCTATTTTGAGTTTTTTGAGGAACCTCCGTACTGCTTTCCACAGTGGTTGAACTAATTTGCATTCCCACCAGCAGTGTAGGAGGGTTCCCTTTTCTCCACATCCTCACCAACATTTTCTGTTGTTTGTTTTTTGGATGTTGGCCATCCTCACTGGTGTGAGGTGACATCTCACTGTGATTTTAATTTGCATTTCTCTGATGATTAGCAATGTGGAGCATCTTTTCATGTGCCTGTTGGCCATCTAAATTTCTTCTTTGGAGAAGTGTCTATTCATGTCCTCTGCCCATTTCTTAATTGGATTATTTGCTTTTTGTTTGTTAAGGTGTGTGAGTTCTCTATATATTTTGGATGTCAACCCTTTATCAGATACTTCATTTATGAATATATTCTCCCATACTGTAGGATGTCTTTTTGTTCTACTGATGTTGTCCTTTGCTGTACAGAAGCTTTTCAGCTTCATATACTCCCAGTTGTTCATTTTTGCTTTTGTTTCCCTTGCCTGGGGAGATATGTTCATGAAGAAGTCGCTCATGTTTATGTCCAAGAGATTTTTGCCTATGTTTTTTTCTAAGAGTTTTAGAGTTTCCTGACTTAGATTCAGGTCTTTGATCCACCTTGAGTTTACCTTTGTGTATGGGGCTGGACAATAGTCCAGTTTCATTCTTTTACATGTAGCTGTCCACTTCTTCCAACACCAGCTGCTGAAGAGGCTGCCATCTCCTCATTGTATATCCAAGGCTCCGTTATCAAATATTAACTGACTGTATATGTTTGGGTTAATGTTTGGATTTTCTATTCTGTTCCACTGGTCTGTGGGTCTGTTTTTGTGCCAATACAAAATTGTCTTGATTACTGTGGCTTTGTAGTAGAGCTTGAAGTCAGGGAGCTTAATTCCCCCTGTTTTATTCCTCCTTCTCAGGATTGCTTTGGCTATTCGGGGTCTTTTGTGGTTCCATATGAATTTTAGAATTATTTGTTTGAGTTCAATGAAGAAAGCTGTTGGTAGTTTGATAGGGATTGCATTGAATCTATAGATTGCTTGGGGTAGTGTAGCCATTTTGACAATATTTATTCTTCCTAGCCAAGAGCATGGGATGCATTTCCATTTGTTAGTGTCCTCTTTAATTTCTCTTAGGAGTGTCTTGTAGTTTTCAGAGTACAGGTCTTTCACTTCCTTCGTTAGGTTTATTCCTAGGTATTTTATTCTTTTTCATGCAATTGTGAATGGAATTGTTTTTCTGATTTCTCTTTCTGTTAGTTCATGGTTAGTGTATAGGAAAGGAACAGATTTCTGTGTGTTAATTTTGTATCCTGCAACTTTGCTGAATTCAGATATTAGTTCTAGTAGTTTTGGAGTGGAGTCTTTAGGGCGTTTTATGTACAGTATCATGTCATCTGCAAATAGTGACAATTTGACTTCTTCTTTACCAATCTGGATGCCTTGTATGTCTTTGTTTTGTCTGATTGCCGTGGCTAGGACCTCCAGTACTATGTTGAATAACAGTGGAGAGAGTGGGCATCCCTGTCTTGTTCTTGATCTTAGATGAAAAGCTTTCAGCTTCTTGCTGTTAAGTATGATGTTAGCTGTGGGTTTGTCATATTTGGCATTTATGATGTTGAGGTACTTGCCGTTTATACACATTCTGTAAAGAGTTTTATTCAGGAATGGATGCTGAATTTTGTGAAATGCTTTTTCAGCATCTATGGAGATGATCATGTGGTTTTTGTTCTTCTTTTTGTTGATGTGGTGGATGATGTTGATGGATTTTCGAATGTACCATCCTTGCATCCCTGGGATGAATCCCACTTGATCATGGTGTATGATCCTCTCGATGTATATTTGAATTCGCTTTGCTAATATTTTGTTGAGTATTTTTCCATCTACATTCATCAGGGACATTGGTCTGTAATTTTCTTTTTTGGTGAGGTCTTTGATATTAGAATGATGCTGGCTTCATAGAATGAGTTTGGAAGTATTCCCTCCTCTTCTATTTTTTGGAAAACGTTAAGGAGAATGGGTGTTATTTATTTTCTGTATGTCTGGTAGAATTCAGAGGTGAATCTATCAGGTCTGGGGGTTTTGTTCTTGGGTAGTTTTTTGATTACTGATTCAATTTCGTTGCTGGTGATTGGTCTGTTTAGTTTTTCTGTTTCTTGCTTGTTCAGTCTTGGAAGGTTGTATTTTTCTAAAAAGTTGTCCATTTCTTCTAGGTTTTCCAGTTTGTTAGCATATAGATTCTCATAATATTCTCTTATAATTGTTTGTATTTCTGTGGGATCCATTGTGATTTTTCCTTTCTGATTTCTGGTTCTGTTTATGTGTGTAGATTCTCTTTTTCTCTTAATGAGTCTGGCTAGGGGTTTGTCTATTTTGTTTATTTTTTCAAAGAACCAGCTCTTGGTTTCACTGATTTTTTTCCGTTGTTTTTTTCTTCTCAATTTTATTTATTTCTTCTCTGATCTTTAATATGTCCCTCCTTCTGGTGACTTTGGGCCTCATTTGTTCTTCTTTTTGCAATTTCAGTAATTGTGTCTTTAGACTATTCATTTGGGAATTTTCTTCCTTCTTGAAATAGGCCTGGATTGCAATATACTTTCCTCTTAGAACTGCCTTTGCGGCATCCCACAGATTTGTATTGTTGTTGTCATTAGTCTCCATATATTCTTTGATTTCTGTTTTGATTTGTTCGTTAACCCATTGATTAATTAGAAGAATGTTGTTAGGTCTCCATGTATTTGTGAGCCTTTTTGATTTCTTTCTAAAATTTAATTCTAGTTTTATACCTTTGTGATCTGAGAAGCTGGTAGGTAGGATTTCAATATTTTTGAATTTACTAATTTACTGAGGTTCTTTTTGTGGCCTAGTATGTGGGATATTCTGGAAAATGTTCAATGTGCACTTGAGAAGAATGTCTATTCTGCTGCTTTTGGGTGCAGAGTTCTGTAGATGTCTGTTAGGTCCATCTGTTCTAGTGTGTTATTCAGTGTCTCTGTGTCTTTACTTATTCTCTGTCTGGTTGATCTGTCCTTTGGAGTGAGTGGTGTGTTGAAGTCTCCTAAAATGAATGCATTGCTGTCTATTTCCTCCTTTAATTCTGTTAGTATGTGTTTCACATACTCTGGTGCTCCTGTGTTGGGTGCATATTTATTTATAATGGTTTTATCTTCTTGTTGGACTGACCCCTTTATCATTATGTAATGTCCTTCTTTATCTCTTACTACTTTCTTCGTTTTGAAGTTCATTTTGTCTGATACATGTACTGCAACACCTGCTTTTTTCTCTTTGTCGTTTGCATGAAATATCTTTTTCCATCCCTTCACTTTTAGTCTGTGTATATCTTTGGGTTTGAGGTGAGTCTCTTGCAAGCAGCATATAGATGGGTCTTTCTTTTTTATCCATTCAGTAACTCTGTGTCTTTTCATTGGTGCATTCAGTCCATTTACATTTCGGGTGACTATTGATAGATATGTACTTATTGCCATTGCTGGCTTTAGATTCGTGCTTACCAAAGGTTCAAGGGTTGCTTCTTTACTATCTAACAACCTAACTTAACTTTCTTGTTAAGTTATTGTAAACACCGTCTGATTTTTTTTATTTCTCTCCCTTCTTATTCTTCCACCTCCATTCTTTATATACTAGGTGTTTTATTCTTTGCCTTTAGTTAGTATTTGGATGTTCTGCTTTCTTTCCTGATTTTATTTTCTCTGGTGACATCTTTTTAACCTTAGGGGTGCTTCCGTCTAGAGCAATCATTTAAGATATCCTGTAATGGTGGTTTATGAGAGGCAAACTCTCTCAACTTTCGTTTGTCTGGAAATTGTTTAATCCCTCCTTCATATTTAAATGATAATCGTGCTGGATACATTATTCTTGGTTTGAGGCCCTTCTGTTTCATTATGTTAAATATATCATGCCATTCTCTTCTGGCCTGTAAGGTTTCTGTTGAGAAGTCTGATGATAGTCTGATGGGTTTTCCTTTGTAGGTGATCTTTTTTCTCTCTTTAGCTGCCTTTAATACTCTGTCTTTATCTTTGATCTTTGCCTTCTTAATTATTATGTGTCTTGGTGTTGTCTTCCTTGGGTCGCTTGTGCTGGGACTTCTGTGGGCTTTGGTGGACTGTGAGACTATTTCCTTCCCCAGTGAGGGAAGGTTTTCAGCAATTATTTCTTCAAAGACACTTTCTATCCCTTTTTCCCTCTCTTCTTCCTCTGGTACTCCTATAATGCGAATATTGTTCTGTTTGGATTGGTCACACAGTTCTCTTAATTTCTTTCATTCCTAGAAATCCTTCTATCTCACTCTGCCTCAGCTTCTCTGTATTCTTGTTCTCTGATTTCTATTCCATTAACAGTTTCTTGCGTCTCATCCAGTCTGCTGTTAAGCCTGTCGATCGGTTCTCTGATTTCTGCATTGTCTTTCCTCACTTCCCTCACTTCCTCCCTCAGCTCTTGCACATTTCTCTGTACATCCATCAGCATGGTTATGACTTTTATTCTGAATTCTTTTTCAGGAAGACTGTGCATTTCCAACCCTTCAGGCTCCCTCTCTGGGGTTGTCGGGTAGATTTTAGTCTGGACCATATTTCTCTGTCTTTTCATGGCTATAAAAGTGGTCGCTGGTAGTTGCCACATATGTCAGCTGGGCTCTTTAAGACTTTAAAAAGAGAGAAAAAAAAGTAAGAAAGAAAGAAAAAAGAAAAAAGAAAGAAAAGAAAAGAAAAAAGAAAAATCAAAACAAATCGAAAACAAAAACAAAAAACAAAAAAAAAATGCCCACCTGGAGTAGATTCTGTTAGGGATGCTGTAGGTGGCGCTGTTGTCCCTCTCTTCCACAGCTGTGGCCGCACCCCTCCGTAGGGTCCTTTACAGCTCTGGCCAGCGTGGGAACTAATAGGAGGCTGTTGATCTCTTTGGGAAGTTGATGTGCGGCCACCTTTTCCCAGTCACCAGCTAAGGGGTCCGAAACTCCCCAGGACTCCCAACCTGCTGGGCTGAGTGTCCCAGGGCGATCTGGCTCCTCCGCTGTGCTCCTGTCTCTTTAGGACAGCTGAAGAAAGTGCGCACTTTTCTTTTTTCTTTTTTTTCCTTCCCCCGAGCCGGCTACAACACCCTGCCACGTTCCCCGCTCAGATTCTGCACCCTCTGTCTCTCCAATCTCTGCTACACCGCGCTATGTGTGTCAGCGCTCCCTGTGCAGATCACCAGGGCTGGTTATTTCCCTGGGTGTACTTCAACTCCCTCCCGGCTCTGAATCCTCCCCTCCCACTGGTGCACTGGGGTGGGTGAGTGCTCGGGTCCCGCCGGGTTGCGGCTCCGTATCTTACTGGCCTCTTGGGGTGCCAAGTCCTCTCAGGTGTAGCTGCACGCTGTGCACTTTCCTTTTTATTCTGGTCTCTGTTTTAGGAATAGTTGTATTTGCTGTATTTTCGTAGATAAGTATAGTGTTGGGAGGAGAGTTCTGCCACCCTGCACATGCCTCCATCTTCCCCGAACTCCCGTCCCTGAACTTTTCTGTAAGTGTATTATTTTGTATATTTTTGAAAAAAAAAATTGTGAGTTCTTTTCTTTCTCTTAAATGTTTATTTTATAGTTGAGTTTTTAATGAGATCTACACTCCTATATAACTGTCTTTAACACAAAAAATTTCAACTCTGAAATTGTTGTTTCAAAGCAAATTTTTCAGAAGTGGAAACATTTAAAATTAAAAATTTTAATTAAATTGTTTTTATTCTTTCCCAAATTAAATATTTCATTCCCTATTGATAGTTACTTAAGAGTGTTATTGCTGATGATTTTAAGTACATATGTCCTTACTACTGTCTTAGGGAAATCCAGTAATGAATAAGGGAAACTCACTTCTTATTCTTTATAAAGGTGATATTCTGCTTTAAGTACCTGCCAAAGGCTCCCTAATTCATTATCTTCTCAAAAGTATCATCCAAACCTAATCCAATAGCAGTTATTCTCAGACTTGAGTGCACATCAGAATCCCCTGGAGACTTGTTTATGGAGTGCTGGGCTCCCCCCAGAGTTTCTGATTCAGCAGGTCTCAGGTGAGACCTGGGAGCTATACTTTATGTCTTAAGTGATAATGATATTGCTGGTCCAGAGACTACACTTTAAGAACTTCTGTATTGAGGAAACTTTCCCTGAAATCCAAACTTTGATCAGATGCTTGTCCTGAGAGCCCTCAGCATTAACCATCTAAGTGTATGTACATATTTTTTTCATGTAATGGCACATTTTGAAATTATTCTCAAATCTTGTTTAACTTGTAAACTCAGTAACAATAAGTATTTTGCATTTTCCAGAATATCTGGTACTTTGTCCCTCATTAATATATCATTTAATATGCCCTTTATGAACAGGTTCAATAGAAATATCAGAAATGAAAAAAAGTGTTTTTAATTCATTAGGTACTTATTTTTATACTATGCTATATGGATGGTTTATTCTTTACATTACATTTTTATATTGTGAAAATAAATAACAAGTAAAATAAAAAAGAATTATTCAGGAAATTAATCTTAGAGTAAAAAGCTCAGATCCTCAAATCTAATCCTAATTCTACCAGTAGTTAAATTTATGATGTGGGGCAAATAATTTGTTTCCTATAGGTCTCTGTTTCTCCTATAAACTGAGGTTATTGGATTAAATGTGGTCTTATCCTGGGAATAGATTTTAGATTGTGTAAGAATAGCATTAGGAAAAAACTACATTGTTATCTTACAGACTGATGATACTTTCATGTTATCATGGAACATACAGTGCTTTCTATACAAAAGAAACTCAAGATTGCAAGCTCTCTGTTTAACAACAGGCCCCATGATATACCTGGGGCAAAAGAGGGGATGCCATGCCTTTGAAGAACAGTGTATGCTTTCCTACATGCCTAAACCAGCAGATGAAAAGGCAAATATTTCCTATGCATTGTGCTTTGGGCCACCTAATTATAACTAAGTTTCATGTGGGTTTTCAATGTGCTTGACATATGTTTTTAAAGGTATTAAAACCCTCAACTATAAAATTATCAAATATCAGTGAAGTCTACTTTAAAATAAACCTATCATGTTGATGGCAAGAATAAAGTGTTTTATTCTTAAGTTAGATTTTAATATAAACCCCAGTGTGTACTTTGCTCTGTTGAACTGATGAATAATGAATATACACCACTGCTTATTTTCCATTTGTATTATTGATTTAATAAATAAGAATTCTAAATTTTACTTTGAAGAGCTATTTCTTTTCTATCCTTTAGCAAAGGGTTCCTTTTTAGTACTTTTTAATTCCCTTAATAATGTTAGTGCCCATGGCATTTAATAAATCTTATAAATTAGTATAAAAGTGCATCAGCCCACACTTATTTTTATGTATCTGAATTGCCTGTCAGGTATGCTAAGAGAAAAATAATTGGTATCACAATTCTTTTAGAACAGTTCAGAATAATTTTTGTTTACCTCAGCAGATTAGGAGTAATGTAGGATCTGAGTTTGTCTTTGAACTAAAGTTTTTATTGATGCTTGTGGTTTCTGTGGACCATAAATTCACTTTATTTTGATCAACAAACATCAGAAAAACAACAAACAGCATTATCGAAAGCAAAAAAATACAAAAAGCCTTCAGCCCGTCTGTCATACTCCTATTTTGTCTACTCAGCGCATTTGCTACATTCTCCAAGTAATGAAGAGGAGTCAGTTACAAGACCACAAGAAATGCAGAAATAAGGAGCTTTTCACTACTCCTCCACTGCTCTGATCTCATTCAACCCGAGAACTATTGAGACCTCTGGTTTCCCAAAGGCACACAGCTGAGTATTCAACAGAAAAGTGCATGTACAGATGGTTGTGCAGAATGGGTTAGCACATGGGCTCTGCCCTCTGCTGGTTGTGCACACTTGAGAAATTTCCCTAATTTCTCTGTGTCTCAGCTGTTTTCATCAGCAAAGTGTAAGTATTTTTTAAAGGACTTTGAAAACAATTTTTTTGTTTCTTTTTGAAGATTAAAATTTTTTTCCGGCTTTATTAAAGTATGACTGATAAATAAAAATTATATGTTTTAAGATATGCAATGTAATGCTTTGAAATGCATGTACATTGGGAAGTGATTACCACAATCAAGCTAATAACAGTATTTATCACCGCACATAATTACCTTTTTAATTGTTTTTTTGGTGATGACAACACTTAAGATAAATTCTGTTAGCCAATTTCAAGTATACAATAGAGGATTATTAACTACAGTCACCCTGCTGTTGAGATCTCAAGAAGTTATTCATTCTGTATAAGTGACATGTTATACCATTTGACCAATATCTCCCATTTCCCTCACCTGTTAACCCACATGTGAAATCTAAAAATGTTGAACTTATGAAAGCAGAGAGTAGAGTGGTGTTTGTAAGACAATACTTATATATTGTAAGCATGCCTTAAGCATATTCTCAACCGTACTTCTCCAATGAGGCAGCATCTGCCACCCCAAAATTGGCTCACTAGTACTCTTGTGCAAAGCACTCATATTGCTCTGATGAACTGTATTATAAAGATGTGCTTCCTACCAACTTGCCTTTGATATCAAACCAACAAACAAAATAACTTTAAAGCTTTAAGGGTAAGGTCAGTATTTAATTCCTCTTTGTAACTCTCATATGCAATTCCCAGCACTTAAAAACTGCTGACACAAAGTATGTAGTAAATATTTACCTAATAGTCAAAATAATACTTGGTGATAAAATTAGTAACTTTTACTGATTTTTGGTACATGAAGCTTTGATATTTAGGATCCTGTAAAATATCAATGAAGAGTCCGTTGGCTTGGTCAGTGTGGCGTTACAGCTGAATCACAAACATATGTTAAAGCAGAATGAGCTTCCCATGTGAGTAAAATAATCTCGTATTGATGTACATAATAACCAGGCATGATATGACTTGTGAACTCCCTGAAATATCATTATAGCACTTAGTGTAATCTCATTTTTGTATGGAGTAGCATCATTGTGCAACTTGGCCTAGAAAAATTTAATTTTAGAATATCTAATGTATGCTTATGGGGAAAATATGGGAAGAATCAACATTGCCAACTAAGCTTTTCTTCTGTCCTCTAAATTGATAAAAAGAAACATTTATTTTTGTTTCCAGAAACTGAAAGTACTTAGAATGGCAAATTAGCCACAATTAATGAACTGAATAAAATAAAAAAATTTTGCAATCTTCTTTTATTTAAGGAAAAACTATACTAGGAGAAATGTTTCTATAGATGGCATGTTTAATGGACAAGGCTTTAAAGAAATTTCTCATCTGCATGTAAAAAGGTATTTTTTATTTGCAATGATTATTTCCAATTGGAATAAGATGTAGAAATGGAATTGTTCTTCCCTTTAATGATGCCAAGTACATATGGTGTCGAATAAATTGTATTTTGCTTAATGAATTGAAATTATCAAGGCATTTTGACATTATGCAGTCTTTGCTAGCTTATGTTCAAACTTTGATTCACCTACAATTTCAGTACTTTAGAAACAGAAACCAGGTTTTAACTTACAAATTAATTTCATGTCAGCATCACTCTTATCATTTAAATCCTGAATAAATATATTTTGCTAAAAACTTAAGGAAAATAATGATAATGGTTAATACCTATGTATTTATATAAAAACAAAACTCCTCAATGTCATTTTATGAGTCAGAGTTGGATTCCTCTACCTCTGAGCTCTCCAATATTGCTTATACCAACAAACTTGATCCTTCATGTCTCTATATCCCTTTTTATGTATTCCTTTGCCTTGATTATGCTTCTCTCTAAATCATCATTCTTGATGTAGAAACAACTATTGTGATATCCAACCAGTTCTGTGCAGATGCAAGCTTCAAACATTACTAATCTCTGCCCCAGTCCTTCAATGCCTTCTGCTCTTGGATATGTGCCAGTGAGTCTAACAGACAATCTGGTCAACTAGCCACTATTAAAGAGTTAAAACTCCATATAGAAGCTGATTCAGAGCAATAGCTCATGTTCACATTAATATTTTTAGTAGTAGTGTGGTAGGCATTTTGGGTCACCACAGGCCTTTCAATTCTTAAATTGCTCTACACATTTCCTCTTCAAGATTGAGTCAATGAATCCCTCCTGAAATGTTAGAATTTTCCTATTCTCACTCTTAGTCATCATTACTGGAGGTTATTTCATCAACCCCATCTTGCATTTTTTAACTTCCTGGGTACTTCATAGGTAATGTGTCATGAAACCAAAATACACTTCTATGTTGCAAAAATGGAAAAAGACTATTAACTATAGAACTCAAAAGGAAATGTACAGCTCACAAAATCATTGTCAACACTGAGGCAAAATCTGAAATTTTGATTCCTAGTATATCCTGGTGGTGCCAATTTGACCATTTAAAAAATTAATCATGTTAAAAATTTTTGAACATTGAAGGACAGGGTGGATTATGTTTCTAAAATATGTCTCAAATATTTTTGTTTCATCACTTAAAATATAAAGCAAAACAAAAACCCAGATAAACCAAAAAAAAAAGCTCTATGCCTTGATTAACAATTTTTGCAATTATTTTTTAAGTTATCCAATAATTTAATACAAAATAATTTGCACATTCTTAACATCAGAACAATTCTTTCCCAATGGGTTTCATTTATACCAGAGATTTATGTATCAATTCCTGGTACTTTTCAAAGAGATTAAATGACAGCAAATACTAGTGTATTGAGACTTTTATTCCAAAATGCAAACTTGTTTTCCCTAGTCTAGGACAAATAAATGGCTAAGAGGTGAGATAGAGAATAAAAGAATGGGTTCCAGACATAAAATACCTGCATCTACAAAGACTGAAGCAGATGGTATACTTCAGAATTCTCCAAATAATAAGGAATGTGCTGTTTTATGTGGATCCCTAAAACCTGGTCTTAAAATCCTTAACAAGATGAACACACTTGCTTCTGGCTCTTTTATCATTAGACTGTAAAATAATTAGACCTCTTTGATAAGGTGAAGGTAAGTTCTTAAGCTATGTTGGTACTTTCTAACAAAATCCTGAGCTGAGTTGTAAGTTAGCTGAGATGTAAATTAAAATTGATAAAAATATAATAGAGAGTCCTAAACCAAAAAATAGTTGTCAGCGTTTCTTTCTTGCCTCCAGGACTCTGGATATTCCCCCAGCTTCCCCTTGTTGTCTCTGTTGCTGCTCTATCGGCTCCATCTGTTAAGGTCCACTTAACACTGCAGTGCTTGTTGGTTTAAGAAAAAGCCTGCCAATGAGAAGCTTCCAATAAGTTATTTTTCCTTTTAAAACATAAGGTAGAGCCATCAAAATCCAAATTTTTTTCAACTCTTATATGTGTGTTTGTACATATGTTTAATGGGTAATATATCCTACAAGAGAAACTGTCTGTCTTGTCAAGGAGTCAATGGTGCCTCTTGAAAAATTGTTAAGAAAACATTCACGAAAAAGTTTGGAAGACAGGTTAACTACTTAATAACTAACTTCTCTTTAGGTCCTCTTTAATCATGCTCACTTGACTCACAATTAGTGTCCCAGAGGTAAACAAGCTACTGTGAGAAGACATTGATCTCAATTGCTATTTGGGTAGAAAAGTAAGTTGTTCTTTACAACTCCTGAATTGATTTTCTGAAATAATATATGAGGGATCTTTTTTTCCTAAACTGTGTAATTGCTTTGTTTTTAATTAAGGAGGAATACAGAAGAATGCATTCCTAAAACGGAAGAAATAAATATTATTAGTAGGAGTAGAAACTTTGTATAATGGCAAGAATATTGACCTAGCAATCAGGACTTCTGAGCTCTAATCCTCACTGTCACCACCAAAGTTACTTTCCCTTCAGCAAATACCAGTTCTCTGGGTCTCACTTTCCTAAATTTTAAAATGAGGGCTTTGGACTTAATCTCTTCTATAGTACTGCCAAATTCTAAAGTTATTTTTTACCCACTTTAATGCAATTATATGTACATCCTCAAGTATGCTTCCATTGTTTCCCTCAAGAACAGCTTTCTTTTCTTGAGTTTCCTGAAGACAGTTTACAGACTTTAGGAAGAAAAGGAAGGTAAGAAACTTGTTTTATAATAGGTAGATAATATAAAATAGGTAAATGCAGAATAGAATTCAGAGACTTTATCGTGAGTTATCAACTGTAATTTCATTAAATTCGCAGTCTGCTTGCTCATTAAAAATTTAAATGTTTTGAAAATAAATGTATTAATTGAGAATTTGCTCAATGCACAAGCAATGAGCAGAGCCTGTGTCAGTCCAATATGCAATTTGATAATAGATTTGAAGTCTTTTAGAGCTGCTAGGAATTTCATTACTCTTTCTTTTTTGCAAACAGGTAAAAACAATCAGAGAAGGTGAATGACTTATCTTTTCTTTTACAGTTTTATTGAGGTAAAATATACCTACAATAAACTGCTCATTTATAGAGTACAATTTTATGTTTTGACATATATAGGAACTGTGAACACCTCACCAAATTAAGATTATTGTCATATTCTTCACTCCCAAAAGCTTCTCTGTGCCTCTTGGTAACCTCTCCCTATCTTCCTTTTCATCTCAAAGAAACAATTGACCTGTGTTCTGGTACTGTGTATTAGACTGCATTTTCTTTAATTTCATACAAATGTAAAGATATAGGATATGTCTTTTTTTTTTTTGTCTGGCTTTATTCAATCAGCATATTTATTTTGAGATTCACCCATGTTACTACTATTGGGAGACAATCCTCTAACCGTCTTTCATGTTTCATACATGTCCTGTGATCATAGTCATTGACTGCCTTCGTTCTGGATTGTCTTTGCAGGAAGGTTTGTATAGAGAAGAGACTTGGAAAATGGTATCTCTCCTTCCAGAGCAAAGGGTAGGCTTGTTTACTGTCCAGTATGATGTAAAATGTCTTCCTACAGGGCAAAAGTTAAGCAGACTTATTGCCTCAAATAAAATATTAATGTCCCTAAGTTTGAAGCCCATGTCCTGTAACACAATGTATTACATGTGTCCTCTTTATTTTGCCCTGTTGGAATTGGGTCTCAGGAACCCTTGCTACTCAGCTTACTGGTAATGTTGTACATAAGAAAGTCGCTTGCTTATGAACCAGGACACTCGTATCTTCTGCCAGCAACCACAAAATTGCTGGGCTAACTTGCTAACTGTCAAACGGAGTAAAATCTCAGATCCTTCACAGTTCTTGACAGTTCATTCTTTTTTATTATTGACTATTAACCCATTTTATGGGTGTACCTCACTTTGTGAAGCCATTCATTACTTAAAGGATACTTGGCTCTTCCTAATTTTTAGAAATTACAAGGAAAAAAAAGCTATATGAACATTCTTGTACAAGAATTTGTGTAAACTGTATTTTCATTTCTCTTTGGTAAATGCCTAGGAGTAGAAAGGCTGGAACAGAAAGAGGTATATGGCTAATTTTTTAAGAAACTGCTGCACAGTTTTACAAGGTGGTTGTATCATTTTACATTCTCACCAACATATCTTGAAGGTAGTCTTTATTTGCGGTAATATCTTGTAGCATTTATTTCCATACTTTTTGTCTCTTGATAAATGGAAGCTCTTAAGGTTATGTTTCTGGAGGTGATATGATTCATAGGTTGCTCTCCTCTCCACAGCTCAGTGGTACTGTGAGCTGTCCTCTGACCCTGCTCCGGGTCTCTGTTCAGGCTCCCTGGTTGTGTGGGGCCAGGACTTTGCTCAGCAGCTGGGCAGAGCTGCGGCCTGGCGCCCCGCCCAGCGGCTCGTAGGGTGCACGTGCTCTGCGGTTGCCCGGGTCTCTGGCCAAACGTCGCGGATGGACAGGATTGGAAGCTGAGTTTGCCTCCCCGCCGAGGCGGGGCGGTAGAATTTCTTGGTGTGGCTCATTGTCTGGCCACCCGCACCAGGCAGAACAGCCAACAGAGCCCCTGGCTAGCTGGGACCGCCGCCAGGCTGGGAGCTCGGCCGAGGCGCCAGGTAAGTGGGAAGGCGGCCGTCGGGTCTGTGTGAGGGTTTCCATAAGCCTCCCCAGCCTCCGTTTCTCTGGGCCCCGGTGGGGGGAGCCTTCAGATTCCTGCAGTCCTGGGAGCGGCCTCACGAGAAGCGTCCTGCCGCTGGGAAAGCTGTCTGCCCAGCTCGGGAGCTCCTTTTCTGCTCTAGGAAACTGCAGGCCCCGAGGGGCCTCCGGAGGCTGTGCTGTGCCCGCCTGGGGAGGAGCAGCGTGCTCAGCCCCTTCTGTGTGTGACCCTTCTCTGTGGTCAGGGTGTGTATGTGGGTTGGGGGTGCTTCGG
Source organism: Smutsia gigantea (assembly GCA_032199065.1). NCBI lineage: Eukaryota > Metazoa > Chordata > Mammalia > Pholidota > Manidae > Smutsia > Smutsia gigantea. The sequence continues at coordinate 730,675 of JAVSCE010016793.1, forward strand.
CCTCGCCCCGAGGTTCAGAGGTCTTCAGTGGCTTCCAGACACTAGCTCACCCCATAAAGCTGGACTGTGGTCCGCCATGTGCGTGGCTATTAGATGACGTCACCTCCAGGTAGGTGTCCAGTGCCGCCCGTAGGGCCTGGGGCCCAGGTGTGGCCTCTCGAAAGCTGGGCTGGTAATGGTGGGGCCACAGGGGCCCGAATGACCTACTGAAGCACACAACAACATGGGTGAATTTCCAAAACGTTGTGCTAAGCCAAAGAGGCCAGACACAAAAGACTATATCCTGTGTTCGTCCACTTACATGAAATTCTAGAAAAGGCAAAGCTGTCATCGTTGAGTGCAGATCACTCTTGCCTGTGTCTGACACTGAGGAAGGGAATTCAAAGGGGAACTTACTGAGGTGATGTAAATATTTTAGAATATATTGTGATCATGCTTACAAAACTACACATAATTCCCTAAACTCAATGAACTTTATACTTAAATGGGTTATATGTTGTATGTAATCTATACCTTAGTAAATCTGGGGAGAAAGATTGGGAGGCTTAGGACCTTAACTAGACTGAATGATGTGGTGTGTCCAACTCTTGATAATTAAGTCCTTCTATGGTACTGAAAAGTCTGACAGGGAAAAATGATTTTATACTAAGTTACTAACAAGGCTAACCAAGGCAGAAGTACTTTCTCACCTATTTGGTTTGCTAGAGTTACACAGCCAAAAGGGATAGTGAAAAGGCCTCTGTTGAGCAGATTCTATGTGATTTCCTCTTAATTGGAAGGACCCATTTGGCATTCAGAAAACTTAGGTACATGAGAATTTAGAATTTAATAACGTAACTTTTAGCTTCATAGCCATTAAGTTACAAGAAACATGAATAGAGGAATGACAGTTGAATGAGCCAATAAATAGCATCTAACAAATGTTGTTTGGCTTTTTTCTTATTGATTTGTTGTTCTTTGTATGTTATGATAAATACTTTTATCAATTGCAATATCTCATAGCATTTATCTCCATACATTTTTGATAAATGGAAGCTCTTAAGGTGGTTAGGTTTCTCAATGTCCTTTTTATTATTTGTGCTTATTATGTATAAAATACAAGCAGTCTTTCACTATCACGTGTTCATAATTGTTATTTTTCACTGTCCTCTAAACTTTTATATTTTTGACATTTTATTTGTTTTTTATATTGAGGTATAATTGACATATAGCATTATATTCATTTCAGGTATACAATATAATGATTTGATATTTGTATACATTGTGAAATGATCTAAACCTAGGTAACATTTATCAACTTACATAGTTACAAAAAAATTCTCATTGTGATGAGAATTTTTAAGATCTATTAACAACTTCCAAATATGTAATATGTGTTATTAATTATAGTTATCATATTATACATTATATACTCATATCTTATTTATTATATAACTGGAAGTTTGTACCTTTTGACATCCTTCACCCATTTCTCCCACTCCCTACCCATCCCTGCCTCGGGCAACCACCAATCTGTTCTCTGTATGTATGAACTTAGGGGTTTTTTGTTTGTTTGTTTGTTTGTTTTTGTTTTTTGTTCTCTTTTAGATTCCACATACGAAAGAGATTACATGGTATCTGTCTTGTTTGGTGACATTTATCATACTGTTCTCAAGGTCCATCCATATTGTCACTAATAGCAAGATTTCACTCTTTTTTTATGGATGAGTAGTATTCGTACACATGTGGTGTATATGTACATACCACAGTTCTTTATCCATTCGTTTGTTAACGTATACTTAGCTTGTTTCCATAGCCTAACTATTGTAAGTAATACTGCAATGAGCACAAGGGTGCATATATATTTTCAAATGAGTATTTTCATTCTTCAGAGAGATACCCAGAAAGGAACTGATGGACCGTATGGTATTTCTGCTTTAAATTCTTTGAGGAACTTCCATACTGCTTTTCATAATAGCTGTCCCAATTTACATTCCTACCAACAGTGCACAAGGGTCCTCTTTTCTCTATATCCTCGTTAACATTTGTTATTTTTGTCATTTTCATAATAGCCATTCTAACAGGTGTGAGGTGATACTGCACTGTGGTTTTTATTTCTGTTTCTCTGGTGCTTAGTGATGTTGACCATCTTTTCATATACCTGTTGGTCATCTGTGTGTGTTCTTTGGAAAGTCTATCTTCAGGTCGTCTATACATTAAAAAAAATTTTTTTAAGTTTATTTTGATATCATTAATCTACAATTAAATGAGTAATATTATGGTGATTACACTACCCCCTTCATCAGGTCCCCCCACCAACCCCATTACAGTCACTGTCCATCAGCATAGTGAGATGCTATAGAATCACTACTTGTCTTCTCTGGGTTGTACAGCCCTCCCCGTGCCCCCCTAACATTACATCTGCTAATCGTAATGTCCCTTCTTCCCCCTTGCCCCTCCCTTCCCACCCATCCTCCCCAGTCCCTTTACCTTTGGTAACTATTAGTCCGTTCTTGGGTTCTGTGAGTCTGCTGCTGTTTTGTTCCTTCAGTATTTTTTCTTTGTTCTTATACTCCACATATGAGTGAAATCATTTGATACTTGTCTTTTTCGGCTTGGCTTATTTCACAGAGCATAATACCCTCTAGCTCCATCCATGTTGTTGCAAATGGTAGGATTTGTTTTCTTCTTATGGCTGAATAATATTCCATTGTGTATATGTACCACATCTTCTTTATCCATTCATCTACTGATGGACACTTAGGTTGATTCCATTTCTTGGCTATTGTAAATAGTGCTGCGATAAACATAGGGGTGCATCTGTCTTTTTCAAACTGGGCTGCTGCAGTCTTAGGGTAAATTCCTAGGAGTGGGATTCCTGGGTCAAATGGTATTTCTATTTTGAGTTTTTTGAGGAACCTCCATAATGTTTTCCACAATAGTTGAACTAATTTGCATTCCCACCAGCAGTGTAGGAGGGTTCCCTTTTCTCCACATCCTCAACAATATTTGTTGTTGTTTGTGTTTTGGATGTTGGCCATCCTCACTGGTGTGAGGTGGTATCACATTGTGGTTTTAATCTGCATTCTCTGATGATTAATGATGTGGAGCATCTTTTCATATGCCTGTTGGCCATCTGAATTTCTTCTTTGGAGTACTGTCTATTCATGTCCTCTGCCCATTTCTTAATTGGATTATTTGCTTTTTGTTTGTTAAGGTGCATGAGTTCTTTATATATTTTGGATGTCAACCCCTTATCAGATATGTCATTTATGAATATATTCTCCCATACTGTGGGAAGTCTTTTAGTTCTACTGATGGTGTCCTTTGCTGTACAGAAGCTTTTCAGCTTCATATAGTCCCGCTTGTTCATTTTTGCTTTTGTTTCCCTTGCCCGGGGAGATATGTTCATGAAGAAGTGGATCATGTTTATGTCCAAGAGCATTTTGCGTATATTTTTTTCTAAGAGTTTTATGGTTTCATGACTTATATTCAGGTCTTTGATCCACCTTGAGTTTACATTTGTGTATGGGGTTAGACAGTACTCCAATTTCATTCTCTTACATATAGCTGTCCAGTTTTTCCAACACCAGCTGCTGAAGAGGCCGTCATCTCCCCATTGTATATACAAGGCTCCCTTATCAAATATTAATTGACGGTGTGTGTTTGGGTTGATGTTTGGGTTTTCTATTCTCTTCCACTGATCTGTGGATCTGTTTTTGTGCTAATACCAAATTGTCTTGATTACTGTGGCTTTGTAGTAGAGCTTGAAGTCAGGGAGCATAATTCCCCCTGTTTTATTCCTCCTTCTCAGGATTGCTTTGGCTATTCGGGTCTTTTGTGGTGCCATATGAATTTTAGAATTATTTGTTCCAGTTCATTGAAGAAAGCTGTTGGTAGTTTGATAGGGATTGCGTTGAATCTGTAGATGGTTTAGGGTAGTATAGCCATTTTGATAATATTTATTCTTCCTAGCCAAGAGCATGGGATGCATTTCCATTTGTTAGTGTCCTCTTTAATTTCTCTTAGGAATGTCTTGTAGTTTTCAGGGTACAGGTCTTTCACTTCCTATGTTAGGTTTATTCCTAGGTATTTTATTCTTTTTGATGCAATTGTGAATGGAATTGTTTTTCTGATTTCTCTTTCTGTTAGTTCATCGTTAGTGTATAGGAAAGAAACATATTTCTGTGTGTTAATTTTGTATCCTGCAACGTTGCTGAATTCAGATATTAGTTCTAGTAGTTTTAGAGTGGAGTCTTTAGGGTTTTTTATGTACAATATCATGTCATCTGCAAATAGTGACAATTTGACGTCTTCTTTACCAATCTGGATGCCTTGTATGTCATTGTTTTCTCTGATTGCCATGGCTAGGACCTCCAGTAATATGCTGAATAATAGTGGAGAGAGTGGGCATGCCTGTCTTGCTCCCAATCTTTCAGCTTCTCACTGCTAAGTATGATGCTAGCTATGGGTTTGTCATATATGGCCTATAAGATGTTGAGGTTCTTACCCTCTATACCAATCTTGTTGAGAGTTTTTAGCATGAATGGATGTTGGATTTTGTCAAATGCTTTTTCAGCATCTATGGAGATGATCATGTGCTATTTGTTCTTCATTTTGTTGATGTGGTGGATGATGTTGATGGATTTTCGGATGTTGTACCATCCTTGTATCCCTGAGATGAATCCCACTTGATCGTGGTGTATGATCATCTTGATGTATTTTTGAATTTGGTTTGCTAATATTTTGCATCTACGTTCATCAGGGATATTGGTCTGTAATTTTCTGTTTTGATGAGGTCTTTGCCAGGTTTTGGTATTAGAGTGATGCTGGCTTCATAGAATGAGTTTGGAAGTATTCCCTCAATTTCTATTTTTTGGAAAACTTTAAGGAGAATGGGTATTATTTCTTCTCTATATGTCTGGTAAAATTCAGAGGTGAATCCGTCTGGCCCAGGGGTTTTGTTCTTGGGTGTTTTTTGATTACCGATTCAATTTCTTTGCTGGTGATTGGTCTGTTTAGTTTTTCTGTTTCTTGCTTGGTCAGTCTTTGAAGGTTGTATTTTTCTAAGAAGTTGTCCATTTCTTCTAGGTTTTCCAGCTTGTTAGCATATAGATTTTCCTAGTATTCTCTTATAATTCTTTGTATTTCTGTGGGGTCCGTCATGATTTTTCTTTTCTCATTTCTGATTCTGTTTATGTGTGTAGATTCTCTTTTTCTCTTAATAAGCCCACATTGCAGTATACTTCCTCTTAGAACTGCCTTTGCTGCTTCCCACAGAAGTTGCTGCTTTGTGTTATTGTTGTCATTTGTCTACATATATTGTTTGATCTGTTTTAATTTGGTCATTTATCCATTGATTAATTAGGGGCATGTTATTAAGCCTCCATGTATTTGTTAGCCTTTTTGTTTTCATTGTACAATTTATTTCTAGTTTTACGCTTTTGTGATCTGAGAAGTTGGTTGGTAGAATTTCAGTAGTTTTGAATTTACTGAGGTTCTTTTTGTGACCTAGTGTGTGGTCTATTCTGGAAAATGTTCCATGTGCACTTGAGAAGAATGTGTATCCTGCTGCTTTTGAGTGTAGAGTTCTGTAGATGTCTGTTAAGTCCATCTGTTCTAGTGTGTTGTTCAGTGCCTCTGTGTCTTTACTTATTTTCTGTCTGCTTGATCTGTCCTTTGGAGTGAGTGATGTGTTGAAGTCTCCTAAAATGAATGCATTGCATTCTATTTCCTCCTTTAACTCTGTTAGTATTTGTTTCACATATGTCGGTGCCCCTGTGTTGGATGCATATATATATTTTAAATGGTTATATCCTCTTTTTGGACTGACCCCTTTATCATTATGTAATGTCCATCTTTATCTCTTTCTACTTTCTTCATTTTGAAGTCTATTTTGTCTGATACAATTACTGCAACACCTGCTTTTTTCTCCTTGTGGTTTGCATGAAATATCTTTTTCCATCCCTTCACTTTTTGTCTGTGTATATCTTTGGGTTTGAGGTGAGTCTCTTGTAAGGAGCATATAGATGGGTCTACTTTTTTATCCATTCAGTAACTGTGTGTCTTTTGATTGGTGCATTTAGTCCATTTACATTTAGGTTGATTATCGATAGATATGTATTTACTGTCATTGCTAGCTTTAGATTTGTGGTTACCAAAGGTTCAAGGTTGCTTTTTTACTGTCTAACAGTCTAACTTACCTTTCTTGTTAAGTTATTATAAACACTGTCTGATGATTCTTTATTTATCTCCCTTCTTATTCTTCCTCCTCTATTCTTTATATACCAGATGTTTTATTCTGTACTCTTTTCGTTTCCTTTGACTGTTTTCGTGGATAGTTGATTTTACTTTTTGCCTTTAGTTAGTATTTGGATGGTCTGCTTTCTTTGATATGATTTTATTTTCTCTGTTGACATCTTTTTAGCCTTAGGAGTGTTTCCGTCTAGAGCAGCCCCTTTAAGATATCCTATATAGGTGGTTTATGAAAGGCAAACTCCCTCTGGTTTTGCTTTTCTTGGAATTGTTTAATCCCTCCATCATATTTAAATGATAATCATGCTGGATACCATATTCTTGGTTCAATACCCTTCTGTTTCATTACGTTAAATATGTCATGCCCTTCTCTTCTGGCCTGTAAGGTTTCTGTTGAGAAGTCTGATGATAGTCTGATGGGTTTTCCTTTGTAGGTGATCTTTTTTCTCTCTCTAGCTGCCTTTAATACTCTGTCCTTATCTGTGATCTTTGCCATTTTAATTATTATGTGTCTTGGTGTTGTCTTCCTTGGGTCCCCTGTGTTGGGAGATCTGTGGGCTTCCGTGGACTGCGAGACTATTTACTTCCCCAGCATGGGGAAGTTTTCAGCAATTATTTCTTCAAAGACACTGTCTATCCCTTTTTCTCTCTCTTCTTCGTCTGGTACTCCTATAATGCGAATATTGTTCCGTTTGGATTGGTCCACAGTTCTCTTAATATTCTTTCATTCCTAGAGATCCTTTTATCTCTCTCTGCCTCAGCTTCTCTGTATTCCTGTTCTCTGATTTCTATTCCATTAACAGTCTCTTGCATCTGGTCCATTCTGCTGCTAAGCCCGTTGATTGCTTGTCTCATTTCTGCATTGTCTTTCCTCACTTCCCTCACTTTCTCCCTCAGCTCTTGCATATTTCTCTGTAGATCCATCAGTATGGTTATGACTTTTATTCTGAATTCTTTTTTAGGACGATTGTGCATGTCCATCCCATCAGGCTCCCTCTCTGGGGTTGTCTGGCTGATCTTAGTCTGGACCATATTCCTCTGTCTTTTCATGGAGATAGCAGTGGTCGCTGTTATTCGCCCCATGTGTCAGCTGGGAGAACAAAATCCCTTCCTGCTTGTTGTTCTCCTTACCATTCTCAGGAGTCTGAGCTGTTTCCCAGCATACTGGGAGGCTGTCTCTGGGATAATCCCCTAAGCTGCCTGTGTGCGGGGTCGCCTTCAGCTTACTGTATAGCACTGCGGGGTTTGCAGTCTTGTTGGGGGCATTCTTGTCCCCTTGGTGCCTTCCGATCCAGGTACTGGGGTACTTCCTGCTTAGCTGTGGGCCAACTGAGACCTGATTCTGTGAGGATGCTGTGGGTGGCGCCGTTCCTCCACTGTTCCGCAGCAGCGGCGGCTCCACTGGAGCCTTTGTGGCTCGGGCCAGGCAGGGGGGAACAAATGGCAGGCTGCTGATCTGTGGGAAGCCTCAGCGCAGCTGTTTTGCCCGGCCACCCGCCAGGGCGTCCGAAATTCCCCAAGACTCCCAGCCCGCTGAGCCATGTGGGCTGGGACGATTTTCTTCTGCTGTTGGGCCCTTGTCTCTTTAAGACTTTTAAAGAAAAAAGCGTGCGCTTTTCTTTTGTCCTGGGGAGCCAACTGAGAGGACCTGTTTGCAGTCTCATCTCAGATCCTGCACTTCTGTTTCTCTAATCTCTGATACACCACATGATGTGTGTCAGTGCTTCTGGTGCAGATCACCAGGGCTGGTTATTTAGTGGGCCTTTGCTTCCACTCCCTCCCCGCCCTGAATCTTTTCCTCCCTCCAGTGTGCTGGGTTAGTGGAGTGCTCAGGTCCCGCCAGGTCACAGCTTTGTATCTTACCCACTTCATGAGGTGCTGAGTTCTTGCAGGTGTAGCTGTAGCCTGGCTGTTGTACTGTATCTTCTGGTCTCTCTTTTAGGAATAGTTGTTTTTGTTGTATTTTCACAAATATATATGGTTTTGGGAGGAGAATTCCACTGCCCTGCTCACGCTGCCATCTTCCCAGAAGTCCTCATGTTTCCTTTTAGAAGATTTAAACTATTTTACAAACATTTTAAACTTATTTTATTTAATGCATCTACTGTCCCAAGCTACAGGAAATAGAAGTGCTTAACCTGTACATGACTATCTAAATTCTGTATTTGATAAGTCCAGGAATAATTATACATTTCAAATACTGCTTTTAAGATTAAGATGCTTTTGAAGAGCTGGAAATTCTTCTACAAATTAACAGAATTAAATGAATACTGCTTCTAAGTCTATTAACTAGGAAGATAATCCTACCTGATTCAAAAATAAATGTATTTCCACTGTATATAAAATTGCCAGTTTTTATACATGACAGCACAATGTAGAAGACAAAAAAAGTTAAGAAATACAGATGAAAGATTTAGTATTTTTAGCATTTTCTGTCATGACCTGATTCAATGAATATAAACCTTGTTGTATTCTACTTTTTCCTTCTCTAGAAAAATTACTCAAATTCTAAAGAGGCATTGAAAAAGAAAATAATTATAAAATATCTCTTAGAACATCTCCATCCCTTCCATCTGCATTTATATTTCCCAGCATTCCTTGATATTTCCTAATGACTGTAATAGTGAATGCTTAATTTCAGCATATATTCTGAATCTTAATCTCACAAAACTTAATAGGAAGTCAGGTTCTAAATACATTCTTTGGGTCTTGTTGAGGCATATTCTCTTTCCTCCAAATTTGTGGTATTTTTGCCTATTTTACTATTGATGAAGCTAAGAACCTATCTGTGGGTTGTTTTTATGTAGATAATAATACTTCAGCCTTAAAAGAAAAGGGATTTACTGAGGATTTCTAGCTGATATTTCTTTCTAGATCTCCTTGAGATGTGTGGATTTTATAGAAACATAGTGCAACTGCATCCCAACAGGAAATGCAGAAAGATACCAAACTACCACATTATGTTCCAGAATGGTCCAGATTTTCTTGCCATGGGGACATGCCACCTTTACTACTGTTTTCATTTAAAATTTTATACTAAGGATCCTTTTCAATATGAGTGCTTGTTTATAGATTTACCATTATATTGTCTGACCTTCAATATAAATTAGGGAAGGTGTTGATGAACATATTGCTTAAATTCTAATATGATCTATGAATTTGAGTTCCTTGCAAGAGAATAAAGAGCCAATACTAGACTAACCAAACTCAGATTAGAGTTTAGTAACAACATGTTCTTTTTATATATCTTTCAAGAGAAAGGAAATATAAATTGAGAAAATTGAAACAGCACATATATAAGCTGCATGATAGGTTTTTCGTACCTCAAGGGGGATAAAAGCAGCAACATCAAATTTTTAAATTTTTACTGAAATATTGTTGATACACAATCTTTATTAGTTTCAAATATACAACCCAGTGGTTCAACAGTTATCCATTTTAAATCCTCACCCTCTTTAGTGCAGTTACTGTCAGCATAGAAAGATATTACATAATAACTGACTATATTCTCCATGCTGTAACACTATCACCGTGACCGAATTATCTTACAAATGAGAACTTTTGTAACACTTTATACCCTTCACCCTCCCTGCCCACCCACCCTAACCATCCCCATGGTAACCACTAGTCACTTATCAGTGTCTATAAGACTACTGCTGGTTTATTCATTCTGTTTTGCTTTGTTTTTATATTGCACAAAATAAGTGGAATCATATGGTATTTGTTTTTCCCTGTCTGACTTCTTTCACTAAGCATAATACCCTCTAGATCCATCCATGTTGCAAATGGAAGGATTCCTTTATTTAATGCCTGAATAATATTTCATTGTATATATGTACCACATCTTCTTTATCCATTCATCTACTGATGGACACTTAGGTTGCCTCCATATATTGGCTATTGTAAATAATGTGGTGATAAACATAGAGGTGCATATATCTTTTTGAATGAGGGATTTTGTTTTCTTTGGGTAAATTCCTAGAAGTGGAATTAAAGGGTTGAATGGTATTTCCATTTTTATTTTTTTGAGGAACTTCCATACTGCATTCCACAGCAGTTTTACCAATTTACATCCCCACCAGCAGTCTAGGAGGGCTCCCCTTTCTCCACATTCTCACCAACACTTGTTATTTCTTGTCTTTTGGATAGTGGCCATTCTAACTGGTGAGAGGTGATATCTCAATGTGGTTTTAATTTGCATTTCCCTGATAATTAGTGATATTGAGCAGCTCTTCATCTGCCTGTTGGCCAACTAACTATACTAATTCTTTGTAGAAATGTCTGTTCAGGTCCTTTGCCCATTTTTTAATTGAGTTATTTGTTTTTGGGTGTTGAGACATATGAGTTCTTTATATATTTTGGAGGTTAACCCTTTATCAGATAGATCTTTTACAAATATATTCTCCTATACTGTAGGCTGCCTTTTTGTTCTGCTGATGGTGTCCTTTGCTGTACAGAAGCATTTTAGTTTGATATAGTCACACTTGTTCATATTTGATTTTGTTTCCCTTGTGGAGGAGATGTGTACAGGAAAAAATTGCTTATTCTTATGTTCAAGAGATTTTTGCCTATGTTTTCTTCTAAGAGTTGTCTTAAAATGTCTTCTAAGATATGGAAGCAACCTAAGTGTCCATCAGTAGATGAATGGATAAAGAAGATATGGTACATACACACAGTGGAATATTATTCAGTCATAAGAAGAAAACAAATCCTACCATTTGCAACAACATGGATGGAGCTAGAGGGTGTTATGCTCAGTGAAATAAGCCAGGTGGAGAAAGACAAGTATCAAATGATTTCACCCATCTGTGGAGTATAAGAACAAAGCAAAACTGAAGTAATAAAACAGCAGCAGACTCACATACTCTAAGAAGAGACTAGAGGTTACCAAAGGGAAGGGACTGTTGAGGGTGGATAGCGAGGGAGGGAGAAGGGGATTAAAGGGCACTATGATTAACACACATAACACATAATGTACGAGGGTCATGGGGAAGACATTATAGCACAGAGAAGACAAGTAGCAACTCTATAGTATCTTATTATGCTGATGAACAGTGACAGCAATGGGATGTGATGATAGGACTTGATAATATGGGTGAATGTAGTAACCACAATATTGCTCATGTGAAACCTTCATAAAATTGTTTATACCTTAATAAAAAAATGTCTTCTAAGAGTGTCTTACGTTCAGGTTTTGATCCATTTTGAGTTTACTTTTCTATATGGAGTTAAGACAGTAATCTAGGTTCATTCTCTTGCATGTAATGCAACAGTTTTCACATTAGTTATTGAAGAGGCTGTCTTTTCCCCATTGTATATTCATGGAATCTTTGTTGTATATTAATTGGCCATATACATGTGGGTTAATATCTGGGCTAGGTATTTTATTCCATCAATCTATGGATCTTTTCTTGTGCCAGTACCATATTGTTTTGATTACTACAGCTTTGTAGTGAAGCTCGAACTCAGGGAGCATAATACCTATAGCCTTGTTCTTTCTCAGGATTGCTTTGGCTGTTGGGGTCTTCTCTGGTTCCATATAACTTTAGAACTATTTATTCTAGTTGACTGAAAAGTTATGTTGGTATTTTGAAAGAGATTGCATTGAATCTGTAAGTTGCATTAGGCAGGATGGCCATTTTGACAATATTAATTCTTCCTGTCCATGAACACAAGATATATTTCCATTTACTTGTGTCTTAATTTCTATCAGAATGTCTTACAGTTTTCAGAGTACGGTTTTCACCTCCTTGCTTAGGTTTATTCCTAGGTATTTTATTCTTTTTGATGCAGCTGTAAATGGAATTGTTTTCCTGATTTCTCTTTCCACTAGTTTGTTCTTGAATAGAACAGATTTCTATGTATTAATTTCATATCCTACAACTTTACTGAATTCATTTATTAGTTCTAGTAGTTTTTTGGTGTTGTCTTTAGGGTTTTCTATGTACAACATCATGTCATCTGCAAACAGTGACAGTTTAACTTGTTCATTACCAATGTGTATGCCTTGTATTTCTCTGTGTTGTCTGATTGCCAGGGCTAGGACCTCCAGTACTATGTTGAATAAAAGTGGGGAGAGTGGGCATCCTTGTCTTGTTCCCAATCTAGAGGAAAAGATTTCAGCTGTTCATCATTAAGAATGATGTTAGCTGGGGGTTTTTCATATATAGCCTTTATTATGTTGAAGTATTTACCCTCTATACCCTCTATATGGATGATGGATTTTGTTGAGTGCTTTTTCAGCATCTATTCAGATCATGTGATTTTTGTCCTTTATGTTGTGTGATAGTGATTGATTTATGAATATTATACCATCCTTGCATCCCTGGAATAAATCCCACTTGGTCAATCCCAATTATTGTCATATTTTTGAATTTGTTTTTCTAATTTTCTTTTTACATTCTTTTTTTTATAATTTATTTTGGTATCATTATTCTACAATTACATGTGCAATATTATGGTTATTGAACTACCCCCTTCAACAGGTCCCCCCCACCAACCCCATTACAGTCACTGTCCATCAGCAAAGTGAGATGATATAGAATCACTACTTATCTTCTCTGAATTGTACAGCCCTCCCCATGTCCCCCAACATTACATCTGCTAATTGTAATGCCCCTTTTTCCCTCTTTTCCCTCCCTTCCCACCCATCTTCCCCAGTCACTTTCCCTTTGGTAACTATTAGTCTGTTCTTGGGTTCTGTGAGTCTGCTGCTGTTTTGTTCCTTCAGTTTTTTTCTTTGTTCTTATACTCCACATATGAGTGAAATCATTTGATACTTGTCTTTTTCAGTTTGGCTTATTTCAATGAGCATAATACCCTCTAGCTCCATCCATGTTGTTGCAAATGGTAGGATCTGTTTTCTTCTTATGGCTGAATAATATTCCATTGTGTATATGTACCACCTCTTCTTTATCCATTCATCTACTGATGGACACTTAGGTTGCTTCCATTTCTTGGCTATTGTAAATAGTGCTGTGATAAATACAGGGGTGCATCTGTCTTTTTCAAAATGGGCTGCTGCAGTCTTAGGGTAAATTCCTAGGAGTGGAATTCCTGGGTCAAATGGTATTTCTATTTTGAGTTTTTTGAGGAACCTCCATACTGCTTTCCACAATGGTTGAACTAATTTGCATTCCCACCAGCAGTGTAGGAGGGTTCCCTTTTCTCCACATCCTCGCCAACATTTGTTGTTGTTTGTGTTTTGGATGTTGGCCATCCTCACTGGTGTGAGGTGATATCCCATTGTGGTTTTAATCTGCATTTCTCTGATGATTAGCGATGTGGAGCGTCTTTTCATGTGCCTGTTGGCCATCTGAATTTCTTCTTTGGAGAAGTGTCTGTTCAAATCCTCTGCCCATTTTTTAATTGGCTTATTTGCTTTTTGTTTTTTGAGTTGAGTATGCTCTTTATATAATTTGGATGTCAACCCGTTATCAGGTATGTCATCTATGAATATATTCTCCCATACTGTCAGATGTCTTTTTGTTCTACTGATGGTGTCCTTTGCTGTACAGAAGCTTTTCAGCTTGATATAGTCCCACTTCTTCATTTTTGCTTTTGTTTCCATTGCCCGGGAAATATATTCATGAAGAAGTCACGCATGTTTATGGCCAAGAGATTTTTGCCTATGTTTTTTTCTAAAAGTTTTATGGTTTCCTGACTTACATTCAGGTCTTTGATCCACCTTGAGTTTACCTTTGTGTATGGGGCTACACAGTAGTCCAGTTTCGTTCTCCTACATGTAGCTGTCCAGTTTTTCCAACACCAGCTGCTGAAGAGGCTGTCAACTCCCCATTGTATATCCAAGGCTCCTTTATCAAATATTAATTGATTGTGTATGTTTGGGATAATGTTTGGATTCTCTATTCTGTTCCACTGGTCTGTAGGTCTGTTTTTGTGCCAATACCAAATTGTCTTGATTACTGTGGCTTTGTAGTAGAGTTTGAAGACAGGGAGCGTAATTCCCCCTGTTTTATTCCTCCTTCTCAGGATTGCTTTGGCTATTCGGGGTCTTTTGTGGTTCCATGTGAATTTTAGAGTTATTTGTTCCAGTTCATTGAAGAAAACTGTTGGTAGTTTGATAGGGATTGTGTTGAATTTGTAGATTGCTTAAGGTAGTATAGCCATTTTGACAATATTTATTCTTCCTAGCCAAGAGCATGGGATGCATTTCCATTTGTTAGTGTCCTCTTTAATTTCTCTTAGGAGTGTCTTGTAGTTTACAGAGTATAGGTCATTCACTTGCTTAGTTAGGTTTATTCTAAGGTATTTTATTCTTTTTCATGCAATTGTGAATGGAATTGTTTTTCTGATTTCTCTTTGTTAGTTCATCGTTAGTGTATAGGAAAGCAACAGATTTCTGTGTGTTAATTTTGTATCCTGCAACTTTGCTGAATTCAGATATTAGTTCTAGTAGTTTTGGGGTGGAGTCTTTAGGGATTTTTCTGTACAGTATCATGTTATCTGCAAATAGTGACAATTTGACTTCTTCTATACCAATCTGGATACCTTGTATGTCTTTGTTTTGTCTGATTGCCAGGGTTAGGACCTCCAGTATTATGTTGAATAACAGGGGAGAGAGTGAACATCCCTGTCTTGTACCGATCTTAGATGAAAAGCTTTCAGCTTCTCACCATTAAATATGATGTTAGCTGTGGGTTTGTCATATATGGCCCTTATGATGTTGAGGTACTTGCCCTCTATACCCATTTTCTTGGGAGTTTTTATCATGAATGGATGCTGAATTTTGTCAAATGCTTTTTCAGCATCTATGGAGATGATCATGTGGTTTTTGTTCTTTTGTTGATGTCGCGGATGATGTGATGGATTTTCGAATGCTGTACCATATTGCATCCCTGGGATGAATCCCACTTGATCATGGTGTATGATCCTCTTTGTGTATTTTTGGAATCGGTTTGCTAATATTTTGTTGAGTATTTTTGCATCTGCGTTCATCAGGGATATTGGTCTGTAATTTTCTTTTTTGGTGAGGTCTTTGCCAGGTTTTGGTATTAGAGTGATGCTGGCTTCATAGAATGAGCTTGGAAGTATTCCCTCCTCTTCTATTTTTTGGAAAACTTTAAGGAGAATGGGTTTTATTTCTTCTTTTTATGTCTGGTGGAATTCATAGGTGAATCCATCAGGTCCGGGGGTTTTGTTCTTGGGTAGTTTTTTGATTACCCATTTAATTTCGTTGCTGGTGATTGGTCTGTTTAGTTTTTCTGTTTCTTGCTTGGACAGTCTTGGGAGGTTGTATTTTTCTAAGAAGTTGTCCATTTCTTCTATGTTTTCCAGCTTGTTCGCATATAGATTCTCATAATATTCTCTTATAATTCTTTGTATTTCTGTGGAGTCTGTCTTTATTTTTCCTTTCTCATTTCTGATTCTGTTTATGTGTATAGATTCTTCTTCTCTTAATGAGTCTGGCTAGGGGTTTATCTATTTTATTTATTCTTTCAAAGAACCAGCTCTTGGTTTCTTTGATTTTTTCTATGGTTTTATTCTTCTGAATTTTATTTATTTCTTCTCTGATCTTTATTATGTACCTCCTTCTGATGACTTTGGGCCTCATTTGTTCTTCTTTTTCCAGTTTCAGTAATTGTGTCTTTGGACTATTCATTTGGGAATGTTCTTCCTTCTTTAAATAGGCCTGATTGCAATATACTTAACTGTTAGAACTGCCTTTGCTGAGTCCCACAGAAGTTGTGGCTTTGTGTTGTTGTTGTCATTAGTGTCCATATATACTTTGATTTCTGTTTTGATTTGGTCGTTAACCCATTGGTTAATTAGGAGAATGTTTTTAAGTCTCCATGTATTTGTGAGCCTTTTTGATTTCTTTCTAACATTTATTTCTAGTTTTATACCTTTGTGATCTCAGAAATTGGTTGGTAGGATTTCAATATTTTTGAATTTACTGAGGTTCTTTTTGTGGCCTAGTATGTGGTCTATTCTGGAAAATGTTCCATGTGCACTTGAGAAGAATGTGTATCCTGTTGCTTTTGCATGCAGAGTTCTCTAGATCTCTGTTAGATCCATCTGTTCTAGTGTGTTGTTCAGTGCCTCTATGTCTACTTATTTTGTGTCCGGTTGGTCTGTCCTTTGGAGTGAGTGGTGTGTTGAAGTCTCCTAAAATGAAAGCATTGCTGTCTATGTCCTCCTTTAATTCTGCTTGTATTTGTTTCACCTATGCTGGCACTCCTGTGTTTTGTGCATATATATTTTTAATGGTTATATCTTCTTGTTAGACTGATCCCTTTATCATTATGTTATGTCCTTCTTTATCTCTAGCTGCTTTCTTCGTTTTGAAGTCTATTTTGTCTGATACAAGTACTGCAACACCTGCTTTTTTCCCTATGTTGTTTGCATGAAATATGTTTTTCCATCCCTTCACTTTTTGCCTGTGTATATCTTTGGGTTTGAGGTGAGTCTCTTGTAGGCAGCATATAGATGGGTGTTGCTTTTTTATCCATTCTGTTACTCTGTGTCTTTTGTTTGGTGCATTCATTCCATTTACATTTAGGGTGATTGTTGATAGATATGTACTTATTGCCATTGCTGGCTTTAGATTCGTGGTTACCAAAGATTCAAGGGTTGCTTCTTTACTATCTAACAATCTAACTTAACTTTCTTGTTAAGTTATTGTAAACACCGTCTGATGTTTCTTTATTTCTCTCCCTTCTTATTCTTCCTCCATTCTTTATATACTAGATGTTTTATTCTTTGCCTTTAGTTATTATTTGGATGGTGTGCTTTCTTTGCTATGATTTTATTTTCTCTGGTGACATCTTTTTAGCCTTAGGGGTGCTTCCCTCTAGAGCAGTCCGTTTAAGATATCCTGTAGTGGTGGTTCATGAGAGGCAAACACTCTGAACTTTTGTTTGTCGTGGAATTGTTTAATCCCTCCATCTTATTTAAGTGATATTCGTGCTGGATACAATATTCTTGTTCGAAGCCCTTCTGTTTCATTACATTAAATATATTATGCCATTCTCTTCTAGCCTGTAAGGTTTCTGTTGAGAAGTCTGATGATAGTCTGATGGGTTTTCCTTTGTAGGTGATCTTTTTTCTCTCTCTAGCTGCCTTTCGTACTCTGTCTTTATGTTTGATCTTTGCTGTCTTAATTGTTATGTGTCTTGGTGTTGTCTTCCTTGGGTCCCTTGTGTTGGGAGATCTGTGGGCTTCCGTGGACTGCGAGACTATTTCCTTCCCCAGTGAGGGAAAGTTTTCAGCAATTATTTCTTCAAAGACACTTTCTATCCCTTTTTCTCTCTCTTCTTCCTCTGGTACTCCTATATTGCGAATATTGTTCCATTTGGATTGGTCACACAGTTCCCTTAATATTCTTTCATTCCTAGAAATCCTTTTATCTCTCTCTGCCTCAGCTTCTCTGTATTCTTGTTCTCTGATTTCTATTCCATTAATATTCTCTTGCATCTCATCCAGTCTGCTGTTAAGCCTGTCAATCGCTTCTTTGATTTCTGCATTGTCTTTCCTCCCTTCCTTCACTTCCTCCCTCAGCTCTTGCACATTTCTCTGTAGATCCATCCATATGGTTATGTCTTTTATTCTGAATTCTTTTTCATGAAGAGAGTGCATTTCCATCCCTTCATGCTCCCTCTCTGGGGTTGTCTGGTTGATTTTGGTCTGGACCATATTCCTCTGTCTTTTCATGGCTATAGAAATTGTCGCTGGTAGTTGCCACATATGTCAGTTGGGCTCTTTAAGACTTTAAAAAGTGAGAAAAAAATGGAAATAAAGTAAAAAAAGTAAAAAGAAGACGGAAAAGAAAAAGCAAAAAACAAAAAAGAACAAAAAAAAACAAAAAAATGCCCACTGGGAGTAGATTCTGTGGGGTTGCTGTAGGTGGCGCTGTTGCCCCACTATTCCGCAGCCATGGCCATGCAGGGCCCTTTATAGCTCTGGCCGGGGTGGGAACAAATGGGAAGCTGTTGACCTCACTGAGAAGTCTAAGTGTGGCCACGCTTTCCCTGTCGCCAGCTAAGGGGTCTGAAACTCTCCAGGACTCCCAGCCCCCTGGGCTTACTTTGCCAGGGGTGATCCAGCTCCTCCACTGGGCTCCTGTCTCTTTGAGACAGCTGAAGAAAGTGCGTGCTTTTCTTTTTTTTTTTTTTTTCTTCCCGGGAGCCGGCTGCAAGCACCCTGGCGCGTTCCCCCCTCAGATCCTGCCCCTCTGTCTCTCCAATTTCCGCTACACTGCCCTGTGTGTGTCAGCACTCCCCACGCAGATCACCAGGGCTGGTTATTTCACGGGGGTATTTGCACTCCCTCCCGGCTCTGAATCATCTCCTCCCACCAGTGCACTGGGGTGGGTGAGTGCTCGGGTTGCACCAGGTCGCGGCACTGCCTCTTTTGGTGCCGAGTCCTCTCCGATGTAGCTGCACACTGTGTGCTTCCCTGTGTATTCTGGTCTCTGTTTTAGGAATAGTTGTATTTGCTGTATTTTCGTAGATAAATATAGTGTTGGGAGGAGATTTCTGCCACCCTGCTCACACTGCCATCTTCCCGGAAGTCAGCTCATACATGTGTTTTTCAATAAATCTCTTCTGATAACTAATTTGTGTTCCTGAGTACCTGCTTTGTCCAAGGGAACAATTTCAAATAGTTGTGCTGACAGAGTAGATTCAAAGTTTCCTGTTTCTTTATGGGGAAGTTACAATTGTTTATTTTTTTATTTTTTTATTGTTTATGATCTCAGTAGTGCCGCAAAGAGGCACTGAATAGCTGTGGCTGTGAATGTGCATTCCATGTAATCCCAAGTGTATAGTAAAAATTTATTAATGCAGTACAGCAGCCAAATTCAGCCCATGCCTTGCCCATTTGGGTTCAGCCAGGGTTATTTTATAAAATATACTCTTAATAGAACTTTGCAACACACGATTTTTAAAGAGAACTTAAAGCAGAAGGCACTTTAGAAAAGCCATTTATTTCCTTATAATGACTTCTGATTTAAGAAAAATGTCACAACTAGCAAGAACATTCTGAACTCATGTTTGTATACCTTTAACAGGAGACCATTTAGGTCACACATATTTGCAAAATTCACCCACGTGTATCCAGAAAGGGATTTATGTATTTTGAGCATCTCCAATGTGTCAGGCAGCATGGTAGGTGGCAGCAAGATGTGATTTAGCAACGCAGACATAGTCCCTAATCTCATAGCAATTCAGGTTTGTGAGAGAGATGGGCAGCAAACCAAACAAACAAAAAGGGAATAATTGTAAATTAGCTATTGAATGTTAGGAAAATGAACAGTTTAATAGGAAATATAGGGAGAACTAGTTTGTATATCACTGATAGAGACAACCAATTACACTGGTTTATAACTTCAAATGTAGAGTGAAGAGTGCTCTAAGGAAGAACATGAGCACAGGCCCTGGTGAGTATAGGAACTAAAAAACAGTGTGGCTTACAGGTGGTGATCATGGGGAAATGGGAAAAAATGAGAAATAAATTGGAAAAATAACTTATTCTATTGGAGATGGGGGGTAGGATGTGCTTGTAGGCCTCAACAGGAGTAATTTATTCTAAATACAAGAGAGAGCCACTGACAGATTTAAGGCAGAGAAGTAAAATGATCAAATTAATGTTTTAAAAATATCAGGGTCTTCGTTATGTGGAAATTGACTAGAAGGTAGCAATTGGTCAAAAATGATGACTTACATTAGAATGTAGTAAGATATAGAGGAAATTGGACAGATTTGAAATATATTTTAAAGATATTAACAGGCATCATGGATTGAGGAATGAGCATGAAGTTGGTATGGGAATAATTCACAATGAGTACCAAGCTTCTATCTTAAGAAATTATGGAGGAGGATTAAAGATGGGGGTGTGAGAGGTGAGACAGAGCCTTCTTCCTAAAACTGAATATAATACAAAAATATAATTAATACAACTACTCCTGAAAGAACAACAGAATAAAGGACTGCACCAGACTGCATACACCTGGAGAAAAGAACAGACCTCACAGAACAGGGTAACGTACAAAAGCTGTGGCCTGAAGGGACCCAAGCCCTTCCCGCACCCAGCTCACTGGCGGGAGGAAGAGAAATGGAGTGGGGTGGGAGTGGAGGCATGGGCCTGCTGAATACCTAACTCCAGAGATCTGCTCTGGGAGCACAAACCTACATTTCATGGTGCTTGCATGGTACTCTCGTGAGTAGGGGTTTGGAAAGCTAATACAGGCAGAATTCCTGGAAAGACTGAGATTCCAGCCACTTGTGGAAAGCAGGGATCCATATATGGCTTCCCTGGGACAAAAGAAAGGTGGGCAGTCTGAGAGACTTCCTAACAAGGAAACCCTTAGCAAGAGGGCTACTAAAGGGGATAGGACTGCACAGAGCTTACTTCTCAGGAGAAAGGACAGGAGACAAAATTATCTGGGTGCACTCTGCCCAGCAGGTTCGGAGCTTTCACGATCTTCAGGTGCTCCAGCTCCCTGGCTGCCTACACAGCTCCAAGGACCCCCTCCATGATACACAGCCTACTGTGCCTTTCTCCCAGCGAGCCCAACCTGGCTCACAAGCCGGCAAACCCTACCCTGGCTTTAGGCCAGCCAGAGGGAAGATCTGTCTACAGCAACTACAAACACAAAGCACAGAGGCTTATACCTCTGTGCATGTCCCACTGCTTCAGGCTGTGGAGTCAGGCATAGCAGCCAGGAAGCAGGAAACAGCTCGTTCCTACCCCCAGGCACCAATACCACTCGCCTGTGACCCCAGACATTGCTTCAGGGGCTGAGCAGCTCCAGAGAGTAGAGCTTCTGGGCACTACAGGGCACCATATACAAATATGAAATGCCAAAGGAACCTGGTTCAAAGTAAAATTATTAATACAATTCCTGAGATTTAAGTGACATCGACCTGATGACTCTTCCTGAAAGGAAGTTCAAAATAAAAATCATTAACATGCTCATGGAGGTATAGAAAGATATTCAAGAATTCAGGAATGAACACTGGTCAGATAGCCAATCCTTGAAGAGCACAATGGAGGGCATTAAAAGCAGATTAGATATGGTGGAGGAGACAATAAATGAAATAGAAACTAGAGAAGAGGAATACAAAGAAGCCGAGGCACAGAGAGAAAAAGGATCTCTAAGAATGAAAGAATATTGAGAGAACTGCGTGACCAATCCAAACGGAACAATATTCGTATCATTGGGGTACCAGAAGAAGAAGAGAGAGAAAAAGGGATACAAAGTGTCTTTGAGGGGTAATTGCTGAAAAATTCCCCAATATTGGGAAGGTAATAGTCCCTCAGGTCATGGAGATACACAAATATCCCAACACAAGGGACCCAAGGAAGACAACAAGACATATAGCAATTCAAATGGCAAAGATCAAGGATAAGGACAGACTATTAAAAGCAGCCAGAGAGAGAAGTAAGATCACATACAAAGGAAAACCCATCAGGCTATCATCAGACTTCTCAGCAGAAACCTTACAGGCCAGAAGGGAGTGGCATGATGTATTTAATGCAATGAAGTAGAAGGGCCTCAAACCAGGATTACTTTATCTGGCAATATTGTCATTTAAATTTGAAGGATGGATTAAACAATTTTCAGATTAGCAAAAGCTGAGTGAATTTAACTCCCACAAACCTTCTCTACAGTGTGTTTTGGAGGGACTTCTATAGATGGAAGTGCTCTAAGGTTTAATAGCTGTCACCAGAGGTAATAAAACCACAGGAAAGAAAGGAGAACACCTAATTACTAACCAAATGCAAAATTAAATTAACTCTCCCCAAAGTCAATTAAGAGATAGAAAAAGAGTACAGAATATGATACCTAATATATAAAAAATGGGGGAGGAAGAAAAAAAAGGAAGAACATATAGGTAGTGTTTCTAATAGCATATTAAGTGACTTAAGTTAGACTTTTAGATAGTAAGGAAGTTAACCTTGAGCCTTTGGTAACCACAAAGCTAAAGCCTGCAATGGCAATAAGTGTATACCTACCGATAATCACCCTAAATGTAAATGGACTGAATGCCCCAATCAAAAGACATAGAGTCACTGAATGTATAAAAAAGCAAGACCCATCTATTTTCAGCCTACAAGGGACTCACTTTACACCCAAATAAATACACAGACTTAAGAGTGAAGGGATGGAAAAAGATATTTCATGCAACTAAAATGGAGAAAAAAGCAGGAGTTGCAGTACCTGTATCAGACAAAATAGACTTCAAAACAAAGTCACAAGAGATAAAGAAGGACACTACATAAGGATAAAAGGTTCAATCCAACAAGATATAACAATTATAAATATCTATGCACCCAACACAGGATCACCTACATATGTGAAACAAATACTAACAGAATTAAAAGGGGAAATAGAATGCAATGCATTCATTCCAGGAGACGTCAACACTTCACTCACTCAGAAGGACAGATCAAACACACAGAAAATAAGTAAGAAGACAGAGGCACTGAACAAGACATTACAACAGGTGGACCTAACAGACATCTACAGACTCTACACCCAAAAGCAGCAGAATACACATTCTTCTCAAGTTCACATGCAATACTTTCAAGAATAGATCATATACTAGGCCACAAAAAGAGCCTTGGTAAATTCAAAAAGATTGAAATTGTACAAATCAGTTTCTCAGATGACAAAGGTATGAAACTAGAAATACATTACACAAAGAAAATGAAAAATCTCACAAACACATGGAGGCTTCAAAACATGCTCCTAAATAACCAATAGATCAATGACCAAATAATGCAGAGATCAAGCAATATATGGAGACAAATTAAAACAATAATTCAACAATGCAAAACCTGGGGGATGCAGTGGAGGCCATGCTAAGAGGAAAGTATTGCAATTCAGCCTTACCTCAGGAAAGAAGAACAACCCCATATGAGCAGTCTAAACTCACAATTAACGAAACTAGAAAAAGAAGAACAAATGAGACCCAAAGTCAGTGGAAGGAGGGTCATAATAAAGATTAGAGCAGAAATAAATAAATCAAGAAGAATAAAACAATAGAAAGAAGCAACGAAAGCAAGAGCTGGTTCTTCAAGGAAATAAATGAAATAGACAAACCCCCAACCAGATTTATTGCGAAAGAAAGTCTACTTACATAAGCAGAACCAGGAATGAGAACAGAAAAATCACTACAGACACCACAGAAATACAAAGAATTATTACAGAATACTATATGAAATTATATGCTAACAAAGTGGATAACCTAGAAGAAATGGACAACTTTCTGGAAAAATACAACCTTCCAAGGCTGACCCAGAAAGAAACAGAAAATCTGAACACACTAATTACCAATAACGAAATTGAACTCGTAATGAAAAACCTACCTAAGAACAAAACCTCTGAACCAGATGGCTTCACTGCTAAATTTTATCAAAAATTTACTGAAGACCTAATACCCACCCTCCTTAATGTTTTCCAAAGAGTAGAAGACTGAGGAATATATCCAAACTCATTCTATGAAGCCAGCATCACTCTAATACCAAAACCAGGCAAAGACACCACACACACACAAAAAAATTACAGACCAATATCCCTGATGAACAGAGATGCAAAAATACTCAACAAAATATTAGCAAACCGAATTCAAAAATACATCAAAAGGATCATCCATCATGATCAAGTAGGATTTATTCCAGGGATGTAAGGATGGTACAACATTGGAAAATCCACCATCATCATCCATCACATCAACCAAAAGGACAAAAACCACATAATCATCTCCATAGATGCTGAAAAAGCATTTGAAAAATTCCACATCCATTCATGATAAAAACTCTCAAGAAAATGGGTATAGAGGGCAAGTACCTCAACATAATAAAGGCCATATATGACAAACCCATAGCCAACATTATACTTAACAGCGAGAAGCTGAAAGCTTTCCACCTAAGAACGGGAACAAGACAAGGATACCTACTTTCCCCACTTCTATTCAACATAGACTACTGGAGGTCCTAGCCACGGCAATCAGACAACACAGAGAAATAAAAGGCACCCAGATTGGTAAGGAAGAAGTTAAACTGTCCCTGTTAGCAGATGAAATGATATTGTACATAAAAATCCCTAAAGAATCCACTCCAAAACTACGAGATCGAATATCTGAATTCAAAGTTTTGGGATACAAAATTAATATGCAGAAATCTGTGGCATTCCTATACGCTAACAGTGAACTAGTGGAGAGAGAAATCATGAAAACAATTCCATTCACAATTGCATCAAAAAGAATAAAATACCTAGGAATAAACCTAATCAAGGAAATGAAAGACCTATACTCTAAAAACTACAAGACACTCATTAGAGAAATTAAAGAAGATACCAGTAAATGAAAACACATCCCATCCTCATGGATTGTAAGAATTAATATTGTCAAAATGGCCATCCTGCCTAAAGCAATCTACAGATTCAGTGCAATTCCTATCAAAATAGCAACAGCGTTCTTCAACAAACTAGAGAAAATTGTTCTAAAATTCATATGGAACCACAAAAGACCCCAAATAGCCAAAGCAATCCTGAGAAGGAAGAATAAAGTGGGGGGTATTATGCTCCCCGACTTCAAGCTCTACTACAAAGCCACAGTAATCAAGACAATTTGGTCCTGGCACAAGAACAGACCCATAAACCAGTGGAAAAGACTAGAGAGCCCTGATATAAACCCAACCATATATGGTCAATTAATATATGATAAAGGAGCCATGGACATATAATGGGGAAATAACAACCTCTTCAACAGCTAGTGTTGGCAAAACTGGACAGCTACATGCAAGAGAATGAAACTGGATTATTGTGTAACCACATACACAAAAGTAAACTCAAAATGGATCAAAGACTTGAATGTAAGTCATGAAACTATAAAACTCTTAGAAGACAACATAGGCAAAAATCTCTTGAGTATAAGCATGAGCAACTTCTTCCTGAATGCATCTCCTTGAGCAAGAAAAACAAAAGAAAAAATGAACTAATGGGACTACATCAAACTTAAAAGTTTCTGTACTGCAAAGGACACCAACAGCAGAACAGAAAGGCATTCTACAATATGGGAGAATATATTAATAAATGACATATCCAACAAGGGGTTAACCTCCAAAATATATAAAGAACTTACACGCCTCTACACCCAAAAAGCAAATAACCCAGTTAAAAAATGGGCAAAGGATACGTAGAGACAGTTCTCCAAAGAAGAAATTCAGATGGCCAACAAAACATGAAAAGATGCTCCACATCACTAATAATCAGGGAAATGCAAATTAAAACCACAATGAGATATCATTTCACACCAGTAAGGATGGCCACCTTCCAAAAGTCTAAGAACAACAAAAGCTGGCGAGGATGCAGAGAATGGGGAACCCTCCTACACTGCTGGTTGGAGTGTAAGCTAGTTCATCCATTGTAAAAAGCAATATGGAGGTTCCTCAAAAAACTAAAAATAGAAATACTATTTGACCTGAGAATCCCACTCCTTGGAATTTATCCAAAGAATACAACTTCTCAGATTCAAAAAGACATATGCACCCCTATGCTTATCACAGCACTTTTTACAATAGCCAAGAAATGGGAGCAGCCTAAGTGTCCATAAGTAGATGAATGGATAAAGAAGAGGTGGTACATATACACAATGGAATACTATTCAGCCATCAGAAAGAAACAAATCCTACCATTTGCAACATGAATGGAGCTGGAGGATATTATGCTCAGTGAAATAAGCCAGGCGGAGAAAGACAAGTGCTAAGTGATTTCCCTCATTTGTGGAGTATAACAACGAAACAAAACTGAAGGAACAAAATAGCAGCAGACTCAGAGACTCCAAGAAGGAACGAGTGGTTACCAAAGGGGAGGGTTGTGGGAGGGTGGGTGGGGAGGGTGGGAGAAGTGGATTGAGGGGTATTATGTTTAGTACACATGGTGTGGGTGATCACAGCTTAAACAGTGTAGCCCAGAGAAGGCAAATAGTGAATCTATGGCATGTTACTACACCGATGGACAATGACTGCATTGGGGTATGGGTGGTGGCTTGATAATATGGGCAAATGTAGTAACCACATTGTTTTTTCATGTGAACCCTTCATAAGAGTGTATATCAATAATACGTTAATAAAAAAAATTTTTTTAATACTTAAAAAAAAGAAATGTTAATGGTATTCATTCTTGGACAGGAATAAGCTTGAGAGGAACATTTATGGGGAAAGGATTGTAGGTAAAAATTAAGTTTAATTCTGTATATCTTACATTTAAGGTATGTGTAACACATCTAAGGAGGACTGCTCAGTGTACAAGTGGATATTGAGTACAAAAGAGAGAATTGAACTACAGATATGAAACAGTATTTGAAACCACGGAAATGAATGTGATTGCTAAGGTAGAATTTAAATTAGAGAAGAACCAGGGCTGTAGGAAAAATGTAAATTTTGTGACCAGGATTCTCACCTCTACTGAAGATTCTAGTATTGTCCATTGTATACATACTCGGCCTGTTTACATACCCGTTGGCAGAAAACTTGTTAACTGCCAGTGGAGAGCCAATGTGAAAGTATCAGCCCAGGGGAGTGTTGGAGAAGAAACCCACAAGCTCCTGGATGTAATTGATGGATTGTCCCCCAGTCACCACAGAGACCCACCCACAGAGTTCCTCCCGGTTCTAGGACACTGGCAGAAGGAAGTTGCAGAGCCTCATGCTGGGAAGCAGGAAGAAGTGGAGATAGAGCCACCAGCAGAGGCAGTGCCTGGGGAACAGAGCCTGAAGCCATGCCAGAGACTGAGAGAAGCAGACAGGAGTCTAGTGCTTGACCTGCCCTGAGTATAAAGGTTGATATACGCCCCCTTTTATCCCTTATGTTCTGTTGTCATTATTTGGTTTTATTGAATTCATAGTGATCTTGCTCTGAGCAGGGAACTCCCTCCTCCCATTGCAACATTTGGTTTAAAAAACTGCCCATCTATGTCAAAAGCTGTTAAGTTACCACTGGATTTGGCATGAGGGAGACCACTGATACCTTGATAAAAGGAATTTTAATGGATAAATGGTGGCAGAAGCTTGTTATAAATGGTTTGAGAAAGGAATTTGTGGTCAATAAATGGATATACTGTGTAGACAACTCTTGAAAAATTTGTATTGTAAATGGTGAACTAAGAAGAGGGACAATACCAGGAGTCAATGGAGGATTTTATTTTACAAATTTAAGGTACTAAATCACATTTATAGGTAATTTTTAAAATTATACCTCCAAAAAAGGAAGTCTATTTTGTCTGATACAAGTACTGCCACTCCTGATTTTTTCTCCCTATTATTTGCATTAAATATCTTCATCCATCTCTTCACTTTCAGTCTGTGTATGTCTCTGGGTTTGAAGTGAGTTTCTTTTAACAGTGTATAGATGGATTTTATTTTTTTATCTATTCTGTAACTCTATGTCTTTTGATTGATGCATTCAGTCCATTTATATTTAGGGTGATTATTAATAGATATGTACTTAAGTCATTGTAGGCTTTAGATTCGTGGTTACCAAAGATTCAAGGGCAGCTTCCTTTCTATCTAACAGTCTAACTTGCTATTTCAAATGCAATCTAAAGTTTTTCTTCCTCTTCCTTCTTTTCTTCCTCCTCCATTATTTATATATTAGGTGTTATATTCTGTATTCTTTGTGTATCCCCTGACTTACTTTGTAGGTAGTTGATTTAATTTTTCATTTGCTTAGTGATTAATTGATCTACTTCCTTTACTGTGGTTTCATTTTCTCTGGTGACAGCTACTCCTATCTATAGCAGTCCCTTTAAAATACACTGTAGAAACAGTTTGTAGGTGGTAAATACCCTCAACTTTTGCTTATCTGAAAATTGTTTAATGCCTCCTTCAAATTTAAATAATAATCTTGGTGCATAGAGTATTCTTGGTTGGAGGCCCTTTTGGTTCATTGCATTAAATATATCATGCCATTCCCTTCTGGCCTGTGAAGTTTCTACTGAGAAATCTTCTAATAACCTGATGGGCTTTCCCTTATATGTGATCTTTTTTCTCTCTCTGGCTGCTTTTAATACTCTGTCCTTGTCCTTGATCTTTGCCATTTTAATTATTATATGTCTTGGTTTTGTCTCCCTAGAGTCCCTTATGTTGGGATATCTCTGCACTTCTATGACCTGAGAAACTATTTCTCCAACCTGGGGAAGTTTTACCAATTATTTCCTCAAGAAGACTTTCTGTCCCTTTTTCTCTCTCTTCTTTTGATACCCCTATAATGCAAATATTGTTCCATTTGGTTGGTTGCACATTTCTCTTAATATTCTTTTGCTCCTAGAGATCCTATTTTCTCTCTGTGCCTCAGCTTCCTTGTTTTCCTGTTCTCTAATTTCTGCTTCATTTACCATCTCCTCTACCTTATGTAATCTACTTTTAAATCCCTCCATTGTATATTTCATTCAGATACTGTATTTTTCAAAGTTTCTATCTCTTTCTTGAAGTCCTCCCTGAGATCTTGAATATTTTTCTGTAGCTCCGTGAGCATGTTTATGATTTTTATTTTAAAATCTTTATGAAGAAGATTGGTGATTTCATTTTCACTTAGCCCTCTTTCTAGGGTTTGAATTCGTTTGAAAATCTGTAGATAATTAAGCAAAATGAGCCTGTTGACAGCTTGGCATGAAGTGTGAATCTTTAATTACATTTAATGACAACTCTTTTGAAAATTTTTTGTCGTTTCATTCTAGTGATTCCTATGGAATAATAACTTTGTGCAGGTGGCACCCTCTAGTGCCCAGAAGCTCTACTCTCTGGAGCTGCAGAGCACCTGCAGCAATGGCGAGGGTCGCAGGCAAACCAAACCAGTGCCTTCCAGGATGAAAGAACTCTTTCCTACCTTCTGTGTACAGTGCCTGCCTCCCTTGCCAGGTCCAGTGGGCTCTGTACACAAGGAGGTGTCTCTGCATTATGCTCCTGTAACTACCATAGGCAGGTCCACCTTCTGACTGGCCTGGTGCGATGGTGTGGGCAGCATATGTGTGGACCAGTGGCTGTTGGAAGGAAAAAGCAGCAGGCTGCATATCACAGTGGGGAGCCTCAGCTCTGCATTGCCAGTCAGGGGGATGGAGCTCTTTAAGCTCCTGATAGTTTCCCACCTGCTGGGCTGAGTGTGCCGAGATGATTTTGTCCTCCTGTCCTTTCTCCTGAGCAGCAAGCTCTACGTAATCCTTGCCCCTCTAGCAGCCCTCTCACTGCTGGGAAGACTTTCAAAGTGCCTGCCTTTCTTTTGTCCCGGAGTGGCCTGTAGTCGGTACCTGTTCTCCACAGGTTGGTGGAATCTCAGTCTCTCTGCTGAGTACTCTGCCTTTCTTTGCTTTCCAAACCCACTAATCTTCAGATCACCATGTGATGTGGTGTTGTGCTCCCAGAGAAGATCTCCAGCACTGGGTGTTTAGCAGTCCTGGGCTTCTACTCCCTCCCACTCAGTTTCTCTTCCTCCTGCCTTTGGGCTTGGATTGGGGGAGGGCTTGGTTCCCACCAGATCACGGCTTTGCTACTTTACCCTTTTCTGTAAGGTCTTCTCTTTTCCCCAGATGTAAGCAAGTCTGTTCTGCCGTCTTTGGGTTGCTCTTTCAGTATTAGTTGTATTTGCTGGATTTTCATGTCATACGTGGTTTTGAGGGATGGTTTCTCCCTCACTTCTCACACTGCCAACTTTTCCTCCTCCCTTCACTAGTTTCTAGAAATTTAAAGTAAAATTATAATGTGTGATTTAAGAAGTTTGTAAATATTTGCTTTTTAAATGCCAATGAATCTCCACATATACTGGCAAAACAAACAAACAAACAAAAATAGTTATTATTCAGCTGCCCCAGATAACTTTTTAAATATAAACCAGGGATCTTTCTTAGTGTCAATTCTTATAAATAATAATCTGTTTAATATTCTTCATTTTTAAATGTTATTTTACATATGTTTATTTAGATCATTAGAAAATTAATATAATCTTTCTAATCAAAATTCATGTTCCCAGACTTAGCATTACCAAGTAGGAAACAATGAGTCAGTAATGAATAAAACCTTTATTTAACTTTAAGAAGCACAGGATAGAAGCCTTCGATAGGCCACAACAACAAATTTACTATTACCTAACAGAAGTTTTTGCAATATTTAAATTGTATTTGTTTAAATAGGTCTACTTTTTCTTTTTAGCTTCTAGCCAGACTCTGTAACTGGCCATTAGAAACCTGTGACCACTTGATCAGAGTGAAATACCAAGCATTAAGGGAAGCTACAGTCATTCTTCAGTCAGGAGCAAATAATCATGGACAAGGTAGTTGGCAAGATCTTCATTTTCCTTTCCTTTCATTGACCTCCTAGAAATGAAAAGCCCTCCTGAAAACAGGTGGTCCTCAAAATCTGTAGATAATTAAGCAAAATGAGCCTGTTGACAGCTTGGCATGAAGTGTGAATCTTTAATTACATTTTAATGACAACTCATTATTTTATGTAACTATGTTAGGTGGTATAACAAGGGATTAGGGACTGATAATTCAGATTTTGAATTGTTTTTCTCAGCATTTATACAACTGCATAAGTAATAAAAACATGTTTAATGATTAAATGGTTTGTAGAAGTCCCTTTCATATTTGTAGTGTTCCTGTTAATCATTTTTGTTCATTCCAAGAAATTCAGTAATTACTGAAAATATTTTTATCTTGTTTCAAAGATAGCAAATTGGAAGAGTAAGATTCTGACTAAAATCACGCCTAAAATCAGTTCCATTAGAATCCTCACTAACACAAGGCAGCCATATTATTTTTGAGCAAAACACAAATTACAAAGACCTTTAAAAGTCTCTTTAAAGACTTGTATTTGACTTTATTGGTTAGAGTCTCAGTTCTACTGTAACTTCAACAATTATAATTAGTGAGTATTTGTTTCTAAGTTTAATGCTTGAAATTGCTAGTAAACTTATTTCTTTCAAATTCCATCTAAATTATCCTAAGCAGATTATATAGATGAACTTGAATCCAAGGTTTTCCCAAAGAGATTTCAACCATCTGTGAAAATATTGTACCATATAATATCCCTCATTTATCCTAATTAGGTCTTATGTAATAAGTCATCTCTTTGTCCAATAAAAGTGCTGTTATTTTTTTCAAGCAGAAGTCATACATTCCAAGCTGTTGAAATGAATATAATAGGTTATATTTTTAATATTTTAACATAAAGAAATAATAGAAATCTCTTTCTTTGAGTAAATTGTAACTAAGGATATACTATTTAGTGTTTTAGTTCAAGGGAAGGGTAGATTGAGAAGGCAAATCTTTTTGGTGCTTAGCAAAATGGGCTTCATTGTATATATTTTTTCTGGTTCTTGTCAGAAAAATATAGTTGCAAATCAGCTGATCATTATTCCAAGACAGAAAGCAGTCACATCAAACTTAACATGTTCAAATGGAGCTCAAACCTGGTGCCCTATGAGGACTTTCTTGGTAAATTGTACTACCATCAACCATTTGTTCATGTCTGAAAAACTGACGTGGCTGAAACTTGATTCCACATATATAAAGTCATTCATTGTACACTCGAAACTAATATAATATGTCAAATATACCTCAATTTTTTAAAAGATGCAGAACATTTCTGTCACCCCAGGAAATCCTCAGTCCTATCACTACCTCAAGTCCTATCAACTACCATATGTTTATAAATCTAATACCATATATTTAAATCCTATCTCTTAAATGTATCTTAACTGTATTCATTCTACTCTATTTCCACTGGCCCCTATTGTAGCCAAACATTGTAATTTGGTTCCCCTTATCTAATTTTGCCTATTTCCGAGCTATTCCCTATCCTTATAAGCAGCATCATTTTTAAACTATAAAGCTGATAATGCAACCCCTTTGTAATAAGGTCTGGCTTTTAAGAAAATAAAATTAAGTGTATACTACCCCATGCCCAAGAAATTCCAATCCTAGAAGTTTACTTAAGAGTAATGAAAAAAAATTCACTTAAGCTTTATACAGGAATGTCCATGGTAGCTTTATTAATAATAGCCAAAATTGGAAACAGGTCAGGTAACTACCAATAGGAGAATGGATAAACATCATATATTTATACAGTGGAATACCACTTAGTAATTTTAAAAGAAATATTTACACACCAAAAATGTCTGAATCTCAAAAATATTATGCTGACTGAAAGATGCCTTACACAGAACATATTCTTTGAATCTATTTATCTGAAATCCTAGATGTAAAATTGATCCATAGTTAAAGAAATCAGGACATAGTTGCTAATAGGAAGAAGAGAATGGGATCAGGAATTGTCTACACAGAAGCATACTGAGATTTTTCTGGGGTGATAGAAATGTTCTACATCTTTTTTCATTGGGGTATATTTGAATTATAACATTATACTAGTTTCAAGTTTAAAATGAGTGATTCCTTACCTGTATATATTGCAAAATGATCATCATGATGTCTGGTTAACATCCATCACCTACATAGTTACAATTTCTTTTCTTGTGATGAGATCTTTTAAAATCATTTCAGTAGGGGTTCAGAGTTGCCCAGGTTGGGTTTATGCATTGATCAGTGCTCATAGAAAGGTTATGATTGATGTATTTCACTGTATGTACATTAAAAACTATAAATAACCTTACACAAATCTTGAACTCTAGTTATCATGCCTGCTGAAGTGCTTAGACATGAAATGTACTGATATCTGAAAAAACATTGAAATGCCTTAAAAAATAAGATTGAACTGTTTTGTATCTTTATTCTGGTAGTTACATACACTATGTTTTGTCAAGTCTCAAACAGCTATACACTATAAAAGCTAAAATTTTCTGTTTATAAATTATTCCTCAAATTTTTAAAATTTTTCCAAAGATGAGATGAATCAGTAGATGGCTAAATGAATGGATAGATGAATGGACTAAAAGCTAACATAACAAAATACGTAGTGACAGAATCAAGGTAGTAGATATTTGGGAGTTTATTGCACAATAATTTTAGCTTTTCTGCATGTTTGAAAATTTTCTGTAACAAAATATGAGGGGAAATATGTAAATCTTATATTTTTCCCTATGCTTATAAGCCTCTAATAACTTTATATTGCTTTTTTGGATTTACTGTAAAATTATTAGCATGGTATAAAGGTCTTTTATGCCTGGATCTCCACCCTGAGCCTTAAGACTCCTAGAAGGCCATTTATTCCTCATACACCACTATCCAATCATACCATTCTTTATCAGTTTTTACAAAATAACAGACCCCTCTTCCCAGGGAACTTGAGATTAATGATGTAAATAATTGTGTGATTATCTGGCTCCTCCAGTAGTTTCTAAAAGCCATTTGGCCATGATCAATTAATTTGTCTCTAGTCCATACCTCCATACCCAGCACACGGTCTAATGTAAGTTCTCAATTAATACATGTCAATGTATATATGGAAAGCAACTAAAAAGACAGTCCCCTAATTGCCTTCAAAGGGAATCCTGAATTATTTGTGTAGTCTAACCATTGATTTTTTTAATATTCCTTCATTTCTTAAAAAGATAATAGTTTTACACAGTGAAAATGAAGCCATGCTAAATGAGACTCTAAGGAAAACTATTCTTGAAAATTATCAGCTGGCAAAATATCCTGGGTGTTTTATCTTATTATTTCAAATTAAATAATTCTGAAAAGCATTTCACCCAATAATATTTTTGTTTTATATGCTTTTGAAGACATATAAATAGGTGTTGATTCAATTAAACATAAATTTTCATTCCACTTAAGTTTAGTTGCTTATAATATGGCATAAGAAAACAAATTTGCATTTTGATGTGAAATAAAACATGTTATCCTTCCAGAGAATAGGTGGGGAGTCAGGGAAGTTGAGAGAATCCTTGCCTATTGGAATAGCTATAAAGCTTTTCTAATTATACTCAGAGTAATTTGAAGGGTTAATTTAAGTTGGCTTTATAGGCAAATCTCAGTGCTACTGGTCCTGATTAATACTTTAGTGATATTTACCATTGACTCAGCTAGGAGAATTAAGGAGACTAAGGTCTCCATGGCCCAATTTTCATATGCGTACATTAGGAAATTAAGTAAACAGATGTAACTCCGGAGGGAAAATATTTTCCCAGCCTGGGGCAAAATACCTTTGAAACCAAAATCAGTCAAAAGGAGAAATAAAGTGGGAAAAACCCATTTGTTGCTTATAAGCAGTCATCCACTTCTTCTCTCCCGTGTCTCTGAGACCAGGCTGCAGAAAAAGAGGCCCCCACCCAACCTCTCTGGTCAACATAAGCCCTGCTCACCCTTGTAATTACCTATTGATATGGAGGTGGACTACTTCACTCCATCCCTTGAAAACACCTATTGATAGGGAGATGCACTAAGGCCAGGTGAGAGATTCTGGAAATATTGCAATTTTACCCACAACCCACCCCTCCAGAAATCTCATCTCAAAATCTACTCTCTCCCCATCTTCTGCAGTGGCCCCTGTGTGAGAAAACTGGAACACTGTAACCAGACTAATAACATACAATAACAACAGCAATTAAATCATAATCCTCAAGCTGGAGGATTCAGCTAAAATTCAAAGTCCTATGCAGATTAAGTCCATAGCTTGCCCATTCCACAGGCACTCAGTAGCTGAACAGGTAGGGAGTTCAGGGAAATCATCACGTGGCAGCTACAGCCAGGAGGGCAGGTCCAGGCCATAGGGACTGTAGAAGAAAATAACCTTAAGGGCGGTAAGGTATATATTTTAATGACACCAGCATAGGCAAATCTTGTCCATAAGGTAGGATGCTTTCAAGAGAGTGGTCCTATGACAGGACAGTGGCAGGAATGGGATCTCGTCCTGGTCTAGTATGCCAGACTTTCACCTCCATCCCTGTGGGAGTTATAGATGGGTTAATATATAGGGCTATGGGAGGTACATGCACTGGCCATAAAGATAAAATAAAACTTCCCCATGAGATGCTCATACCTTCCAGATGTTTTGGGTACACTACCATGATCTTTGGGGGCCAATCTGCTGTTACTCCAGAAACAAACAGGAGGCCAGCTTCCAGGCCTTTTCCCCAAGGTCCCAGAAGGGCCAGCCATCACTGATCCATGTGTTAAAGTGTCCAAGGCCACATCCACTCAACAGAGTCTCCAGCACAGTTAGGGCTGGCAGCAGGATGTTGCTCTGCTGGCCATATCCTGGCTTTAATAACTCCTCATTGGTTTGCACATACAGTTGTATAGAAGAGAAAGCAATGTGTGTTAGGATGTCCATAGGGCTCAAGGCTCCTTTTCGTGGCTTCTCATTCGAATGCCATAGGACTGTCCATAAACAAACAGACCAGCCCCGTAGGCTATTGGTGTCTGACTTCAGGCAAGATTTCAACAAACCATTGTTCTTTCTATCATGCCTGCCCTGGTAGGGCTATATGTTACATTAAACTTCCACTATATTTCTAATTGCTACACCCATTCACGTAACACATGTCCAGTAAAGTGGGTGCCTTGATCACTCAATCACCTGCAGCCAGCCATAGGCTGCAAAGAGACACTCTAAGCCCCTCTTGGTGGTTTGCTGATCTGCATGGCATGCAGGAAGAGCAACCAACAGACCAGTAGCTGTGTCCCCATAAGTCATGGCATACCGATATCCTTTTGATATAGGCAGAGGCCCAGTATAGTCTATCTGTCACCTGACAAGGGGTATCAGCCCCCTTACTATTGCTCCATGTTGCTCTGGGACTCGGTGAAAGTCCCTCTTAGAGCCCACAAGGCACTCCTTCCGGGCTCTGCTGACTTCTTCAAAGGTCAACAGCAAGCCCACCGATGGGCTACAGCCCACATTGTCTTTTGCCCCATAGGCAACAAATGCTGATGTAACCCATTGGGCTACATTAGAGGCAGGCTTTCCTTCTAGCCAATGCACCTAGGCCAATATGTCTGCCACATCATTCTCTGGGGATACCAAAGACAAATGGCCAGTCACATGATAAACAGTAAGTGTCTTAGTCTGACCAGAGGACCATAGGTCTTGCCCCCAAAGGGACCAGTGACCAACCATCCAGTTGACATCCTACCATGTCAGTAGCAACAGGGTCAAGCCCTGATAGACGGCCCAGCTGTCAGTGCAGATAACTATAGAGGAAGGCTCCTCAGTGACCATAAGCCGTACTTCCTGCAACTCAGCCCATTGGTGGCTCTTCCCTTCTCCATCCTCCAGTCACATTTTCTCAGTCTTAGGATGGAAAGCCACAGCCCTCCACTTCATGGACTGCCCACAGCTGGGGCTGTCTGTATACCAAGCATCTTCAGGTATAGGGGTTTTTCCCTCCTGATAAAGACTCTTGGCTACCAATGGCTCAAAAGCAAGCTCTCCCTGCTTTCCACTGGTATATGTCACTGGCCCCAATAAGCGTTGGAGTTCTCCACTTAAGGGACTATTGGAGAGGATGTTATGCTGCACCCCATTTGACCAGTGTAGGCGTCTGTGCCACGTCACTCTGTAGCCTTTGGGTCCAGTCTCACACCCACCTTGTAATGGGATAGGTGGTTATTACCTTGGTCGGAGCTGTTCCAGTGATAGGCTTCATAGCCAGCAAGGCGTGATACACAGCAGCCAGTTGGCTTCTCTCTCAAGGTGTACTGGACCTCTGCTCCTTTCCATGGTTGTGACCAGAATCCAATAAGTTGGTGTGTCCATTCAAGCCACTGCCAGAGGCCCCATCCATAACCATCTTCTGTTACATGAACGTCTAGCTTACAGGGCCTTGATGAGTCCATTACACTCAAGGCCTGTATGACCTTGACTGTCCACTTAGCAGCAGTAAAAGCAGCTGCACATGATTCCTCCCGGTCCCACCTGATGCCCTTCCATACCAACTAGTATAAAGGCTTCAGAATTTGTGTCAAATGCAGGATAAACACTCTCCAGTAGCCCAAAAGACTCAAAAACTCTTGTAATACGGCCACAGTGGTAGGGGTAGGGAAAGCCTGGGACTTGTTTATGACTGCTTCAGGAGTAACTTTAGTTTTACCCAACTAGACAACCCACAAGAACTTTACAGACAAACCAGGTCCATGAACACTGGTGCTGTTCATAGCCCATCCTTTCTCCTTTAGATATTGCAGCAGTCTAGGAACTGCCCCTCCTAAATTTGCAAGAGAATCAGATGTGAGAATGATTTCAGTGTAGTGATACAGCTGCACCATTTGCCATTTCTTCTATGTGGCCAAGTGCTGGGCTGTAAGTCCATGACAAATGGTGGGACTGTGGAGGTGTCCCTGTGGAAGGAGAGTGAATGTCCACTGCCACCTTTCCCACATGAAGGCAAACTGTTCCTGACTTTCCTGTGCTATGTCCACAGAGAAGAAAGCATTAGCGAGGCCCACAACATAATGATTCTTCCCTAGTTCATGACTCAGGGTGTTCCCAAGGGCTGCTATAGAGGGGACAGCAGCATGCAAAGGGGATGTGACTTTATTCAATTCCCTGTATTCCACGGTCATAAGCAAAGAACTGTCTGCCTTTTTCAGTGGCCACACTGGGGAATTAAAAGGACTATTATGGGCTTTTTGATGCACACCATCTCCAAATCCTGCTCTAGAGTTTCTACAATTGCCTTATGTCCCCCAGGCAATTTATACTGCTTAGTGTTTGTCACCCACTGAGGTATGGGCAGAGCTATAGGCAGGTGCTGAGCATGTCCCCTCAGAACCTCCTTTACAACACACACCCTCAGTATGAACTCACCGGCAGTGGTCTGTAACCCCAGGCCCTGCAGATATCTACCCCCAAAATATATTCAGGGATGGGAGAAATATAAACAGTATACTCCTTTGGGGGTAAACGCCCTATGCCCAATGGGATTTGGGCTCTCTTCACTCTATTTGCTTACCCCCATAGCCATATATCACAGCAGGGGTCACAGGAAAATGCTCAGGGTTGCCATAAATCAGAGAACATTCATTTCAGGACACATTGTACATTCACAGGGAACCAATGAATTGTTAATTCTACATGTGGCCTCCCATCCCCACCATGTCCCCCAAGATGGGCTCCTTGACCACCCCCTCAATTGAACCGTGGTGCCCAATCATCCTCCTGTGGGGGTGAGGGCCCAGGCAGAGCCTGGGTACTGTCCCCCAGGAAGTCTTGCAGATACAGAGGCTGGACATGGGGCTTTTCCTCTCCAGCTTCTGTATCCTAGACTTCAGCTGCTGGAACTGCTGCTCTGGCTTTAATTGGTACCACAGTTCTAACAAGATCCTATTGGGCTTCCCATCAAGTTTTTCTTTCACTACCCCTGCCTTTATCATATCAACCAACATCTGGGTCCTGGAGACCTTCATAGGGCCCTCTGGACCTCTCCTTTCAGTCGTAGCCTGTATTTACTTCCATGCTTTTATTTCTCCAACCTCCCCCAGATCTGCTAAAGTGCAAGTAGCCTCACTTATGGGTTGCCCTATGTGGGTGGCAAGAATAGTTACAAGGGACCCAAAGAGAGATGGGGGAGCAGAATGGAACATGAGATTTCTCATTCCCACATGAACAACAACTCATCAGGTTCCTGGGGGTCCATATTATAGATGATATTTTTCATGCCCAACTCCCATAACACCTGCTGGAGCTCTGCATTTATTTTCCAGCTAGTGGATAAGTATGATAAATAACCCTGATTAGGCCAAACTGCCCTGATGGGTGCTGTCAGCAATCCAGAAGCACCTGATTCCCTGAGGTGTGATAGGCACTTTGCAATTGCTGTGGAGGGAAGGGTGAGTCATCAGGGAAGCCAGTCTACCCATTTCAGAACCCAACATAACAATGTTTTCCACCCCCATATACCAAAGATGCAAAAGCCATATAGGCAGAGGTTCCAATGGCTTCTTCTGAAACCAGATTGTCATGTGCACCAGCTCATCCTGGGCATAGGGTTGGAGCATGGAGTGCTCCACAACCTGGAGAGGGGGCAGCCCCTCCCCCTGCAGAGCCCACGGTTGTTGTGTTTTTATTTTCTTAATTACAACAGGGTGGCTTTCTACATGGGAGAGGCTGGTGCCTTGGGTGGTGGCTTTGGCAACAGATCAGTCCTTGGCCCCACCCCCTCATCCTCCTGACATCTTCTCTACCATCTCTGGGGCTGAAGGCACCGCTCTTTCCTCCCCCTCCCCCATGGCCTCCTGCAACGTGGATTCTCCTGCTGCCTCCTTCCTCACTGCTAACATATCTTCTAGAAGTATGACCTGTATTCTAAATAGCTGTCTCTCTTTCTTAAGGGCATACCATAAGTAATCACCCAGCTCCTCCAAGTGATGCTAAAGTGTGTCTCCTGCCAAAGTGTGTCTCTCCTCGATAACCCTTTCAGCTCTCTCGAGAAACAAGCAAACCACAATCCCAGCTGCTACATGACTACTCAGGGCCTCTAAGAAGTCTTCTATCTCATAGAGGGCTAATTCCACAGATTCCTGTGTCTCTACCCTTCCCCAGTTCTGGAGAAGGGCCCACCTGTCTAGGAGGTGCTTTACTCTAGACCAGTTTCCTACTAGGGGCTCCCCAAGAGGAAGCCCCAAGGATAGGGGTTCCTGGGTGAAGCCACACCCTCCACCACTGCAAGAGGTAAGGGTGAGTCATCACCCTCCACTGCAGCAACCACTGGGGCCTCCCCACCATCCACAGGGGCAGCCCACCTAACATTACACCCATACAGACAGATTTCAGTTTCAGAAGTCTTGCTGACTGACTACCACCAGATGTAATGCCCCGGGGGAAAATCCCAGGGCAAAATACCTTTGAAACTGAAATTAGTCAAAGGGAGTAATAAAGTGGGAGAAATCCGTTTATTGCTTACAAGCAGTTGTCCCGTGTCTCTCGTGACCCAGCTGCTTAAAGGGACCCCACAAATCTCTCCAGTCCTGATATATCTATCCTTGCTTACCTGTAATCACCTATTGATATGGAGATGGATGACTTCTCTCCAACCCTTGGAAACACCTACTGATATGAAGATACACTAAGGCCAGGTGAGAGATTCTGGAAATATTGCAATTTTACCCACAGCAGATATTTCTCTTTTAAAAATAACCAGGAAACAAAATAAAAAGTATTGACAAAAGAGAGGCTAAGTATGTGTAAAGACCTATGGAGTAGTCTTTCAACTGAAATGTATGAGAAGATAAAGGCAGTTTTGAGATTCTATAATTATATGTAAAGAGATTTTACTTATTTCTGTGAAATATAAAGTGTTAATTTGTAATATGTATTAAAAATTGCCTAAATTTTATAGTATCTCAGATGTTGGATTAGAAGGAGGAAAAACACAGAAAAAACCTTCTTACCTCATTTAGGGAGTCCCCATGGATGAACTCACTGTTGGAAGTATTAAAAATTATGTACATTTTAATTCACATTACAATTGTCTGTAATAACTACATATTTTTCTATTGGGTAAAAATGAGGTGCAGAGAGACTTCTAAATTGAACACTTAGCTATGCAGTTTAAGTTCCAACAGATTTCAGTTGGAAATGCATGAATGAGCCAAGTTTAACCTGGTGATTCGAGATGAGGGACACTGGGAATTATATTTGTAAGATTTAAGAATAGAGTATAAGATATTTGCTCAGTGTAACTTTCTTTTATTCTTCTGTTTTGCCAGAGTTCTGAGAAAACGCAGTAAAGGAAGACACCAATTCTCAAGTGAATAGTCCCATCTATGGAGCCTATTATATACAGAGCTAACAGCAAATAGCAGGAACTAAATTTACTTTCTTCTTCTCAAAGCAACACAAATATCCTCCTTAGAAACAAGGCTGATGTTCTCACACAAATCTTTTTATTGAGTATGTTGCATTTTGAAGAGAAGCAAATAGAAAGATAGGGGTTTCCCCAGGATATATTTTGTAATGGTAGCAAAAATCTCTCAGGGTAACATTTAAAGGGTGATTTCATTATAGTCTGGGCTTTGTTGAAACTCCTTTCCCCAGAAAATCAATTGCATAGTTCCTCAGATGTGATCAGACTTAGGGATGTTAACTTACTCTAAATTAAATTAACCACAGACTGGAATGTAAAACAGAATACCAATTTATTCATTTACAATAAGACTTTATTCTGACCAGAATACACATATTGTCATGATCAAGATGTTGCTAGGCAGTCCCAGTTTGGGAGGCTCTCCCGCTGGCTAGGTGAAGCCTCAAACCTGATTGGGGGAGGGAGAGCTCTTGACTCTGGTTGGAAAGAATTTGTGATCAGGTCAAACAAGTGCACGCAAGAAAAGAACTCATTAAAGCAAAGTAGTATTGAGAATCAAAGTTTCGTAGCCCCAGGAAGAGTGACCCTTTATGTAGTCATGCAAGCAGTGGAGAACAAGGCAGAACAGAAGAAGAAAAGAGAAGTTCATTGACTTCTGCTCAGTATAGGGCAGATCCCTTGTCAACTCCTAAAGCCAGGGTCACCTGGCATCTAGTGTCTGCTTGGATCTGCAGGGCATGGGAACTCTACCCCTACTATGCCAGGATACTGGATGGAGTGAATTACCAAAGCAAAGGAAAGGAGACGTTTGAGCAGGCTGTTAAAGAACGTGATTGAATGGCCACAGTCCTGTCTGGGTCACCCAGGCGACTGGGAAGCGC
This sequence comes from Smutsia gigantea, assembly GCA_032199065.1. Lineage (NCBI taxonomy): Eukaryota > Metazoa > Chordata > Mammalia > Pholidota > Manidae > Smutsia > Smutsia gigantea. The sequence continues at coordinate 772,512 of JAVSCE010016793.1, forward strand.
AAACCCCTCCCTGCTTGGAGGTTTCTGCAGCCACTTCCCCACTGGTCTGAAATAAAATGGGGAGAGGGAAATGGATTGTGTTTAAGACTAGAAAGCTGAATGAAATAGCAAAGTGACAAAGACACTACCAGTGGTTGGCAGGTTCTTGTCTCTGTTTTGAAAAAGGATTCAGAGACAAAGCACGATAGACTTAAGCAGAAAGTTTTATTTAAAGCAAAGTATGCAGGGAAGTGCAGGAAACCTCAGAGAAGAGGTGCCAAGCAGATTTTATTTAAAGGGACAGTACCTACTCAGGAGTATGGGATACTTTAGAGAGGAGGCATGCTTAAGAGGCATTTTATGTTTTATGGGACCTTTTGAGTAGGGTTCAATAGAAGGCAGGGTGTGTACAGGCGATTAATAATTCCTTTTGAAGTTTTGTCTTAAGAATAGGCTTATTAAGGTGACTGTGTTGGTCTGTATCTCAGCATTCTTTATCCAGCATAAGTTCACTTATACTCCAAAGGTCTGTTTTCTGTCCTGGTTACAATGTTATTTAATTGATTAAGGTGAATGGAAGAAAGAAATGGCATAAAAGTTAAAGAATAAACAAGGCCTTTGTTTGCAGGCTAAGTAGATTTTATATTGGCATGACCTTTGTCCCAAGTCTGTACTCTATCTCAAAGATATGCTTTCTTTAGGGTAAAATTACATGAAAAACTAAAGCAGAAATTGACTTATTATCTGAGGAATCAGCCATAGGAATTTGGATGATCCTAAACAGCTTCTTTCAGCCTAATGCATTCTTTCTCCAAAAAGACACAACCTAGCCAGACAACATTACTCCTGGTCATTGACAAAATATTTCCTCCCCTATCTACTGCTGTACACATTGACAATTATTTTTCTGTTAATTGTTTTCCAGGTCGCTCTGATGAAAAATGAACCCTTCTTCAAATATGTTTATAAAGCATATTTGTCCACAGTAGAGTCTACCCTACTAGTCACTAAGTGTGACTATGTATCTTTGATTTCATCCACTAAGTGTTGAATTCTTAATTTTTACTTGCAAAGTAAAATTTTTGATAGATCTTATTTCCAAGTCTTTTAAGAAGAGGGTTTGGAAGGGCATTTTACACTACCTGCACCTGTCTCAATCTTCTGTCATCTGAAAATCCTTTTGTCTCTATAATCGGATTTCGCTTAAAAGACACCTTGTTCCCAGCTCCTGTGGACACTGCCATTTCTGACTAATCTTACTCCATGTATAAGCTTCAAGCATGCTGAAGAGAGGACTTTTGGACCAAAGCAGTAGTCTGAATTGTCAAAAAGATACGAGGTTTAGCAAGAGAGCAAGATGGGGCTTGGCAGTCTATGAGGAATTTTTCCACAAGATATTAACAGTTGTCCCTTATTAAGAAGATTCTAGAGTTAGAATCTTAGGAAGCTGGCTTAAACAAAGCTACATAATTTTGTGTGTGTACATGTCTCTGGAACTCTAATAGAAGACAAAAGTATTATTACATACTGTGTAACCGCCTTGGCCATGGAATTCTTTTTTTTGTAGAACACCCCCTAACAGCCAACGGAAAGTGAGGTTTGAGCAATATATCTAAGATTAGACATTCACATTCAAATACAAATACAAATATCAATTCACAGTAATATATTTTTTAAAAGGCATTGAATCCTCTTTATCATTGACCTTCCATTCAGGAAAATTGTAGAGTTGATTGGAGAAGCAGCTATTAGTAGGTAACTTATAATAATAATAATAATAATAATAATAATAATAATAATAATAATTGGTTTTGATATCAGGGAGAGGTCATACACTCCATGACACTGTATCTCCAAGTGGGACCTCTAGGTCACCTATATAAAAATTATCTAAACTGCTTTATAATTGTACAAATTCCTGAGTCTCTCTGAAGACAGGAATCTGGATTTTAAACAGACACACCATGAAATCTGTATGAGCATTTAAATTTGAGAAGTATTCAATTGGGATGTCTATTAAACTTAGAAAAATAAACATTTTAGGAGATTGGATATTGCCACCTGGCATCCACTATGGATGGAGTTCTGGTAAAATCTTAGTCAAAAAAAGAAAAAGTTTTTGTAAATATCTGTAAGCCCCAATATATATTAGTGCTCCAATATCCCTCCAATTGTGTCATTCACATTATATTGAAAGAGGTCAGGGTCTCCTCTTGATTACATAATGACTCACATCAAAATCTTAAACTAGGTAGATTATATATATCAAATAGAGAAAAAACATACATTCACATTTCTTTCCTGTTTTCCTATTTTCTTTTTTTATTTCTATAACTCATAAGAGAACTAATAGGACCCAAAGTTATATAAAACTGAATAGACTTTCCAATTCATTATTTGTGAATAAAAGAGGAAATAAAAAAATTTCTGATCATTCAAGGATAATTTAAAAGAAAATGAAACATTGGCCAATTTAAACATTTTCTTTCAGCCTTTACTTTAATCAAACAGAGGTGTTATGTCTCCTATTATTAATATTAAAGCTCTGCAGCCTGAGATTTCTAGAAACTTTATAGACATGTCTCATCCTTTTCCATTACCTTCACTCCTTCAAATATATACAAAAATTTCAAACATTACAAGTATTTCAGTTTGTGAGATCTTCCTGTTTTGCATTCAGAAAGTTTGTGATTTTTCCATTAGTGGGTATTTGTAAAGCCATAGCTGGATCTGGTCATATCTATTTTCTGTCCCTTCTCAAATCCTAGATATTGTTAGCTTCTTTAATAACTTTGAAAAAAGGTGGTCAAAATGAATATACTCTATAGTTTTTGCACTAAAAGAAAAGAAATGTTTGAGCAATACAAGAAATAATTGTTAAACTTTGAATTCTCTATTAACTTTTGCTTCTAAGAAAAATAATGTTCAAGATGACTAGACTTTAAACAGTATCACTGATGAGTTTAGATGTGTATTTGGTTCATATGCAAATAAACTAATTATAAAGGTGTGTTTGGATATAAATATGAAATACAGGTTGCATTGATCATGTGACTATGTTATCTCTATAATCATAATGGCCATAGCTAACATTGAAAAATTACTATAGCCCAGAATTATATTAAGCACACAATATGCATTAATTAATTAATTAATTAATTAATTTTTGATTCTTTAAAGAATTTATTTTTGGGGGGGATTTTTTTTATGAATATAATTTATTTTGGTATCATTAATCTACAATTACATGTGCAATATTATGGTTATTAAACTACCCCTTCATCAGGTCCCCCCCACCAACCCAATTACAGTCACTGTCCATCAGCATAGTGAGATGCTATAGAATCACTACTTGTCTTCTCTGAGTTGTACAGCTCTCCCCGTGCCCCCCAACATTACATCTGCTAATCGTAATGCCCCTTTTTCCCTCTTATCCCTCCCTTCCCACCCATCTTCCCCAGTCCCTTTCCCTTTGGTAACTATTAGTCCATTCTTGGGTTATGTGAGTCTGCTGCTGTTTTGTTCCTACAGTATTTTTTCTTTGTTCTTATACTCCACATATGAGTGAAATCATTTGATACTTGTCTATTTCGGCTTGGCTTATTTCACTGAGCATAATACCCTCTAACTCCATCCATGTTGTTGCAAATGGTAGGATTTGTTTTCTTATGGCTGAATAATATTCCATTGTGTATATGTACCACATTTTCTTTATCCACTCATCTACTGATGAACACTTGGGTTGCTTCCACTTCTTGGCTATTGTAAATAGTGCTGCAGTAAACATAGGGGTGCATCTGCCTTTTTCAAATTGGGCTGCTATATTATTACGGTAAATTCCTAGGAGTGGAATTCCTGGGTCAAATGGTATTTCTATTTTGAGTTTTTTTGAGGAACCTCCACACTGCTTTCCACAATGGTTGAACTAATTTGCAGTCCCACCAGCAGTGTAGGAGGGTTCCCTTTTCTCCACATCCTCGCCAACATTTGTTGTTGTTTGTGTTTTGGATGTTGGCCATCCTCACTGGTGTGAGGTGATATCTCATTGTGGTTTTAATCTGCATTTCTCTGATGATTAGCGATGTGGAGCATCTTTTCATGTGCCTGTTGGCTATCTGAATTTCTTCTTTAGAGAAGTGTCTATTCATGACCTCTGCCCATTTCTTGATTGGATTATTTGCTTTCTGTTTGTTAAGGTGCATGAGTTCTTTATATATTTTGGATGTTAACCCTTTATCAGATACGTTTTTTATGAATATATTCTCCCATACTGTAGGATGTCTTTTTGTTCTATTGATGGTGTCCTTTGCTGTAAAGAAGCTTTTCAGCTTGATATAGTCCCACTTGTTCATTTTTGCTTTTGTTTCCCTTGCCCGGGGAGATATGTTCATGAAGAAGTCGCTCATGGTTATGTGCAATCGATTTTTGCCTATGTTTTTTTCTAAGAGTTTTATGGTTTCATGACTTAGACGCAGGTCTTTGATCCACCTTGAGTTAACCTTTGTGTATGGGGTTTGACAGTAGTCCAGTTTCTTTCTCTTACATGTAGCGGTCCAGTTTTTCCAACACCAGCTGCTGAAGAGGCTGTCATCTCCCCCTTGTATATCCAAGGCTCCTTTATCAAATATTAATTGACTGTATATGTTTGGGTTAATGTTTGTATTTTCTATTCTGTTCCACTGGTCTGTGGGTCTGTTTTTGTGCCAATACCAAATTGTCTTGATTACTGTGACTTTGTACTAGAGTTTGAAGTCAGGGAGCGTAGTTCCTCCTGTTTTATTCCTCCTTCTCAGGATTGCTTTTGCTATTCGGCGTATTTTGTGGTTCCATATGAATTTTAGAATTATTTGTTCTAGTTCATTGAAGAAAGCTGTTGGTAGTTTCATAGGGATTGCATTGAATCTGTAGATTACTTTAGGTAGTATAGCTATTTTGACAATATTTAATCTTCCTAGCCAAGAGCATGGGATGAATTTCCATTTGTTACTGTCCTCTTAAATTTTTCTTAGGCGTTTCTTGTAATTTTCAATGTATAGGTCTTTCACTTCCTTCATTAGGTTTATTCCTACGTATTTTATTCTTTTTGATGCAATTGTGAATGGAATTGTTTTTCTGATTTCTCTTTCTGTTAGTTCATCGTTAGTGTATAGGAAAGCAACAGATTTCTGTGTGTTAATTTTGTATCCTGCAACTGTGCTGAACTCAGATATTAGTTCTAGTAGTTTTGGAATGGAGTCTTTAGGGTTTTTTATGTACAGTATCATGTCATCTGCAAATAGTGACAATTTGACTTCTTCTTTACCAATCTGGATGCCTTTTATGTCTTTGTTTTGTCTGATTGCCGTGGCTAGAACCTCCACTACTATGTTGAATAACAGTGGAGAGAGTGGGCATCCCTGTCTTGTTCCTGATCTTAGATGAAAAGCTTTCAGCTTCTCGCCGTTAAGTATGATGTTAGCTGTGGGTTTGTCATATATAGCCTTTATGATGTTGAGGTACTTGCCCTCTATACACATTTTGTTGAGAGTTTTAATCATGAATGGATGCTGAATTTTGTCAAATGCTTTTTCAGCGTCTATGGAGATGATCATATGGTTTTTGTTCTTCTTTTTGTTGCTATGGTGGATGATGTTGATGGATTTTCGAATGTTGTACCATCCTTGCATCCCTGGGATGAATCCCACTTGATCATGGTGTATGATCCTCTTGATGTATTTTTGAATTCGGTTTGCTACTATTTTGTTGAGTATTTTTGCATCTACGTTCATCAGGGGTATTGGTCTGTAATTTTCTTTTTTAGTGATGTCTTTGCCTGGTTTTGGTATCAGAGTGATGCTGGCTTCGTAGAATGAGTTTGGAAGTATTCCCTCCTCTTCTATTTTTTGGAAAACTTTAAGGAGAACGGGTGTTATTTCTTCTCTATATGTCTGGTAGAATTCAGAGGTGAATCCATCAGGTCTGGGAGTTTTGTTCTTCGGTAGTTTTTTGATTGCCGATTCACTTTTGTTGCTGGTGATTGGTCTGTTTGGTTTTTCTGTTTCATGCTTGGTCAGTCTTGGAAGGCTGTATTTTTCTAAGAATTTGTCCATTTCTTCTATGTTTTCCATCTTGTTAGCATATAGATTCTCATAATATTCTCTTATAATTCTTTGCATTTCTGTGGGGTCCATCGTGATTTTTCCTTTCTGATTTCTGATTCTTTTTATGTGTGTAGATTCTCTTTTTCTCTTAATGAGTCTGGCTAGGGGGTTTATCTATTTTGTTTATATTTTCAAAGAACCAACTCTTGGTTTCATTGATTTTTTCTATTGTTTTATTCTTCTCAATTTTATTTATTTCTTCTCTAATCTTTATTATGTCCCTCCTTCTGGTGACTTTGGGCCTCATTTGTTCTTCTTTTTCCAGTTTCAGTAATTGTGTCTTTAGACTATTCATTTGGGAATGTTCTTCCTTCTTTAAATAGGCCTGGATTGCAATATACTTTCCTCTTAGAACTACCTTTGCCACGTCCAACAGAAGTTGTGGCTTTGTGTTGTTGTCGTCATTAGTCTCCATATATTCTTTGATTTATGTTTTGATTTGGTCGTTAACCCATTGATTAATTAGGAGAATGTTGTTATGTCTCCATATATTTGTGTGCCTTTTTGATTTCTTTCTAAAATTTATTTCTAGTTTTATACCTTGGTGATCTGAGAAGTTGGTTGGTAGGATTTCAATATTTTTGAAATCACTGAGGTTCTTTTTGTGGCCTAGTATGTGGTCTATTCTGGAAAATGTTCCATGTGCACTTGAGAAGAATGTGTATCCTGTTGCTTTTTTGTGTAGAGTTCTGTAGATGTCTGTTAGGTCCATCTGTTCTAGTGTGTTGTTCAGTGCCTATGTGTCTTTAATTATTTTCTGTCTGATCAGTCCTTTGGAGTGAGTAGTGTGTTGAAGTCTCCTAAGATGAATGCATTGCTGTCTATGTCCTCCATTAATTCTGTTAGTATTTGTTTTACATATGCTGGTGCTCCTGTGTTGGGTGCATATTTATTTATAATGGTTTTATCTTCTTGTTGGACTGACCCCTTTACCATTATGTAATGTCCTTCTTTATCTCTTGCTACTTTCTTCGTTTTGAAGTCTATTTTGTCTGATACAAGTACTGCAACACCTGCCTTTTTCTCCTTGTTGTTTGCATGAAATATCTTTTTCCATCCCTTCACTTTTAGTCTGTGTATATCTTTGGGTTTGAGGTGAGTCTCTTGTTAGCAACATATAGATGGGTCTTGCTTTTTTATCCATTCTGTTACTCTGTGTCTTTTGATTGGTGCATTCTGTCCATTTACATTTAGGGTGATTACTGATAGACATGTACTTATTGCCATTGCTGGCTTTAGATTTGTGGTTACCAAAGGTTCAAGAGTTGCTTCTTTACTATCTAACAGTCTAACTTAACTTTCTTGTTAAGTAATTGTAAAGACTGTGTGATGCTTCTTCATTTCTCTCCCTTCTTATTCTTCCTCCTCCATTCTTTATATACTAGGTGTTTTATTCTTTGCCTTTAGTTCGTATTTGTTTCGTCTGCTTTCTTGGCTATGATTTTATTTTCTCTAGTGACATCTTTTTAGCCTTAGGGGTGCTTCCATCTAGAGTAGTCCATTTAAGATATCCTGTAGTAGTGATTTATGAGAGGCAAACTCTCTCAACTTTCGTATGTCTGGAAATTGTTTAATGCCTCATCATATTTAAATGATAATCGTGCTGGATACAGTATTCTTGGTTCGAGTCCCTTCTGTTTCATAACGTTAAATATATCATGCCATTCTCTTCTGGCCTGTAAGGTTTCTGTTGAGAAGTCTGATGATAGTCTGATGGGTTTTCCTTTGTAGGTGATCTTTTTTCTGTCTCTAGCTCCCTTTAATATTCTGTCTTTATCTTTGACCTTTGCTGTCTTAATTATTATGTGTCTTGGTGTTGTCTTCCTTTGGTCCCTTGTGTTGGGAGATCTGTGGGCTTCCATGGACTGCAAGAATATTTCCTTCCCCTGCAAGGGAAAGTTTTCAGCAATTATTTCTTCAAAGACACTTTCTATCCCTCTTTCTCTCTCTTCTTCCCCTGGTACTCCTATAATGCGAATATTGTTCCATTTGGATTGGTCACACAGTTCTCTTAAAGTTCTTTCATTCCTAGAAATCCTTCTATCTCTCTCTGCCTCACCTTCTCTATATTCCTGGTCTCTGATTTCTATTCCATTAACAGTTTCTTGCATCTCATCCAGCCTGCTGTTAAGCTCATCGATTGCTTGTCTGATTTCTGTGTTGTATTTCCTCTCTTCCCTCACTTCCTACCTCAGCTCTTGCACCTTTCTCTGTAGGTCCATCAGCATGGTTATGACTTTTATTCCGAATTCTTTTTCAGGAAGACTGTGCATTTCCATCCCTTCATGCTCCCTCTCTGGGGTTGTCTGGTTGATTTTGGTCTGGACCATATTCCTCTGTCTTTTCATGGCTATATAAGTGATCGCTGGTGTCAGCTGGGCTCTTTAAGACTTTAAAAAGAGAAAAAGAAAAAAAGAAAAGAAAAGAAGGAAAAGAAAAACAAGAAACAAAACAACAACAAAAAACGCCCACCGTGAGTAGATTCTGTGGGAATGCTGTAGGTGGCCCTGTTGCCCCACTATTTCACAGCCGTAGCCGCACCGCTCCGCAGGTCCCTTTATCACTCTGCCCGGGGTGGGAACGAATGGGAGGCTGTTGATGTCAGTGCGAAGTGTATGTACGGCCACGCTTCCCCAGTCGCCAGCTAAGGTGTCCGAAACTCCTCAGGACTCCCAGCCTCCTGGGCTGAGTGTGCCAGGATGATCCGGCTCCTCCGCTGTGCTCCTGTCACTTTAAAACCACTGAAGAAAGCATGCGCTTTTTTTTTTTCCTTCCTGGGAGCCGGCTGCAAGCACCCTGGCGCGTTCCCACTCAGATCCTGCCCCTCTGTCTCTCCAATCTCCGCTACACTGCACGATGTGGGTCAGCGCTCCCCGCGCAGATCACCGCTGGCTACTTCATGGGGTGTATTTCCACTCCCTCCTGGCTCTGAATCCTGTCCTCCCGCTGGTGTGCTGGGGTGGGGGAGTGCTCGGGTCCCGCCGGGTCGCGGCTCCATATCTTACCTGCCTCTTTGGGTGCCGAGTCCTCTTGGGTGTAGCTGCACGCTGTGCGCTTTCCTGTGTATTCTGGTCTCTCTTTTAGGAATAGTTGTATTTGCTGTATTTTCGTAGATAAATATAGTGTTGGGAGGAGATTTCTGCCGTCCTGCTCACGCCGCCATCTTCCCGGAAGTCTCCGCATTAATTTATTTAATCTTTATTGTAGTTTATTTAATTATATTGGTATTATTATCCCCATTTTAAAATTATGGAACTGCATTCAGAATGGTTAAAAAAAAACTCGCCCAAGGTTATTTAGCAGGCATGCACATTCTAAATAAGAACAGATCTACTCTAATTCTTATTAAGAAATCATCATGCAACCCATAAAATATTTAATGTGATTAATATTCTAGTCACTTTAGATCACAGCTACAGCTGTTTTCTAAACTACATCTGCATGTCTAGCTATCCATACAAGCCACTGACATTTTTCTTTAACTCCAAATTATTTTTTTCATGTAGGTAGTTACAGCACCATTGTTTATGAAATATGGACTAGGACACATGTGTTTATACTTCTCCAGCATCCACCACCTCTTTTTTTTGGTAAAATCTCCCTTTTTAAGTTTTCTTTGTAAGAACGGCATGTCGAGCAGACTAAAAACCAAGGGAATACCCAAATGGCCCCAAGCAGGCACATCACACACTCTGTGTCATAAGAATTTAAATCTTTATTGGGTGACACAAGACAGAAAATGATAAAATGAATCATGAGATCGATCTTCCTGGAAGAGCCTGTGGTTGAGTCAGAGCTGCTGTCTCTTAGCTTGCCTTTTGCTTTTCCTTCATTTGAATCAGTTTCTGTTTCCAAAAAAGAAGCCCAGTGGAAACATCAGTGAAGTGGAGGTACAAACGCTTTTCTTGCTCACCACAATCAGTCAGTAAGTCTTTGTTAAATAAAGCACTGGGTTATCCACTCCAAGGATTAAAAAAAAAAGAAGACGTATAACATCTCTCTGCCCTAAAAAAGATTGCTGTCTGATCGGAAAGATACGGCCTATTCATGTACAAAAACCATGCAACTTGTTTAATACAGTGTAATTTAAGACACTTTATGCTGGAATATGTGGATAGTGCAGAAGCCTTTTCGGTTGTTCAGAAGACAAAACCATCTCTTACTGAGAGGGTCTTAATGTTTCATTTTATAGATGGGCACCAGCTCAACACATTCAAATTTTAAAAGGGAAATGGCATGAACAAAATTTTATCAATTTAAATGCATAAGGCTTAGCCTTGGTGGAGAGAACCGGTTTAGAGAAAAGATGTGAAAGATGGTACTTCTGTTGAAGGTTTTCAACTGAAATGCACACATCCTGAGGGATAAATGTGATCAGCCAGTGAGGCATGAAGCAGATACCAGAACTTGTTATATTACTTTTATATCAGTAATTTAATTTCTACTTGTGTTTATTTTAAAGCATGTGAAATATTGTTATACTACTATATGTATATACTAGATAAATAAATATGTATGTGTGGGGATTTTTCAATAATGTTTTGCTGTAGGAATAGATGGTCAAAAAGTCCCTTTTGTTACTAATACATTCTCCATAAAGTTGCAAGAATAGTCGCCCAACGAGTTTATTATACTATCTTACAAAAAACTTAAAAAACTAAAAAATCTCTAGTTGTCTACCATAGCTTTCAAAGTTCTACATATTGTGGACCCAATTTCATTGCCATTTTTGTATTTTACACATTCAGTATACCCTAGTCTCTACCCTACATAAGAATGTTTTACAATTATCTCTATCTCTAACAATTACTATTTATATTCTTGCTTCTTTCTTTCTTTCCTTCTTTTCTCCCTTCATTTTTTCCTTCCTACTTTCCTTTCTTTCTTCTTTCTAAGTAAATATTTATTATTAGTAGTAAAAATGGACCAGGCACTGTTCTAGATACTGAGACCAAAGCATGAAAATATAATCTTTTTTAAAATAACCTAATATTCTAGCAAAGTACTCATAGTCATACGCTGTTTTCCTGTTCCATAATCTCCTGTCAGAAATCTTCCTATTCCTCCTAATCTCCTCCCTTTGTGAATTATGGAATTCCATGATTCTCCATGTATTTTGTTTGTATCTATAGTTCAGAGTTTACAGTCTTGTTGTTTTAACAAGGTATTATACATTTTTTAAATATTTCCTTTACTGTAGTAAAGGAACTATACTATAAGATACTTTTTCTGTACTATATCATTGTTCATTCATTTGTTTATTCATTCAACAAAATCATTGAGATCTTACTCTGTGCTATGTGCAATAATGAATTACTCAGTCCAGGTTCAACTTTAGAACACATGCATATCCAGAACAGAAAACACACATACACACATACATACATACAAAGACAGAAAATTCTTGCAAAAATTGACATTTGATGTTTTATAAAAAGCTAGAGTCAATATGTGAAAAAATCAGAACTTAGTTGTATTTCCTAACATCTATCTTACAGCTTAGTCATATATTTATCTTGAATTATATAAGAGGAAAGCAGCATAATATTCTCACTGCTCTGTGCTTTCAGTATTGTGATTGGTCCCTAGCTTTCATTACTTGAGGCCTGTGACTGAATCATTCACACAGTAGGTACCTGATAAATGCCATTCCTGTGGACCATTCGATAGATCAATAGTGTAAATTACTACCCTCCACCCCCTCAAAAAAAATGATGGGCTTGGGATAAGGTTAGCAGATATGGAAAATAAAAATATAGGATGCTGTTTACAATTTGAATTTCAGATAAAAAAGTACTTTGTGGGATATACCTATGCTAAAGAGTATTTGTTGTTTATCTGAAACTCAGATTTAACTCTGAGTCCTATATTTTGTCTGGCAACCCTACCTGGGGAGAATTTTGATTAAATACCATTAACATTTAAATAAGGCTACTTTCAAGAGCAAATTTATAATCTAGGCAATAGAAATGGTTCCTTTATGAATTTCAGATTTTCTGTTCTTCCACAAAACATGTAGATGTGCAGTTAAAATTATATGAAGAAGACAAATGGTATCATGGAATTTCTTGCAGATCTGTCTTGTGGCTTGTCCTGTGAGGAAAAGTGGACCACACGTGCACTGGGTGAGTCAATTAAGTTTTGTTAACATGAATAGAAGTTGAACAGTTGATCATTCAACATAAGAGTAGTCATTCATTTTGTTGTAGGAGACTTACAGTTACATAGTTACTGAATTCCCCTTTCTTCATATTCTAATTCCTTCCTGAGTTTCGCATTTTTCCTCTATTTCTCCCCTTGTTTTATGTTCAGTCCTTCCCCATTCCTAATCTCTACTTTTACCCTGTTCCTCAGCAGCCTGTTTTCCCTACTGCTTAAATATTATAGTTAAGCTAATGTCTCATACTTCAATTCTTCTTTACAGTTTACACAACTTTTTACATGTATTCTATTAGTTGAAATTTAGAGAGAAATTAATGATTAAATTTACTATGAGAATTATAATAATAATTAATATTGACTGGGTGTTTGCTCTCTGGTACTTCACACTTACATTTCATGAATCTTCCCAGGACTCTGTGAGGTAGCTACTACTAGTGATGTCTTTTTACACATGAGGCCATTGAGGAAAGATCAGGGTAGAGCTGGGGTTTAGATACAAGCTGTTCTAGCTTCAGACTCACTCTTGTACGCGACACCATGCTCTCAGACAAGATGGGTGTATTAGTTTGCTAAGGCTGTAATAACAAAATACCACAGACTGGGTGGCTCACACGACAGATATTTCTTTTGCACAGTTCTGGAGGCTGGAAGTTCAGGACTGGGGCATTGGAGGGTGGGTTTCTCCTGAGGTCTCTCGCCATGCCTTGCACTTGGCTGCCTTCTCACTGCTCTCACACAGCCTTTTCTCTGTGCACAACACATCCCTGGTGTCTCTTCCTCTTCTTGTAAGGACATCAGACTATTGGATTAGGGCCCACCCTTATGTCCTTATGTAACTTAAAGACCCTATTTCCAAAAACAGCCACATTCTGAGGTACTAGAGGTCTGGACTTCAACATATGAGTTTTGGGGGATACAATTTAGTCCATGACAGTGGGTGATTCACAAATGGTCCAGAAGTTGATCAGAGTAGGGTCCTGGTCTTAAGCCAAATCTTCAGCTCTGGAATCAACACCATACAAGACACATTGCTCTTATTAGAATATTCCACTTTAAGAACTATCCTAAGCAGAATAGATTCTTGAATGCAGTTATTCTCTCCTTTCCTTACTCAGATTTCTTGTTAGACTCTGTCTTAGACAGTTAAGTCTGCCTTAACAAAATACCATCGGCTGGTTGGCTTAAACAACAGAAATTATATTCTCACAGTTCTGGAGTCTGGAAATCCAAGATCAGGGTGCCGACACAGTTTCTGCTGAGGCCTCCCCTCCTGACCTGTAGGGGGCCGCCATTCCCCTTGCGTGCTCACATGATAGCTTTATGTATAGAGAGAAAGCAAGTTCTGTGGCGTCTCTTCTAGTAAGAGTCCTAATTCTATCATAAGGGCTCTATTATCATAACCTTATCTAGCCATAAGTACCTCCAAAGGCATCTATCCCCAAATATCACTCTGGTGATTAGGGCTTCACCCTATGAATTGTGGGGGCATACAGAAATACAGCCCATAGCAGAAGGACATCTAAGCCAGAAATCACATCCATAGATTTGAGGAACGAACAATGACAATGCCATTATATAATCCATCATAAAAGGAAAACAAGCCAAGCTCCCAATCCAGAAAATTGTTTCAACTCTAAATATGCTTACCAGTTTGAAAGAGTCAATCCCATTTTTAAAATAGTTACAGGTGTTGGAAGAAGATAATGTAAGTCTGGAGATATTCTCATTCAATTCTAGACAAGAATTCCTATAAACTATTACGGATAATGGGAAATATAATGCTCCCTATTCTTTTTGAGGCTTACACTATCAAAGTGCAATACTTAATGACACCTAATATCTTTCTCAGCCCATGATACTCAGCTGTGCTGGAAAAGTCACAGTGGATGATGAGGTATTAAATGGACATATTATTCTCCTACAAAAAAGCCAGAGCAAGCATAACTTATACAATAGATTTTGGGTATTGTTCATTTTTATGTTTAAAATTAATATAATTTTAAGGGTAAATTTTTCTCAAAAAGAAAAGCAAGGTAGCTTGAAGTTTTAAGCTTCCACTGTTTATAGAAGATTCAGAACACTTGTCTTTTCTTTTTAATTATAAACATGATAAGTTGTACCAAGTCATTATGATATAAGGATAGGGAATATAATAGCAAAATAACTGAAGCCGTCAAATGCTTTCAAGGCTCATATTTCAACATTACCTTAATATTGAGCCTGTAAAGAGTTCAGTCGAGCAATTTGGTCATGAGGACCAGTGATTTGAACCACAAATAACTGAATATGAAGTAGGCTGCTTATGTAAAATGTCACAAATTCTACTGTTAAATAACTTTGAAAGTAAATTTCAATAACAACTTAAAGGAAGAATTTAAATGAGAGTAACTGGGCTCTAAAATACCAGAAGTATATCACATCAAAGAGCAAAATAAATGGGGTTTTTTTGGTATCATTAATCTACAATTACATGTGCAACATTAAGGTTACTAGATTCCCCACATCATCAAGTCCCCACCACATACCCCATTACAGTCACTGTCCATCAGCATAGTCCTCTCTGTGTTGTACAGCCCTCCCCGTGCCCCCCCATACATTATGTCTGCTAATCGTAATGCCCTTTTTTCCCTCTTATACCTCCCTTCCCGTCCATTTTTCACCAGTCTCTTTCCCTTTGGTAACTGTTAGTCCATTCTTGGGTTCTGTGAGTATGATGCTGTTTTGTTCCTTCAGTTTTTTTTCTTTGTTCTTATACTCCACATATGAGTGAAATCATTTGGTACTTGTCTTTTTCTGCCTGGCTTATTTCACTGAGCATAATACCATCTAGCTTCATCCATGTTGTTAGAAATTGCAGGATTTGTTTTCTTCTTATGGCTGAATAATAGTCCATTGTGTATATGTACCACCTCTTCTTTATCCATTCATGTACTGATGGACACTTAAGTTGCTTCCATTTCTTGGTTATTGAAAATAGTGCTTCAATAAACATAGGGGTGCATATGTCTTTTTGAAACTGAGCTGATGCATTCTTAGGGTAAATTCCTAGGAGTGGAATTCCTGGGTCAAATGGTATTTCTATTTTGAGTTTTTTGAGGAACTTCCATACTGCTTTCCACAATGGTTGAACTAATTTACATTCCCACCAGCAGTGTAGGAGGGTTCCCCTTTCTCCACATCCTCACAAACATTTGTTGTTCTTTGTCTTTTGGATGGCAGCCATCCTAAGTAGTGTGAGCTAATATCTTGTTATGGTTTTAATTTGCATTTCTCTGATGACTAGTGATATGGAGCATCTTTTCATATGCCTGTTGGCCTTCTGAATTTCTTCTTTGAAGAAGTTTCTGTTCAGCTCCTCTGCCTGTTTTTTAATTGGCTTATTTGCTTTTTATTTGTTGAGATGCATGAGCTCTTTATATAATTTGGATGTCAACCCATTATTGGATATGTCATTTATGAATATATTCTCCCATACTCTAGGATGTCTTTTTGTTCTACTGATGGTGTCCATTGCTGTACATAAGCTTCGCAGCTTGATATGGTCCCACTTCATTTTTGCTTTTGTTTCCCTTGCCTGAGGAGATATGTTCATGAAGAAGTCGCTCATGTTTATGTCCAAGAGATTTTTCCCTGTGTATTTTTCTAAGAGTTTTATGGTTTCATGACTTAAATTCAGGTCTTTGATCAATTTTGAATTTACTTTTCTGTATGGAGTCAGACAATGATCCATTTTCATTCTCTTACATGTAGCTGTCCAGTTTTGCCAACACCAGCTGTTGAAGAGGCTGTGTTTTCCCCATTGTATATACATGGCTCCTTTATCATACATTAATTGACCGTATATGTTTGGGTTAATATCTGGCTCTCTATTCTGTTCCACTGGTCTGTGGGTCTGTTCTTGTACCAGTACCAAACTGTCTTGATTGCTGGGGCTTTGTAGTAGAGTTTGAAGTCAGGGAGCGTAATTCCCCGTGCTTTATTCTTCCTTTTCAGGATTGCTTTGGCTATTCGGGTCTTTTGTGGTTCCATATAATTTTAGAACTATTTGTTCCAGTTCGTTGAAGAATGCTGTTGGTATTTTGATAGGGATTGCACTGAATCTGTAGATGGCTTTAGGTAGTATAGTCATTTTGACAATATTTATTCTTCCTAGCCAAGAGCATGGGATGCATTTCCATTTGTTAGTGTCCTCTTTAATTTCTCTTAGGAGTGTCTTGTAGTTTTCAGAGTATAGGTCTTTCACTTCCTTCATTAGGTTTATTCCTAGGTATATTATTCTTTCGGATGCAATTGTGAATGGAATTGTTTTCCTGATTTCTCTTTCTGTTAGCTCATTGTTAGTGTATAGGAAAGCAACAGATTTCTGTGTATTAATTTTGTATCCTGCAACATTGCTGAATTCAGATATTCTAGTAGTTTTGGAGTGGAGTCTTTAGGGTTTTTTATGTAAAATATCATGTCATCTGCATATAGTGACAGTTTGACTTCTTCTTTACCAATCTGGATGCCTTGTATTTCTTTGTTTTGTCTGATTGCCATGGCTAGTACCTCCAGTACTATGTTGAATAACAGTGGAGAGAGTGAGCATCCCTGCCTTGTTCCTGATCTTAGATGAAAAGTTTTCAGCTTCTCGTTGTTAAGTATGATGTTAGCTGTCGGTTTGTCATATATGGCCTTTATTATGTTGACGTACTTGCCCTCTATACCCATTTTTTTAAGAGCTTTTATCATGAGTGGATGTTGAATTTTGTCAAATGCTTTTTCAGCATCTATGGAGATGATCATGTGGTTCTTGTCCTTCTTTTTTGATGTGGTGGATGATGTTGATGGATTTTCGAATGCTGTACCATCCTTGCATCCCTGAGATGAATCCCACTTGATCATGGTGTATAATCCTCTTGATGTACTTTTTAATTCGGTTTGCTAATATTTTGTTCAGTATTTTTGCATCTCTGTTCATCAGGGATATTCGTCTGTAATTTTCTTTTTTGGTGGGGTCTTTGCCTGATTTTGGTATTAGAATGATGCTGGCTTCATAGAATGAGTTTGGAAATATTCCCTTCTCTTCTACGTTCCAGAAAACTTTAATGAGAATGGATATTATGTCTTCACTATGTGTCTGATAAAATTCAGCAGTGAATACATCTGGCACGGGGGTTTTATTCTTGGGTAGTTTTTTCATAACTGATTCAATTTCATTGCTGGTAATTGGTCTGTTTAGATTTTCTGTTCCTTCCTGGGTCAGCCTTGGAAGGTTGTATTTTTTTAGAAAGTTGCCCATTTCTTCTAGATTAACCAGTTTGTGAGCATATAAATTTTCATAGTACTCTTTAATAATTCTTTGTATTTCTGTGGTGTCCGTCGAGATTTTTCCTTTCTCATTTCTGATTCTGTTTATGTGTGTATATTCTCTTTTTCTCTTAATAAGTCTAGCTAGTGGTTTATCTATTTTGTTTATTTTTTCAAAGAACCAGCTCTTGGTTTCATTGATTTTTTCTATTGTTTTATTCTTCTCAATTTTATTTATTTCTTCTCTGATCTTTATTATGTCCCTCCTTCTAGTGACTTTGGGCCTCATTTGTCGTTTTTCGAATTTCAATAATTGTGACTTTAGACGATTCATTTGGGATGGTTCTTCCTTCTTTAAATAGGCCTGGATTGCAATATAGTTTCCTCTTAGAACTGCCTTTGCTGCATCCCACAGAAGTTGGGGTTTTGTGTTGTTGTTGTCATTTGTCTCCATATATTTCTTGATCTCTGTTTTAATTTGGTCTTTGATCCATTGATTATTTAGGAGCATGTTGTTAAGCCTCCATGTGTTTGTGAGCCTTTTTGTTTTCTTTGTACCATTTATATCTAGTTTTATACCTTTGTGATCTGAGAAGTTGGTTGGTAGAATTTCAATATTTTTTAATTTACTGAGGTTCTTCTTGTAGCCTAGTATGTGGTCTGTTCTGGAAAATATTCCATGTGCACTTGAGAAGAATCTGCATCCTGCTGCTCTTGGGTGTAGAGTTCTGTAGATGTCTGTTAGGTCCATCTGTTCTAGTGTGTTGTCCAGTGCCTCTGTGTCTTTACTTATTTTCTATCTGGTCAATCTTTCCTTTGGAGTGAGTGGTGTGTTGAGATCTCCTAAAATGAATGCATTGCTTTCTATTTCCTCCTTTAATTCTGTTAGTATTTGTTTCCCATGTGTTGGTGCTCCTGTGTTGGGTGCATATGTATTTATAATGATTATATCCTCTTCTTGGACTGACCCTTTTGTCATTCTGTAATGTCCTTCTTTATCTCTGGCTAATTTCTTTGTTTTGAAGTCCATTTTATCTGATACAAGTTCTGCAACACCTGTTTGTTTCTCCCTGTTGTTTGCATGATATATCTTTTTCTGTCCCTTCACTTTCAGTCTGTGTATGTCTTTGGCTTTGAGGTGAGTCTCTTTTAAGCAGCATATGGATGGGTTGTGCTTTTATATCCATTCTATTACTCTGTGTTTTCTGATTGGTGCATTCAGTCATTTACATTTAGGGTGATTATGGATAGGTATGTACTTATTGCCATTGCAGGCTTTACATTCGTGGTTACCAAAGGTTCAAGCGTAGGTTCTTTACTATCTAACAGTCTACCTTAACTCTCTTCATAAGCTATTATAAACACAGTCTGATGATTCTTGATTTCTCTCCCTTCTTATTCTGCCTCCTCCATTCTTTATATATTAGGTGTTTTATTCTGTACTCTTTAGTGTTTCCTTTGACTGCTTTTGTGGATAGTTGATTTTATTTTTTGCCTTTAGTTGGCATTTTGATGATCTGCTTTCTTTGGTGTGATTTTATTTTCTCTGGTGACATCTATTTAGACTTAGGAGTGCTTCCATCTAGAGCAGTCCCTTTAAAATATTCTGTCGGGGTGGTTTGTGGGAGGCAAATTCCCTCAAGTTTTGCTTGTCTGGGAATTGTTTAATCCTTCCCTCAAATTTAAATAATAATCATGCTGGATACAGTATTCTTGGTTCAAGGCCCTTCTTTTTCATTGCATTGAATATATCATGGCATTCTCTTCTGGCCTGTAAGGTTTCTGTTGAGAAGTCTGATGATAGCCTGATGTGTTTTCCTTTGTAGGTGATCTTTATTCTCTCTCTGAGTGTCTTTAATACTCTGTTCTTGTCTTTGATTTTTTCAATTTTAATTATTATATGTCTTGTTGTTGTCCTCCTTGGGTCCTATGTGTTGGGAGATCTGTGGGCTTCCATGGTCTGAGAAACCATTTCCTTCCCCAGCTTGGGGTAGTTTTTGGCAATTATTTCTTCAAAGACACTTTCTATCCCTTTTTCTCTCTCTTCTTCTTCTGGTGCCCCTGTAATGCAAATATTGTTCCAT
This sequence comes from Smutsia gigantea, assembly GCA_032199065.1. Lineage (NCBI taxonomy): Eukaryota > Metazoa > Chordata > Mammalia > Pholidota > Manidae > Smutsia > Smutsia gigantea. Next base: position 792,166 of record JAVSCE010016793.1, read on the forward strand.
TTGGATTGGTCACACAGTTCTCTTAATATTCTTTCATTCCTAGAGATCCTTTTATCTCTCTCTGCCTCAGCTTCTCTGTACTCCTGTTCTCTGATTTCTATTCCATTAACAGTCTCTTGCACCTCGTCCAGTCTGCTCTTAAGCCTGTCAGTTGATTGTTTCATTTCTGTGATCTCCCTCCTGACTTCATCCCTTAGCTCTTGACTATTTCTATGTAGGTCCATCAGCATGTTTATGACTTTTATTTTGAATTCTTTTTCAGGAAGATTGTTTAAATCTATCCCACCAGGCCCTCTCTCTGGAGTTGTCTGAGTAATTTCTGACAGGATCAGATTCTTCTGTCTTTTCATGGCGATAGAAGTGGTCACAGGCAGGTGGCACGTGTGTCAGCTTGGAGAACAAAGTCCCTTTCTGCTTGTTGTTCACCTTGCCCTTCTCCGCAGCCTGTGCTGTTTACCTGCACACTGGGAGGCAGTCTGTGGGAGAATCCCCTGAGCTGCCATGGGCAGGGCCACCCTCAGGCTAGCCTAAAGCACTGCGGGGGGTGGCAGCCACACCGGGTGCAATCTACTGCCAGGATGGTCCCCTTCGCGCCTTCTGGACCTTCCTCCAGCTTCCGTCAGGTTAGCTGCGTGCTGGAAGGAGACTCTGTGTGGTTGCCATGGGCGGGGCTGCACTCTTGATGCTCCGCAGCTGTGGCGCGTCAGCCGTTCGTTTGCAGCACCAGCCAGGGGGAACGAATGGAAGGCTCCTTATCGCCATGAGGTGCTTCAGGACTGCTTTACCCAGCAGGGGGTTAGGAGTCCCGAAGTTCTTCAAGATTCCCATTCTGCTGGGCTGAGTGTGCTGGGATGATATTGTTCAGCTGTTGGGCCTTTTTCTCTTTAAGACTTTTAAAAAGTACCTGCTTTTCTTTTGTCCCAGGGGACCTGGCTGTAGGGACCCACTCCCAGTCTCCGTCTCGGATTTTACTTTTCCGTTTCTCTAATATCCAGTACACCATGCAATGTGTGTCTGTGCTCCTGGTGCAGATTACTAGGACTGATTATTTAGCAGTCCTGTGCTTCCACTCCATCCCCACACTGATTCTTTTCCTCCCACTGGTGAGCTGGGGTGAGGGGAGTGCTCGGGTCCCGCCGAGTCATGGCTCTGTATCTTATCCTTTCTGTGAGGTGCTGATTTCTTGCAGATGTAGATGTAGCATGGCTTTTGTACTGTATCTTCTGGTCTCTCTTTTAGGAGTATTTGTATTTGTTGTATTTTCAAAAATCTATATGGTTTGGGGAGATTTATGCCACCCTACTCATGCTGCGATCTTCAGCCCCTCCAAGAGCAAAATAAATTTAACACTCATAGTGCGTTCCTCCACCACACTTCTGCATGTCAATATTGTTTTTAAAAGGTGATAATTTTTTTATATAATTTATTTTAGTATCATTAATCTACAATTACATGTGCAATATTGTGGTTATTAAACTACCCCCTTCATCAGGTCCCCCCCATGGATCCCATTACAGTCCCTGTCCATCAGCATAGTGAGATGCTATAGAATCATTACCTGTCTTCTCAGTTGTACAGCCCTCCCCGTGCCCCCGCAACATTATGTCTACTAATCGTAATGCCCCTTTTTCCCCTTGTCCCTCCCTTCCCACCCATCCTCCTCAATTCCTTTCCCTTTGGTAACTATTAGTCCATTCTTGGGTTCTGTGAGTCTGCTGCTGTTTTGTTCCTTCAGTTTTTTATTTCTTTCTTCTTATACTCTACATATGAGTGAGATCATTGATATTTGTCTTTTTCCCCCTGGCTTATTTCATTGAGCATAATACCCTCTAGCTCCATCCATGTTGTTACAAATGGTACGACTTATTTTCTTCTTATGGCTGAATAATATTCCATTGTGTATATGTACCACATCTTCTTTATCCATTCATCTAATGATGGACACTTAGGTTGCTTCCATTTCTTGGCTATTGCAAATAGTGCTGCGATAAACATAGGGGTGCATCTGTCTTTATCAAACTGGGCTGCTGCATTCTTAGGTTAAATTCCTAGGAGTGGGATTCCTGGGTGAAATGGTCTTTCTATTTTGAGATTTTGAGGAACCTCCATACTGCTTTCCACAATGGTTGAACTAATTTGCATTCCCACCAGCAGTGTAGGAGGGTTCTCTTTTCGCCACAATCTCGCCAACATTTGTTGTTTGTGTTTTGGATGTTGGCCATCCTCACTGGTGTGAGGTGATATCTCATTGTGGTTTTAATTTGCATTTCTCTGATGATTAGTGATGTGGAGCATCTTTTCATATGCCTCTTGGCCATCTGAATTTACTCTTTGGAGTAGTGTCTATTCTTTTTCTCCGCCCATTTCTTAATAGGATTATTTGATTTTGTTTGTAGAGTTGTGTGAGTTCATTATATATTTTGGATGTCAACCCCTTATCAGATACACCATTTATATTTTGAATATATTCTCCCCCACTGTAGGATGTCTTTTTGTTCCACTGATGGTGTCCTTTGCTGTACAGAAGCTTTTCAGCTTGATATAGTCTCACTTGTTCATTTTTGCTTTTGTTTCCTTGCTTAGGGAGATATGTTCATGAAGAAGTCACTCATGTTTATGTCCAAGAGATTTTTGCCTATGTTTATTTCTAAGAGTTTTATGGTTTCATGACTTACATTCAGGTCTTTGATCCATTTTGAGTTTACTTTTAAATATGGGGTAAGACAGTAGTCCAGTTTCATTCTCTTACATGTAGCAGTCCAGTTTTACCAACACCAACTGCTGAAGAGGCTGTTATCTCCGCATTGTATATCCAAGGCTCCTTTATCAAATATTAATTGACTGTGTATGTTTGGGTTAATGTTTGGATTTTCTATTCTCTTCCACTGGTCTGTGGGTCTGTTTTGTGCCAATACCAAATTGTCTTGATTACTGTGGCTTTGTATTAGAGCTTGAACTCAGGAATGTAATTCCCCCTGTTTTATTCCTCCTTCTCAGGATTGCTTTGGCTATTCAGGGTCTTTTGTGGTTCCATATAAATTTTAGAACTATTTCTTCCAGTTTATTGAAGAAAGCTGTTTACAGTTTGATAGGGATTGTGTTGAATCTGTAGATTGCTTTAGGTAGTATAAATATTTTGACAATATTTATTCTTCCTAGCCAAGAGCATGGGATGAATTTCCATTTGTTAGTGTCCTCTTAAATTTGTCTCAGGCGTTTCTTGTAGTTTTCAAGGTATAGGTCTTTCACTTCCTTCATTAGGTTTATTCCTAGGTATTTTATTCTTTTTGATGCAATTGTAAATGGAATTGTTTTTCTGATTTCTCTTTCTGTTAGTTCATCATTAGTGTATAGGAAAGCAACAGATTTCTGAGTGCTAATTTTGTATCCTGCAACTTTGCTGAATTCAAATATTACTTCTAGTAGTTTTGGAATGGAATCTTCAGGGTTTTTTATGTTCAATATCATGTCATGTGCAAATAATGACAATTTGACTACTTCTTTACCAATCTGGATGCCTTGTGTTTCTTTGTATTGTCTGATTGCCGTGACTAGGACCTCCAGTACTATGTTGAATAACAGTACTGGAGAGAGTGAGCATCCCTGTCTTGTTCCCGATCTTAGATGAAAAGCTTTCAGCTCCTCGCTGTTAAGTATGATGTTAGCTGGGGGTTTGTCATATAATACTTGTATGATGTTGAGGTTCTTTCCCTCTATACCCATTTTGTTAAGAGTTTTAATCATGAATGCATGCTGACTTTTGTCAAATGCTTTTTCAGCATCTATGGAGATTATCATGTGGTTTTTGTCCTTTTTGTTGATGTGGTGGATGATGTTGATGGACTTTCAAATGCTGTACCATCCTTGCATCCCTGGGATGAACCCACTTGATCATGGTGTTTGATCCCCTTGATGTATTTTTGAATTCGGTTTGCTAATATTTTGCTGAGTATTTTTGCATCTACGTTCATTAGGGATATTGGTTTGTAATTTTCTTTTTTGATGAGGTCTTTGCCCGGTTTTGTTATTACAGTGATGCTGGCTTCATAGAATGAGTTTGGAAGTATTCCCTCCTCTTCTATTTTTGGAAAACATTAAGGAGAATGGGTGTTATTCCTTCTCTGTATGTCTGGTAGAATTCAGAGGTGAATCCGTCAGGCCCGGAGGTATTGTTCTTGTGTAGTTTTTAATTACTGATTCAATTTTGTCGCTGGTGATTGGTCTGTTTAGTTTTTCTGTTTCTTGCTTGGTCAGTCTTGGAAGGTTGTATTTTTCTAAGAGGTTGTCCATTTCTTCTAATTTTTCCAGCTTGTTAGCATATAGAGTCTCATAATATTCTCTTATAATTCTTTGTACTTCTGTGGGGTCTGTCGTTAATTTTCCTTCCTCATTTCTGATTCTGTTTATGTGTGTAGATTCTCTTTTTCTCTTAAAAGTCTTGCTAGGGGTTTATCTATTTTGCTTATCTTTTCAAAGAACCAGCTCTTGGTTTCATTGGTTTTTTCTATTGTTTTATTCTTCTCAATTTTATTTATTTCTTCTCTGATCTTTATTATGTCCCTCTTTCTGGTGACTTTGGGCCTCATTTGTTCTTCTTTTTCCAATTTCAGTAATTGTGTCGTTAGACTATTCATTTGGGATTGTTCTTCCTTCTTTAAAAAGCCTGGATTGCAGTATACTTTCCTCTTAGAACTGCCTTTGCTGCATCCCACAGAAGTTGTGGCTTTGTTTGTTGTTGTCATTAGTCTCCATATATTCTTTGATTTCTGTTTTGATTTGGTCATTAACCCATTGATTAATTAGGAGAATGTTGTTAAGTCTCAATGTATTTTTGAACTTTTTTGTTTTCTTTCTTAAATTTATTTCTAATTTTATACCTTTGTAATGTGAGAAGTTGATTGGTAGAATTTCAATATTTTTGACTTTACTGAGGTTCTTTCTGTGGCCTAGTATGTGGTCTATTCTGGAAAGTGTTCCATGTGCACTTGAGAAGAATCTGTATCCTGCTGCTTTTTGGTGTAGAGTTCTGTAGATGTCTGTTATGTCCATCTGTTCTAGTGTGTTGTTTAGTGCCTCTGTGTCTTTACTTATTTTCTGTCCAGTTGATCTGTCCTTTGGAGTGAGTGGTGTGTTGAGGTCCCCTAATACGAGTGCCTTGCTTTCTATTTCCTTCTTTAATTCTGTTAGTATTTGTTTCCCATATGCTGGCACTACTGTGTTGGGTGCATATATATTTATAATGGTTACATCCTCTTGTTGGACTGACCCCTTTATCATTATGTAATGTCCTTCTTTATCTCTTGCTACTTTCTTCGTTTTGAAGTCTATTTTGTCTGATACAAGTACTGCCACACCTGCTTTTTTCTCCTTGTTATTTGCATGATATATCTTTTTCCATCCCTTCACCTTTTATCTGTGTATAACTTTGGGTTTGAGGTGAGTCTCCTGTAACAGCTTATAGATGGGTCTTGCTTTTTTATCCATTCAGTAACTCTGTGTCTTTTCATTTTTGCATTCAGTCCATTTACATTTAGGGTTATTATCAATGGATACGTACCTACTGCCATTGCTGGCTTTAGATTTGTGGTTACCAAAGGTTCAAGGGTAGCTTCTCTACTATCTAACAGTCTAACTTAACTTTCTTGTTAAGTTATTGTAAACACAGTCTGATGATTCTTTATTTCTCTCCCTTCTTATTCTTCCTCCTCCATTCTTTGTATACTGGGTGTTTTAATCTTTGCCTTTATTTAGTATTTGGATTGTCTGCTTTCTTTGCTATGATTTTATTTTCTCTGGTGACCTCTTTTTAGCCTTAGGAGTCCTTCCATCTGGAGCAGTCCCTTTAAGATATCCTGTAGAGGTGGTTTATGGGAGGCAAATTCCCTCAGCTTTCGCTTGTCTGGACATTGTTTAATCCCTCCTTCAAATTTTAATGGGAATCATGCTGGATACAATACTCTTGGTTCGAGGCCCTTCTGTTTCATTATGTCAAATATATCATGGCATTCTCTTCTGGCCTGTAAGGTTTCTGTTGAGAAGTCTGATGATAGTCTGATGAATTTTCCTTTGTAGGTGATCTTTTTTCTCTCTCTAGCTGCCTTTAATACCCTGTCCTTATCTTTGATCTTTGCCATTTTAATTATTATGTGTCTTTTTTTATCTTCCTTGGGTCCCATGTGGTGGGAGATCTGTAGGCTTCCATCGTTTGAGAGACTATTTCCTTCCCTAGCATAGGAAAGTTTTCATCATTTATTTCTTCAAGGACACTTTCTATCCCTTTTTCTCTCTCTTCTTCCTCTGGTACTCCTTTAATGCAAATATTGTTCCGTTTGGATTGGTCACACAGTTCTCTTAAAATTCTTTCATTCCTGGAAATCCTTTTATCTCTCTCTGCCTCAGCTTCTCTGCATTTCTGTTCTCTGATTTCTATTCCATTAACAGTCTCTTGCATCTCGTCTAGTCTCCTTCCAAGCCCGTCGTTGGCTTGTCTCATCTCTGCATTGTCTTTCCTCACTGCCCTCACTTCCTCCCTTAGCTTTTGCATATTTCTCTGTGGATCCATCAGTATGGTTATGACTTTTATCCTGTATTCTTTTTCAGGAAGATTGTGCATGTCCATCCCATTAGGCTCCCTCTCTGGGGTTGTCTGGTCTGAGTTGTCTGGGTAAGCTTTCTTTGTACCATATTCCTCTGTCTTTTCATGGTGATAGAAGTGGTCAGAAAAAGAAAAAAAGTAGAAAGGGAAAAGAGGGGGAAAAAAAGCCTGCTGGGTGTAGTTTCATTGACGATCCTGTAGCTGGCACTACTGCTCCACTATTCCGCAGCCACACCACTCTGCCAGGCCCTTTGTGGCTCTGGCCAGGGAGGGAATGAATGGGAGGCTGCTGATTTCTGTAGGAAGTCTCGGTGCGACTGGTTTTCCCAGCCGCAGTCCAAGGGGACAGAAATTTCCCAGGACTCCCAGCCTTCTTGGCTGAGTGAGGTGGGACGATCCTGCTCCTCCATTGGGCCCCTGTCTCTTTAAGACCCCTGAAAAAGTGCGTCCTTTTCTTTTGTGCCTGGGGAACTGCCTGAGTGGACCTGCTATCTTCGATCCTGCACCTCTGTCTCTCCAATCTCCAATACACCACGCAGTGTGTCAGTGCTCCCAGCGCAGATCACCAAGACTGGTTATTTGGCGGCCTGTGCTTCCACACCCTCCCCTCTCTGAATCCTCTCCTCCTGCTGGTGTGCTGGGGTGAGGGAGTGCTCAGGTCCCAGCAGGACGTGGCTCCGTATCTTACCTGCTTCACAGGGTGCCAAGTCCTCTCAGGTGTAGCTACGGGCTTGGTGCTATCCTGTATCTTCTGTTCTCTCTTTTAGGAATAGTTGTATTTGTTGTATTTTCATAAATATATTTGGTTTTGGGAGGAGATTTCCACCGCCCTGCTCACACCGCCATCTTCCCAGAAGTCCAAGGTGATAATTCTTAATAGTTCCTCTTTTCATTGGGAAAAATCAGTTTGCACCACATATGCAAAAATTTCTGCTAAATGATCCTATTAGAAAACTTTTTACCTGTAATTATAGGTTTTTTTCTTTCAGTGATTGAGGGCATTTTTTTCAGGTGAAATTAGAAAGTTTAAAATCTAAGAGGAAAAATCATTGAAAGGTATTGATTGAAATCTGTCACCTCTAAGCTTCTATGCAGTATAAATTAAGAATAATTTGAAAGTACTCTCATCGGAGAACTCTGTGGTGTGTGAAGTGAGCTGATGTTCTCAAGTCATGCCCTAATTAAATGTATATTCTTTAATAAATACCTTTGTTGTCAATACTGTATATGAGTCTAAGGAGATTAAAGTTACAAACTGTATTTGTCTTTTCATTTTCAAGCTTCAAATATTGTTATAAAGTGTGAAATAGACAGTAGTTTTATACACTGAGTGCCATGTGCTTTCAGCTATTACTTGTAACTGCTCAATTAGCTATATCTTATTTCCAAAGACTGGACCATTATTTCAAATGAAAACCACTTAGCCATGTGTTAGCCAGCCTCCAAGATGACCCAGAGTGACCGCCACTCCCTGGCCTCACACCCTTGTGCAATCCCCTTACAATTGTATCATATTTGGTCTATCCAAACAAGAATACATCAGAAGTGGTGATGTGCTATGTCTGAGGCTTCTTCCTTACTCTCTGGCACTCATTCTAATGGAAGCCAGTTGCCATGTCACAAGGACATTCAGGCAGCACAGTAGAGAAGCCCGTAGGACCAGGAGCTTAGGAGCTTAGGCACCTTATTTTATTATTATTATTTCAAATCTTGGTATTAAAAACCTATCCTTGATAACAGTTTGAATATACACAATCTGTACTCATAATTATCATTATGGAATATTTGCTGCCACTGTACATATTTAAGAACTGCTTTCAACACATTAAATTCAATTTGAAATTTAAGTGCATATCATGACCTAAACTGTACTTCCTACTTAAATCTAACAGTCTATGGCCCTAGGAATACGTTACTGCATAATTAAATTGTAAAACCTCAGTCTAGAGCTCTTTTAATGTGTGCTTTGAACCAAGATATTCAAGTAAATGTGCATTATATTATTAATTTTAAAAGTAAATTTGATCCAGTAATTCATTAAACATGTACATTAGCCACAAATCCAATGATATTATCAACAATATCAAAGGTTCACCTTAAGAATCAAAAATTTAGAAATTAATATGGTCTCAATTTTTAAAATATATTTTCCCTGACCCATCTTTATTTTCACAGCTTAGCTCTGTTAACATTAATTATCCAGCTGGACTTGACAGGGAAGATATGAGGGTCACCCTATATCTGAGTACCCGCCTAAAAAGCTAGTATTGAACACTCATATATCCAGAGGCCTTCTTAAATAATCCCATAAAAAGGAGACTATGGTGGTACTCCTGAGAACATTTTCTGCCAGATGTTACCTCTTCCTTGCAGGGACTGTTCTTAGAATTAGTGTCAAAGAATCTTCAGCACGGAATCTCAAAAGGAGTATTTAATATACCTTTTTAAATTGAATTTTGAAAGTTACAAAATTCTGGTACTTTGCTGTATGTCAGTCTTCTATCATGTTGGCCTCTGGGGCATTTAAGTGAAGCAAGTATAGGATTGTGCCCAAATTAGGATGGTACAGCAATAGATTGCTCTCAAGCAGCACAGTATCTGCAGTAATGAAACAGGGTCATGCAGCTTAGGGGAAATTTCCTGTCTGATTCATTGAGTTAACTAAGGTGCAGAAGAAAAAATACCAAGTGTATAAAAATATTAAGGTATTAGATTTCTATTTTGATTAGGCTTGGGACTAATTTTGTTAGTGAATAGACCCTAATTTATAGAGCAGTTTCAGGTATACAGAAAAACTGAGCAGAAATTTCAGAGTTCCTATATCATCTCCCAACACACACATGCAGTTCCCTCTATTAACATCTTTCATTCGTCTATACATGTGTTACTATTGATGATCCAATGTTGATACATTACTAGTAACTGAAATCCATAGTTTACATTAGGGTTCACTCTTTTATGTTGTTTGTGCTGTGCTCTTTGGGTTTGGACAAATGTGTGACATGTATCCATCATTGTATTATAGAAAGTACTTTCAGTACCCTGAAAATTCTTTGTGCTCCACTTAGGCATTCCTCCTCCCTCCCCAAACCCTGCAACCACTGATATTTTTGCTGTCTCATTGATTTGCTTTTCTATAATGTCTAATAATTGGAATTTTACAGTATGTAGCTTTCTCAGATTAGTTTTTTCACTTAGCAGTATGTATTTGTGTTTCCTCCATGTCTTTTTGCCACTTGGTAGCTCATTTCTTTGTATCACTGAGCAATACTCCATTGTCTGGCTGTGCTGCAGTGTCCGTTCACCAGGGCCATCCTGGATGCTTTCAACTTTGGGTATTTATGAATAAAGTTGCTATAAACATTTGTGTTCAGGATTCTGTGTGGACATAAGTTTTTAAACCCTTTGGATACACACCAAGAAGCATGATTACTGATTGTATGGTATGAGTATGCTTAGTTTTGGAAGAAACTGCCAAACTATTTTCCAAAGTGGCTGTACCATTTGCATTTGCATTCCCACCAGCAATGCATGACTACTTCTGTTGCTCCACATCCTTGTCAGCATTTGGATCTGTGCTTTAAATTTGGGGAATTTTGGTAGGTGAGTAGTAGTATCTCATTTGAATTCACATTTCCCTCATGACATACTATGGTTGAGAGTCTTAACATATGCTTATTATATCATCTTCAGTGTGGTGTTTGTTCAGATCATTTGCCCATTTTTTAAACGTGGTTGTTTGTTTTCTTTGTTGAGTTTTAAGAATTCTTTGTGTATTTTAGATACCAATATTCATCAGATAGATATTTTGCAAAGATTTCCTCCCAGTCTGTGGCTTGTAGAATTAGTTTATAGACTATTTTTTTAAATGTTATCCTATACTTTTTAGAGAAATGTAAAATATGTATTCCTGAGAGCCATAAATTATTGAGTTTACAAAACTAAATATAATGACCTACCAAGTTTGATCAATTAAGTTAATTATCAAAAACACAGGATCTGGCATAAATGCTATTTTTCATATTGCTTTCATCTAAATACTGTAATGTTTAGATTATCTTCATATAAGCAAATATTTTCTTATAATTCTAATCAGAGTAACAAATAATAAAATTGATAAACTCATATGACATAAAGTACTTCCATTTTGATGAAATGAAACTAAAACACTAGGAAAAAGAACACTAGGAAAATGCCTACATGTGATATTTTGTGTTCAAGCTTTAAAAAGAAACATCCTAGTCAAACATAAATAAATTTCACTTAAATTTCCTTGAGTAGTTGTGTCCTTTTGTAGTTTCATAAAGATTGAGCAGTGGTCACACTGTATTGACAAGCAAAAGTGTTTATGAGTGTTGAATCAGTAAGGTTTAGAAAAAGCCAATTTCACATACTTCATTTGTAAATTGTCCACAAAGGATTTTATTTACTCTTTTATGAAAGCACTTTTGCTTTGGAAAAAATCAATATTTTGTCATCTAAATGCTTATCTTCTAGTTCCCAGTGACCTCAATTTATTTCTAAGTGTTCCTATTAATACAGATGTTGAACAGAAAAAGGCCAAGAAATAAAATTCTTTCTGCCAGAGTAGGTTATAGCTCCATCACTTGGGAAGGGACCAGGGACACCACTTTCTCCCAAGTACTTCTAGGACCCTCATGGCAGAAAGCCTGATATTCTGTCTTTGCTTGAAATACTGCAGGAGATTTCCCTAGGTTATAATGTATCCTTTCCAACTTCTTGTGGAATAGAGTTATAAGATACTGGATATATATGCCAAGGCAGGTTGTGAAAAGATTTATGCTGTACTAAGAAGTTTGGATAGTATCTTGACTGAAAATAAGAACCAGCAGATATTTTTTAGTAAACAAGCGACATCTTCAGTCTTTTGTTTTAAAAGAATGCTTTGAACATAAATTTATAGAATGTGGTAGGTGTCCAGAATGAAGACTGAGAAAACAGTTAAAATAATGCTCCAATGATCTTCTAGCGAAGAGCACTGATGCCTTCAACTACTGAGGCAGTAGTAGTGGGACTTAGAGAAGACGACAGATCAGAGAGGTATGAAATATGTGGAATTTGCTGACTTTGGCAACTGATTCATTATGAAGGAATGAGGAGAGAGGATATGAAATTAAAGATGACTGAGTTTTCTAATATGAGCCCCTGAATGACCAAAGTTGCCATTAGCTAATATAATAAAACAAATACAGTAATATAACAAGTCCAGATTTGAAGACAACACATTTTAAATCCTAAAAATGTTGCATGTATTTAGAATATAAACTTATTTCCTTTTTCATTTTGTAAAGTTTGTGAAAAAGGTCTTCTTAAGAACCTTAGATTTTTGTCTGTTTTGTATAATAGGAATTGTTGACTTAAGGTGAGCCTAATGAAATGCTAATCAGCAAACAGATGGATAAAATGAAGTGGCAGAAACTGTCCACTTTCCTAAAGACACTTCTGATAATTTCTCATGAGCAAATATTATACTTAATAAGAATTTGGGGCTCAGAATAATGCCCACTATTCTCTGCTTACTAGATACAGTGTGAGTCAAGCATAGTCTTTCTGCCTATCCCCAACTCTGTTCAACACATTAGATGAACCCAGTACTTATTTCACAGGAACCAAAATTAAACATTGTTTGTTACTTGCCAAGTTCCTGTGTGGGAAAGAGATAGTAAAAAATTTATACAAACTATGGATGTAATTTTTGAAAAACAATTCCTTGTTAACATGTACCCTCAAAACATCTTTTCTAGAAAATTACACTTTATTAGTGGTTCATAACACATAAGAACCCCTTAAAGCACTTGTTAAAATTCATAATGGGTTCTACCCTTCAGATTCCAATTCAGCAAATCATACAGGGATCCTAGGAATCTTCATTGGTAATAAGTGTCTCCAGGATATCCAATATATGTGTTCCCTGTACAACAAGGGAGAAACAGCCTTAAAGAATCACCTTAAGAGTCCTTTAAAATTTCTGTTAGAGTTTTCTCTTTTATCTGACTTGTAATTTAGCAAATGTTCCCATTTGTTTTTGTTATGCTTTCAATTTTCAAATCTTGCAAATATTCCCATTGTGTATCACCAACAACATGCCTGCCTGTGACTTTGGACTGATCCTTAATGTGCACCTGAGGTCAGGATCTCTGGGGCCTGAAGCCAACCAGTGTAACACCATCATCTGCTGCCTTGAAGCCAGTGACAAAACCATTCTCACCTCTTGTGAAAAGCATATCAAGTTGGATAAAACAGTCATGAAAAACTGGAGAGAATGTAGTCCTTATTTTGCTCTGATACAACTTTTGAATCAATATTTTCCTGGGAGATTTTCTTTTTCTTCAGTAAGAGCAGAAAGGTGAATACATTTCTTTTCAGATCCAACAATGATATGGTTAGGAGGTAAACAACAGAAAAGTCTACCCAATCAGATCTTTCTGAGTGTGTGCATCCATTTTGCAAAAGAACCAAATTACAGAAGCATTGACAAAAACCTTCCTGGTTACCTTAATTTTGTTTTTCAAAATTTTTCTCTGTTCTTTCATCCTCCCTAGCCTGTATTTCCCCATGAAATACAGGCTACTAAAATGTAAAAGAAGTAAACTTGCTATACAGTCACTCAAGATCTTGAACTCAAACACATTCCCTAGCTTGATGGTTCTTTGTGCATCTCTGAACAGCTGCTGATTTGCTCTGACTCATCAGACTGGCAGTTAGAAAGCCTCAGCTAGTTAATACCAATACCTTCCTCTGTCATTAGCAGTGGCTGCTGGAATAATGAAACATCTGGCATCTTCCTCTCTTGATTAAACAGGCCATTCTGAGATCTGTCATCCAGCCTGTGAGCATGAAGACCTGAGCGTACACCTCTTCTGTCCTTTCATTCATATATTGCAGACGTTGAGAGATTCCACAGATGAATTTTGTTAAAATGAGGATTTTAAACCTATTATATTCAGCAAAAAGAAATTAAAACAAAGTTGAATACAGTTTAAACACAGAAAAAATTTTTAAACAGTATAATTTTGCTAATACTTTAAGGTTTGAGGACAAATATCAAGAACAAATCAATAAATTTAGCATGTTCTTTTGTCAAATATTTAAACTAAATAAAATGTGTGCGGAAATTTCTTATAAATAAGAATATTATGATAATAAACTAGAAGCTAGAGAGTTCTCTTTTTACTTCTTTAATTACTAAATATGTGTTTGCTGGTGAACTGGAATGTAACATTTTTTGGAGAGAATTCGTGGTCTGGAATATTAAAAAAGATATATTCAAGTGTAATAGAATGTTAAAGGAGATTCTTTATCTCAAGACTTTTATTTTTCTTACTTGTAAATTAAAGTTCTAGCAGATTTAACAAACAATTTGGAAACAGTAATATTCAATGTAAGTAATAGTATATGAATCATTCAGGAAAAAAAATGCCCCAAGCCTTAATCCAATGCAATGGAATTTGACGTCTCTGTTACAGCCCAAGAAATGAATCAGAGATTGCCTGAAAATATTATGTTAAGCTTTCAATACAACATTACAGCTGGGAAATAATTGGGACTTTGGAAAGGAAATAGAAAATATTCCCTCACCCCCTGTCCCCAACCACCACCACCGTACAAACATGTTTCTGCATTTGAAAACTCTGTGTGAAGTTCTGTTCATCACTCCTTGCAATTGGTAAAGTGGAATTGGAAAAAATAGAAACCAGAAATGAAGGGGGGTGAAGAAAAAAGGTTAACAGAGGAACATACCTTTATTAATAAACTAAAAAGGTTTTTTCTACAAGCAGAAGAAATTACTTAGAGGCTAAATTATTTTGAATAAATCATGAAAGCAATAGCTAGGATAAATCTTTTCTCTCTCATGCTAAAAGAGAAAGAAACTATTACATATTTATAATTACAACATTGTAAATTCATGTTTCCCAAAAATCTGTACTTTGGAGAATTCTAAGGGATAGCAGAGAAAAGAGTGTTTTTTGTGATCAAGTAATTTTGAATATGACTATGTACACAAGAGACTCTACAAGAGATTAAACATATTTTGTATATTAAGAGGGTTGAGGAAGTTCTCCAATACAGAAACCTGCTTATCTTAGAATTTCTCAAATTTACTTGGTCACAGAGCCCTTTTATGTCCCAGTAATAGATATATATATATATACACTGGAACTACTTTCCATGGAACAAATCTTGGGAATCTGATATGTAAGGAGAGCTTTATCTACTTTCCTGCTAAGTTTTATTATTGAAGATCTGACTTGTCTTCGATTCAAAAATGAAATATTAGGTACATAATAATTGTCACACTGTTCCATTTCAGCACTCTGTCAGGAGTCTCTGAGGATTAATCAGAAAGTTTGGGATATGTCTCAAAAATTTTTTTCTTTTTGGTTAAAAAAAGGTCCCAAACACCTGTCTGAAGAAAAAAAGCCTTAAAACACATAAGTCATATTTGATTCTTAAAGTAACACACTACTGTATACCTAAATGACTTACGAGATTGGAGGAAGGTAAATTAGGGCTCAAAGTCATTCATTATCTTTGTTATTCAGTACTTTTTTCTATTACCTACATCAATCTAAAATCAGACAAATGCAAAAATGCTTATGTAGATTCATCACTTTTAAACTTTTGGTTAAAAGAGATTTTCAGCCTCAAAGAACTGTATGATAACAGATGTACCCATCACCAACTTCTACAGATTTCTACATTTGTCAATCTTGTCAGTAGTTTCATTTAATGGAAATAGTACATCTGAAAAATATTATTGAAAACTCCTTGTAAACTATAATATTTACACATTTACATGATAAATGTCCTGCAATCCTAGTTTACTGACAAATAATGTTTAACAGATTATAGAGCCTCCAAGTTTTAAAAGTTACAATAGTTTTCTGGTTTTCCCAAAATAATGAAATACAACTTCTACTCTTGTGCTGGCAGACAGAGAAACCAATTACTTAGCATAACTCCCCATGTCCTGCTTGATAAGGAAGAGGATTGCACATAATAAAGCTGTCTTGTTTTTGAAATAACACTTTCATTGAAATTCTTCTATGGATTAATGTACCATGTATAATATCTGTAAGCAGCCTTATGCCATATCTATTTTTACATAGCCCCTAAAATCTTTACTGCAAAAAAAATTATCTTTAAACTTCTTAATTGGAATAAATCTTCAGGCTGACAAAATATTTTCATCATATCATGTATAATCATGTTAAAGAATGACATTTGAAAACTTTATACAGGAGAGATCTGAAAATTTTAATGAGCATCACTTACTACCCTGCAAAAAAATGCTGAAAAAACTTATTCCTGTGATTTCTGTGGTAACCAAAACATTAATGACTAGAGATACAGTCACAGAAGCAAAATGTAGAATGGTGGTTGCCAGCAGCTTAGGACAGCAGGAAATGGAGAGATTGTTCAAGCGCATATTCAAGACGAATAAGATTCTGAAGACCTAATGTACAGTAATGTGACTCTAGTCAACAGTATCAGATTGCATACTTGAAATTTTCTGAGGGTAAATATTAAGTAGTTTCACAACAGAAAAAAGAAAATGGTAACTATGTAAGGTGATGGATACATTAATTAGGTTGATTGTGGTATTATCCTTTCCAGAAGATGAATTCCATAGAATTGTCTGTTGTTTATTGCCATAAAATCTGACTTGAGAACTGTCTCTATAACTCTGCAGTGTGAATATAGTTACTTCTCTTAACCTTATAATAGATTATATATTTAAGCACATCCTGTGTAAACTAATAGTGTTCAGTTAGGAGACTTAGTGTTTTATGATTTTTGTTCATCAAAAAAAAAGAATCTTGGCAACAACTGATGAAATAATTTAGCAATGTAGAAACAACTCTAAAATAGAAATAATAGCTCATATTTTTCATGACCTATTTGTCTCAACAAGTGCAGTCAGTTAGGCATTGCTAACATACTTCCTCTTATCCTCAGGAAATTGAAGATGCTAAGTAATTAATATAAAGTCACAGCTGGGAAGAAACGGACTAAAATGTATACTCGGGCTGTCTGATGTTACAGTGCAAGCCCTTAGTTACACTGCTTCTGCCATCAGTCCTCACGTTAATCATTATAGGCTATCTCCCAAATACCCGTTTCAGCCAAGTACAGGCCTTTCCTTTGCTGCTGCTGTAGGCTGTCACTGAGGAGAGCTCTGTTCCAACATTCCAAGGACCCTGGGTCTTCCTATGTAATGTCACCATCATCTTCAACATGAGGCCTCTCTCCAAGTTTGTCTTGGAAGGGGAAGGATGGAGAATCACTACAGGAAATTTCTATTGCCAGGCCTAGAATTTACATAATTTCCTGTTCACATTTGCCAGAGCTTAGTCCCATGGTTCCTAATTTGAGGTGCTTTGGAATATAGTTTAGCTGCATGGAAAGGAAGAATGAATAAACAAAATGTAAGATATGTGCACAAACATGCACACACACACACACACACACACACAGACATATAATTCAGCCTTTATAAAGAAGGAAATCCTGACATATGTGACAACATGAATGAACCTAGAGGACATTATATTAAGTGAACTAAGCCCAGCACAGAAAGACAAAGACTGTGTGATCTCACATGTGGCATCTAAAATAGTCATAGTCACAGAAGCAAAATGTAAAATGGTGGTTGCCAGCAGCTTAGGACAGCAGGAAATGGAGAGATTGGTCAAGCACATATTCAAGACAAGTAAGATTCTGAAGACCTAATGTACAGTAATGTGACTCTAGTCAACAGTATCATATTGCATACTTGAAATTTTCTGAGGGTAAATATTAAGTAGTTTCACAACAGAAAAAAGAAAATGGTAACTATGTAAGGTGATGGATACATTAATTAGGTTGATTGCAGTGATTATTTCACAATGTTTGTGTATATCAAAACACCAAGTTGTACATCTTAAATATATACAATTTTTATTTGTCAATTATATGTCTATAAACCTGGGGGGAAAAGTAGGTAATATTACAAGTTTGTATTTCAGAGAGCCAAAAGCTGTTTTAAAGTGAACTTGCCAGACATTTACAGAACAACTGATGATTTTTTAATTCAAATAAGTCCAGTTTGAGATCCAAGTTGATAAAGTTCTATTAGTGTTATTTACTGCAGTTTTTCATATTTGCAAGGAAATTAGTTGAACTGCAGTGACCAGAATATAACACTTTACTGCTTCCATACTTCTGTTTCTTTTTCTAGAAGAAAATGCATGTGTACAACAGATGAAAATTTTAAAGCATGACCTGGGATTTAAGAACATCCTAGTGGAAAAAAAGTGTCCTAGAGATGGAAGGATATGAAAGGATCAAAATAATTCAGAATAGGATTTAAAATGGAAATTATGGATCCTATAAGCATAAAGTGAAGATAAGAAAATGAGACAGCTTCTGTGATTCAGTAGGTTTCATTGTACTGAGTTCACTGAATCAAAGTTAACTATAATGCCTTATATTATATGTTGAAACTTTAATGTCTTAAACTCTGGAAACAAAGTAGATTTGACTCCTCTGCCAGCCCAAAAGCTTTCTGTGACCACCTCTGCAAGATTCAGCAGCTGTTACAAGCCACCAAGTGCTCAGAGGTTCTCATCACTCATTATGTTTATGTCATCTCAAGCAATCATATTCAGTATTAATTTACAGAGAGTAATTTTTCAAAAGTTTTGGTTGAATCTCTATACCTGTACTGTATTTGCATCATGAAATACAATTAATCTCTGTTTTAAAATGCACTTCTAATAAAACAAATGTATTTCTACATGCTCATGGACGTTTCATCTTCCTATAAATTTCAAATTCCTTGTCATCTTTCTCCAAAAATAAAAACACGTCTTTCACATGTAAATACGCAATTTTTGCAGCTATTTGAAATTGGCCAACTGTTTCTATCAAAATATTTTGAAAGCACAAGTTTTAAAAAGTTAACTGAAAGTCTGTGTTGTTTACTATGTTTCATTCCTCATTAGTCTTTAGATTCTTTTGTTATTTCCCAGCCTGGCAGCAGCAGCATAGATCTGCTCTTATCTGGAGGGATGAAGGTAGATGGTGCGTGTACTTGCTGCCATGATCGAACACTTGCTCCCTGAGTCAACTAGGCAGAGTGACCCAACGAGGCTTCAGGGCTATTACCCTGGCTTTATTTTCAGTAATATCACCAATAATTCAAAGGTATTTCAGTACTATAAAAGCATGATTAGGCCCTTAACCACTCTTTACCCCAAAAGGCTGGCCCAGATGGAAAATTTTATTTCAAAATATAAGATTTTTTTATAGTTTGAAATAAACTATAAGACTTGTTTATAGGAGACTTTTTGATAACTCAGTGCAACTGGCTACAACACAGTTACATAAATGAAGAGCAATAGAGTTGGGAGGCGTGGCACAGTACTGTGAGCCAGAAATTCCCACTCAGCCAGAAGCAAGCTCTCAAAAACTCGTTACTCTCCAGATGCGGAATTAGGAAGCTCACTTCATGAGCTCAGTTACAATATTCTCACTTGCCCTGAAATTACAGATATATTTAACATTTATTTCTAAAATTTTATTTTTGTACGTTTAAGTGATCCATCTGTAATTTGTTTTTCTGTGTTGTATAAGGTTAGTGTTCAACTCTGTTTTCTTCCAGATGAGTGGTAGCCAGTTGTGCCAACATAATTTATTAACTATAATATCCTTTCCCACTCACCTGAAATACCAGCTTTTACATATACTAAATTCCCACTTGAAATACCAGCTTTTACATATACTAAATTCCCACTTGAAATACCAGCTTTTACATATACTAAATTTCTGTAAATATCATGAGCTTTTTCTCCTTCATTGAACATTTGGTCACTTATGTTACATTACCACATCACTCAATTATGTATCTTTGAAATAAGTCTTAATACCTAGTGAAAGAAGGTCCCTCACACACCCATACACACACACACACAAATCATAGCGGACATTATTCTTTATAGACAGAGTCAAACAAGTTCACAGTACCTAAGGGTGAGGAAATGTAAAACCCTTCTTGGCTAATGCTGACTAGCTCACAGGTTTCAAGAGGTGACATGGCATGAAAAATGTACACATTGGCAGGTTCTGAAGATTAGTAGGCTGTGGAAGAAATTTTTAAATATATGTTACATATTAAACATGAAAAGTGTTATATGCAAGAGCAGGTTTTCAGTGCTGGGGATACTGGCTTCTTTTATAAGGACACTGGCAAATGTATAACACAAATGGTCTCCTAAGTTCCTGGCATTACATCGTTGAAAGACCATGCAAATAATTGTAAGAAATATATATTAAATAGTTATTTTTAAATAGAAACACATTTTAAAAAGGTTACATACTGATCAGTCGATGAAAAGGTTATGATTAGAGGCTCACAGGAACCTAACTATATTTCCCCTAGAAGCTGTGGTTCCCTATGAGCTAATTCTGTGTTCTTAGCACTATATAGAACAACTGTCACAAATAACAAGGATAAACTGCAATCTGTCTTTATCTACAGTTGGTTTTAAGATGTTCTTTCTCTCTTTTCTTATTCTATACATTCATTAGATATGTATAGGCATAGCATTTTATTAATTCAATTTGAGATTCATTGTTTCTCTGAATCTAAGTTTCTTATCTTTCATTATTTCTGACAATCCTTCATTAATTCTCAGGCACGATCTCCTCAAATATTCTTTTTCTCTTATTCTATTTTCCCCATCTAGGATTATAGTTATATTTATCTTGAGCCCTCTTTATCTTCATTATCTTCTCTCTTTTTCTTTCTTTTCCTCTTCCTGCTGAATTCTGGATAATTCCTGCTGTGCAGTATTCTAACACATCTTTTTCTCTTCGGCTCTTTCTAATCTGTTATTTTTCTAAATTACTGAGATTTACCTTTGATTAATGAACTTTTAATGTCTTGAAGTTTTGTTTACTTTTATCTTTCACATTTTTATTCCATTTTTTATGTATTTAATAATTGGAATGATACTTTTATTTCTGCTCCATCTAGTACAGCAACCACAAGCCACATGGAGCTATTTATTGTTCAGCACTTGAAATATGATTTGTCTGAATTGAAATGTGCTGGAAGTGTAAAAGGCCCACTGATCTCAAAGACATAGTATAAAAAAAAGAATGCAATGAATAATTTTACTGATTATATGTTGAAATAATATTCTTCATACTTGCGATTAAGTAAACTATCAAAATTAATTTCATCTGCTTATTTTATTCTTTCAGTGAGACTACTAAATATATTTAAAATTAAATTGCATTATATTATGTTTTTTATTGGCCAGTGCTAGTCTATAGTCTGAAACTCCATTAGCTCAAGTTCATATGGTTATTATTCTTCTCTTTATTTTTCTGCTAACATTTGCTCATGGTGATTTATTTCCTCATATGTCTTAAAATTTTGTGTTTTGTGTTCTTAGCTTGTTTTCCTGCCCTGTGTATCTAGACGTGTTACTTTCTGTTAATTGCTCAATTCGTAGGGCCCCAGCCAGGTATAAATACTGACAATTTTAGTCTTGTTGCTTATAGTGACAGGAGTGGGAATACAAACTCTCAGAGGAGACTTTTGTCCCCACCTATCGTTCAAGTCAGGGCAAATAGGGTTTCTTTCAGACAACCTTATCTTTCGGTAACATTTCCTTTTATGAAACTACACAAGTTTGCATTGTATAGTTCTTAGTGCGTCCCAGCTCTATCCAGAGTCTTCAATTCAAACATGAATATATATTAAAACTAATGATTTGTTTCCTTGCTCCACACAATCCTCAAAAAGCAAGCTTCTTTTTTACCAAGATGAGTGAGTGCCACCCCAGCAAGAGAATCATCACCAGCTTACATTTTTTTTGCATAATTTTTTTTATTAAGGTATCATTGATTTACACTCTTATGAAGGTGTCATATGAAAAACATTGTGGTTACATTTTTTTTTTTAAAAACAGTTTTCTATTTGTTTTGGCCCCTGGGGATTTTTCTGTCCTTATTTCAAGCTCATATTCAACTACAAGAATGTTTTACATGGATTAAAGATACTGGTGTGAGAGGTGAGACAGAGGCTTCCTCCTAAAACTGCATATAATATGAAAATATAACTAATACAACTACTCTTGAAAGTGCAACAGGAAGGAGGACTGCAACAAACTACATACACCTGGAGACAAGAGCAGACCTCACAGAAAAGGGTAACATACTAAAGCTGTGGTCCTGCAGGATCCAAGCCCTTCTCCCAACCCAGCTCACTGGCAGGAGGAAGAGAAGCAGAGCAGGGAGGAGTGGATATCTGGGACTGCTGAATACCTAACTCTGGAGATCTGCTCTGGGAGCACAAACCTACATTTTAGGGTACATGCATGATACTCTCATAATTAGGGGGTTGAAAAGCTAAGACAGGCAGAATTCCTGGAGAGATTAAGATTCCAGCTGTGTATGGAAAGCAGGGATTTATATCCAGCTGCCCTGGGACAAAAGAAAGGCGGGCAGTCTGAGAGACTTCCTAACAAAGAAGCCCTTAGCAAGAAGGCTGCTGAAAGGGAAAGGATTGCACAGAGCATACTGCTCAGGAGAAAGGACAGGTAGACAAAATTGTCCGGGTGCACTCTTCCCAGCAGATTGGAAGCTTTCATGATCTTCAGGTGCTCCAGCTCCCTGGCTGCCTACACAGCTCCAAGAAACCCTTCCATGACAGGCAGACTACTGCACCTTGCTCGTGGCCAGCCCCACCAGGCTTGCAAACCAGGAAACCCTACCCTGGCATTAGGCCAGTCAGAGCGGAGATCTGTCTACAGCAACTACAAACGCAAAGCATACAGGCTTATAGCTGTGTGCTCAACCCACTGGTTCAGGCAGTAGGGACAGGCATAGCAGCCAGGAAACAGGAAACATCTCTTTCCTCCCCCCAGGCAACAAGAACACTCCCCTGCAATCTTGACATTGCTTCAGGGGCTGAGCAGCTCCAGAGAGTAGAGCTTCTGGGCACTAGAGGGCACCATACACAAATATGAAATGCCAAAGGAACCAGAGATGCAATCATTGAAGAGCAAAATGGACAGTATTAAAAGCATATTGGATAAGGTGGAGGAGACGATAAATGAAATAGAAACTAGAGAAGAGGACTACAAAGAAGCCGAGGCACAGAGAGAAGAAAGGAACTCTAAGATTGAAAGAATATTGAGAGAACTGAGTGACCAATCCAAACGGAACAATATTCGCAGTATAGGGGTACCAGAAGAAGAGAGAGAAAAAAAGGATAGAAAGTGTCTTTGAGTAGGTGATTGCCTAAAACTTCCCCAGTCTGGGGAAGGAGATAGTCTCTCAGGCCATGGAGGCACACACATCTCCCAACACAAGGCACCCAAGGAAGACAACATCAAGACATATAGTAATTAAAATGGCAAAGATCAAAGATAAGGACAGACTATTAAAAGCAGCCAGAGAGAAATAAGATCACATACAAAGGAAAGCCCATTAGACTATCATCAGACTTCTCAGCAGAAACTTTATAGGCCAGAAGGGAGTGACATGATGTATTTAATGCAATGAAGCAGAAGAGCTTTGAACCAAGATTACCTTATCCAGCAAGGTTATCATTTAAATTTGAAGGAGGATTAAACAATTCCCAGATAAGCAAAAGCTGAGAGAATTTATCTCCCACAAACCATCTCTACAGTGTATTTTGGAGGGACTGCTATAGATGAAAGTGTTCCTATGGTTTAATAGCTGTCACCAGAGGTAATAAAACCACAGTAAAGAAAGTAGAACAGCTAATTACTAAGAAAATGCAAAATTAAACCAATTACCCCCAAAGTCAATCAAGGGATAGAAAAAAGAATACAGAATATGATACCTAATATATAAAGAATGGAGGAGGAAGAAAAAGGAGGAGAAAAAAAGAACCTTTAGATTGTGTTTATACT
Source organism: Smutsia gigantea (assembly GCA_032199065.1). Taxonomy (NCBI): domain Eukaryota; kingdom Metazoa; phylum Chordata; class Mammalia; order Pholidota; family Manidae; genus Smutsia; species Smutsia gigantea. The sequence goes on from JAVSCE010016793.1 coordinate 815,716, forward strand.
AGCATACTAAGTGAGGAAAGTTACTCTTAGATAGTAAAGAAGTTAACCTTGAACCTTTGGTAACCATGAATTTGAAGCCTGCAATGCCAATAAGTACATATCTATCCATAATCACCCTAAATGTAAATGGACTGAATGCACCAATCAAAAGAAATAGAGTCACTGAATGGATAAAAAAACAAGACCTGTCTATATGCTGCCTTGAAGAGACTCACTTTAAACCCAAAGACATACACAGACTAAAAGTGAAGGGATGGAAAAAGACATTTCATGCAACTAATAGGGAGAAAAAAGCAGGAGTTGCAGTACTTATATCAGACAAAATAGACTTCAAAACTAAGTCACAAGACACAAAGAGGGACATTACATAATGATAAAAGGGTCAATCCAACAAGAAGATATAACCATTATAAATAGCAATGCACCCAACACAGGAGCTCCTACATATGTGAAACAAATACTAACAGAATTACAGGGGGAAATAGAATGCAATGCATTCATTCTAGGAGACTTCAACACACCACTCGCTCTGAAGGACAAATCAACCAGACAGAAAATAAGTAAGGAGACAGAGGCACTGAAGAACACATTCGAACAGATGGACCTAACAGACATCTACAGAACTCTACACCCAAAAGCAGCAGAATACACATTATTCTCTAGTGCATATGGAACATTTTCAAGAATAGATCATATACTAGGCCACAAAAAGAGCCTTGGTAAATTTAAAAAGACTGAAATTGTACCAACCAGCTTCTCAAACCACAAAGGTATGAAACTACAAATGAATTATGCAAAGAAAATGAAAAATCCTGCAAACACATGGAGGCTTAATAACATCCTCCTAAATAATCAATGGATCAATGACCAAATAAAAACAGAAATCAAGCAATATATGGAGACAAATGACAGTAATTCAACACTGCAAATTCTGTGGGATGCAGTGAAGGCTGTGCTAAGAGGAAAGTATATTGCAATACAGGCCTACCTCAGGAAAGGAGAACAATCCCATATGAGCAGTCTAAACTCACAATTAATGAAACTAGAAAAAGAAGAACAAATGAGACCCAAAGTCAGTAGAAGGAAGGACATAATAAAGATTAGAGCAGAAATAAATAAAATTGAGAAGAATAAAACAATAGAAAGGATCAACAAAAGCAAGAGCTGGTTCTTCGAGAAAATAAACAAAATAGATAAACCCCTAGCCAGACTTATCAAGAAAAAAAGAGACTACTCACATAAACAGAATCAGAAATGAGAAAGGAAAAATCACTACGGACAGCACAGAAATACAAAGAACTATTAGAGGATACTATGGAAAATTATATCCTAATAAACTGGATAACCTAGAAGAAATGGACAACTTTCTAGAAAAATACAACCTTCCAAGACTGACCCAGAAAGAAACAGAAAATCTCAGCAGACCAATTACCAGCAAGGAAATTGAACTGGTAATCAAAAATCTAGCTAAGAACAAAACGCCTGTACCAGATGGCATCACCGCTGAACTTTATCAAACATTTAGTGAATACCTAATACCCATCCTCCTTAAAGTTTTCAAAGGAGTAGAAGAAGAGGGAATATTTCCAAACTCATTCTATGAGGCCAGCATCACTCTAACACCAAAACCAGGCAAAGACACCCCAAAAAAAGAAAATTACAGACCAAAAGCCCTGATGAACATAGATGCAAAAATATTCAACAAAATATTAGCAAACTGGATTCAAAAATACATCAAAAAATCATCCACCATGATCAAGTGGGATTTATTCCAGGGATGCAAGGATGGTAGAACATTTGAAAATCACTCAACATCATCCACCACATCAACAAAAAGAAAGACAAACACCACATGATCATCTCCATAGATGCTGAAAAAGCATTTGACAAAATTCAACATCCATTCATGATAAAAACTCTCAGCAAAATGGGTATAGAGGGCAAGTACCTCAACATTATAAAGGCCATATATGACAAACCCACAGCCAACATTATACTTAACAGTGAGAAGCTGAAAGTTTTCCTTTAAGATCAGGAACAAGACAAGGATGCCCACTCTCCCCATAGTACTGGAGGTCCTAGCTACGGCAATCAGACAACACAAAGAAGCAAAAGGCATCCAGATTGGCAGGGAAGAAGTTAAAGTGTCCCTATTTGCAGATGACATGGTAGTGTACATAAAAAACCCTAAGAATCTACTCCAAAACTACTGGATTGAATATCTGGATTCAGCAAAGTTTCGGGATACAAAATTAATACGCAGAAATCGGTGGCATTCCTATACACTAACAATGACCTAGCAGAGAGAGAAATCAGGAAAACAATTCCATTCATAGTTGCATCAAAAAGAATAAAATACCTAGGAATAAATATAACCAAGGAAGTGAAAGACCTATACTCTGAAAACTACAAGACACTCATGAGAGAAATTAAAGAAGATACCAATAAATGGAAACACATCCCGTGCTCATGGTTAGGAAGAATTGATATTGTCAAAATGGCCATCCTGCCTAGCGCAATCTACAGATTCAATGTAATTCCTATCAAAATACCAACAGCATTTTTCAATGAACTAGAGAAAATCATTCTAAAATTCATATGGAACCACAAAAGACCCTGAATAGCCAAAGCAATACTGAGAAGGAAGAATAAAACTGGGGAGATTATGCTCCCCAACTTCAAGCTCTACTGCAAAGCCACAGTAATCAAGACAATTTGGTACTGGCACAAGAACAGATCCATAGACCAATGGAACAGAGTAGAGAGCCCTGTTATAAACCCAACCATACATGGTCAGTTAATATATGATAAAGGAGCCATGGACATACAATGGGGAAATGACAGCCTCTTCAACAGCTGGTGTTGGCAAAACTGGACAGCTACATGGAAGAGAATGAAACTGGATTATTGTTTAACCCTATACATAAAGGTAAACTCCAAATGGATCAAGGACCTGAATGTAAGTCATGAAACCCTATAACTCTTAGAAGACAACATAGGCAAAAATTTCCTGAATGTAACCATGAGCAACTTCTTTCTGAACTCATCTCCTCGAGCAAGGGAAACAAAAGCAAAAATGAACTCATGGGACATCAAACTAAAAATTTTCTGTATGGCAAGGACACCATCAATAGAACAAAAAGGCATCCTACAGTATGGGAGAATAAATTTGTAAATGACATATCTGACAAGGGGTTAACATCTAAAATATATAAAGAACTTACATGCCTCTAAACCCAAAAAGCAAATAACCCGATTAAAAAATGGGCAGAGGATATGAAGAGACAGTTCTCCGAAGAAGAAATTCAGTTGGCCAACAGACACATGAAAAGATGCTCCACATCACTAATCATCTGGGAAATGCAAATTAAAACCACAATGAGATATCACCTCACACCAGTAAGGATGGCCACCATCCAAAAGACTAAGAACAACAAATACTGGTGAGGATGTAGAGAATGGGAATCCCTCCTACATTGCTGGTGGGAATGTAAGCTAGTTCAACCATTGTGGAAAGCAATATGGAGGTTCCTCATAAAACTAAAAATACAAATACCATTTGACCCGGGAATCCCACTCCTTGGAATTTATCCAAAGAATACAACTTCTCATATTCAAAAAGACATATGCACCCCTATGTTTACTGCAGCACTTTTTACAATAGCCAAGATATGGGAGCAACCTAAGTGTCCATCAGCAGATGAATGGATAAAGAAGATGTGGTGCATATACAGAATGGGATAGTATTCAACCATAAGAAGGAAACAAATCCTGCCATTTGCAACAACATGGATGGAGCTGGAGGATATTATGCTCAGTGAAATAAGCCAGGCAGAGAAAGACAAGTGCCAAATGATTTCCTTCATTTGTGGAGTGTAACCACGAAGCAAAACTGAAGGAACAAAATAGTAGCAGACTGAGAGACTCCAAGTAGGAACTAGTGGTTACCAAAGGGGAGGGGTATGGGAGGGTTAGTGGGGATGGTGGGAGAAGGGCACTGTGGTACCTCACATGTTTTGTACACATAGTGTGGGGAATCACGGGGAAAACAGTGTAGCACAGAGAAGACAAACAGTGAATCTGTGGCATCTTACTACACTGATGGACAGTGACTGAATTGGGGTATGAGTGGGGACCTGATAATATGGGTAAATGTAGTAACCACTTTGTTTTTCCATATGAAACCCCCATAAGAGTGTATATCAATAATACATTAATGAAAAAATGTTTTACAGTTTATCCAGCATTTTTAATGCTTTCCAGCTGGAATGAATTTTATGTTATCTTAGGCTACCATATTATTGGAAATAGAAGCCCTTGTCCTTTATCTATTCTGTATTTATTTTATCCATTGGATCTGTCTAATGCTGAGAGAGGCATATTCACATCACCCATACTGATCGTTATTTGTGATGTTCCACTTTTATTTACAGTGGTTTTACTGTATGTTTGAATTTTCCATTTTTGGCATAGTAAATTTATTTCTCATATCTTCATCAAAAATTGTGTTTTTTCTTCATTCGCTCTTTTCTAACCTTAAATTCTACCATGTTTCATATTATCTTGTTAATCCTTCCTTATTTTGTGTATTTTTTGCTTGACATGTATTTGCTCAACCCTTTTTTTGAAATGCTGTATATATCTTGGCTTAAACATGTTTCTTTAAATTATGGTCCAGTTTGCATACTTTTTGTGCAGTAGACAACTTTGAAGTCCATCCCTGACTGAAGCCTTGAATCACATTGAATGCAAAAGAAAAACTCTTTAGGTAATGAGATACAACTTTAGATGTCTCAATAAAAAGAGGAAAGAACTGGAAAAATCAGGGAGAGTCAAGATTACATGTGATGACTAAAGGAACAATGCTTCCCATTGTCTTAAGCTAAAACAATACTCCATCATCTCTTTCAAGGTGGTAAAAAATATTTCCATTGTTAGGACAAAATGTTAAAGAGACATTCTTGTAGGCCCATCTTCTGTTACCTTGGATCAGTTGCTTACTTGATGAACTATTGAGTAAATATAGGATATTCTGTTCTATAGATAATCAGTTGAAGGGAAAATACTATCCTTTCCGCCGAACTGGTGCATGAAGTTGTGATACCAACATACAGTTTCTCTTCTATAATCAGTGTTTAGAAATCTTTAGAGGTGTCGTCAGCCTTCATCCAATTTTGAATCTTCCTTTAGGTTCTGCTAATTAATTTTTGGTTTCTCACTTTGTTCTTGTCTCATTCCCTCTACCCAGTGTTTTGATTGTGTGCTTTCTTGATTAGGAGGTATTATCATATTAATCTAGTGTGTGCCAAAATTTACCTAATAACTTTGGAGCCCTCTGTTTTCTATCCGCACCTTGTGCCATTTATCTTAAACATTTTAGTTTTTCTGTGTTCTATCACCCCAGGAATAAATGTGGAAAATCAGAGAAGGGAAGATCACATGTTCCAAGTCAGGCACAGCTGCAGTGCGTCCTTTCCCTCACGTGGGACAAACATTGTTGCAGTAAGAACTAGCAAGCAGTACCACTGTGTGCCGTGACTGAGTGCTAGCTCTACTTAAATGGTTCACATAAATGGCACGTAAACTAGAGTGAAATATAGAGATGCTTACCAATATGGAATATTGTGAATTTTTCTTCTAAAACTGAAGATGGATATATCAAAATATTTAATCCAAATTAGTTCTGTATTAAAGCAGTAAGACATTCTTGGTATTAACTTTTCAAAATTGTGAGAAAGGAATGACATGAAAATTTAGGGTCATCCACCTAAGGACTCAGCCATTCATATAATCACACCTATTCCCCAGAAATTGTTTCTGCCATTTATTTATTTATTTATTTATTGGTGACTACTGTCAGGCTGTTGTTTTTTCCACTAAAAATTTATCAAATTTTTTGTTATTACACTGAAAACCATCTTTTCTACTTCAGAGTTTCTTGGAGTTATTAGCAGACTTTTAAAGGTATAAATTAATGTGTCTCATTAATTAAGCATCCCCCAAATACCAAGCACAGTGCCTGAAATATGAGGCCTTCAGTACATTTTTTAATTAGTGGAGACATGAATATTTTTATGTAGTTTCTTTTATGACCAAAGGGAAATGTTTTCCAGGTCAGCTGTCCTGCACAGCACTAAACCCTGTGGTTTAAGATTTTTCTCTGACCAAAAATAAGTTCCCTGTATGGATATTTATATGCATCTCTAGCTAAGTATGATGTCCCCTAAATCAAGTGGCATACTCTGTTCATATCAAACATTATATTCTGTTCACCTCTTTTACCCCTAAATCTAACACTATGCCTCGCAATTTGATACATAATAAATAATTGAAAGCATGTATCAATCAATTAATGTATGATAAAGGCAATTTTATATCAGTGCATAGAGTATCAATAACCCAAGTAATACCTGCTTAGTAAAAAAAAAAATGTGGGTCTCATTTGAATGATCTTAAGGAATGGGTCAAAATTTGGCAATGTGTCATAACTAGTGAACATAAAAAGCAAAGCCCTTGTTTGAGAAAGTGTCTTATAAAAAAGGGCTAAATACGGACAAGGCCTTTTTCCCTGGGGTGAGACCTATAAGGGGGCAGTAAGCAGGTGTCTAGGGTGTGAGCAAAGAACCAGCAGGAATGATGTCAGAAACATTAGAAAGACAGAGGCTCCAAACTCATCTTCCTCCCTTTTGCTTATTCTCCTCTGACATTTATAGAGTCCCTAACAGGAGCCTGACATTGCATTAGATTTTGAGGAGGGACAAATTACTATGACTTAATTCTTTCCCTCAAAGAAGTCCCTTCCAGGAATGTTTGGGAGCCTAAAATAACTCAGTTTGTTGCTAATATACAATATTTATATTTTTCTATCATGTCTTAAACTGCCTATGTTTTGGAGACAAGAAAATTAGCTAAGTTTTCATCCTAAGCTGATGAAACTTTCAGTGTATATGAAGAGGAACAGTCCCTATGAATGTGTGTGTCTGTTTACATAGAGCATTTTTAAGTTCCTTAGGGTGGATGTCAACATATTTTTGAGTGGTTGTATGGCAAAGTAGAAAAACACTGGACTTCAAATGCGAAGTCTTAGAGATATGCTCTGTAATCTTCAACAGTTAACTTGACTTCATTGATGTAAAGATTTGACTAAATTATCTAATAGATAAAATTCCATAATTCTACATTTGGGATATTACTGGGATATAACCCATTATATACAAGAGTGCAAAAGTATGAAATGCACAGTAAGTGCATTACTGTAAAACATTAACATTTTCTTCTCTCTGTCTCTTAGAACAGCTTTTAAGTATCTGTTGGCACTCTGTGTGAAATTGTCTCTGTACACTTTCTGGCATAGATCAAGAGGTTCTTTATTGAAACTAGAGGAAAAAATAAGAAAGTTAAAAGGGATGCAAGGAAGTGTTTTCTCCCCACTGCTGACCCAATATACTTACAAAGAACCATCCCTTTATGCAGTGTGCTACTCATTCAGGCTGAAAGGCCCCAGCTCTGGAGCTTATGGGTCTAGATGCCAAGAGTTGGCAAGCTGTGATTACCAAATCAGAAAGACCTTCAGTGCAATGGGGAAGTCTTCACTTTTCAAAGGACTAAAAGTGTTTACCTGACTCATCTTTTTCTCAGAAACAGATATTTAATGTTTACATTCTGAGGTAGGAAAAGTGAAATTTAAAGTCTCTTTGAGCACAAAGATCTTGGATTATCTTAGGAAATAAATTTCAGATTCCAGCGGAATGTCAATATTCATGCTATTGATCTTCACATCTTTATCACTCAGGTACTAACAGTAATATTTTGCCACAGCAATCTGATTTCTGAATTCACCATATTTCCCACTTATATTGGTCTATAGTCTCACTGAAACTTGGATATTCTGTTAGGACATAGAAAATAGTGCATTTTAAGAAACTGAAAAATGCAAGTCAGAACTGAATTCAATTAAACTTTATAGGAAAAGGTATGAAAAATTAAAATTGTGATATACTAAACAATATTTTGCAAATATAATCTCATTGAATTAGATATATCTTTTTTCCTTTTTTCTTTTATACACATGGAACCTTAAAAGTTGGATTAATAATATTAATCATAGTCTGATGCAAGTGGCACAGTGGACTAATTAATTTTTTTCTTATTTTTCCCTGTTCCCCACCCATTTCCCATCCCCAGCCCATGGACACTCAGTATCTTGCATCTGATGTGTCCTTCCAACACATACTTCATACTTGTACTTTAAATATAACATCTTGTGTGTATGCTTTTTAAAAAATACACAAATAATTTTACACTCCATTAATCATTTTTTCCAACCAACATTGGTTTTGAGATTCACACATGTGAGAGATAGATAGGTATAGATAGACCCATACATGTGATAGATACATTTCCCATTTGTTATTATATGACAGCATGTACGTGTCTATTCCTTTTTTGGTGGATATGAAGGCTATTTTGAAATTCTTTGATTTTATAACCTGTGCTTCAGTGAATTTTCTAATAGTCCCATGTTTTCCTTTGCATAGGTAAAATAGTTTCTCTAGGGTGTATATCTAGAAAGGATGGTTGGATCATAAAACATGCACTATTGTATTATTTTACTGCCAAATTCCTCTCCAAAATAGCTGTGTCATTTAATATCTCAAAACCCCTTTCAAGAAAAATTCATATTTATATACATTTTTCTCAAATTTTTGTGATATCACTAATCTACAGTTACATGTGCAACATTATGGTTACTAAACTCCCCACTTCATCAGGTCCCCCCCCACTTACCCCATTACAGTCACTGTCCATCAGCATAGTGAGATGCTATAGAATCACTACTTGTCTTCTCTGAGTTGTTCAGCCCTCCCCGTGCCCCCCCAACATTTCGTCTGCTAATTGTAATGCCCCTTTTTCCCCCTTTTCCCTCCCTTCCCACCCATCTTCACAGTCCCTTTCCATTTGGTAACTGTTAGTCTATTCGTGGGTTCTGTGAGTCTGCTGCTGTTTTTTTTCTCCCCCAGTTTTTTTCTTTGCTCTTATGCTCCACATATGAGTGAAATCATTTGATACTTGTCTTTTTCGGCTTGGCTTATTTCACTGAGCATAATACCCTCTAAGCTACATCCATGTTGTTGCAAGTGGTAGGATTTATTTTCTTCTTATGTCTGAATAATATTCCTTTGTGTATATGTACCAACTCTTCTTTATCCATTCTTCTACTGATGGACACTTACGTTGCTTCCATTTCTTAGCTATTGTAAATAGTGCTGCAATAAACATAGGGGTGAATATGTCTTTTTCAAACTGTGCTGCTGCATTTTTTGGGTAAATTCGTAGCTGTGGGGTTCCTGGGTGAAATGGTATTTCTATTTTGAGTTTTTTGAAGAACCTCGATACTGCTTTCCACAATGGTTGAACTAATTTGCATTCCCACCAGCAGTGTAGGAGGGTTCCCTTTTCTCCACATCTTCGCCAACATTTGTTGTTGTTTGTCTTTTGTATGTTGGCCCCCCTACCTGGTGTGAGGTGATATCTCATTGTGGTTTTAATTTGCATTTCTCTGATGATTAGCAGTGTGGAGCATCTTTTCATGTGCCTGTTGGCCATCTGAATTTCTTCTTTGGAGAAGTGTCTATTCATGTCCTCTGCCCATTTCTTAATTGGATTATTTGATTTTTGTTTGTTGAGGTGCGTGAGTTCTTTATATATTTTGCATGTCAACCCCTTATCGGATATGTCATTTATGAATATATTCTCCCATACTGTAGGATGTCTTTTTGTTCTACTGATGGTGTCCTTTGCCGTACAGAAACTTTTCAGCTTGATATAGTCCCACTTGTTCATTTTTGCTTTTGTTTCCCTTGCCTGGGGAGATGTGTTCATGAAGAAGGCGCTCATGTTTATGTCCAAGAGATTTTTTGCCTATGTTTTCTTCTAAGAGTTTTATGGTTTCATGACTTACATTCAGGTCTTTGATCCATTTTGAGTTTACTTTTGTGTATGGGGCTAGACAGTAGTCCAGTTTCATTCTCTTACATGTAGCTATCCAGTATTTTTATCAAACTTTAATATCTAAATTTTTAGTGCTTAGCAATCTGATGGGTTAAGAGGTTCATCATGTATTTATTTTTCTCAGATTGGGCATCACTTCGCATATTCATTGATCTTTTGAGTTTCTTTATCAATTAATTTTCTTATCATATCATGTGCTGATATTTAAAAACATATTTAATACTGATTTGTGTATTTTCTTAATATATTTTCATGATACCCCTATGCCTGCTGTGTATTCCATAAGTATTTTTTCTAATACATTGCTTAACTTTTAACACAGTATTAGATTTTATCTAATTTAATCCCTACCTGGACTTTTTCTTATATGGTTGGTGTGGTCCTTTATGTATTTTTAATGAAATCCCTACCAACTCTAAGATCTATATTTTCTTCTAATTGTTTCAAAGTTGCTTTATCTCATTTAATTGTGAACACACCACTTTGAGATGGATACTATTATTATGCCCAACTGTGTAGATGAGGTGAAATAGAGGGCAACACTGAAGTGGTACGATTAGACACCACACTCATTTGTTAGGTGTACACATTTCAAAATTTTAACTAATGTGTAAGCCAGTAGTGCTCATAAAGATGTGGCTTAAGGATCACCATAATAGAGCTCTGTGACAGATATATACCCTATACCTCATTGCCTCCAAAACCCATATATTTGCATGCAAGTAAAATAAATAAAACTTCTGAATATAATTAAGCACTCTAGAATGATAAATATTCATGTTATGTCTATGAGATTAGTGTAACCTAGTCTCATAATTTTTAATCCAACACAAGTAACAGCAGAGATTTATTGTTCTTTGGAAAGGTTTAGAATGTTTTTACCCAGAAATAGGGTCAGCAATTCTATAATAAGTATGCATATTTGAAGATTCATTTTAAGAAATAAACTTCTTCCTAATTATTTTGTAAAACATTCTTAAAATTGAAGCAATAAAAATGTAGAATTCTATCTGAAGTAAATTAAATACATTCAAGATAATTTTAATTTACCAAAACACATTTATTCATAAAGTAATATTGTATGACACTTTACAATTTATGAAATACTTTCTCATATTTTCACATAATTCTCTCTATAAACCCATGATAAAATATTCTTTTTCATAATTTGCCCATGAAAGAGATAATTTTCTGAGAGATAATTTAACTTGCTCAAAGTCATGCAGCTAGTAGACATGGAGGTAAAAGTACTGAGCCCAAAGTAGTAACAATCCCTTGTTTTCTTCCTCCTTTATCATGTTAAGTGATCTAAACATTGGCTAGAGGAATAACACAATTTTAAGTGAAAAGTAAGCAAAAGAACAGTATAAGTATTAAGTTCTACTTTGCAGTCATTACATAAGGAAGGTAAAAGTATTTGATGCCAGAGGGGCTCAATATGGCGGCATGAGTAGGGTGGCAGAAATCTCCTCCCAAAACCACATATATTTTTGAAAATACAACAAATACAACTACTCCTGAAAGAGAGACCAGAAGATACAGTACAACAACCAGGCTACATCTACATCTGCAAGAAATCAGCATCTCATGAAAAGGGTAAGATACAAAGCGATGACCCGGTTGGACCCGAGCACTCCTCCCACCCCAGCTCATCCACGGGAGGAAAAGAATCAGAGTAGGGAGGGGGTCGAAGCACAGGACTGCTAAATAATCAGCCCTAGTAATCTGCGCTGGGAGCACAGACACACATTGCATGGTGTACTGGATATTAGAGAAACAGAACAGTAAATTCTGAGATGAAGACTGCAAGCGGGTCCCTACAGCCAGATCCCCTGGGACAAAAGAAAAGCAAGCACTTTTTAAAAGTCTTAAAGGGACAAGGCCTTATTAGCTGGACAAAATCATCCCAGCACACTCAACCCAACAGGCTGGGAGTCTTAAGGAACTTCAGGTGCCCTAACACCCTGGGGGTACCCAGCCCCAAGCACCTCATGGTGATAAGCAGCCTGCCATTCATTTCCCCCAGCTGGTGCTGCAAGCAAACTGGCTGACCCGCCACAGCTGTGGAGCATCTGGGGAACAGCCCCACCAACAGCAACTACACAGTCTTCTCCCAGTGTGCAGCTAACCGGGACAGACCCAGAGGCTGCCGCTGGTGCACAGTTGCCGGCACAGACAGAGGAACCTGGAGCAAGGTCCGGAAGGCACGAAGGGGCGCCATTCCTGCAGAACACACCTGGCTTGCTGTGATACCCCCCGCAGGGCTCCAGACAATCCCAAGGGCTGCCCCACGCATGGCAGCTTAGGGGATTATCCCAGAGACAGCTCCTGGTGTGCAGATAAATGGTACAAGCAGCAGAAGCTGGATAAAGGTCCAGAAGGTACAAAGGCACCATTCTCACAGGAGAACACACCTCACGCGGCAGCGACCCCTGGCAGGGTGCTAGGCTATCCCGAGGACCACCCTGCCCACAGAAGCGCAGGGGATTATCCCAGAGACTGTTCACGGTGTGCAGATAATTAGCACAGGCAGCAGAGAAGGGCAAGGTGACCAGCAAGGAGGTAGGGACGTTGTTCTCCCAGCTGACATATGTGCCACCTGCATGCGACCAATTCTATCACCATGAAAAGGCAGAAGAATATGGTCCAGTGAAAAATCACTCAGAAAACCCAAGAGAGAGGGCCTAGTGAGGTAGATATAACCAATCTTCCTGAAAAAGAATTCAAAATAAAAGTCATAACCATGCTGATGGACCTGCAGAGAAATATGCAAGAGCTAAGGGATGAAGTCTGGAGGGAGATAACAGAAATGAAACAATTGATAGAAGGTCTTAAGAGAAGATTGGATGAGGTGCAAGAGACTGTTAATGGAATAGAAATCAGAGAACAGGAATACAGAGAAAGTGAGGCAGACAGAGATAAAAGGATCTCCAGGAATGAAAGAAAATTAAGAGAACTGTGTGACCAATAGAAATGGAACAATATTCACATATAGTGGTACCAGAATAAGAGAGAGAAAAAGGGATAGAAAGTGTCTTTGAAGAAATAATTGCTAAAAACTTCCTGAAGCTGAGAAGGAAATAGTCTCTCAGACCATGGAAGCCCACAGATCTCCCAACAAAAGGGACCCAAGGAGGACAACACCAAGACATATAATAATTAAAATGGTGAAGATCAAAGACAAGAGCAGGGTATTAAAGGCAGCCAGAGAGAGAAAAAAGATCACCTACAAAAGAAAACACATCAGGCTATCATCAGACTTCTCAACAGAAACCTTACAGGCCAGAAGAGAATGGCATGATGTATTTAATTCAATGAAACAGAAGTACCTTGAACCAAGAATGCTGTATCCAGCACGATTATTATTTAAATTTGAAGGAGGGATTAAACAATTCCCAGACAAGCAAAAGCTGACGGAATTTGCCTCCCGCAAACCACCTCTACAGGATATTTTAAAGGGACTGCTCTAGATGGAAGTACTTCTAAGGTTAAATAGATGTCACCAGAGAAAATAAAATCACACCAAAGAAAGCAGGCCAACCAAATACTAACTAAAGGCAAAAAATAAAATCAACTATCCACAAAAGCCATCAAAGGAAACACAGAAAAGTACACAATAAAACACCTAATGTATAAAGAATGGAGGAAGCAGAATAAGAAGGGAGAGAAATAAAGACTCATCAGATTGTGTTTAAAATAGCTTAATAAGAGAGTTAAGTTAGACAGTTAGACAGTAAAGAACCTACGCCTGAACCTTTGATAACCACAAATCCAAAGCGTGCAATGGCAATAAGTACATATCTTTCGATAATCACCCTAAATATAAACGGACTGAATGCACCAATCAAAAGGCACAGGGTAATAGAATGGATAAAAAAGCAAGACCCATCTATATGCTGCTTATGAGAGACTCACCCCAAACACAAAGACATACACAGACTAAAAGTGAAGGGATGGAAAAAGATATTTTATGCAAACAATAGGGAGAAAAAAGCAGGTGTTGCAGTACTTGTATCAGACAAAATAGACTTCAAAACAAATAAAGTAACAAGAGATAAAGAAGGACATTACATAATGATAAAGGTGGCAGTCCAACAAGAGGATATAACCATTATAAATATATATGCACCCAACACAGAAGCCCTACACATATGAAATAAATGCTAACAGAATGAAAGAAGGAAGTAGAATGTAATGCATACATTCCAGGAGACTTCAACACACCACTCACTCCAAAGGACAAATCGACCAGACAGAAAATAAGTAAAGACACAGAGGCACTGAACAACACATAAGAACAGACAGACCTAACAGACATCTACAGAACTCTATACACAAAAGTAGCAGGATACACATTCTTCTCAAGTGCACATGGAACATTTTCCAGAACAGACCACATACTAGGTCACAAAAAGAGCCTCAGTATTCAAAAAGATTGAAATTCTACCAACCAACTTCTCAGATCAAAAAAGTATAAAACTAGAAATAAATGGTACAAAGAAAACCAAAAGGCTCACAAACACATGGAGATTTAACAACATGCTCATAAATAATCAATGGATCAACGACCAAATTAAAACAGAGATCAAGCAATATATGGAGACAAATGACAACAGCACAAAGCCCCAACTTCTGTGGGACACAGCAAAGGCAATTCTAAGAGGAAAGTTATATAGCAATGCAGGCCTGTTTAAAGGAGGAAGAACAATCCAAAATGAATAGTCTAAAGTCACAATTATTTGAACTTGAAAAAGAAGAACAAATGAAGCCCAAAGTCAGCAGAAGGAGGGACATAATAAAGATTAGAGAAGAAATAAAATAAAATTGAGAAGAATAAAACAATAGAAAAAAATCGGTGAAACCAAGAGGTGGTTCTTTGAGAAAATAAACAAAATAGATACACCCCTCGCCAGATTTATAAAGAGAAAAAGAGTCTACAGATAAAAGAGAATCAGAAATGAGAAAGGAAAAATCATGATGGACCCCACAGAAATACAAACAATTATTGGAGAATACTATGAAAATCTGTATGCTAACAAACTGGTAACCTAGAAGAGATGGACAACTTCCTAGAAAAATACAACCTTCCAAGACTGACCCAGAAAGAAACAGAAAATCTCAACAGACCAATTACCAGCAAAGAAATTGAATCGGTAATGAAAAAACTACCCAAGAACAAACCCCTGGGCCAGATGGATTCACTGCTCAATGTTATCAGATATATAGAGAAGATATAACACCCATTCTCCTTAAAGTTTTCAAAAAAATAGAAGAGGAGGGAATACTTCCAAACTGATTCTATGAAGCCAGCATCACTCTAATACCAAAACCGGGCAAAGTCACCACAGAAAAAGAAGATTACAGACCAAAAGCCTGATGAACATAGATGTAAAAATATTCAACAAAATATTAGCAAACCGGATTCAAGAATACATCAAAAAAATCATTCACCATGATCAAGTGGGATTTATTCCAGGGATGCAAGGATGGTTCAACATTCGAAAATCACTCAACATCATCCACCACATCAACAGAAAAGGACAGAGAGCACATGACCATCTCCATAGATGTGGAAAAAGCATTTGACAAAATTCAACATCCATTCATGATAAAAACTCTCAGCAAAATGGGTATAGAGGGCAAGTACCTCAACATAATAAAGGGTATATATGACAAACCCACAACCAACATTATACTTAACACCGAGAAGCTGAAAGCTTTTCACCTAATATTGGGAAAAATACAGGGATGCCCACTCTTCCCACTGTTATTCAACATGGTTCTGAAGGTCATAGCCATGGCAATCAGACAAAACAAAAAATACAAGGCATCCAGATTGGTAAAGAAGAAGTCAAACTCACTATTTTCAGATGACATGATATTTTACATAAAAAACCCTAAAGACTCCACTCTAAAACTACTGGAACTAATATCTGAATTCAGCAAAGTTGCAGGAAACAAAATTAAAATTAATACACAGAAATCTATTGCTTTCCTATACACTAATGATGAACTAACAGAAAGAGAAATCAGAAAAACAATTCCATTCACAATTGCATCAAAAAGAATAAAATACCTAGGAATAAACCTCACCAAGGAAGTGAAAGACCTATACCCTGCAAACTACAAGACACTGTTAAGAGAAATTAAAGAGGACACTAACATATGGAAACTCATCCCATGCTCTTGGGTAGGAAGAATTAGTATTGTCAAAATGGCCATCCTGCCTAGCACAATCTGCAGATTCAACGCAATCCCTATCAAAATACCAAGAGCATTCTTCAATGAACTGGAACAAACAGTTCTAAAATTCATGTGGAACCACAAAAGACCCTGAATAACCAATTCAATCCTGAGAAGGAGGAATAAAACAGGTGGAATTACATCCCTGACTTCAAGCTCTACTACAAAGCCACAGTAATCAAGACAATTTGGTAGTGGCACAAAAACAGACCCACAGACCAGTGGAACAGAATACAAAATCCAAATATTAACCCAAACATATACAGTCAATTAATATATGATAAAGGAGCCTTGCATATACAATGGGGAGATGACAGCCTCTTCAGCAGCTGGTGTTGGAAAAACTGTACAGCTACATATAAGAGAATGAAACTGGACTACTGTCTAACCCCATACACAAAAGTAAACTCAAAATGGATCAAGGACCTGAATGTAAGTCATGAAACCATAAAACTCTTAGAAAAAAATATAGGCAAAAATCTCTTGGACATAAACATGAGCGACTTCTTCATAAACATATCTCCCCGGGCAAGGGAAACAAAAGCAAAAATGAACAAGTGAGACTATATCAAGCTGAAAAGCTTCTGTAAAGCAAAGGACACCATCAATAGAACAAAAAGACATCCTACAGTATGGGAGAATATATTCATAAATTACATATCCAATAAAGGGTTGACATCCAAAATATATAAAGAGCTCACATACCTCAACAAACGAAAAGCAAATAAGCCAATTAAAAAATGGGCAGAGGAGCTAAACAGACACTTCTCTAAAGAAGAAATTCAGGTGGCTAACAGGCACATGAAAAGATGCTCCACATCGCTAATCATCAGAGAAATTCAAATTAAAACCACAATGAGATATCACCTCACACCAGTGAGGATGGCCAACATCCAAAAGACAAACAACAACAAATGTTGGCGAGGATGTGAAGAAAGGGGAAACCTCCTACACTGCTGGTGGGAATGTAAGTTAGTACAACCATTGTGGAGAGCAGTATGGAGGTTCCTCAAAAAACTCAAAATAGAAATACCATATGACCCAGGAATTCCACTCCTAGGAATTTACCCTAGGAATGCAGCAGCACAGTTTGAAAACGACATATTCACCCCTATGTTTATCACAGCACTAGTTACAATAACTAAGAAATGGAAGCAACCTAAGTGTCCTTCAGTAGATAAATTATAAAGAAGACGTGGCACATATACACAATGGAATATTATTCAGCCATAAGAAGAAAACAAATCCTACCATTTGCAACAACATGGATGGAGCTAGAAGGTATTATGCTCAGTGAAATAAGCCAAGTGGAAAAAGACAAGTATCAAATGATTTCACCCATCTGTGGACTATAAGAACAAAGAAAAAAACTGAAGGAACAAAACAGCAGCGGACTCACAGAACCCAAGAATGGACTAACAGTTACCAAAGGGAAAGGGACTGGGGAGGATGGGTGGGAAGGACAGTATAAGGGGATAAAAGGGGACATTACAATTAGCAGACATAATGTAGGGGGGGCACGGGGAAGGCAGTATAACAGAGAAGACATGTAGTGATTGTATAGCATCTTACTACTCATGGACAGTGACCATAATGGGGTATTTGGTGGGGACTTGATGATAGGGGGACTCTAGTAAACATAATGTTGCTCATGTAATTGTAGATTAATGATACCATAAAAACGTATTTGATGCCATTTAATAAGAAGTGGAAAGCAAGAGAATGACATTTCTATCTTCAACATATAAAAGTATGGGTGTGATTAGACTCTATATAGGAATGCTGTTTTGGAGAATAAATTTTTATATTTGTTCTTGAATATATGGCTGACCCTTGAGCAATGTGGGTTTTAGCTGAGGAGGTCCACTTATCCCAGATATTTTTCAGTAAATTTACTGGTAAATTCTCTGGCAATTTACAACAATTTGAAAAAACTCACAGATGAGCCACATAGCTTTAAAATATTTTTAAAAACTAAGATAAAGTTTGGTACATCATGAATATATAAGCTATTTAAGGATACTAGTCTATTTTATCATTTACTAACTTATAATTGACAGTAGGTTAGTAGTACTTAAGTTTCTGGGAGTCAGATGTTATACATGAATTTTTGACTCCCTGGAGGTTGGCAGCCCTAAACCCCAACTGTATATATAAAAAAAAAAATGAGGGATGTTCAGAGTGTGTATTTACCTTTTAAGGAAAGAAGAATGACAACTACTTCTCCCTTCTTAGGGTTACTAGCAGGAGCCAGATAATGGGCTGGAATAGGAAAACTGAGACAGCATGGTAGGTCTTCAACTGTGCTACTGTTGAATGTTTACCTTGCCCATTATTGCTTATTCATTCATTCATGAGGAGCCAGATACTTTAAAGAGTGTTCTCTCTGGAGAGTGGATGCCAGGTAGCACCCCTTTTTCTTTAAGGAACGAACTTATCTGAACATTCTGTAACCAAATGATATTTAGGTATTCACTGGTGATGTAATCCAATAAGAAAGATTTTTCCAAAGTTTACTCATTCTGACTATCATCTTTGTGGTATTTGATGAGTATTATTTCTTATATACATGACAGTGAAGATGCTAATTTTTAGTGTGTCTGTCCCTCACTACCTAAAATCATTGTACTTGGACTCACAGGAGCATAAACCACATTGTGAGAAACACTAGAGTTATGTTGGGGGGGGGGTGAAGCAAGATCTTGGTTGAAGATGTGTTTAAGTCTTACATGTTTCTTTCACAACCAGCCATTACTCACAGATGAATTACCACCCTGGTAGCAGCAAGACATTGACAGAGCTGCTATATCTAGTCTTTCAATATTCAGTACCCATATTTAATAATGAAAACAAGATGGATTATTCCTTGTTACCTGTGACAGGCGTGATGAAATAAGAATTATCATAGCTATTTACTACTTTTAAAAGAAGAAATGCGATAGGAAATCAAACCGCCCTTTCGAAATACTTTAGAAACGTTCATCAACAACACCTCATAAAAGTGTCCATTGGAAATGCCTGAAATAATTCTTCCTAAATGCATTTACGTTAATGTTCCTTGTAGGATATGAAACTTTTACTCTTATACTATGTGGAAAATTTCCCAGTATTTCATTAAAAGTGATTCTATGATCTACTGGGCTCTGGCATGGAAATCATTTTATTCCTTCTTTTCTGAAGTTGGCTCACATAATCAATATAAGAGTTGAGAAATGTGTTAATGACCTGATTTGTGACATCTCATTAAAAAATAAGGCATCATAATTCAACTTTATAGGACATAAAAAGAGATATTAAAGTACTGTGAATAATAGAAGTAATATTTAAGTGATTTGTATATTTTGAGAAAGGAAGCCAAAAACAGCTGACCAGATAAAAAAATATATGAGAGTACAACTTGTGAGAAATGTACCTTAAAACTAAACAAGTGTAAATTTTCACCATTAATTTCTATGCAGTCATTCATTCAACAAAAATTAACCAAACACTTAGTATATGTTAGGCAAACTTTTAGATTCTGGCAAAAGGTCAGTGAATAACAAATCAGAAAAAAAAAACTTACTTTTGTGAGGATTATATTCCAGTGATGGAAACATACAAAAAAAAGTAAACAAAAATAAAGTGGGGAAAAAGGATTGTAGGGATGAAATAAGCATTGAGATTTGTAAAAGGATGATAAGGGGAGGTCTAAGATGACTATGTTGAGCAACATTTTAAGGGAGTGAGGGAGTGAGCCTTGAATACCTGGAGGAATAGCATTCCTGGAAAGTGGAAAAACACATACAGATTTCGTGAGGTAGGTAGGTACAGGGCATGTTTGAGGAACAACAAGAAATCTAGATTGGCTGGAACAAAGTGAGCAATAGACAGAGAAAGAGGAGGCAAAGTCAAAACATTGAGGGAGAAAGATCACACAGACCTCTTAAAATATCATAAGGTTTTTGCTTTTTATTCTGATGAAATGGGAAACTTTGCAGAGATTTGACCAGAAGAGAGAAATAATCTGATGTTGCTTTATCAGTATCACTCTGGCTGATATGTTGAGACAGATACAGGATAAGAGTGTAGCAGCAAGGCCAGTTAGAAAGCTGTTGCAATAACCTAGGAGAGAAAGTGATTTGGACCAGGATACTAGCAGTGACATGGTCAGACCGTGGATATGTTTTGAAGAGAAAACCAAGATTTGCTAACTAGTGAATATAAAGTAGGAAAATGAGAAAAATTAAAAGACCCCAAGGTTTTTTTGGCCTAAGAAACTAAATTTTCCATTAACTGAAGTAGCAAAGATTGTGAGAGAAACATGCCTTTTTGGAGAAGGTGAAGAGTTCAATCTGTACATGCTAAATTTAAGATGTCTGTTAAACATCCAATTAAGACTCTCCAGTCAACAATTAGGTGTGGGAATTTGTAGCTCGGGGGATGATGCTCGTTGATTGTGTAAGTTTGGTAATTGTCAAATTTCAGTGATTTTCAAAGCCATGAACCTGGATAAAATCAAGGGTCCAGGCCTTCAGAGATAGGAAAAGGTATCAGAAAATAAGACTAACAGGATAGCCGTTAAGGAAGGGAGGAAACCAGAAGGATGTGTTGCCCTGTATTTCAAGGAGAAGGGAATGAATAATTGGTAAAATGCTGCTGATAAAGAAGATAAAAGCTAAAAAACAACCATTGGATTTAGTAATATGGAAAAGTCTTGAGGAGCGTTGAATTTTAAGTCTAGCTGGACTGGATTTAAGATATAATAGAAAAAAAAGAAGTGTGGATAGCACATATAAATAACCCTTTTAATAAGCTAACCTCTAAGAAAGGAGCAGAGAAATGGGTAGTAGCTGGAGGGAGATGGGGACATAAGAAAGGCTTGTTTGGTTGATTTTTAATGGGAGAAATAACAGTGTGTTTGTAGGCTAGTGTGAATGAATGAAAGGGGTGAAGAGAAGATGAAATTCAGTTGTAGTAATAGGAAGAAAGAAAGGATTTGTTACAAATGCTGGGAGCTTTAAGGGATTTCTCTTCACGTTGCTTCAAATTTCTCAGTGAAATTAAACAATAATTGACTGAGAAGGGGATGTCTGAGCCTTGAAGAAGGGTGAGAAGCTTGGAAAGAGGAATGCGGGAGAGCGAATGAACTGAGGCAACAGGAATGCGGGAGAGCGAATGAACTGAGGCAACAGAGAATTTCAAGAGTAACCGCCAACTTAAAATTTTGAGTGAGAAATTTAAAGGGGAACTGCTCCACATGAGTGTGTCTCTCCAGCCATGCCCACTTGCAAGGGCAGAGGCCCTAAGGAGGTATAATTAGATTTGACCGATGGTATTGGTTTTCCAAGTCAGTGTGACGACACAGGTAAGGGGCTAGGGTGTTGAGGGTGTATACGAGGGAGTGGTTATGATCAAAGAATTTAAGTTAAATATAGAGAGAATAAGGACAAGAGGTGGTGAAGGATAGTGACTATTGGTAAGACCAGTGAATTTAAGTTTTCCAGAGAGTTGTAGGGTTGATGGAGTGGGCACGAAAGAAGTGTGTGGTGATAGGGTCAGAGAGTGGACCGCTTGAAATTAACGTCATGCATGAGTTGTGTTAAAATCTCCAAAATATCACCAGCAATATGTTAATAAAACAAAACTAAGTTTATTGGAACTCCCTGCAGTAAGGTAGAATACAACCTAGACAGAGTCTTAGCCGTGTTTCATTAGGAGGAAGTGAATAAAGGACCTTCATTAGGGGTAGGGGTGTGGACTTAAACTTAAATTGGGTTTCTCAAGGCTGGGAACTGGGAACTGAGCAACATTTGCAACATACTTGTTTAGGATAGATACACAAAAACAAGGTAGGCTCTTGAAGCAAGACTAGATAAGAAATGTTATTTTAGGGAAATTTTTGCCCACATGAAGTGACTTTCATACAGCTGTTTTGATTTGCATGAATTTCTTGAAGAAAACAATAAAGTCACTTATTGGTTTATAGATTTTTATCTTTTTTGGCAAGCATTCCTGAAACAAACAACAGCACAGTCATGTTGACCCTGGTGGTCTCAGTTCCTACCTCTTAAAGCAAGCATATGTTGGCTGTAGTTCTAAGTTACAGTTATAATAACAGCAAAGGCAAGGTTTTATGACAATGGGAGTGAGTAGCTGACAAACAATGAAGATTAGATCACTGGAGAAATGGATTCAAAGAACCAAATGAATATTGAGGTGACAAAGAACTAAATCAGGAATGGTGTGAGTGCTTGACAGGAGCCATAATTACTGAGGAATGAAGAAGGGACTAGGGGTCAATAAATAATACAACAATAAAGGTCTCATAACATGAAATTCAGAGCTGGGGGGTTTAGAAATGAGGGAAGGAAATGTCCTGAAAAGGACACTGAAGAGGAAAGGGGACTCCTAGAACCATTTCTAGGTCTTATGGTACAAGAGGTGTAGAAAGACATAGTTTCAAAGTCCTTTGTAAAAATGATAGGCAAGCACGCTCTTAAGATACAGAGGAGCAAAGCAGAGCCCCAGGCCAAGTTGCTGATATAATACTCAAGAGTGAGAACCAAGAACAGGAGGAATCTGGAGTCAGGAGGATGGTGAAGAAGTTCAGGTGTCAAAACTGAGACCTAAGGGCAGACCTAAGCAAAGCAGGAAAAAAATAGTAGCCAAGCCAAAGATACAGTGAAATTCCAGAAATACAGTTTGGATATACTTTATTTCAATTCCCTTTTCCCGATGTGTACGTTTTAAATAAATATTCTTTTAGGGGGACTTTAGAAGACAAAGAGAAAGGTTAAAAATTCTTGATTTATGTCATAATAATCAGAGCCAACTCTGATTATGAAGTTAAGAGCTCATGCATCTTAGAAATTATTCAAGATGTCAGCGAACAACTTCTTATAGGTGAAATTGTCTCTTTTTGCTTAAATGTTTCATGTGATTAAGTAGAGGATGTGCTGTTCCTTTCGATTGAGAGCTACTAAACTAGCATTTGCCAAATGGAAAAGCACTTAGAGAAAATGATTAACAATTGTGATGGATGGTGGATAATGTGAGATTCTCATAGCCATTATTATCTTTATGAATGCTTAACACAAATTTAACTTTTAAGGACTTTTTACCTTTTCTTCAAAATCATGGTTTCTGTTCTGGTTTTTGGAACAAAGAGTACATTCCAAAAAGAGACATTTTTTCTCAAATAGTGTGATAAAATCTACTTAGCTCTCTTCCAAAAAAAAAAACCCAGAAAGTGTTATATTTATATGCATTATAATTACTATATGAGCTATAATCTTATAATTGTAAAGAGTGCAAAAGTTCATTTTTAGTATAAAAATACACATTAAACCAATATTCATTCATGCTAAAAACCCTCAGCAAGCTAAGAATAGAGGGGAACTTCCTTAACATGATAAAGACACCTACTAAAAATTCACAGCTAACACCATACTTAATGGTGAGAAACTAGAAGCTTTCCCACTAAGATAAAGAACAAGGCAATGGAGAAGGGATTAAAGATGGCAGCATGAGAGGTGAGACAGAGAACTCCTCCTAAAACCACATATAATATGGAAATACAATTAATACAACTAATCCTGAAAGGGCAACAGGAAAGAAGGCTGCCCCAGACTACATACACCTGGAGAAAAGAGCAGACCTCACGGAACAGGGTAATGTACCAAAGCTGTGACTCAGCAGGACCCAAGCCCTTTCCTCACCCAAGTTCACCAGCGGGAGAATAGAAACAGAGCAGGGAGGGAGTGGAGGCCTGGGCCTGCTGAAAACCTAGCCCTGTAGATCTGCTCTGGGAGCACAAACCTACATTGCATGGTGCTCTGGTAATGAGTGGGGTTGGAAAGCTAAGACAGGCAGAATACCTGGAGAGATGAGATTCCAGCTGCTTGTGGAAAACAAGAATCCATATCCGGCTGAGCTGGGCAGGCAGTCTGAGAGACTTCCTAACAGCAAGAGGGCTGCTAAAGGGTCAAGGATTGCACAGAGCTTACTGCTCAGGAGAAAGGACAGGTAGACAAAATTGTCTGGGTGCACTCTGCCCAGCAGGTTGGGAAGTTCAATGATTTTCAGGTGCTACAGCTCTCTGGCTGCCTACGGAGCTCTCTGGCTGCCTACGGAGCTCTCTGGCTGCCTACGGAGCTCTCTGGCTGCCTACGGAGCTCCAAGGCCTCCCATTGTGATATGCAGCCTGCTGTGTCTTCCTCCCAGCTAGCCTGCACCTGGCTCATAAACCAGCAAACCCTGCCCTGATGTCAGGCCACACAGAGGGAAGCCCTGCCTATGGCAGCTACAAACACAAAGCATAGAAGCTTACACCTGTGTGTTCATCCCACTGGTTCTGGCAGTGGAGACAGGCATAACAGCCAGGAAACGGAAAAAAGCTCTATCCTCACCCCAGGCACGAGCACCACTCCCCTGTGGCCCCAACATTGCTCCAGGGGCTGAGCAGCTCTAGAGCATAAAGCTTCTGGGCACTAGAGGGTGCCATATACAAATATGAAATGTCAAAGGAACCTGCTTCAAAGCAAAATTATGAAGACACCAGAGGAACAGCCAAATGAAATCAACCTCATGAATCTTCCTGAAAGAGATTTCAAAATAAAAGTCATAAACATGCTCATGAAGCTACAGAAAAATATTCAAGAACCAGGAACGAATTTAGGACGGAGGTCCAATTGTTTAAGAGTACAATGGAGGGTACTAAAAGCAGATTAGATATGGTGGAGGAGACGATAAAGGAAATAGAAACTAGGGAAGAGGAATCCAAAGAAGCTGAGGCACAGAGAGAAAAAAGGATCTCTAAGAATGAAAGAATATGGAGAGAACTGTGTGACCAATCCAAACGGAACAATATTCGCATTATAGGGATACCAGAGGAAGAAGAGAGAGAAAAGGGGTTAGAAAGTGTCTTTGAGGAGGTAATTGCTGAAAAATTCCACAATCTGGGAAAGGAGATAGTCTCTCAGCCCAAGGAGGTGCACAGATCTCCCAACACAAGGGCCCAAGGAGGACAACACCAAGACATACTATAATTAAAGTGGCAAAGATCAAGGATAAGGACAGACTATTAAAATCAACCAGAGAGAGAAATAAAACATCAGGCTGTCATCAGACTTCTCAGCAGAAACCTTACAGGCCAGAAGGGAGTAGCATGATATATTTAATACAATGAAGCAAAAGGGCCTTGAACCAAGAATACTTTATGTGGCAAGATTATGATTTAAATTTGAAGGAGGTATTAAACAACTTCCAGAGAAACAAAAGCTGAGAGAATTTACCTCCCACAAACCATCTCTACAGTGCATTTTGGAGGGACTGCTATAGATGGAAGTGTTCATAATGTTAAATAGCTGTCACCAGAAGTAATAAAAAGGGATAGACAAAGAGTACAGAATATGATACCTAATATATAAAGAATGGAGGAGAAAAAAAACCTTTAGATTGTGTTTGGAATAACATACTAAATGAGTTAAGTTACACTTTTAGATAGAAGGAAGTTAACTTTGAACCTTTGGTAACAACAAATCTAAAACCTGCAATGGCAATAAGTGCATACGTATCGATAATCACCCTAAATGGAAATGGTCTGAATGCAGCATTCAAAAGACATAGAGTCACTGAATGGATAAAAAAACAAGATCTAACTATATGCTGCCTACAAGAGACTCACTTCAAACCCAAAGACATACAGACTAAAAGTAAAGGGATGGAAAAAGATATTTCATGCAACTAATAGGGAGAAAAAAGCAGGTGTTGCACTACTTGAATCAGACAAAATAGACTTCAAAACAAAGAAAGTTACAAGAGACAAAGAAGGACATTACATAATGATAAAAGGGTCAATCCAACAAGAAGATATAACCATTATAAATATCTATGCACCCAACACAGAAGCACCTACATATGTAAAACAAATACTAACAGAATTAAAGGGGGAAACAGAATGCAATGCATTCATTCTAGGAGACTTCAACACACTACTCACTCTGAAGGACAGATCAACCAGACAGAAAATAAGTAAGGAGATAGAGGCACTGAACAACACATTAGAACAGAAGGACCTAACAGACATCTACAGAACTCTATACCCAAAAGCAGCAGAATACACATTCTTCTCAAGTGCACATGGAACATTTTCAAGAATAGAGCATATTCTAGGCCACAAAAAGAGCCTTGTTAAATTCCAAAATACTGAAATTGTAAAACCCAGTTTCTCGGAAAACAAAGGTATAAAACTAGAAATAAATTATGCAAGAAAATGGAAAATCCCACAAACACATGGAGGCTTCACAACACGCTCCTAAATAACCAATGGATCGATGACCAAATAAAAACAAAGATAAAGCAATATATGGAAAAAATGACAATAATAGTTCAACAGCACAAAATCTGTGAGACGCAGTGAAGGCCCTGCTAAGAGGAAAGTATATTACAATACAGGCCTACCTCAGGAACGAACATGTATCCCATATGAATAGTCTAAACTCACAATTAATGAAACTAGAAAAAGAAGAACAAATGAGGCCCAAAGTCAGTAGAAAGGAGGACATAATAAAGACTACAGAAGAAATAAATAAAATTGAGAAGAATAAAACAATAGAAAGAATCAATGAAAGAAGGAGCTGGTTCATTGAGAAAATAAACAAAATAGATAAACCCCTAGTCAGACTTCTCAAGAAAAAAAGAGTTCACACACATAAACAGAATCAGAAATGAGAAAGGTAAAATCACTATGGATACCACAGAAATACAAAGAATTATTAGGGAATACTATGAAAAATTATGTGCTAATAAGCTGCATAACCTAGAAGAAATGGACAACTTTCTAGAAAAATACAATCCTCCAAGGCTTACCCAGAAAGAAACAGAAAATCAAACAGAACAATTATCACCAAGAAATTGATTTGGTAATCAAAAAACTACCTAAGAACAAAACCTCTGGACCAGGTGACTTCACCACTGAACTTAATCAAACATTTAGTGAAGACCTAATACCCATCCTCCTTAAAGTTTTCAAAAAAGTAGAAGACGAGAGAATACTGCCAAACTCATTGTATTAGGCCAGCATCACTCTAATACCAAAACCAGGCAAAGACACCTAAAAAAAAAAGATTATAGACCAATATCCCTGATGAACATAGATGCAAAAATACTCAACAAAATATTAGCAATCCAAATTCAAAAATATATCAAAAAATTCATCCATCATAATCAAGTAGAATTTTCCAGGGATGCAAGGATGGTGCAGTGTTAGAAAATCCATCAACAACATCCACCACATCAACAAAAAGAAGGACAAAAACCACATGATCATCTCCATAGATGCCAAAAAAGAATTTGACAAAATTCAACATCCATTCATGATAAAAGCTCTCAACAAAATGGGTATAGAGGGTACGTACCTCAACATAATAAAGGTCATATATAATAAACCCACAGCCAACATTATACGTAACAGCGAGAAGCTGAAAGCCTTTCCTTTAAGATCGGGAACAAGACAAGGATGCCCACTCTCCCCTTTTATTCAACATAGTTTTGGAGGTCCTTGCCACAGCAATTGGACAACACAAAGAAATAAAGGGCATCCAGGTTGGTAAGGAAGAAGTTAACCATCGCTGTTTGCAGATGACATGATATTGTACATAAAAAAAACCCTAAAGAATCCACTCCAAAATTATTAGATCTAATATCTGAATTCAGCAAAGTTTCAGGATACAAAATTAATACACAGAAATCTGTTGCATTCCTATACACTAATGATGAACAAGAAGAGGGAGAAATCAGAAAACCAGTTCCTTTCACAGTTGCATCAAAAAGAATAAAATACCTAGGAATAAAGCTAACCAAGGAAGTAAAAGACCTTTACTTTGAAAACTACAAGACACTCATGAGAGATATTAAAGAAGATACCAATAAAAGGAAAGACATCTTGTGCTCATAGATTGGAAAAATTAATATTGTTAAAATGGCCATCCTGCCTAAAGCCATCAACAGATTCAATGCAATCCCTATCAAAATACCGACAGCATTCTTCAATGAACTAGAGCAAATCATTCTAAAATTCATGTGAAACCACAAAAGACCCAGAATAGCCAAAGCAATCCTGAGAAGGAAGAATAAAGCTGGGGGGATCATGCTTCCCAACTTCAAGGTCTACTTCAAAGCCACGGTAATCAAGACAATTTGGTACTGACACAAGAACAGACCCATAGAGCAGTGGAACAGAATAGAGAGTCCAGATATTAACCCAAGCATATATGGTCAATTCATATGTGATAAAGGAGCCATAGATATACAATGGGGAAATGACAGCCTCTTCAAAAACTGGTGTTGGCAAAACTGGACAGCTTCATGCAAGAGAATGAAACCTGATTATTGTTTAACCCATACACAAAAGTAAACTTGAAGTGGATCAAAGATCTGAATTTAAGTCCTTAAACCATAAAACTCTTAGAAGAAAACATAAGCAAAAATCTCCTGAATATAACCATGAGCAACTTCTTTCTGAACCCCTCTCCCTCAAGCAAGGGTAACAAAAGCAAAAATGAATACATGGGACTATATCAAACTAAAAACTTCTGTATGGCAGAGGACACCATCAATAGAAAAAAATGCATCCTACAGTATGGGAGAATATATTTGTAAATGACATATCTGACAAGGGGTTAACATCCAAAACATATAAAGAACTCACATGCCTCATCACCCAAAGAGCAAATAACCTGATTAAAAAATGGGCAAAGGATATGAAGAGACAATTCTCCAAAGAAGAAGTTCAGATGGCCAACAGACACATGAAAAGATGCTCCACATCACTAAACATCAGGGAAATGCAAATTAAAATCACAATGACATATCACCTCACACCAGTGAGGATGGCGAGCATGAAAAGACTAAGAACAACAAATGCTGCTGAGGATGTGGAGAAAGGGGAACCCTCCTACGCTGCTGGTGGGAATGTAAACTAGTTCATCCATTGTAAAAAGCAATATGGAGGTTCCTCAAAAAAACTAAAAATAGAAATACCATTTGACCTGAGAATCCCACTCCTCAGAATTTACCCAAAGAATACAACTTCTCAGATTCAAAAAGACTTATGCACCCTTATGTTTATCGCAACACTATTTACAATAGCCAAGAAATGGAAGCAACCTAAGTGTCCATCAGTAGATGAATGGATAAAGAAGAGATGGTACATATACACAATGGAATACTATTCAGCCATAAGAAAGAAACAAATCCTGCCATTTGCAACATGGATGGAGCTGGAGGATATTATGCTCAGTGAAATAAGCCAGGCGGAGAAAGACAAGTGCTAAGTGATTTCCCTCATTTGTGGAGTATAACAATGAAACAAAACTGAAGGAACAAAATAGTAGCAGACTCAGAGACTCCAAGAAGTGACTAGTGGTTACCAAAGGGGAGGGATGTGGGAGGGTGGATTCGGGAGGGAGGGAGAAGGGGAATTAGGGGTATTATGTTTAGTACACTTGGGGTGAGTGGTCACGGGAAAAATAGTGTAGCACATAGAAGGCAAATAGTGACTCCGTGGCATCTTACTACACTGATGGACAGTGACTGCAATGGGGTATGGTTTTGGACTTGATAATATGGGTAAATATAGTAACCACATTGTTTTTTCATGTGAAACCTTCATAAGAGTGTATATCAATAATACCTTAATTAAAAAAAAATTTTTAATGCAGTATATCTAATCTGTATGCCTATGTTCATTGCAGTATTATGTACAATAGCCAAGGTATGGAAACAATCAAAGTTTCCATTGACAGATTAATGGAATCAGGAAATTATATATAATTATAATGTAATATAATATAATATAATTAATATAATATATATACACATTGGAACATTACTCAATGTTAAAAAAGGAAGGAAATCCTGTCATTTGCAACAACATTGGTGAACCTGGAGGACATTATATTAAGTGAAAGAATCCAGAAAAAGACAAATACTGCATGGTATTACTTATATGTGGAATCCTTAAAAAAAAAAGTTGAACCTATAGAGTACAAAAGTGGTCATCAGGAACTGTGGAAAATAAGGAGAGACTGGCTAAATGGTACAAACTTTTCAGCTATAAAATGAGTAAGTTCTGAGGATCTAATGCATAACATGGTGACTATAATTGGTAATATTGAATTATACAATTGAAATTTGCTAAGAGAGCAAAATTTGAGTATTCTCACGTGCACAGAAAGGTAAGTCTGTGAGGTGATGGGTGTGCTATTAACTCAGTGGGGGGAATCCTTTCACAATGTTTATGTCTAATTATCACATTGTACATGTTAAATATCTTGTAATTATTTGTCAAGTATACTTCAGTAAATCTAAGAAAAAAAACCTCTAAACTCAATGTGGAATATCCAGAAAACTAATACCTAAAATAATTTTAGCCTTCCAAGAAATTCTGACAGTAGAAAAGTAGGAAATATTATATTCCTGTTTGATCAGTTCATTCAATGAATATTTTTTGAGAAGGTGTGTATTTTACAAGTATATGTTTTACACTTGTAGTGACTAGCCCTTTGGAACAAATGAGAATAGGTGGGCAGAATGCCCAGAGACAGAAGTCAACAAGTACTTTAAAAAATAATGCCTTACAAAAGTAACTCCTCATTGCCATGTCATCTCCTACCACCGCTATTCAACATTCCACATTTGAACTTGGGTACATTATACATCATCATACATTACACACCGTGTCAGTGCAAACCTGTTCATACCTCCATATATCCACTCACGGCTCCTCCTGCTGAGTAATCTCCCCTCTCCCCACTCCTGGGGCGACTCAGGATAAATTGTACTGAATCTTGGTTTCTGTGTATGTGGCAGTGTTTCTCACTGTCACTAGTTTATATGAATATTTTGGTAGTTGAAATACTGAAGTTGTTAATTTGTTAATTTTATTAAAGTTGGCAATTTCAATTGCGTTCAACATATTCAAATAACAGTTCCTGCTTTAAAAGCAAAATTAACATCTTAATGTGCCTTAGAAGCTTAACATCTACCAGAAATCATGTTAAAGTGTGTTTTCTCCTTGGAGTTAGTGAGATCTTATAAAGCGGTGGGACCCTATTAAAAAGACATATCCTTTGGGACATATTAAAACTCTTGATGCTTTCCAAGTTGTAAAGAGATGCCTTGCAGGCTACAGAACAGCAAACATTGGAGTTTACCCAACTGTCTCTCAGCTGGTAATAATAAAAGTCTAATTCTGGAGGACACTAAAAACATGAGAATATGTGGTGCTCACATAAAATGCCTACGTAAATTAATATCACAATTATTAGGTGGAGACTAATTGAATCAATATAAACAATTACCACAAAACATTGCCCCAACTTACATTTTTTCCACCTTTATTTGTCTTTGTGGGTTACTGTGAATTTTCCCCCACTAGATTATGGCTGAGAGAATCAGACCACCAGAAATCCTCAAAATCCATTGGCCCAAACTAACTAGAAGTCATTAATCATTTCAAGGACAAGGACAAGCCGGAGCCATTGATGCAGCTCATTCATTCATTCCCAGGAGCGCAGAGCCGAGTAGAGAAGTGTGAAGAGTAGATATGGAGTACCATAGAGAAGATAGGTACAGTGGTGTGTGTGTATTTATTTATCTAATGCATATATGTATTAAATACATTAAGCCTTTTATATGCTATTAACTACATTTATTGTCGTGGGAAGTCTCTTGACTAGTCATTTCTGAAACAGTATGGGGCTACATTTGTAATTTTCACTTTAAAATGACAGGAGAAAACATTTAAAGATCTAAGTGCATGTCAAGATTTAAGCTGATCTGTCTAGGTGGTATCTTTTAAAATGATTATTTTGAACTGAAAATAAAATATTTACGATGGAAAGATATATATTGACCAAGGTAAAAAAAAAAAACAATGTTTTCCTGCTCTATGCTTTGTATAGTTTTGTATACATAGAACTTAACGTTTCCCAGTTTTGAATCTATCAAATATTCAAATTCCCTCATATTTCTATTGTCTATTTTTAAGCAGAAAAAGTTAAAATAGCACCTTCTCAATTTCACACCTGGTTGCACATAAGGAAGTGTGCAGTTGTCTTCCTTCTTTTCTTTTCCCTTCCTTGTTCCCTCCCTGCCTCCCTTCCTCCCTCCCTCCCTTCCTCCCTCCCTCCCTCCTTCCCTCCCTTCCTTCCTTCCTTCCTTCCTTCCTTTCCCTCCATTCCTTCCATCTATCCTCCCTTCCTTACTTTCATGTGAAAAACTGAGTTTTCATTAAAGGGATAATAAAAAAACTCACTAAAGATTTTTTTTTAATACGACTATCAAGTACAACTAAGTTCCTGTGTATATCAGCAAGAACATGTAAAAGGTTCTGTCCTAAAATTTCCTTTGATTAACTTTTCAGATTAGCAAGCTTTAAAACAGCATTTAAGGTTCTTTCTCCTTCCTCTAATTATAGATTACATGTTTAATTTTGACTTGAGATAGTGTGGCTGTATAGATTGAAATGGTGTTTTGTTACTTTAACAAAATATATAAAATTACTCATAGGAATGCTAGTTTAAAGTATATTTTTTCTCTAGTGGTTTTTAAGTTCTGTCAAATTACATTCAAATATTCTATATTACACTGTCTGTACCTATTTAAGAAAAATGGCATAATGTGTAAGTAAAATAATTGCATACTTGGGATATTTGAAATAGAGCTGCTTTATGCAAATTCCATTTATACACAAATAGTTTTTGACAATGATGCAAGCACTCATTTTTTCCTCCAGTTTTATTGATAAATAATTGACATACATCACTGTATAAGTTTAAGGCATACAACATGATGGTTTGATTTACATATAGTGTGAAATGACTATCACAATAGGTTCAGCTAACATCCATCCTCTCATATAGATACAATAAAAAGGAAATAAAAAAAGAAAAAAATGAATAAAATTTTCTCCTTGTGATGACTTCATGAGATTTACTACTATCTTAAAAACTTTCCTATATATCCCAGAGCAGTGTTTACTGTAGTCATGATGTTGGACATTACATTCCTAGTATGCATTTATCTTATAACTACAAATTGGTAACTTTTGACCTCCTTATCTTATTCCCTATCCCTCCATCTCCCTTCCCCTGCCTTTGGTAACCACAGGTCTGATCTTTTTTTTATGCATTTGTTTCTATTGTTGTTTTAGATTCAACATATAAGTGATACCATGCAGTATTTGTCTTTTTCTGTCTGACTTATTTCACTTAGCATAATGCCTTCAATGTCCACCCATGTTGTCACAAAAAGATTTCCTTGATCTTTATGGCTGAATAATATTCCATTGTATTTTTAGCACAACTGCTTTATCCCTTCATCCATCAATGGACATTTATGTTATTTCCATGTCTTGGCTATTATAAATAATGCTGATATGAACACGGGGGTGCAGATATCCTTGCAAGTTAGTGTTTTTGTTACCTTTGGACATATTCCCAGAAGTGGAATTGTTAGATCAGATGGTGGTTCTAGTTTTAATGTTTTAAGGATTCTCCATAGTGGCTACACCAATATACAATCCCACCAACAATACACAAGGGTTCACTTTTCTCTACATTCATGCCAGCATCTGTTCTCTTGTCTTGTCGGTGATGGCTGTTCTAACAGGTGTGAGGTGATACCATACTGTGCTGTTAATTTTCATTTCCCTGATAACTAGTAATGTTGAACATCTTTTCATGTATATGTGGACTTCCATACACCTTCTTTGGAGAAATGTCTGTTCATAATCTTTGCTCATTTTTTAATTGGGTTATTCTTTTTTGTTATTAAGTTATATTAGTTATTATATATTTGAATATTAACCCATTATCAGATACATGGTTTGAAAAAAATTTTTCCTCTTCTGTAGTTGTCTTTTCACTTTGTTGATTGTTTCTTTTGCTGTGCAGAAGCTTTTTAGTGTGACATAGTCCTGCTTACTTATTTTTTATTTTGTTGCTTGGGCCTTAGGTGTTATATCCAAAAATCATTACCAAGACCCAAGTCACAAAGCTTTCTTCCTATGTTTTCTTCTAGGAATTTCATGCTTGCAGGTCTTACATTTAAGTCTTTAATCCATTTCAAGTTAATTTTTTGTGAGATGTATAAGATTGGAGTCCAGTTTCATCCTTTAAATGTGAATATCCAATTATCCCAGTGCAGTTCATTGAAGAAACCATCTTTCCTCTGTTGAGTATTTTTGGATCCCTTGTCAAATAGTAGTCTAATATATGTGCAATAAATATTTTGGGGCTCTCCAGTCTGTCCCACTGGTGTATTTGTCTATTTTTATGCTGGTACAATACTGTTTTGTATTGTATTATGTGACTGTAGCTTTATAGCATACCTTGAAATCAGGAAGTGTACTGCCTCCTGTGTTGTTGTTCTTTCTCAGGATTTCTTTGGCTATTCAGAGTTTTTTGTGATTCCACATATACTTTAGAGGCATTTTTTCTAATTCTGTAAAAAATGCCATTGGACTCTTGATACTAATTACTTTGAATCTATAGATGGCTTTTGGTATTATTGACATTTTAACAATATTAATTCTTCCAATCAATCTATGAACATGGGATCCATTTCCATTTATTTGTATATTCTTCAATTTCTTTCATCAATGTCTTACAGTTTTCAGAGTAGAGATATTTCACCTCCTTAATTTTGCTTAGTTTTATTTATTTATTTATAAAGTTAAATTTATTTCCAAGGAATTATTGTTTTGATGCTATTGTAAATGTGATTGAATTCTATATTTCTTTTTTGGAAAAGTCACTGTTAATCTATAGAAACACTACTGATTTTTGTGTGTTCAGTTTGCAATTTCACTGAATTCATTAATTACATCTAAAAGTTTTTTATTGAGTACTTAAGATTTTCTATATATAAAATCATGTCATCTACAGACAATTTTCCTTCTTCCTTTCTAATTCTGATACCTTTTATTTCTTTCTCTTGCCTAATTGCTCTAGCTAGGATTTATAGTACTATGTTGAATAAAGGTGGTGAGAGTGGGCACACTTGTATTGTTCCTGGTCTTTAAGGAAAAGCTTTCAACCTCTCACCACTGAGTGTTAGCTGTGGGTTTATTTTATATGGCCTTTATTATGTTGGTATGTGTTCCTTCTATGCCTAATTTGTTAATAGTTTGTATCATAAATGGATGTTGACTTGTGTCAAATGTTTTTTCTTTTGAGTTTATCATATGATTAGTTTCTTTCATTCTATTAATGTGATGTATCACATTGATTTGTGAATGTTGAGCCATCCTTTCATACAGGGATAAATACCACTTGATCATGTTGTATCATCCTTTTAACATGCTTCTGAATTCAGTTTGCTAGTATTTCATTGAGAATTTTTAGCATGTATATTCATCAGTGGTCTTGACCTAATTGTTTCCTTTCCTGGTTTTGGTAGCAGGATAATTCTGGCCTCATAAAATGAGTTTGGTAGTAACCCTAGTCTTTGATATTTTGGAAGAGTTTGATAAGAATTTAATCTGTTTATGTTTAAAGTAATTATCGATTCTTAAGGACTTACTATTGTCATTTTGTTAATTATTTTCTTGTTGTTTTGTAGATAAGTTGTTTCTTGTTTCTTATCCTGGTTTTTGTGTGTTTTGATGTCTTTTGGTATTGGTATGCTTGACTTCTTTATCATATTCTTTTGTGCAACTACTATAGGATTTTCCCTTTTGGCTACCATAAAGCTTACATAAAATATTGCAAGGCCACCAGTTTGCTCTGTAGACAGGGAAAGTCACAGGCTATGCTCTCTGTTCAAGTGCCACTGTACATAGGGCTGTTGAATGGGCTATGCAGTGTCTCACGTGCTCTGGTTAGATCCCCTGGTTGAACATGCTGGAGGCTGTCTTCAGCAATGCATGGGGCTATGAATTAGATTCCCTGCCCAGGTGCAATGGGAAAAGCAACTCAAAGTGCTAAAGACTTTTGTTTTCTTAACTCAAGCCAACCACTACCCAACTTCCCAAATCGAGCAGGGCCACTGATTTTGTTCTGCACACTATTGGCTCTGCCCACCCATCTCCTGGCTTGAGTGCCCCTAGGCCACACAGCGTCCAGGGTTTATGGCCAGCCCTTCAGGTCTGCTGCGACCAGAATGCACTCTCCACAGTGGATGGGGCTACATCTCAGCTCCTTTGCCTGGGCTGGAGGACAAGAGCCCACTCCGTACTACCCTCAGTTCCCCAAATAGGCTGTCTGGTTGGGAGGAGTCATGAGCTACACTCAGTCTTGGCTATGAATTAATCACCCTGCCTGTGCCTACCAGAGAATGTTCCACACCTGGTACTAGGTTTACTCTGGATACCATCAGTTCTGCCTGCCGACCTCTCTGTTGGAGCTATTATTCTGCTCCTTGCCAGCTCATGGCAAGGGCTAGGGCCAGCAAAACTCCTTGTCTGAGGTGCTGAATCAGACTTGTACCCTGCGAAGGTCCCTGGTCAGAGTGTGCCCCCACTTGGTTCTGCAGATGAGCAAACTCTGGTTGGGATCACTGCTCGGCCACTCTTGTACGTGGACACAGGTATGAACTCAGTCTGCCAAGATCAGAGTGCTGATTGTTGCAAGCCCGCCCCTTCCCTGTCACCGATTCCCTTTCAGTTTCCTTGGTGCAAGATCATTTTTGACTCACTTTTATTCTCTCCTTCACCTACCTACTAAAATACAAATGCATTCATTTTCATTCATTCATTTGCCTCCTCATTTACTTTTAAATATGGGAAATCTTATTTTAATTATGTGTGGACCAAGTGGGTCAGTGACCCCTAAGAGCAGATGTTTACCTAATTTAATAAACATGTGACCACCTTTGACTTCTTTTGGATGGAAGAGAAAGAAGTGTTTTATGTTTGTTTGTGTTTTTGTAAATCCCTTATTCAAAGGGAGACAGAGAGAAAAATGACAAGAACAATGAAGGAGAAGTTCCATCCTCTTAGGGATGGAGACCCAGTGGCTATAAATACTGGCAACCAGAGAGTATCTGTTTTTATGAGTCTTTGAGAGACTTTGAAGTTCGGGTGAAAATTCTTTTTCCCATAAAAGACAAGAAGGCAAATATCCCTTCTTGTATGTGGAAACAGCAGAGCTATGTCTCTAAGCATTAGTGCATCTGAGAGGTAAAGCAGACAAACCCTTTGATACAGACATTGATGAGCCCTGAGGCAGTGCACACTCCTTTCAGTTTTGGCCAGGACATCTTATAAGGTGAGGGGAACATGGCCAGGTGCCGCTGGATGACTATAACTTAGGACCCCCTTATCAGCAAGGTGGGCATCGTAGAACTCACAGATGTTTGCTGCTGATAGTAATCTGACTACATGTATATCACAGATACAGAAATCTGGAACATAAAGAATATGTGGCCTAATCCCATCTCAACATACATGTTTCCAAGTTTATCTCCTGTTCTCTTTTGTGTAACTATTTACAACTCAAACAAGATGTTATAATTCTCCAGATATCTCCAAGGTCTCCTACCTTTATGACTACTGATTCAATTCTATCAGGATCCATTTTTGCATCTGCAAACATAACCCAACCTTCAGGGTTCAGCTCAAATATTACCCACGTGCTTGCTATTTAAAGAGTGGTCCCTGGACCAGCAGCAGCATCAGGTGGTATGGTATAAATGCAGAATCCCAGTTCTCAGCTCAGATCTCAAACTAGTGAGTCAGATTAACAAAATCCCCAACTGATTTGTAAGCACATTTCAAGTTTGAGAAGTGCCATCCTATACTATAAAGGCTTTTTAAATTCTTTTAGTCTAAAATAACCTCCTCCTGGTGTCTGAGGATACTGAACCTTTATTTATTTTTTTTTAGTGTGTTTCTCACCTCTCTAAATGATAATTCTCAAATAGCTTGTCTTTAGGCCAAAGTTTATACTCAGGAGTTTTGCAGACACTGGAGTCTTTCAAACTTTGAGTCTGCACTCATAAATTAGGAGAGTTCCCATTTTTAAATTGTACATTCGGGTTTTTTGTTTTATTTATTTATTTTTAGAAAAGCAAGAATATCTAGAAACATGGGCAGAGTGGCTGCCTGAGGACAGTCTCCCTTTAGCCAGGCTTGTGCTTTCCAGCAGGGCGCAGTCCCCCGCACATTCACAGGTGTCTGGTCCTCTGGGAGCCTCATTCTTGTCGCCTGCATGGCCTCTGACGTTTGTGTTGGCAGCTTCTGCATGCACATAGACCTGGGGTTCCTGCCTGGAGGAGAGGTATGTCTTTGTCCTGTTCAAACATTCAATAAGCTTTTTAAACTCAATGTTACTATGTTATATAACTATTTTTAAAGGTGATATGAAATAACACCTGGACAGAAAAAATTTACGACTTTGTTCCAATCTTAACTATGTTTTAACAGAAAATGCTAGTGAGGTTGCTGAGAATCTGCATTGTTTATACATTGCCGATGGGGCTATAAAATGGTGCAGTCACTCTGGAAATAACTTGGCAGTTTTATATAAAACTAAACATGTACTTACATATGCCACCCAGCAATTTTACTCACAGCTATTTGTCCCAGAGGGATGAAAACTTATGTTCACACAAATGTTGTACAGGAATGTTTATCTTTATTCACAACAGCCAAACCTGGAAACAATCCAAATGTCCTCACCTAGCAAATGAGTAAACCAACTGTAGTTCCCACCTTAAAATACTATGCAGCAATACCAAGGAACATTATATGGAAAAATGCAAACACTTGTTTGGCTCTCAATGGAATTACACTACCTGAAAAAGGCAGTCACAAAGGTTACTTACTGTATGACTCCATTTACATAATATTCTCAAAATAACAAAATTATAGAGAGGCTGAACATATTAGTGGTTTTCAAGGGTTAGGGGAGGGAAGGGATGGTCCTGAAGGGGTAGCACGAGTGAGATTTCTGGTGATGAAACAGTTCTGTATCTTGACTGTGGTGGTGGTGACATGAATCTACATATGGAGTAAAATTTCATGAAACTACGCACATGTACACATGCACATGAATGCATGTAAAGCTGATGAAATCTTAGTAAGTTCTGTGGATTATACCAGTACCAATGATCAATTTTCTGATTTCTGTAGTTATCATTAGGAGAAACTGGGTAAAAAACTGTCCTGTATATTTTTTTGCAACTTCCTGTGAATCTATACTATTTAAAAGATTTTTTTTAATGCTACACTTAAGGAAAAAACCTGTGCATGATTAAAATGACCATTTTTAATCATTTTCTTTTCTAGCTAGGGCTAAGACCCACTGAGAGGGCAGAGGACTCTTTTTATTTTTTGAATGTGTGGCCTGGGAATCTAAAGAGAGTGAGAAAGGTCACATAAATATATTCATCTTTACTTGTGTATCTAGTATATGACTTATATGTGTCCTGTTACTAAAATCATTCCAAGCTTTGGTAAACTACCATTGACATAACAGTTGTTTCTGGGGAACCCCCGCTGGGTGAACTGCAGCTGGGGAGGTTTATTACCACGTATTAACATTGCATGTGATTCATGCAACTTGAGAAATGCTGAGGCAGTAAAGCTTTCTCAGTTGAGGAAAGACAATGGAGTTTAAATATTTATTGAATAATAGCTGGTGATAAAGTCCATATTAGGTAGGAATAGTTTATTTTGATGCTTGTCCCTCAGAGGATACAGTATGATTTGTTTATTATTAGTGTATGCTTAGCCTTATGTTTTATAGCTATAATATCAACACATTTATAGTGTATAAAGTAGTGCACTACAGATCCTTATGACTCCATTTTCCTGTTTAAAAAAAATTCAAGCCCTAAATCTCAAGAGGCCTGCCTCTGACTAAAAAGAAATGTGATTTTAATATAGAATAAATAGTAAATCAATGATAACCTATATAATGAAGGTTTGGGCATGGCTTTCTGAGATGTTGCCATATTTAACCACGGTTGTTTATTAAGCATTCAAACTTACAAGTAAAATAGTCAGGATGGGAGAGAGGAGCATAAATTGAGAATCCAGATCTCTACATTTTTATAACCAGTTTTATCACCATCCTTGTCTGATTTTGCATATCTCTCTACCTCTTTTTTTCTAAGTGTCCTCCTTATATAAATATCAACATATTTTATAGGGTTATTATTGACTGATAAATGATGAAAAGATAATAAATGTGAGTTTTATTCCAACAAAGCATTTATTTCATTCCCACAGTAGCCTATTGAGCACAATGGAAAAATTATAGCTGAATATGAGTGTAGCTCGTTGATTTGCACACTGGTTGAATGAGGAGACATTGATTAGAGAACTGACTAGTGTTTCCACCAACATCACTGTGGAATCTGGTGCCAAAGGGCTTTTCCACTGACCCACTGCTGCCATTTAGTGGCTTGTGTGACAATCTAATAATTTGCATGTCAAGTTTGGAGTTGACAGGAAGCTAAAAGGAAGGGCTTAAAATGATAAATTACTCAAAAGATCTGGACATGACTGATAGCAGAGGTGATTGAAATCAAACAGAATGAAGTTTAACAGAGTCCACGGAAGTTTTATGTATCTTTCCACAGAAGCCACATATAACTCTGAGATGAGCATATGAAAATTGCATGGCAGTAGGTCTGCAAAATATAACTTAAGGAATTTTGGATGAGTATAGGCTCAGCCCAACAACAACAACAATAACGTAGCTGTCAAAAACAAAAAAAACAACCAGCAATAATCCTTACATAGTATACAAAATAAGGGTCTTCATAGTCACATTCTATATTGGCTGGGCTGCTTCTAGAGCAGTGATATTAGTTCTTAGCTCCAGAGAGACACCAGTAAATTATAGCTTATGAAATCATTGAAGATAGTGGAAGAGCTGAAGCCATGCCATAAAAGGCCTGTGAGATGCCTGAGGATGTCTAGACAGAAAAGAGAGAAGACATGACAGGTACCCTGAAATATCTGAGAAACTAACAAAAGGATGAGAGATTCAAACAGGCAATTCTCCAGTGTCAAGTTAGAAAGATAGCTTTTGAATTGATATGAATGTAAAATTGCTAACTCTTAGAGGTGCCAAATGATTAAATGAGCTACCTTAAAAGACAAAAGGAAAGGATGATGTATTACTGGATTTTGCATCAGCTGACATAAGTGGCCTTGGTGGGATGTTATTAATAAAAGTAAACATCATGTAAGAAGTTAGGTTACTAACTCCTCCTAAACCTTTCTAAATCAACTGAATAAAAAATGTGATTTTATAACTACATGGTTTCTATGACTATAGGTTGTACCGTTTAGTTAAGCAAAGAATGATTATTGAATGAATTAATAATAAGCACTTTCATGTCTAAATTCTAATGTTTGATAATATCTCTCTCAGCTCAAAGACAGAACAATTATTATTGTATGTCATCATACAGGAATTAGTGAAAGTTCAGTCTAATTTGGTTGTATATAAGAAATAAAACTTGGATTCTAAATGCTACTATTTATAATAGTTACCATCCCAATTGTTTAAAACTTCCAACAAAATCTGTAGCTTAATTATAGAGAATACCTCATTGCAAAAGTCATTTTCATGATCTAAAGAACAAAAGTTATTTTTTTAAATAAAAGAAACATAAGAAATCAAGAATGACAGTATACATATTTTCTCTTCTTACATTACTGTTAATTTATATTTAGTGCCATTCATTTCATTGTGCTAGCCTTCTTGTTTTTCTTTTCTCAGTTTCCATGAAACAACACACTCCTGACTTCCTCCTACTTCTCTAATCATTTCCAGGAAACTGAGAATTTGTCCTTTTCCTTCCAATCTTGAATTATTTGATTCTATCAGAACTTGGTTCCAGACATTCTTACCCCATTCTACACTCTCACTGTAGAGTATATTCATCCCCTCCGGACTTTAAATGATGCCTGTATGCTCATAATTCCTAAATTTGTATCTCTGACTTTAAATATTAACCTTCATTTTGATTTTCAAACATATTCACCTTTCCACTAGATATGTTGATTGTATTAACAATGTCTTTTTGTTTTCTGTTTTCTGATGCTCTGACATCTGGGGCCTTGCTGTACACCGAGGGACTGTCTCTCCCAGGGTTAGCCAATTCTAGAGATAATAAACAACTCATTCCTAGAAAACGTCTTTGAAATGCAAAGCAACCAATCCAGAGCTCATAGTCCCAAACACCTGCTTTATTGGGTTCTTACACTGCAGGCCACTGGTACCTGCCCTAATCGCCCCAGGGCCAGCTACCAGACAACTAGGGACAACCCCTACCCCTCGAAGGCTGCTGAGATTATTTAAACTAGCAAATCCTAGACCTGTTTACCCTGCCTCATCCAGTACTTCCCAAAGAAACCATAGCAGTCTTCACCACCACTGCCCCCCCCCACCCCACCTTCTGACTGACCCCAATGCTCCCTGTGTGGTCCTGCTCACTGTATCATGCCAAATGACCAAACACTACCTTTATATCCTGCCACAAAGCTTGTTCCTCCTTTAGTTTTCCCATCACTGACACTGGCACCACCATTACCCAAAACTTCTTCTGCCCAGAGGTCATCACTGACACACCACTGACATCTTTCTCCCTCACCTCCCACATCTAATCAGCCAAAAAGTAAACTGTCATTCTATCTCCAAAACATGTATATATCTTTTCCCTTCCAACTCCATCTCTACTACCTTTTCTGAGCCACCATCAACACCTTTGTCCTGCCCTTCAGCAGCCTCCAAACTTTCCTATCCATCATTGTTCAGATCAATATATAGGAGCATGAAGGAGCTTTTCAAATTATTTACCAGATGCAAGAGGACCAACCAAAGATACAAATTTAGGAATTATGATCATATAGATATCATTTAAAGCCCAGAGGGGATGAACATACCCTACAGTGAGAATGTAGAATATTACCAGTATAAGCTTATACTCTTAAACATTTTTCCTTTACTCTTAGCTTCATTCTAAAATCTTTAACATTCCTTACAAGGTCTCCATGACATGATTTCTCCTCACCTTTCCAGCTTCGTCCCTACACCGCTCTCTCCCTAGTCATTTCATACGTGACTGGAAGGATTGTGAACAGATTTTTCAGTTACTCAACACTCTGCCCCACCACTCTGCTGAATTACACCTATGTGTATTTCAGAGCATATGTGTAAATGTCAGTTTCTCTGAGAAGGTTTACTAGGAGAAGGCTTACTGGTTGGTCCTCTTGCATCTTTAGTATTCTGTAACCTCTTTTAGAAGAAATATCCACATGTTTATATTTAGTCTGTCTCTTCTGTGGACTATGTATAGGCTTTTTTAGGGTTAAGAAGCAGGTATACTGCTTCCTGTGTCTCACTTAGTGGAGATGCCTATGTAGTTATAGAATAAATGTATTAATAAATAATACTTTAAGACTTTTCTGCTGTTTGTGCTGAATGACATAAAGGGCTTGAATTGGGTAAGATACTCCTTGGCTTCCAACAAAACTCGAAGGGCAGGAAGACAATAAATAGAAAAACATTTATTGCTTCTAGTGAAGAAGACATTGCAAATAAATGTCATGTTTTTATGAGCATATATTTGCTTAGTGAGATATGGAGATAAGAGCCTTATTTCTCATATTGTGATCCCCAGATCAGCAGTATCAGGAGCCCATGGAAGGTTGTTAGAAATGCAGACCCTCGAGCCTCCCCCAGATCTGATGAATCAGAATCTGCATTTTAACAAGATCGCCAGGTGATTCATAGCACATTAAAAAATTGAGAAGCACTGATCCATAGTATATTCACATTTGTGCTAACTATTTAAAATAATTTATTCAAATTATTTCAATGTAGTACATTAAATAGAGCCCTTCACTGGGAGGAATAAACTGAATAATTAATGGTTGATTTCTATCCCCCTCCAGTGGCTGTCCCGTCAAGGAAATGTGGAGACCCATGCTCTCAGGATCAGGACATGGTCTGGTTTTATTTCTTGACCAAAAAACAAACAACCAAGCCTCTCAAAGTCAAATCAATAAAGAAAGCAGATGGCAGCAACCTCACAGTTTAAAATTCAGTCCATAAGCCCATTTTACACGATGATGTGCAATACAAGCAGCTAG
The DNA here is from genome assembly GCA_032199065.1 of Smutsia gigantea. Lineage (NCBI taxonomy): Eukaryota > Metazoa > Chordata > Mammalia > Pholidota > Manidae > Smutsia > Smutsia gigantea. The sequence continues at coordinate 860,066 of JAVSCE010016793.1, forward strand.
TTTGTAGCCTGTCATTTGGAATACACCTGCAAAACACATTTCTGAAAACCGTTTCATTTCAGTGACTGAGCTGCTGTGTGCAACTGCAGTTATTGAGCATGATTTCTAATTATTTTGGCTTCCTTCCAGTAAATTACCAGAGAGAATCTAATTTACCATATGGTCTGCTGATACGCTAATATTCACAAGCCATCTTTAGGTGCTGTTAATCTACAGTCAGGTGCTCTGTTGGTTCAGGCATATTGGAGCAACCACTGATTAATATCATTGAAGAGAGTGGTTAATTTTATTAGCCACTAAGAATTCTACTGTGAATAATCTTATTTCCTTCATGTGAACATTTATCCCAGAATGTGTATTACAAAGAATATACTTTAAATGCAAGCTCCCCTTGAAATTCACACCAACACTGGTCATGGAACTCCATAGACAGGACTTTATCATTCAGAATTTGTAGTCTGGGATTGAGGGGTCGTTTCCCCCACTATGTTTCTGATGCTATTTTTATTAAGTGTTGCAGTTTGGTCTGTCAACCTCACCCAGAAAGACATCAATTCCTTCCCCATAGGGTTTAGAATCTAAGCCACTCTGACAATACAACGCAGACATATTTCTAATAACCGTTTAGAAGCTCTGTGACAGAATTCTTTTTCCATTTGTCAAGAACTATACAGAGGCATTTTGATCACTGTCACAATTTAGAGAGCAGGTAAAAGTGAATGTGCTGAGAATCCGCCTCCTAGATCCAATGATAGATTCTGTTTGAAGCTCAAAGATGCAACAAAACAGTCTGTTTCACTCCCCCTTGCTCCCCGTAAGCTTCCCTGGCCCATTGCTCTCCCTTCTCTATGATCCTCCATGGCTTCTATTTTTCCTTTGCCCAAAAAAATGTAATATAGTGAGGCAAAAACAGAATTTAAATGTTTTAAAATAAAAGCACTCTAAACACATACTCTGTTTCCCTAGAAATCTCTTCACTTTTAAACACTGTGAGCATTTTTTTCATGATTTTACTACACTGTGAATTGTTGGTTATAAGAAAAGAAATTTTATAATCTTGGGAGTCCTCAAATGTCTAAACTTTTGCTCCATGTCTCATGTATCTTGCTGTTGCAATAATTTTCTGAGCTCTTTGAAAATACTCCCAATAATGGAAAGAAATTTGGAGATTCAGTATGTATCTATCTCTAATATATGATGTATCAGTATCAAATAATGGGGATGACTTCAAAACAGACACATAATTCTTTCAGTGTGCCCTACTTGTATTTATGCATAGACGTAACCACTATATAGCATGTGCACTGCATTGGTAGCAGATCTATAACAAGATGCAATCATGTTTAAGAGCAGATGCTGTGGAGTCAAACAGAAATGAAGATGAGTTTTATTCACCTCTTACCACCGTGACCTTGGGCAAAACCGTTTATTTTCTAGACACCGTGTTTTCCCTCCACATTGTGGGGGATGGATAAGATCTCTCTTACAAAACTTTTATTAGGATTAAATGAAAAAAACGTATCTGTACAATCATTAATGTAGTATCTGGCTACAGAATAAACATTCAATAAGATGTAGCTATTGATATTATTTGTATAGATATAAAGAGAAACAAAAATGACTTATATGCCCATATTCAAAATAGCTTAGCATGTCTCCATGGGTGCTTGCTGATCATTAGATTCAAACAATGATTCTTTTGGTGACCAAAAGAGAAGTTCCCTTCAGAAGCAACAAAACCACCCACAGGTATAATATTGCAGCTCTGTGACCCACACAACACTGCTTGAAGTTTCAGCTGAATGATGCAATGGGTATATGAAACAGCTCATAACAAGTTTTGCTGTGCTTTTGTGTATGCACGTTTTATTCCTGAAAATTAAAAAAAAGTAAGTAGAGTAATTGGTTTTTAATTTTTTTGTAAATATTTTTCTGTGAAAATGAGACTTAATGTGTGATTTTTGAAATCAGAATAAAGGTCAGTAGGCTAAACACTGATAATTACATAATTTTTAAATAAAAAGGATGTTGCTTCAGAGTTGATAAATATATACATATATATACGCACATGCCCTACTGGAGAACAAGCTGTTGTCGAGCCTTGGCAATGGGCACATTTCCACTTGTCACAAGTAGGAATGTTTGAGAGATAAATAACTGTAATTTCCTCTGTTTTATTATTACCTCATATCCATTTTTGAAATAGGTATCTTTTTTCCCCCTTGATATTTGCATGTTAATATTCTTCCTCAAAATCAATATGCATTAGTGACAAAAGTGGTATTTTCAAAATGAACAATTACGTTGAGAAAGTAGGACTACGTGAATCACAAACAAGTTTTTTAACCTTTGCATAATACAACTTTATCTCCCACCTGAGCTTAAAATAAAAGAGAGATTACAAAGGCAGTGATTCTAAAAGATATATCCAATCTTCCAATTCCTATGTGCATATTCCTGTGGCCACTCGAAGATAACATAAGCATTAAACATTAATACCCACCACCTGCAAAAAATGCCATGAAGGCTTGGCTTTCTCATTCTGGATAAATTGCTGAAAACAATATAATAATTCATGTGTGTTTGTTAGAATATTTGAGGGTATTTGCTGCAAAAATTGGACTCGAATAGCAATGACTAAAGGTATACAAACAATTTTCCTAAAAAGAATTAGTATTTGGGGACTAAGAGACCAGACCCTTGATGTTTATTTTTCTATCTTCACACATAATCAGAGTACTTCCTTTTGCTCCTATCACATTCTTATTTAAAATGCATGTACTTCAAATATTCTTTCTAGTTATATGTAGTGAATTTTGTTAAAGTGCAGCATAATGATTAATGAGCAAAACAGTTCTACGAGTTTCTGAGTTTTTACCAGATCATTGTACTGTGTTTTTTCCCAGTGGATGACAAGGAAGACAATACATGAGACAAGGTGGAATGTATGTATTTTCACTTTGGTTAAAATGAGGTTTTAAGTGCTAAAATTTAAATTATTTGTTTGTGTGAATTAGAGAGTATTCAGTTATGAAAGGGAAAGGGGATAGACTAAAGAAAAAAGATGGGATGCGAACTCCAGTCCAAGCAAGGTTATTGGTGAACCTGGGAGGGACCCCTCTGTCCTGGCCAGCAAAACAAAGGAAAGAGGGTCCATAACAGGTTAGGAGGCTTTTTATGGCCAGGGTTTTGGTGGGCTCTTTGAGGGGAGGGGTCAGGGGAAATGTGGGCTTGTGGCTTGCTGATGTATCCTCTGGAGAATGCTTGTAGCCTAGGTAAGATGACACCTAGGTCTCTCTGAGGTGGTGGGTGGGCTTATTTGAAAGGCAGTACTCAGGTCTGGATTCTATCAAGTTATACAGAGGAAATTAAAATTTTGTGGAGTTTTGTTTTGTGTTTTTATGAGGACAAGTTATAGAGTTGTCTCTAGGATACATTAACATCATGTTTCATGTATCGTGAGAGTGGGAACGGGCAAGAACTGATGTCTGGGAACAGTGTTTTGGCTGGTAAAGTGAAAATACTTGCACCTGTAAAAGTGTTCAGGCCCACAGAACCTGCAAATTCTATTCATTGTTTGAGCTGAGCAGTTTAATTTTGCTCAAGCTCCATAAGTGTTAGCTATTATAATGCTGAAGTGGAAACTGTGCTAGCAAATTGTCAGTATTCCAGTGCTGACGTTATTCCATCTGTCAACCTTGATCCTGAAAGGACATTTGCATAGGAACATTTAAAGGGGAGTATCTCTTTATTGACTTTCTTACGAGAGATCTCCTAGGATCATGTATTCCTTAATCTTGGGCTCGGCGTTCCATTTTGCAGCCTCACAAGATTGATTTTTGGCATCACAGAACAGATTTGTACAAATTCACTCACGTGAAAAGAACTATAACTAAATTGCCTAATTTATTAACTTACAATGAGAAATACATCTGCCAAGAGATAGAAATGGAGATATCCTCTGGCCAGAATGTTTCCTTCTATCAGAAAAGCTATGAGAAGCCAAATATATTTAAAAGATTGCTGGATGATCATATAATCAAAATAAGAGAAGTTACTTGTATAATTTGTATGTTTAATGGCTTCAAGCTATAGCCTAATAGCAGTCTCCACTCTTCAGTCTTTGTGAGGGTCCCATTCCCCACCCCTGTCTCCTAGCGAAATGAGCCTATCTGACTGGCTCTCTGCCTATTACCGTTCTTCTGAATGACCCAGTCATTCCTTGTTTTTTTAGTCTTGTCTTGCTCTGTTCAGAGGGTCAATCTGTGCTTTAAGTTAGTTTCATACCTTTTTATATCTCAGATCAGGTTTTTTACATAATATGAGAGTGAGGGGCCCTTCCATGTACCCGCTGTCAAGTTCCTGGGAGCACATCCCTTCCACCCTGCAGACACTCCTGAATGGATCACAAAGTCGGCGTCACTGTCTTAAATTAATCAGGCTGTGATTCATTTAATTAAAATAATAAATTTAAAAAGTACGTTAAAATTAACTTTTTATGTATTATCTCAAATGATACAATAGGTCTATTTCATCAACTGAGAGGAGCCTAGGGAGAACAAAAGAATGTTTTAACAGTGGTCACTGTAAAATTCCAGAAAGGAGATAAATTGGCTGTTGTTTCCACATTAACTGAACAGCAGTAGGAATCAAATTTAAGGCAAAAGTACATTGTGTATCAGCATGAAAGTTCTTTTAGACACATTGTTCCTTCTGTCATAAAAAGTATTGCTACATTTGTCATAGATTTTTGGCTTTGATTTTTACTTTAATTGTAATTGTGTTCTGTAATGCGGCAACTGTGGACAAAGCAATCACTTGATAAAGAATATTATCATGAAAATTCTCGGAAAGGCCATTATAATCCCAGGCAGTCGACACAGCACTGTGAAGAAAGATTGTGTAGAATCAGCAATCAGTACAAGGGGCAGCAGTTCCCTTTAGCTTTGGAGAAATTACAGCAGAACAATTATGTAGAATGGAGCAGAATTAGTAAAAGCAGAGGTAGGTGTAAAGGGAAGTGGAGACTTTCCCACACAATAGTCGCAGGCATTCAGATTTCAACTGGTGATCACCATTCTTTTCATGAACAGTTACAGCTGCCATTTATTAAATTCTTCCCATTGGTGAGACACCAAGACCAGTATTTTAAATGCATCATGTGAATGGTTTAATCCCCATAACAGTGGGATGAGAATGATAATATTTGCCAACAGGGATGTCCTGTTTTTAATTTTTCACAGAGGTAGGAGAACTAGGATATGCAGGATTCTTCTTGTTTTGCTCTACAACATTTCCTTGGGTGTTTGCTTCTGGTCTCATAGCTATAGACTATTTATTGATTACCCTTCCCCCAAGAAGCACACCTCCTGAAATGCATTCTCCTGAGATGCAGATCTGTGGTTTCATTCTCCCATGAACATGCCCACTCAGGTGTCCTGCAAATACTAACAACGTACCATTTCCAACATTGTGCTCCTCTTTTTCATATGTAATCCTGCTCCACCTGACATGTTCTTGACTTTAGTATCACCATCAATACATTCTCTCAATAAAATGCTCATTTTGTACCTTCTCTGTACCTCAGTTCGGTATCTAGTCAGTCACCAAATCCAGCTGATTGCATCTCAGAAATGTTTTCTGTATTTAATGTCTATTTTCCTATGAAAATAGTATCTTTGTGTTTCCACCACCAGCTTTTGCAACCTAGCTTCCCTCTTACTAGTCTTATCCTACTCTAGTATATCCTTTATACTGTACCCTGTGACCTTCATAAGTAGCAGATCTGATGGTGAGACTCCCCATCAAGAGAAAATCACGGGTCCCCATTAGAGTAGCATGTTTGCTGCATGGCAAAAAAAAAGCCTGCCATTTTTTATTTTCCATTCCTCCTGGGCGGACACCGAAACTGCATTGCCAAGCATCTCTTGCAATAAGACACGGCCAGATCACTGAGTTCTGGCCTATAAAATGTGTGCAGAACGAATGTAGACCATTTCTAGGCCAGGCACCTAGGGGTATGTAGATGCCCAGGGCTGTATCAGAAGCCCTATATTAAAAATAAGGGAACTCCATCAACTAGGATTCCTGAAAAGTCAAAACTATCAATGCCGCTTGCTGCTATAACCAGAAATAACATTTTGGACTATGACTACAGTTGTTACATAGTTATTATATATATCTCAATAGCTGTTGTTAATTGAACTAATAAATTCTCAGTACATTTCCCATCCATAAATATATCTAGCTTCTTCTCAGGTCACCCTGAATAGCCCTGTGCCCTGCATCACTGTGGCTCTGAATCTGTTGCCCATCACTTTGCATGTTCCGTTGCCTTACCTTAAAATAATTGGGAAATTGCAAGTCATCCTTCAAACCATAACTCAAATATTAATATTGTGATGGTTTCATAGTGTTCCCAGGATTATGCTAACACACATATCTCAGCATTTATCATGTGGACCACCTCTGTGTTTGTAGTGACTATGTAGAAAAAGTCTTTAGGGAAAAGACCATGTGACGAATTAATACATAGCCCATTTCCTGCTGTAGTCTTTCAGTAGATTTTGTTAAATGAACTAAGGAAAAAACAACCACCAGTAATTAGAGTTCCTCTGTGAAAATCATTCTCCATTTAAGTAGACATAATTGAATAAATTATTTTCTGAGAAAATTATTTATAGATCTTCATAACTCAAAACCTTCCCCAGGATCTTAGGTGAAGAGCTCTCTTTTGTTTGTTTTCTAGAGATGGCCAAGGCTGTAGTACATTGTCTTTGCCTCTTTGTACAATTTTCAGATTTTTAATACTACTGAGATACATTCTTAAGCTGTGACATGCACTGTTAATCAGTAGGCTGAAGAAAGTAGGTCAGGTTTCTGACCTGTTTTTCTTGTTTTAGGTGTCAAAGGCACTAGCAAGCATTTAAAATGCAGATATATGAACAAGAAGCACAATACCAATGGCAAAATCTCTCTCCATTTATATCTTCTCATTGTTCTCACAGCAGGAGGATTTTGACAATGTGTTGTAACAAGAAAAAATACTTTAAATTGCTACTACTGGCTGTAGGTTCATATAAAATAGACCCATGACTCCAGGTCTAAGATATTTTAGTTTTCTTTCCCATTGAGCTTCAACTAAATAATCACATAAAGTACAATTTCTATTCAGAAACCATGATTCTTTTATTTTAATTGGAAGTATGTAAGAATCATAACACAATTAATCTTCAGTCTATTTAGGTATTGTCCATGGAACTAAACTTCTGAATATTAAATTACCAATGCTTCTAGGATGGTAAGTTTTTATCATGCACATCATTTATGTAACATCTTACACATAGTCAAATATACATACAGCTACTTACTAAATTCTTTTAATGATGATACTTGTCTCAGAATCTGTAATGCAAACTTGATTCAAAATAAAGAGTGCATACTACATAGCTTTTTTTGTGCATGAGTTACTGTAAACTTAAATACATAATAGATTCCTTAAAATACTGACTCATGATTTTTATATTTGCCCAAGGTATCAAGAAGATTCTTTGGTTTAGACAATTTCCAAATGCTCAAGTATTTGGGGCTGAGGAAAAGGGAAATCAAGCTTTAACATATTTTATCCACACTCAAAGTGTGTTATCATCATAGATGGTGCATCGCCATAGGTTGAGAAATCTTTATTTTAACACTGGGAAGACTGAGGCGTATATACACATCTGTAACTCCTTTTATTATGTTACCCTAAGTCTTGATATATTCTTCCAAGGCCTGTCCCCTATTCCCTCCTAGAAGTATTCTACTTTTTCCTTGAAAATTCAATTAAGTTTCAAAATATTTAACCAGCTATTTAATGTTTGTTTATTGTCTAACATGAGTAAAGCTGTTTCACCAGAACTTAGCATGCAACAGATATTGGACTCCACATATTTATTATTTCATGAGACTGTGAAGTCTTAAATCTATATATTCTCAAGGTCATACTTTAGCTCAATATATAGAAGAATGGAGCCCTTCACATTGAGCAATGTCTAGAGAACATAATTCTTAAATTTCTCATAGATGGACCCATTCAAACAGTCATGTAGTATTTTCATATAATGTTATAAGTAACCTCTAAATATTAAAAGAACTAAACCATACATACACACATTTTAAGCTTCAAATTTTATAATAAATTTGTAGACATAGGACTGTTTACCAAAGGTAAAATACATAGAAATAGATATATTCACCTTCAAGAAATAATGTTTTTGACCTATCTAATTTGTGTGGTTCCACACCCACCTAAACCATACATATGTGTTTAGAGTTACACAAGATTCCTCTCGCTGTTGTGTTCTTACTTTACTAGAAATACACCAAAATGATATTTCTAGTACTAATGATTGAGGAAACACCTGTTCTCTGTGTTAAAATTGGGAGCATTATAGAGGGAAAGGTGACTTTTCACAGTTTAGTAAATTTACATTTTCTCATTTGGGGTCTGAATCTGCACTAAAATGTCCTACCCTTGAGGAACAGTAAAAACTTAGTGTGGGCAGATTGGATGATTAATGTGAAAAGTAGAGCAGTTGTTAACAGCAGTTATACAAAGATGCCAAAAGGAACTTCAGTTGTTCTTGTTTTGTTTTCTGTTTTGTTTTGTTCAGTTAATCACCTCATTCGTATGTGCACTTGACTGAATTTCTCTTAAGTGTCCCATCTTTTACATGTCTTTTTAATTAATTTTTTATTCAGGTATTATTGATATACACTTTTATAAATATTTAACATGAAAAAACAATGTGGTTACTATATTTACCCATATTATCAGGTCACCACCCATACCCCAATGCAGTCACTGTCCATCAGTGTAGTAACATGCCACAGATTCACTATTTGCGTTCTCTGTGCTACACTGCCTACCCCATAACCCCTCACACCATGTGTACCAAACATAATACCCCTCAATCCCCTTCTCCCTCCCTCCTGACCCATCCTCCCAAACCCCTCCCGTTTGGTAACCGCTAGTCCCTTGAAGTCTCTTGAGTCTGCTGCTATTTTGTTCCTTCAGTTTTGTTGCATTGTTATACTCCACAAATGAGGGAAATCATTTGGCACTTGTCTTTCTCCACCTGGCTTATTTCACTGAGCATAATATCCTTCAGCTCCACCCATGTAGTTGCAAATGATAAGATATGTTTCTTTCTTATGGCTGAATAGTATTCCATTGTGTATATGTACCACATCTTCTTTATCCATTCATCTGCTGATGGACACTTAGGTTGCTTCCATATCTTGGCTATTGTAAATAGTGCTGTGATAAACATAAGGGTACATATGTCTTTTTTAATCTGAAAAGTTATATCCTTTGGGTAAATTCCCAGGAGTGGGATCCTCAGTCAAATGGTATTTCTATTTTTAGTTCTTTGAGGAACCTCCATATTGCTTTCCACAATGGTTGAAATAGCCTACATTCCCACCAGCAATGTAGAAGAGTTCCCCTTTCTCCACATCCTCACCAGCATTTGTTGTTCTTAGTCTTTTTGATGCTGGCCATCCTTACTGGTGTGGGGTGATATGTCATTGTGGTTTTAATTTGCATTTCCCTGACGATTAGTGATGTGGAGCATCTTTTCATGTGTCTGTTGGCCATCTGAATTTCTTCTTTGGAGAATTGTCTCTTCATATCCTCCGCCCATTTTTTATCAGGGTATTTGCTTTTTGGGTGTTGAGGTATGTGAGTTTTTAATATATTTTGGATGTTAACCCCTTGTCAGATATGTCGTTTACAAATAATATCCTCCCATATAGTAGGATGCCTTTTTGTTCTGTTGATGGTGTCCTTTGCATACAGAAGCTTTTTAGTTTGATACAGTCCCATGTACTTATTTTTGCTTTTGTTTCCCTTCCTCGAGGAGATGCATTCAGGAAGAAGTTGCTCATATTTATATTCAGGAGATTTTTGCCTATCTTGTCTTCTAAGAGTTTTATGGTTTCATGACTTACATTCAGGTCTTTGATACATTTTGAGTTTACTTTTGTGTATAGGGTTAAACAATAATCCATTTTCATTCTCTTGCATGTACCTGTCCAGTTTTGCCAACACCAGTTGTTGAAGAGGCTGTCATTTCCCCATTGTATGTCCATGGCTCCTTTATCGTGTATTAATTGACCATATATGCTTGGGTTTATATCTAGGCTCTCTAGTCTGTTCCATTGGTCTATTTTTCTGTTCTTGTGCCATTACCAAATTGTCTTGATTACTGTGGCTTTGTAGTAGAGCTTGAAGTTGGGGAGCATAATCCCCCCAGCTTTATTCCACCTTCTCAGGATTGCTTTGGCTATTTGGGCTCTTCTGTGGTTCCATATGCATTTTAGAATGATTTGCTCTAGTTCACTGAAGAATACTGTTGGTATTTTGATAGGGATTGAATTGAATCTGTACATTGCTTTTGGCAGGATGGCCATTTTAACAATATTAATTCTTCCTATCCATGAGCACAGGATGTGTTTCCATTTATTGGTATCTTCTTTCATTTCTCTCATGAGTGTCGTGTAGTTTTCAAAGCATAGGTATTTCACTTCCTTGGTTAGGTTTATTCCTAGGTATTTTATTCTTTTTGATGCAGTTGTGAATGGAATTGGTTTTCTCATTTCTCCCTCTGCTAGTTCATCGTTAGTGTATAGGAATGCAACACATTTCTGTGTATTAATTTTGTATCCTGCAATTTTTCTGAATTCGGATATTAGTTCTATTAGTTTTGGAGTGGATTCTTTAGGGTTTTTTTATGTATAATATCATGTCATTTGCAAACAGAGACATTTTAACTTCTTCCTTACCAATCTGGATGCCTTTTATTTCTTTGTGTTGTCTGATTGCTGTGGCGATGACCTCCAGGTCTTTGTTGAATAATAGCGGGGAGAGTGGGCATCCTTGTCTTGTTCCTGATCTTAGAGGAAAAGCTTTCAGCTTCTCGCTGCTAAGTATGATGTTAGCTGTGGGTTTGTCATATATGGCCTTTATTATGTTGAGATGCTTGCCCTCTATACCCATTTTGTTGAGAGTTTTTATCATGAATGGATGTTGAATTTTGTCAAATGCTTTTTCAGCATCTATGGAGATGATCATGTTGTTTATTTCCTTCTTTTTGTTGATGTAGTGGATGATGTTGATGGATTTTCGAATGTTGTACCATCCTTGCATCCCTGGAATAAATCCTACTTGATCATGATGGATGATTTTTTTATGCATTTTGAATTCAGTTTGCTAATATTTTGTTGAGTATTTTTGCATCTATGTTCATTAGGGATATTGATCTGTAATTTTTCTTTTTGTGGTGTCTTTGCCTGGTTTTGGTATTAGAGTGATGCTTGCCTCATAGATGAGTTTGGAAGTATTCCCTCTTCTTCGACTTTTTGGAAAACTTTAAGGAGGATGGATATTAGGTCTTGACTGAATGTTTGATAAAATTCAGCGGTGAAGCCATCTGGTCCAGCAGTTTTGTTCTTAGGTTGTTTTTGATTACCAATTCAATTTCAATGCTGGTAATTGGTCTGTTCAGATTTTCTGTTTCTTTCTGGGTCAGCCTTAGAATGTTGTATTTTTCTAGAAAGTTGTCTATTTCTTCTAGGTTATCCAGTTTGTTAGCATATAATTTTGCATAGTATTCTCTAATAATTCTTTGTATTTCTGTGGTGTCTGTAGTGATTTTTCCTTTCTCATTTCTGATTCTGTTTCTGTGTGTAGACTCTTTTTTTTCTTGATAAGTGTGGCTAGGGGTTTGTCTATTTTGTTTATTTTCTTGAAGAACCAGCTCTTGCTTAATTAATTCCTTCTATTGTTTCATTCTTCTTGATTTTATTTATTTCTGCTCTAATCTTTATTATGTCCCTCCTTTTACTGACTTTGGGCCTCATTTGTTCTTCTTTTTCTAGTTTCGTTAATTGTTAGTTTAAACTGTTCATTTGGGATTGTTCTTCTTTCCTGACGTAGGCCTGTATTGCAGTATACTTTCCTCTTAGCATGGCCTTCACTGCGTCCCACAGACTTTGCGGTGTTGAATTATTGTTGTCATTTGTCTCCATATATTGCTTGAACTCTGTTTCTGTTTGGTCATTGATCCATTGGTTATTTAGGAGCATGTTGTGAAGCCTCCGTGTGTTTGTGGGATTTTTCATTTTCTTTGCATAACTTACTTCTAGTTTCATACCTTTGTGGTCTGAGAAACTGGTTGGTACAATTTCAATCTTTTTGAATTTACCAATGCTTTTTTTGTGGCCTAGTATATGATCTATTTTTGAAAATGTTCCATGTGCATTTGAGAAGAATGTGTATTCTGCTGCTTTTGGGTGTAGAGTTCTATAGATGTCTGTTAGGCCCATCTGTTCTAATGTGTTGTTCAGTGCCTCTGTCTCCTTACATATTATCTATCTGGTTGATCTGTCCTTTGGTGTGAGTGGAGTGTTGAAGTCTCCTAGAATGAATGCATTGCATTCTATTTCCCCTTTTAATTCTTTTTGTGTTTGTTTCACATATGTAGGTGCTCTTGTGTTGGGTTCACAGATATTTATAATGGTTATATCTTTTTTTTTGGATTGACCCGTGTGTCATTATGTAATATCCTTCTTTGTCTCTTGTGACTTTCTTTGTTTTGAAGTCTATTTTGTCTGATGCAAGTACTGCAACTCCTGCTGTTTTCTCCCTATTAATTCCATGAAATATCTTTTTCCATCCCTACAGCTTTTGGGTTTGTCTTTGGGTTCAAACTGAGTCTTTTGTAGGCAGCATATATATAGGTCCTGTTTTTTTATCCATTCAGTGGCTCTATGTCTTTTGATTGGTGCATTCAGTCCATTTACATTTAGGGTGATTATCGATAGGTATGTGCTATTGCCATTGCAGGCTTTAGATTCATGGTTACCAAAGATTCAAGGTTAACTTCCTTACTAGCTAAGAGTCTAACTTACCTCCCTTAATATGCTATTACAAACACAATCTAAAGGTTCTTTTTTTCTCCTCCTTTTTTTTCCTTCTCCATTCGTTGTATATTAGGTATCATATTCTGTACTCTTTGTCTATCTCTTGATTGACTTTGGGGGTAATTGGTTTAATTTTGCATGTGATAGTAATTAACTGTTCTGCTTACTTTACTGTGGTTTTATTACCTCTGGTGACAGCTATTAAACCATAGGAACACTTCCATCTATAGCAGTCCCTCCAAAATACACTGTAGAGATGGTTTGTGGGAGGTAAATTCTCTCAGGTTTCGCTTATCTGGAAGTTGTTTAATCTCTCCTTCAAATTTAAATGATAACCTTGCCGGATAAAGTGTTCTTGGTTCGAGGCCCTTCTGCTCTGGCCTGTAGGGTTTCTGCTGAAAAGTCTGATGATAGCCTGATGGGCTTTCCTTTGTGTGTGATCTTATTTCTCTCTCTGACTCCTTTTAATAGTCTGTCCTTATCCTTGTTCTTTGCCATTTTAATTATTATATGTCTTGTTGTTGTTCTCGTTGGGTCCTTTGTGTTGGGAGATCTGTGGTCTTTCACGGCCTGAGAGACTATTTCCTTCCCAAGATTGGGGAAGTTTTCAGCAATTACCTCCTCAAAGACACTCTCTATCCATTTTTCTCTCTCTTCTTCTTCTGGTACCCCTATAATGCCAATATTGTTCCCTTGGATTGGTCACACAGTTCTCTCAATATTCTTTCATTCTTAGAGATCCTTTTTTTCCTCTGTGCCTCAGTTTCTTTGTATTCCTTTTCTCTAATTTCTATTTCATTTATTGTCTCCTCCACCATATCTAATCTGCTTTTAAAACCTTCCATTGTATGTTTCATTTCCAATACTGTGTTCCATAATGACTGTATCTCCAACCTGCATTCATTCCTGAGTTCTTGAATATTTTTCTGTACCTCCATGAGCATGTTTATGATTTTTATTTTGAAATCTCTTTCGGGAAAATTCATTGGGTCAATTTCATTTGACTCTTTCTCTGGTGTATTTATAATTTTGCTTTGAACCAGGTTCCTTTGATATTTCATATTTGTATGTGGCTCCCTCTAGTGCCCAGAAGCTCTTTTCTCTGGAGCTTCTCAGGCCCTGGAGCAATTTTGGCGGTTGCAGGGGAGCAGTGTTGGTGCCTGGGGGGAGGAAAGGGCTGTTTCCTGCTTTCTGGCTGCTATGCCTTTCTCCACTGCCAGAACCAGTGGGCTGAGCACACAGGTGTAAGCCTCTATGCTTTGCGTTTGTAGCTGCTGTAGGTGGGCTTCCCTCTGGCTGTCCTATTGCCAGGGTAGGGTTTGCTGGTCTGCAAGCCAGGTGTGACTGTTGGGGAGGAAAGTGCAGCAGGCTGAGTGTCACGGCGGGGGTCCTTGGAGCTGCACAGCTAGCCAGGGGGCTGGAGTACCTGAAGTTCATGAAAGTTCCCAACCTGCTGGGCAGAGTGCACCTGGACAATTTTGTCTACCTGTCCTTTCTCCCAAGCAGTAAATTCTGTGAAATCCTTGCCCCTTTAGCAGCCCTCTCGCTGTTCGAAGTCCCTCAGACTGCCCGCCTTTCTTTTGTCCCAGAGCAGCCAGATATGGATCCCTGTTTTCCACAAGTGTCTGGAATCTCATCTCTCCAGGTATTCTTCCTGTCTTAGCTTTCCAATCCCCCTAATCACAAGAGCACAGTGTAATGCAAGTTTGTGCTCCCAGAGCAGATCTCCACAGCCAGGTGTTCAGCAGTCCCTGGCCTCCACTCCCTCCCCTCTCTGTTTCTCCTCCTTCCATCAGTGACCTGGGGTGGGGGAAGCACTTGGGTCCCACTGAGCCACAGCTTTGGTATGTTACCCTGTTGCATGAGGTTTATTCTTTTCTCTAGGTGTGTGCAGTCTGGTGCAGCCCTCTTTCCTGTTGCTCTTTCAGGATTAGTTGTATTAACTATATTTTCATGTTATATGAGGTTTTAGGAGAAAGCCTCTGTTTCACCTCTAATGCTGCCATCTTTAATCTCCTCTCCATGAATTTGTCTATTTTACATTTCTATTTCCATTTTGAATATACATTCAAAACTCAGTTTCTTCTAAAGGATATCTACCTTTTTCTGAAAGAAATACCTTCTAAATAATATTTGTATTGTATTGCTTCACTTAATTGATATTGAAAGAACTGAATTCTTGCTCTTACTGAATAATGCAATATTGAACCAGATGTGGTACTCATATAAAAAACAGGCAACAGTTGGCTCACAGATTTTGGTGGACATAATTTTGTTGGTCCTGAGGGGTGCTAAGCAGTAGCTGTTGGCCAACAACCTGAGAGAATCCAACTGCCCAGATAAATGGTTCTATGTACTTATGTTCACACTACTGTGGGCAGACTTTTGGAATGGTGGATGCAAATATACGCATAAGGTAGTATTTTAGCTCAATAAATGGAAGAATAAGTGTTCTTATCAATGATCAGTGCCCAGAGAGAAAAACTTCAAAGTCCTCATAAATAGCTGTTATTCACTGGGCTACTTTAAAGGCACACACTCAGCTGGAAGCTTCTCGGAAGACCCAGGCCTTTATGGAGGTAAAAACTTGACAGGAAAGCTTCCCAGACTCAGTATATGACAGAAAGCATCTCTGATGTGTTAGTGGACTTGGTAATTTTCTCTTTGTTCAAAGAGGGAAAATGAGAATATAATAGTGTATTAGTTTTTATTGCTCCTGTAACAAATTACTGCATACTTAATAGTTTAATACAGCACAAATTTTATTATCTTACAGAGCTGTAGTTAAGTCCAAAATGAGTCTCACTGCCTGAAATCAAGATGTTGGCAGGGCTGTTGTTCTTTCTGGAGGATCTAGGGCTGAACCTGTTTCCGTGACCTTTCCAGATTCTAGAGGACACCCGCATTCTTGATTTGTGGCCCCTTCCTCTGTCTTTAAGGCTAGCAACAAGAGACTGAGTCTTTCTTATGCTGCTGTCCCTCTTTTCTGCCTCCCTCTTCCCCTTTAAGAAACCTTGTGATTACATTGGTCCTAGCTGGATAATGCAGGATAATCTCTGTGTGTTAAAGTCAGCTGGTTAGCAAACAATTCCATCTGCAACCCTAATTCCTCTTCACCACAGAATGTAACCTATTCAAAGGTTCTGAGGATTAGAACATAGATGTGTTGAGTAAGGAGCTATTATTCTGTCTACCACAAATAGTATGAGTATGGATTGGGAAATTGACCTATCTGGATTATAACTCACTAAGAATATACTAGTTTTTTACGGTAGGTCTCTTAATGGTAATAGTACCACTTAATCATTGGGTTATATAATAATTAATTTTTCAAATGAACCCAAAGAGCTTTTTAGGATAGTGCTTGACACATTTCAAAATTATTAGCTAATATTAAAATTTTTATAATCTCCTGGTAGGATTTAAATTTTTTGACAAAACAATTGAGGAAAAGTTCTTTCTTAGGTTAAATATGATAGTGATAAACAAGCTGTTAACTCAAGGTCTTAAAAAAATTGTAAAGGAAAAATTCAGTCATGCACTTTGAGAAATAAAACTTTTGAAACATAACACTTCTAATGAAGAATATTCTGTAAAGGAATTACTCCTTTTGTTTGATCTCACTGAACTTTTAAGGAAACCTAAATTCTAAATTCCTTTAGCATTGTCCCTCACCAAAGTATAAACTACAGCACTCATTGACCTGGAATACAGTTCTTTAAGCTACAAAATAAGTTCTCTGTGTTCAACCCTGCAAATCTTCCTTCCTGTTACTAAAATAATTTCATTTCATACATACTTTGCAATGGTCTTGAACTGCTTTAAATATAGCCAGAGTCTCTGTCAAGCTCTGACACCCAAAGTTGGATCTTCCAAGGTGCATCATTCATTTGAAGTAGAGAAAATGTTTCTTAGCTTCAGTCTGTAAGTCAACACCCCTCACTGCACAGGGCCGTGTCCCCACACAGTTCAGTGGTCTCTAAATCTCCTTATTTGTCATACTTCCTATTCATTCTTCCAAACTCAACTTTCTCCATGATTGTTGGGGATAATGAGCTATTCATTTCTCTGGTGTCCCTGCTTCTTTACTTATTCTGGAGCATGTATACACTTTTTTTTTCAATTTCTTTTCATTGAATTCTATCTACTTTATATCTTCCAACAATTCATCAATGCTTCTGTCACAGTAATGACATCTTCCTGTGTTTTCCAAGGATGCTATGGATCTTTCACATTTTTTGTTTTTTATCATTTTTATGGAATTTGAAAACCATCTGTGAATCAAAAGTGTAAACCTCTACATTTGATTTCCATATATGCATAAGTTAAAAATTAATTTGCAACAAGCATACTCACACATTTTTTAAAATAATCAATAGATTTTCATTGATGTAATTTAATGACATCATTGAGAGTACGGTATTAATTAAAGAATCTAAATTTTTCTGACATCATTGTTGAGTATCATACTCAGTAATAAATACATCGTTCTGGTTTATATTTAATAAGTAAAATAAAATCGAAGTTACTGATTACACTTAAAATTTATCAGGTAAGTAGTTAATTTCATGAAGGAGAATACCAAACCAAGGTGGAACACAACTCAGAAATTGAGTTCTGAGGTGGAACAGAAACTCAGTTATATACCCTAACATTGATTTTTTTTGCCTCAGATTTTTCCTTCTGGCAAGATTTAGAGAAAGCTATTATGAGACGTAATTTTAAAATCGTTCCCATTGCAGTTCATACTGAGAAGTCAAAGGCTTATACTGCCATCTAGTGGCTACATTGAGTAATTTTGAATTACTAGCTACACAATCCTCTCCTACACAAAATGCATAATACTACAACATTGCCAATACATTTTTGAAAATCACTAGAGTTGACTTATTGTTATTCTCTTAAAAATACCAATTCTAAAAATTGTACTGTAGTTGCTTATAGACAACAAAGAATTCTTCCGTTGTGAATGCAGTGTGTTTTATTAGTAAACATTATTTTGTTAATGAGTAAAATAATATTGAAGAATAGCAATATTGAACAAAGAAATTTTCAGATAAACACTAGAGGAAAACTTAAGTAATTCACTAGATGTTATACTAAAATATAGCTTTTTCTATGTAATAGATAATCCTTGATTTAGAAAATTTTCAAGGAATTTTATTAACTTTTTACCCAGACATTTTTAATGGTAGTACAAATTGGATAACATTTTAAGCCAAGCTGTCTACAGGACATCCAAAGTTAAGTAAATTCTAAGGTAATCTTTTCAGTTTGTTACTGGTATATTGAGAATTCACCTTATAAAGGACAATTGAAAAATTTTTAAACCTAAATTATTCACAGTGAAGGAAAAGAAAGTAATTATTTTCCTAACTTGGTAACAGAGATTATATCAAAACTGAAACAATGTAGTGGTTACTTGGGCTGGCCTTTTTTTTTTCCAACATTTTTTTTTTGTGAAATGATTATCACAGTAAGTTTAGTTAACATCCTTCAACATACATAGTTACAAATTATTTTTTCTTGCGATGTGAACTTTTGAGGTTTTTTCTCTTAAAAACTTTCCAATACACAAGACATTATTGCTCACCATGCAATGAACAAGTTCCAATACAGTGAACAAGCTCCCACAACGTGAACAATGCAAAGGCAGTCATATCAGAGAAACTAATTCAGGTACTATAATCAATCAAGTCAACTATGATTATTCATATGATTTTTATACTTAAATTATAAGTGAATCCCACATTTCCCCCTTTTTTGTTTTAATTGACACAAATGCATATGCATATATTTGTGGAAGGTACCAGAATAATGATTAGCTGGGCTCAGCCTGTGACATAGCTTGTCACAGGCAATGTCTCTCTCGCCTGGAGGGGTGAGGTTCTATGCCTCACCTCAGTTGGCCCCCACATTGCTCACCTGAGGTCCCTTGCGACTGTGCCTGGGCTGGCCTTTTTTAATGGAGAAATTGTGTCAGTACTACTGGAAACATCACTCTCAAAGGGAACTATTGGTAAAGAAAGCATATTCCCCAAATCTTGAGATTTGATGGTGTTGCCTTGCACTAAGAGGGGGCCAGGCAGATGGGCACATTTGGTTGTTAATGGGTAGCAGGACAGTTCTGCCATTTGATATTTGCCACCCAAACACATCCCCTTCTTACAAAGAATGAACATGCACACATGCGTGCGTGCACACACACACACACACACACACACACACACACACACACACATACAATGTGTGTAGACTCGCAGAGTTCAGATTGTTACCTGGGCTACATGGAAAGCATTTAGCTTCCCTTCTAGGGTAGTTTAACCCTGATTACCCTGACAGCTAAATTAAGCTCCAGGGTTTGACATTTTCTGGATATAGCCCTGTAATGTTTATAAACATTTAAAATGGTATATAATTCACATATTGCTCTTTAAATGTGGGTGCATATTCTATTCAAAATTTTTACACATAAATGTTAAAATGTATCATGCTTATACTTATGTTGGATGCCTTATGGACTTTTCTTTAAATTCAGTCAATGGATTTAAATAAAAATTGTGATCTGGAGTCTGTATACTTTAATGATTGAAAATCATTAAGGCATCATTCCTTGGCATTCTTCAACAGTAAGGCAGTTGTACAGTACCCCAAAGGATTCTCTTAGTTTTCATCAGGACAACAAATCATGTCTGTGTGACAGAGCACTTCATGACGTTATTAGTAACTGTATTGATCTGAAGATACTGGAATATATCCCAAGTCATGTGTAATCAACTACATCGTCAAACATAATGATATCAGAATAACTATTCCAAAACCACTGAATTCTGGGGTAAAGGCTAATAAAAATTGTTTAGTAAAATCTTGTGGAAAATATTTGTTGGACTACTAAGTGCAAATCTGACACATGTGTGCTAATATGTAATGCCAGCATGTGGTTACTTCAATGAAAGATTCACTGACTGGACCACATCCTTTGTGAACATCGCACAAATACAGATAATAGTTATGAGCAGGGGTGCAGGAAATGAGGGCTTCTAAGACAGGTTTATTGTGACTTGTCATTTGTTTCTACCAGGCTCTGATTATCAGCTTCCAATTTGGCCAACTTCTGGCCATAGAGCTATTTTTTTAATCCTTTCACATATCTTGTCAGCTGATACAAATAGTACATATTCCTGGCAGTATTGAATGACCTCATGGACAAAATAGGCATCCCCAAAGAGGGATATTATCCTCCAAGATACAGAGTCATTCACAAAGATAGTACAAAGAAAGACAATCGCCTTTAGAGCTGGCAACGCTCAGTAGAAATTCGGTCGCAAATAGAACGCAACCCACGTTTCTGTCCAGCCATATTTTTTGGCCCCCAACCTGACTGTTGAGCTGCCCACATATAAGAACCAATGGCTTCCATGCTCCAGGCAGGCAGAAATCCAAGCCAAGTTCGTAGGAGAGAAAGGAGACCAGCAAGAAGGCAAGAGCTGCCCCTGGGAGAGAAAGGATCCGTACCTGATGAGTGCCCTGAAACCAAACGCACAAGAGTCTGCATTTGGAATAAACAAGGACAATGTGAAATTTTACCTCCTGTCAAATGACAAACTAAAACACTTAGTAGCAGTTTGATGTCCTTTATTCCAGGGAAAACAATTCACAGACAGGGGAGCACAGGGCCTCGCAAGCAGAGGCGCACTCTCCTTGAGGTATTTTGGGCAAGAATGAGTTTCCTAGGGCGCCCATGAGAAAAGACGACTCGGAAACAGGGCACGACTGGCTAGGAGGCTGGAAGGTTCCTTAAAAGACTGCAGATCTAGTTCCAGGGTAAAGTAAGGGGCTCAGCCGAGCTGGAGGCTTGTGGTGGTTGTTCCTTAGGTCCCCGTGACAGTGTTCCCGCAGGTGCAGGCCGACTGTGGCTTAGATTGGTGATGTGGGCCAGGCCACCGGGGCTGCCTCCATTTTGTGGGTCCAGATAAGAGAATTAATTGTATCACTTCCTTTCTCAACCAAGAACTGCTGAGAGCCAGGGTAGCTGACTCTGGTAAGAATTCTCACCTTTCACCGGTTTCTGCCAGTTTTCCCAGGATCCCATCTGCAGGTTCCTGAGCAAGTGAGATTTAAAGTAGTGTGGCTCTGGTATCTACCAGAATTGGCAAGGGTTTCCATTAATTTCAATTTTAGTTTCCCTCAGCTGTTTACGGAAATTAATAGAGGTTTACTAGCGAATTCCTCGGAGTCCCATCAACCCTGGGAGGGGCCCTCTTTTGAGGGTAGATGTGGGGACATTTGATTTGGTGTGAAAGGGTCTGACAAAACCTAAGGGCAGTCTTTTCTCGGTGTTCCAGTTGATTGCAAACCAGACACTGATTTCTGGGCCAGGGTTTGATGATGCACATGTCAGAGAGTGCAGCGGGGGAAGCCCAAGTATTTTAGGTTTCTCGTCTTGATGTTGCTGCAGTTGTAAGGCCACCAACATGTTGATTTTTGTTCACAATCTATGATCTCTTTAGAGCGAAAGGCAGTTCAAATGCAGGGTTAGTAGACTGAGTACTCAAGCACAGGAAGACAGGGGAGCAGAAGGAGTCATGTCAACCTTACAGTCTCATTTTAGGTTCCTCTTGTGCCTTTCGCTTTTCATTTGCCGTTTGCAATGAATCTTTCAGTGAAGCTGTTTTGGAATTCTGATGACTGTTGGAGGCTTCTGCATGCCGATTAGAACAGGTATCAACATTCCGTTTGTTAATTTGGGAATGCCTGCTTTCAAATGCACTTCTTACGTGAATTGTCTTGCCATATCGGAATGTTCCTCAGAATGGCTATTGTAATTCTAGGTTGTCTTTGTATGAGTTTATCATTTTTGTAGATATCGACAGATGTGTGACCACAGTCCTTAGACACAAAATAAGTAGGTGCACCAGAAGGTGGAGCACTCAGTTCTTTGAGACCTGAGGGTCCCATGTCGTTAGCTAAGCCTTGGGTCTCTTGGAGCCAAATTAATACCTAATAGTGATATGCCTCTAGATTGGGGATTTTGTTGTGTTTTACATTGTACCTCATTGCACAGAAATTTTCTTGAGGTTGGTGGGTGACCTAGCGCACTCTAACTCATTCTCTGACCAGCGTATCCTGGAATGGGAGTCGTAGGGATAGGTGGCCAGCACTCCAACAGCTTCTAAGTGTGCCTGCCAGCTCTGCAGATTTGGCTTCAGAGATTCCCACTGACAATAGATTTAGTATCCCTTTCACAAGATGTCTTTAGAGTCACAGACACCCTGTTGGCTTTTAATAGCTTGACTTGTGCCTACTTAGATTTTTATTTTGATGATCAAAACAGTCCAAATTCTCATCTTAATGTATTTTCCCAAGTCCCCCAGCAGCTTGTGCTATGAACTTACCTTGAGGCTTTTTGAGTCCCCTGGCAGCTCCCACTTTGTGGATTCCCAATATAACTATCCCAGAACTGTTCTGGGAACTTTCACAAATACCAGAAGCTTTCTGGGAAAGTGAGGAGAGTCACTCCTGCCTCTGAGGAAGAGGAGCAATTACTCATGGAGATCTCTGATAAAATGCTCTTACTCTGAGCAGATCATTGAGTAGAATATTTACCATCATACTTTTATGTTTTTAGAATCTTTGAGGTTCAGTTTATAAATTTTGGCTCCACAGTAGATTCAATTTCTTCACCTCATGCTAATGTTATAAAAACCACAGTCATTCCACTGCTATTATTACAAAATCCATTCTAAGATTTTAATGGGTAATTATAGTTCTCCAAGTAAAAAAGAAAAAAGTATATCAGATATACATATAATCTTTTTTTTTTTAAATGTACAATGCTTATGATAGTTGTGGGGGACGCCACTGACTTCTAATTACTGAAGTTTGTTGTGAGGGTATGAGCAAAAATATGGCAATCTTCATTTTGCAAATCAGTTGTCATCTTCATCTATTATTAATATTTTGTCAATCATAATATAGTAATAACACCAAGGTCATTGTTAATATTCTTCAGCAAGCTCATATTTTTAATATTCCTTCTCATTGCTCAAATATTACCAATCCTAAAGTTACAATTTCGCTAATATATGAGCAGTCTGTTTTAAAAATGAGGATGTTTGGTTAATACAGTTATGACTTCTTATTTGTCTTTCAACAAATACTATATTATTTCCTATGGTTAGCAAGGGACTTGTCTGAAATATACTTAATACACTAAGACTTGTATTTTAAATTTTGTTTTGAACTTCATATGTTTAAAAGCATTTCATAGATCCTAAATAAATAGAATAACTTCCCTCTTCTATTAGGTATTTAAAGATAACTGAAAGTAAATATTACAATTATCAGATATTTTTCCTATGGAGAAGCATAGCAAAGCAAAAATAAGATATCCAGTACTTCTAGATATCTTAATGTACGGGAAGAAAATTTTTATTTCAAAGCAAAATACCTGACACATGCTTACATTTAAAAAAAGTGCTTGGGACAGAGAAAATACACATTCTAGTCCTCTTACCTATGGTCATCTCAGGGCATCCTTCCACTTGATTTCCTCATGCTCTGCTCTACTGAAACCACAAAGTTCTTAAAAATGTAGAACTCTACGCATGCTGCTAGAGAGCAACCCAATAAAACTAGACCTTGACACCAAAGCCTGTGTTCAGTTCAACAGAAATGAACGCTTAACACACCATTAAGTCAACTATTAAGGCCACTTTGTTTTCTCTGCTTTGCTGCTGCCCAACATGCCAGGCAAAACAACCTGAAGTGCTTCCAGGAAAAGAGGTACATCACGGCAGCAGGGCGATAGGTGCAAATAGCTAGGAAGAGCTGTAGAGGATGGTTGCTAAGATGGAAAGCAGCTATCTGCCCTTAATGTTCTCTGAGTCTGTATGAGAGCAAGGTTCAAAAAGAAGAATGTATGCCCAACGATGGCCCAATGAACAGAAAGTAATTATTTAGGTACACTTTTCCTTTTCCTGTGTTCAAAAATGCTCTGTTAGGGTTTTCCACGTGATCAGGTGTGACTTAAGAGATGCAAATTTCCACCAAGCTGTATTTTGTGTATGAGTGAGTAAGTGTAAAAAAAACCCAAGATGGTTTTTTTTTCCTATAACAGAGTCTGTAATTGTTAGGCAGAAAAGCAGACATAAGCGGAGTAGACAAAGAATAAAACCAGAAAAGCCCACTAAAAGGAACTCAAAGAGTTAACCAGGTAAAACCAAAGAGCTAGAAAGGACTCACACAGTTAAATAAGTAGCTGAAGTTCCAAAGGCCAGGAATGACTTAGGATGTCCGGATATTCCCCAAATAAGGAAAAGTATCCGAGCGCAGCCAATGTTTTCATTGCACCAATTAGATCATGCTGTTGTAAAATCTACTTAGTTTGCAAAAAGGCCCAACTTATTCTTTAACTTAACCTATATGCCATTCTTCCTCTTCTTCCAGCTCCTTAATCAAGTAACTTAGTAACCAGCCCAGGAGACAGATCTTCCAAGTGTAAATAAATCTATGTGGACAAAGAATGCTGAGATGTAGACCAACACAGTCACCTAAATAAACCTATTCTTAAGCTAAAACTTCAAAGGAATTATGAATCACCTGTATACATCATGCCTTATACTGACTCCTACCCAAAAAAGGCCCTATAAAACCCCAGACCCTGCACCCTTAAGCACGCCTCCTCTCAGGTTGCCTGGACTCACCTTGCTTGGAGTGTATATTTTTAAGACTTCTTACTGCTCAGCTTATTATGTTTTATCTCTGTGCTCTTCAGTGGGGTCTTTGTCACTTTGCTATTTCATTGTGTTTTCCAGACTTTAAGCACAAGTCTTCAACTCCTTCTGTCCTGCTTCAGATAAGCAAAGAGGGGCTGCTGAGAGGTCTGACCTGAGCTTCCAAGTTCCCGTCAGTGAGCTTCCCCTTCCTCTGCTTTATTCAAGAGAACCTGCCTTTGTCTCCCTTGACTCTGACCCGCTCCTCCCTTGGAGTATATTCAAAGAAAACTTTCATTCTGCTTCACTACTGTGTCTCTGCCCTTCAATTCTTGTTATGGCGGGGCAAGAACCGAGGAGAACAGACTCAACCCCCAAACGTAATGACATGTTAGATGAAGCAAGGAAATTAATAATTACTCAAAGTATTAAGCTGCTTCTCTGCCACTAGGCTATGGTCTTTCTATGATTTGATTTATTAATTTATTAAATGTTTGCAAAATATTTTTTATTTTACAATTAGGGAGTTAAGTTTCAGAGATATTAAGTATGTAAGTTTATCTGAATTACCACAACTAATAAGAACAGAGTAGAGTTTTGAAATAAGGTCTATCTGAAATTATTCCCTAAAGTATCCATGATTGATGTAGCATGCCTTTATCTCTGTTTGAACTCTGTCATTTAATCTGGTAGCTATGGATCAAGTTGATTTATCTGCTGAGATGGGATGCTAAATATATACAAATGCATCTCATTTGAAATTGGGCTTTGGTGATTTCATCATTAGGTAATAACTTTATTGAGATATATTTCACATGCCATACAGTTCACCTGTTTAAAATTTGCTATTCAGTGGCATTTACTGTATTCACTGCACTGTTCAACCATCAGCACAATCAATTTTAGAACATTCTGATCACACCAAAAAGAAACCTTGCATCCTTTTGCAGTCTCCCCATGATTTCCCACAATTCCCCTAGATAACCACTAATCTACTTTCAATCTCCATGATTTGCCTATTCTGGACATTTCACACAAATGGAATTTTAAAAATATGTGGCTGGCTTCTTTCATTTAGCATAATGCTTCAAGGTTCATCCACACTGTTGCATGTACCAGTACTTCATTTCTTTTTATTGCTGAATATTATTATTCCAATGTTTGGATATTTCACATTTTGTTTTCCATTCATCAGTTGACAGACATTTAGGTTGTTTCCAGTTGATGGACATTTAAGTTGTTTCCACTTTGGGGGCTATTGTGAATAGTGCTGATAAGAACATTCATCTGCAAATATCTGTTTGGGTACCATTTTCCTTCCTCTTGAGTATATCTAGGAGTAGAATTCTGGATCACAGAAACTAAGTTTCACCTTTGGAGGAATTGCCAGACTCTTTCCCAAAGCAGTTGACCTTCTCTTTCAGTCCTGATTCCAGTAATTTGAGTCTTCTCCCCTTTTTTGCTTGGTCAGTCTAGGTTTATTAGTTTTTGTCATTTTTTTTGATGAATCAAATTTTGATTTTGCTAATTTGTTTCTCTGTTGTTTTCTATTTTCTATTTTATTGATTTATATTCTAATCATTATTTCTTTCTACTTGCTTCAAGTATGCTTTGTGTCTGAAGGTGGAAGATCAGTACATATTTTAAAATTTAGAATAAGTAAATATTTTGATTGATTGATTACATGGCTATGTTATCATAGTCTGGATTCAGCCTTCTAGAAATTAGGAACGATAACTTATTTAACATCGTTTCAATCGCCTAATACAGTCTTTGGCCCAAACAACTACAACTGAAAATATGGATAGGGGACTACTGAAAACACACTTTTAAATGCATTGAGGAATTAACAAAAAATAAGGCATAATCAAAACCAAAACCTAAGTTAAAGTAGGAAATCAGAGCTACGTAAGCAATGACAACTTTAACTTTGAGAATATCAGCCGAGAAAAAGTAAATTGAGCTGTGGTTTTCACTGACCTTAGGAGTGAAACAGAATATTGTCCAGGATAGGAAGTGTAATAGGATACTCAAGGTTGATCAGTAAACTGTGTATAAAGCTACTTCCCCAAAGTTACCGTAAGGGAATTGCCCATCATGGAGGGGAAAACATACAGTATAAATGTATCTCTATAATGTTCAAAGCATGCTCAAGTGAACATATTTTTTATCATATGCAGCAAAACTATGAAAACAAGTAAGGTAAAGGAATGATAATCACTAAATTTGTGGTAATTTTTTCTCTGAGCAAAAGAGGAAAGGTATGCAATCACATAGGGACATTTAGACACTTTAGAGAATATGATACAAATTTTTCATGAGCTGAATGGTAGAATGCAGATATTCATCACATAATTATTATTTATAATCATATATTTTAGACAAATATTCTTTGATATTTGCACAGTACTTGATTTTAAGTATTAAAATATATGTATAAATGGAAGGAATACTCATAGATAAATTTTCAAATAAAATAAAGCCTAGAGAGGTTAAATGACTAGCTCAAGACCAAACAGCTTGTTAACCAAGTCAAGACTAACCATGTTTTCTTTAATAAGTAACTATAAAACTTTTTAAGAGCCATCTGTAAAATAGTATCTCTCACACTAGGAAAACAATTATAAATACTAGTAATGTAATTGGCCATAACCTGCTTTTTGTAACAGGTGTTTACATCAATTATCATTCCTATTAATCTCCTAAAAAGTATGGCTACAATAATTTGCAGTAAAATTTATCCATTGTGGCTCATTTGCTGCAAATTCATCATCTCAGGTTTACTTTTCCTATGGCATAAAACACTCTTGAAAAGTGTAGTCAGGATATGTAAGTAGCTTTTATTATTAGTAACTAGCATCAATTTTTAATGAATATAATCTCTGTGCAGTGAGAAAACAATACACATACATACATGTAACTTGATACACATACACATTTTTTCTTTCTAAAAAATCACAGGACTCCAGTAAATTTTATGTTATTCTATCACAATTTTTTAAGAAGTAGTTTTAAAAAGAAACCATAAAGGAAAACGTGCAAAACTGACACTGGCATCGTTTAGATCAGCTGTTCACAAAGAGTGCTTCCTTGGACCAGCAGCGTCATTATGACCTCTGAGTCTGTGAAAAATGCAGATTCAGCAATTTGTGTTTCAATAAGCCCTCCAGGTGTTTCTGACACAGATTTTGAAAATCACTGGTCTAATACTTAGCTAAGGTTCAGAACTATGGACTCCAAGGCAGGGACTGCAACCCTGTGATGTGATAGAATCACATGGAGAAATTGTAACAAATATGACGTCTGGAACCTTCTTTCAAATCAATGTGGTCAAAATCTCTGGAGATGGAATATGGTCACTGATGCTTTTAAAAAGCTCCCCAGATGATTTAAATGTACACCCAATGTTGAGATGGCCATTAGATGGTTTGAGTAAGGCCCTTACAGTCTCTGGTCCATATGTATGTGTTGGATATGGAGAATGATCCAGTGTAAACAAGGATTTAGATAGTTCAGTATCATTAGTAAAGTCACCATTATTTTGAGTTGTGGCTTGATTTAGATATTCAATTCATATTCCATATTCCTCAAGGAAACTTTCAATTCTCGTTTGATCTCTCACGCACCATGCCTATCATTAAGAAATACTTTGATCATGTGCCTGGAGGTGAATCTGGTCCTCTTTGGGAACATTTCCACCATGGATAAATAAATTGGCATTTGGGCTCCATTTTCCCACTCCCTTTCTGCAAAAACTACCTTTCACTGGAGGGCTTCTCCCCGTTTCAGGTGTCTCCGATTCTGGTGCTGCACCCAGACATGGCTCTCCCAGCAATGCCCCTGTCTCAGTCCGCTGCCTGCTGCTTCTCTTTTGGCTTCCAAAGTTCTCATCTCATTTCCTGCCTGCACCCTAAGGGAGCAGTGAACTAATTAGGAATACCTGTATACTAATCGATTAATAGACATAGTGTTATTTATCTCTTGTGCCTTTGCCCCTTTTAAATAAATTAAGAACATTGTAAATTTTTCCTTTCAAACTCAATCATCTTTCCTTTAGTTTTGAGAAGTAAAATTTATCCAAAATAAGCTTCTGACAAGAAACATGACCAATGCAGGTTGACATCAGCATTTGTTAAAATTCCTCCAATGATTCTAATGTGTCTCTAGGGTTATGTAACCCTCTTGTAGAGTCCGTAGTTCTCAACTCTGGCTATGTATTAGAATTATCTTAGAAAGCTTTAAACCTACATCTTGAATCCCACTCTTAGAAATTCCAACTTAAGCTCTGTGGGGATTATAAAGTATAGCCAGGGTGCAAAGTACTGCCCTGTTACACCAGTGATCTAAGCCTGCATTAGAAACACCCAGAGGGGCTCATTAAAACTCCAGGCCTTAGGAGAGTTATGACTTGTATAGACTTCAGGCCTACCACGTAACAGAACGAGAGGCTGAGCATTACTTATGTGTCCAGTTGCTGATTCTAATTTCAAATCATAAAACTATATCATGAAGCAATACAGACTGTAATAGCCCTATATATGGGGAAACCTACAAAGAAGAAACAGAACTTGTATAATGTATAGGGAAAAATTTGTTTTCCAGTGGAAAATATGTATGCTGTATCTCTCCCATCTGAGTATAATCTGATCTGATTCTATGGAAGCTATTCTACAAGTCTGTAAATTGTAGTTAGCTGATAGCAATGCAAAATGATTATTGTTTGTAGACGTGTGAATTCTGTCTGTCTGAAAGAGGAACTATTGATTTCTCTCCATTATAGAAGAAACTAGTTTTGCCTCCATTTGTACAGTCATTTAACTATAAAAGTATCTGTTTTTTTACTTCTCCTTTTAACTAGTTGTTATGCCCTACCATTTTCATCATTAGGTTAAATAAAATTAACACATGTTCATTTTTATATATCTATAGGATATAGGATTTTACTACTCTCTAAAAGTTATTTTTTAATAATATGAGAGTTTCAATTATTTTAGTCCTTCAAATAAGGCTAGCTAGCAAGAGGCATTTTTTTCAAAGGAACATTTGAGCTAAGAATTTTAAACTGCACCAGTTTGATGTTCAATAGAAGTAGTATTTTATATATTATGTGCTTACCAAGATACAATATAAAAAAATATAAACTGAATATTCCCAGAACCACTTCATCCTAAACATGAACGTAGTAAATGTCTTGTGGTATTAGCAGTGCATATTTCATTTATTACTTAAAAAAAAAACTTTTTTTCCTAAGGAAGATAATCACCATGAACCACTAGATGGCAAAGTAGCATTTGTAATGTCCCTATCAAGAAAAAGCCTGAAATTTCTGCTATTCAATATTATTGTAGTTGAAATAAAGACGTTCACTGGATTCTGATTATGCAACGTTTTCTAAATTTTCCCTTACTCAAATGACACTATCTGTAGTTCATAGTCTCAAAGGAAATCAATCTTCATAAAATATTTTTAAAACAACACAAAAGTTAAAACATTGTCTTGAACCATCTTTTCTGAA
Source organism: Smutsia gigantea (assembly GCA_032199065.1). Taxonomy (NCBI): domain Eukaryota; kingdom Metazoa; phylum Chordata; class Mammalia; order Pholidota; family Manidae; genus Smutsia; species Smutsia gigantea. Next base: position 890,261 of record JAVSCE010016793.1, read on the forward strand.
ATCAGTTAAACTTATATTTTAAATGATTTTTTATATGTCATATAACAAAATTCTCGAGTTGAAAGAGACTTTAGATATCACATGGGCTGAGCTTTTTTTTTTGGCTGAAATTGATTTTTAAATATTCTTTACCATTAATTATTAAAGCTCCTATTACAAATTTTCATTCAGAAAAAATGCATTGTATCAAGGCAACATACCCATATTGTTTCTACTTCTTTTTCTTAATTAGAGGTTTAATGTAAATAACAGAAGAAAACATAATTAACCTCCATTTACATACTATTCAAAATATTTAAAAATATTAATCCTGAACTAAATTTTAAACAGTTTTTTTTTTAGAAAATCATGAATTATATGGAGAACTCTAAGCTCCAAAACATCAAAGAAAAGACAGCCCTTGGCCTGAAATTTTAAAGGAGAAAGTATTTCATGATTTTTCAAGGTAAACAAAAGAGGTTTCTAAAAGATGTCAGGACATCCTGTCATAACATAAGTATATGTCTGTAATAAGTCAACATATTTCTCCTCCACCTGAAAACAAACCAAAAAATAAAATCCACCAACTATAGTTTCAGTGACATTATGAGATAGATATCCATGGGCTCCATATGGATAAAGGCTCTCAAAAACAGCTGAGAAAATCAGACACAAATTGAAAGGAATGGTAATGATAAAACACAGGATAAAAGGTAAAGGGGTCTAGCTCTGTCCTAAACATCTGTATTTAGTTGACATAATATCTTGGGGTTTTATTTTTCATTTTATTTTTTATTCTTTCTTTTCAACTTTTCAAACTGATTTGTCTCCTATGACATACATCCTATCTGACACACTAATCTAAATCCATCATTCCTCTTAAAAGGGGAACTCTAAGGGAATTTCCACTAAAGAGAGGAACGAAAGTAGGATGCCCACTGTATTGATTATCTTTGCTTAATAATAAATTTACCCAAACATCACAACTTAAAACAGTATACACATTGTCACACAGTTTCTGTAGGTGAGGAGTCCGGGCATGGCTTAGCTGGGTCCTTTACTTAGAGTCTCCCAAGGTTGCAATCAAGGTGTTTTTAGCTTAGACAATTTAATTTATTCAAAATAGTACAAATCACAAGCTTGTGGTCCCTTTTTTTCTTTTTTAACAATCACAAACGAGTGTTTGGCTGCCAAGATTACTGGTATAGAGTTAGGATTAATCTAAGAATATTACATAGGAAATTCCAAAACACCTTCTGAACTCAACCCATAAGAGACAAATGTCAGTAAGATAATAGGTAAAATTTCTCTTACACACACACACACACACACACACACACACACACACACACACACACAATCACCTTGCCTGCATGTGGGTGCATTACTTTTTGTTAGTGGTGTTACTCATCTCAGTGAAGCCTGCTGAATCCTTGCTAAATGGCTGCACTCCTGAAAATGGTTATTTGGTTGGGGACAGGGAACCAGAATATAACTGGAAACTCTTAAGAACATGTGTTCATGCTTCCAACATTGTCCACACTTTGTCTATCATGAGACTCCTGGAATGCAAAACATCAACATCAGGTGATAGGACCATCAGCAAAAGGCATTCATTCACCAGAACTCAACAAAATACTTAAAATAACAGAATTGTATGGAAACAATACCTCAATGTATTGGCTAAGAAAAAATACTAGATATTGGACACACACATACACATAACAAGAATTCTTGAAAATATAGGAACTTGAGTATAATAATAGTTGTTAATAAGTTAAGAAGGCAAAAGTAAGCAAGGATAAAGAGCAGAAAATGTCTATGTATCTTTTGAATCAAAATAGTATCCTTTCAAAACTGTGAAGATTTTGCTCTACCAGTTTTTAGTATTGATTGCTGTAGAGCAGTTGTTAGTTTGTTTTGTCTCTTTGTAGATCAGCATTTTCACTCAGTATGGATATTGTGGAACGGCAAATTTACCTTTGAAATTCTAAAACTTCAAGTATAACAAGTCTTGAACTTTTGTTAACCTTATTGTTTGGGTCCTTCTAATCCTATATATCTAAATACTCAAGTCTTCAACTTAGAAGGAGTCATCCTCTGTGTCAGATGGAAGCTTTGTGTCTTAGTTGTCTGCTCTGTCTTTCATTTCTATAGTTCTTTTTATATTCACATCTCATCCTCTGAGTCTGTATCATATCTTTTCTCCTATTATTTTTCTTTGTCCTTTTCCTTTGAGTTCTTTGAAAATTTCTCATTCATGCCTTCTACTTTCCTCTGATACCCAGTATAGTGTCAGGTGTCTCCCCTGCAATTTTAAAAAGAAATCTGGTGATTCTGGTCTTCATGTCCTGCAGTATATTGGTAATGATCTCATATTGCCCTCTCTTGGACTTACTGTTCCAGAGTGAGGTATTTGCTCTCAGTCCTCATATAATTCTCCTATCATGAACAACAGTATCTTTCTCAGTGTCTAACTGTTTTGCTTTTACTTAACTGGCATTGAGAGGTCTATGCTTGCTTTTCACTAGGATTTGTGTCCTTGCAGAGATTGGGCTGGGCCCCTTTTGAATCTTCCAGGTCCATGCAAAGGGAAAAGGGAAAGGTGGCCTTTTGCCATTGTGTTAAAGGAAAGAATAGCTATAATCAGAAGCTAAGAATTTTGCCACAGTCTCTTTCATGAGTTTAGTAAAGTCTAAGCTTAGTCAGGAAAGGGATTTCTAGAGTCTGCCTGGTATACGGTTGTCCTCATTCACCTGTGACAGTCCACCCACCTGTACCTGGCATGGCCAGCCACCTGCATCTGTGCAACCATTTCCCACATCAAAAGGTCTGCAAGGTTGCTGAGTTTAAGAGTGTCTTCTCTCAAGAGCAAAGGTGTGGAGGAAAGGAAGATGAGGCCCCTTCTTATTTCCTATTTGACCAAGAGCTCTCCATTTTGGGCTCCATTTAAATAGGTGCTTAAACAAAAAGCAAGTGTTAAAAATGCTTAATTTGAGCATCCCATCATGCAGTTAAAGAAGCAGGGGATATATTCTCCTTCCCACTGGGAGAGTTAAGCCCTTCCATTTTGCTTCATAAGGACATGGTTGAATCTAACTGTAAACACTAGGGCAAAACCAGCCAGGACGAAGAGACTGTGGAGACCAGTCAAATGTCAGTGACTACACTGGCCTCTTAGTGTCCCCTGTGATCTGAACCAGGATTGAATTAAGGCACACACAAAGCAGGACATGTGTATGACTTTCATGTGACTTTTAGCAGTCTTCTAGAAGATGGTCTTTGTTGTGTAGTAGATATTGTGTTCCAGAGCTAGAGACCTGTCTGCCACACATCTAGCTGCCTGACCCAGTGATCATTCCAGAACACTGACATAGTCAAGGAGATATCTTCTAAGACATTGAGATCTGTAGGGAAGAAATGGTAAATATACAATTAGAAAACAAGTAACTGCTCTGCCCGGTCCTCACGAACATGTCATTTGATCTCCTGATTTTTGCTAGATTTACATTGAAAGATTTTAAGTATATGTACCAAGTTTATGCCTTATATTGTGCTTAGTAAAACTCAAGGCACATTTTAAAACTTTAAGAAATATTTGTTGAACTGCATGTTGAAAAACAGCTGTTTTTCATTCACACCCAGTACTTTATTCATTCTCCCCCTCTCTCTCCCTCTCTTCCTTTCCCTCTCCCTTGGAAAATCTCAGTGCTTTATATGTCATAGAATTGAAAAATATTCCTTACCTGTATATATCTTGTAAACAAGAGCAAATGTCAGGATTCTGCCTATCATTTTCTATAACTTATAATACCTAACATGGTAAGGTGAATAATATTTATTAATTCTAGTCATAAATCACTATTTGCAAATGGGTGACAGGTATTTTCTAAGGGGAAATTCTGTAGGTGTACATTAGTATGTAAACCAAGAATAGCAGGAATTGTTTTAGAAGGAGTGTGTAGTTTGCCTTTTTCCTGAAATTCTGCCCCAAATCTACTAGATGAGTCTGAGCTATGTAGGCTTTGGTTGGGGCACCAGTGGGGTTAAAGGGTACATGTCGGGGGCAGTGAAGGGTAGCAGAACTCTTGTGGAGTGAGGAGCACATCTGTGCTGAGCGGTGGCCTGACCCTGAATATGGGCACCCGAGCAGAGTGAGGGGGGGGTTTGCACAGTGAGGTGACCCAGCTCAGGGGGCAGAGGCTAAGAGAAGTCTCCAGGGCTTCCATTGTAAGAATTGGCCTGGCGAAGAGTGTCATGTCCTGTGGGGAAAAGAAGCTATCTATGAAGGGACAGTGGTGACAGAGGTAGGAGATTAGTTACATACAGGGAGACTGATCAAATTTGTAAATGCATTAAAAATAACAACAGTCACATTTTTCACTATCTATGAAGAGAAGTAACAGTATGAAAAGGAGAAAACTAGAAAGAATCTTAAAAACTAGAAAGAACCCAAACGTATCAGTGTTAACTCATGGTTTTGAATGGACGGATGGAAGATAGAAAGATAGACAGGCAGCTATAGGTGTAAGTGTGTGTGTGTGTGTGTATGAGTTTACACATATATATATATACATACAATGCATGTGTGTATGTGTATACCTAGCATTCAGATCTTAATTTTTAATACTATTATCTACTACAAGGAACCAAGACTCCCTGTTTAAAAGTACAAGATAAGCCTGGAACGTATCGCTGTGCCAGGAAGTAAGGAAATCCTTAAAGAATAATGATGACCTGTCAACAATGCAGAGAAGCCAGATGAAAGGACTCAGATCTGGGACAATTAGAGCCTCAAAATAAATAATTATATGAATGTTTAACACTGAATAAAATATGAACTCATGAGTCTATGTTAACTAATTATATAAATTAGAGTTTTGATAGGAAACAGGGTATTTACATTATTCATTATAAAAACTTTCTCTTTCCTCAGATTTTTTTTTCCTTTGGTTCTCATCTGCTGCTCTCCCTGACCCCTTTCTGTTGCTATTCCCTGGTCTCTATCCTCTGTCCTATTTCTTGTACAGTCAGTGAACAAACTCAACCAACCTTGGAGCTTAGGCATCCTTCTTGATTCTTTCTTTCCCTAAATGCCTACACCCCAAAAATAATCATGTTTGTTAATTTTACTTTCTTACGACTTCTCAAAACCTCACCATCTACTCCAGCCCAACTACTTCTGCATTAGTACTAGCCTAGATTACTGCCTCCTTTCCAGCCACCCTGCCCCTAGCTCACTCATTAATTTATTCTGACATTCATTCATCAAATATACATTTAAATTCTGTTGTACATTAGCACAAGTCAGGTAGTCCCTGCTGTCATGAAACTTACATTTTAGTGGTGATTAATGAGCTAATTTAGTAAGTCATTACAAAATTGACCTTTACAGTACAATTGTGATAACTGATAAAAAGGGAACTACAGGAGTTATGAGAAGATACAACTGGGAAAAAAATCTAATCTGGAGAATTGTAAGTGTCATCACCAAGAAAATTGTATCTGAGCTGGTTTTTAATTGTGGGATGCGTGGGATAGAAAATGCCACATGGTATATGCTGCACATGCAAAATCCTCGAGGCAGGAAGAAGCATTCTATTTCGTGGACACCAAACAAACCGGCTGAAGAATAGTGAAGGAGGGAGAGAGGTGTGGATTTGAGAGGTACTTGGAATATCACATGAATCTGGATGCACTGGATCTGGAGTTCTTGGGGAGAGACATGTATCCAGAATGACTCCTGAATTTCTGAAATGCAACCAGTTGATCATGTTTTTTGCTTTAAAAAAAGAACACTGGAGTGATCCCAGGCTTTCACTGGGGGAGGAGGGAAAAGAACAAAGCTTCACTTTCAGTTTCACGTATGATGATTTTTATTTGCCTGTGGAAACTCTTAGTGGGGGGCATTTGGAGCTCAGAGGAGACATTTGATGGACATACAAATTCAAGGGCAGCCATAGAGATCAGAAAAAATTTTCAGACACTAATGAGTCAGAGAAGCTAAAGGAAGAAAGCCTTCCTAGATGTGGGTAGTGATAGACAGCCCAGATATCTGCTGACACTTCAGATTGACTAATAACTGGAATGTATCCATTGGAATTAACCATATGAAGGTTATTGGTGTCTATAGAATAAATTACTTCAAACCCTTAAACATGACTCTCAAGGGTGGGGTACTGGCCATGGTACAAACACATGTGACATTCCTGACTGACTGACTTCCACCTCACACCTATCAATGTCCCCTCAGAAATATTACCACTCATTATCAAGTCCCAATCCAAATTCTTGCCCCAAAGAACCTCTTCACTTTGTCTTTTTATTTACAGCACCCATCACTTTAATGTATATAATAATTTATATAATACTTATCTCTCCTTATAAAAGAGCTTATATTAGCTCTTTGAAGGCAAGGATCATATTTTGTTCTTGCTTCTATAATGACTTGCATATGGGAAACAAATGTGTGTTTAGTTGTATCTTCTTAATTTTCTATTACTCATGAGTTGCTTTTCAATGGATTTCTCATCATCCTGTTTCTCTTTTTCTGTGCATTTCTGAAAGAAGCTGACAAGATGTTTCTGAGTGAGCTTTGCCAGGTGTTGGCACATTTGTGGAGTCACCATGGATACAAGTTCCGCTCCTCAATTTCTATGTCAAGAGCCTTCATTTTACCAGTTAATCTAGTGATGACTAGGTTCTATTCACAACAACCAAGTTTACTGAAAAGTGGTAGCCAGGTCCAGCTCACAAAAACCAAGTTTACTAACCAAGTTTAGAGTATACCTACATCCATACTCTAAAGATGATATACATTCATGTTAAATATTTCAAATTAAAGAATAGTTGGCATGGGTATGAAATAGAAAAATTAATAAACATTAATATTCATCTTTTACATGATTTCTAGATTTAATGTTTTGACAAAGGAAGTGAGAGAGAAGAATTTGTTGATACACTGAGGCTACATGAGGAAGCAGGAAGAACAGTGTTTTTGAAATCAAGCAGACCAGGGTACCAATTCCAGCTATGATTCTTCTAAGCTTCTTTATCTGTGAACCAGGAATGACAAAGCTGACCAACTAGAATGATGAGGATTAGATAAGCCAAGTTATGAAAAATTCTTAGAACACTATAATATATATTATGAATATATATACTTAGGTAATTATATTTGTAATATATATAATTATATACTGGTATAATATAAATATTGATTCTCACTCTTTTGTTCTTATTTATATCAATCTATCCTATTATATGTCCTTTTGTCCCAATTCTCCATTTACATAAAGAAATGTATATTTCTTACTCTCTTCACATTATTTTCCAGCTGAAGTCCTGTTTTACGTATCAAATTTTCTGAAGTCATAGTAATAAGATTCCAAAGACCCTGGAGTAACAGGAAAGCAAACATTACCTACTACACTCAAAACCACATGTGAATGCCTCCCTGGCCTCTGAGCCCAGATCATTAAAGGATGTTAGAATATGCAGAAGTTAGCTTTGGCTGGGAAAACTGTGTGAGCAAATGAATATTCTAGGCCTTTTTGATCTGGAGAGGCAGAATTTGGGAGGCTATTGTTGGAGAATCTGTGTTAACAGTTTCTCAGGCTCTGAGCCTAGTTAAGCCCACCGTGATGGTTAATTTCATGTGTCATCCTGAATGGGCCATGGGGTGCCCAGGCATGTGGAGAGACATTATCCACAGTGCCTCTATGAGGATGTTTCTGGATGAGATTAACATTTGAATTGGTAGACTGAATGAAGGAGACAGCCCTTCTACTCAGTTGAGAACCCTAATGAAAGGGCAGCTCCCACCTGAAGTGGGAAGGAGGTCATCCTGCCTGAAGCTGGGACATCAGTGCTTTCCTGCCTTCAGACTGCACCTGGAATACTCAGCTCCTCCTTGGTCCCCAGCCTGCTGGCCTCCAGACTAGCACTACATCATCATTTCCCCTGGGGCTCCCGCTTGCCAGCAGTAGATCTTGGGGCTTTTCAGCCTCTATAATCATATAAGCCAATTTCTTATAATTACTCTCTAGATAGAGATAGATAAAGATATACATATGATATATGTCTATGTGTTTGTATATGTATATCTATATCTAAAGCCTGTTGGTTCTGTCCCTCTGGAGAACCCTAATACACCTATCTTGGAGAAATTGGAAGAATGGAAGAGCTGGTAAGGGTCCTCCCTATGGCACAGCTAATGATCAAGCTCACTGTAGATGATCTTCAATATTTACTTTCTCAACCAATGTCTCCTTATAGCTTGATTTCTGTAGCAAATTAGAAGCATACAGTTACTAGAAATATTTATAAACCTTGGCCAGCCTTTGAGTATTTTCCAAGATATTCAGGTAAACATATTTCTGAGTTGTGTCTTTAGAAATACAAATTTCAGGGTTTTTTCTCCTTGACACATTCAGTAGTAACTTGAATTTTTTTTTATATTTGTAAGGAAATGTTTAATCCATCCTGAAAGTGTTTACTAAAGACACTGTAGAAATTAATGCATGCTTTTTGAAGTTCAGTGATTTTAAAAAATGTCTTCCCATGTACTCTTGCTCTCTGTACACACGGGCACACAGACACTTGTACCATACGTAAATGTTTAAGTGGGAAAAGGAGCATCATATTTTATTTATAAAATAGACTGAATTACTTAGAACTAAAATAAAACTTACCATATTTTATTGAAAATAGTTGGAATTCTGGCCAATAAATTGCTATCAAAATCTGCACCACACATTTTTTTAAGGTAGCTTATCTGCTGTGGAACTTTATTTCCTGTAGAAAAAAATAATATGCTAACTATTGTTCATTTTGCACAATCTTTTGGAATTTTTGTAACAGGTGAGCCACACTGTAAATTTTTTACTAAAAAAGGGCCACCAGAAACAACAAACTGGAGAAAACTAGCCATTACTATGTATATAAGCTTCAGTCAATAACACAATCCTTATTACAGAAGTAACTTTCTGATGTGAATCTTCTCCTAACAGGTAAACAGGATGGATAAATGACAGACTTAAAAACTTAACTTTTTCTTTGCTTCCTGTCTAAAGGGAAACAAATAAATCTCTTCACTTGTTTTTGTTAATTGATAATTTTCAAAAAAGATAAAGTCATGATTCTCACACAGATATAAAAATGGGCAGGTGTTAAGAATGTTATTTAACTCATAGTCAATGAGAGAACCAGGCAGATGCTATAACTCATTCAGATAAGAAGACAAAGCTTAGACATATTTAGAGATCAGGAATATTGACGTAAATATGTAAATGGATACAAAACTGGTTTTTCCACATGGAGGGGAAGAGAGAGTAAAATCAATTGCACCTCTACCCAGACAGGAAAGAATTTGTATGTCTGTAGTCAAGAGGTATTTTTGCATTGTTATCAGTTATCTATAATTCACACAATTACAAAATAGCTTCCATTGAGTCAGATAACCCAAAGAGATTTCCCCTAGCATTTGGACAAAACAGCTCTCCACTAAAGTACAAATTTTTCTTTACATTAAAAAAATGTAAATTTAGCCTGGTCCTTGCAGTTGTTAATGACCAAAAATTGTGACATTTAACCTGTTCTGGCATAACAACCAAAACAAAATTTCATAGAGCTTCAGAAGAACCCCTTATCTAAAGTCTCACTCCTCTGTCTCAGCCAGAGGCATGCAGCAACTCAAGGACCCAGATTAAAGCTAAAAAGAAAAAGTCCAACTGCCTAATCTTCTGAGATAAGACTCAGAGGAGTGGACAAGGAGCGGATGAGAGCCAGCTGGAAAGAAGGAGAAAGAAGGGAATGTTGATGCTCTCTCTCTCATTTCAGGAACATTTTCAGTATTTAAAAAATAAAAATAAATAGCAGCTTCATTATTTAGCACAATCATATTTATACAGGAACCTATTACTTTACACCCAATAATCCATTTTTGTAATCGTAAAATATACATAATGTAACAGTTACCATTTCAACCATTTGAGTATACAATTCAATGGCATTAAGTACATTGTTGTGTGTGTGTCACACAATCATCTATTTTTATCCTAGACATTTATGGGACATTTCTAAGAGGGAACTGGAATGAGATGTAGGAAGAAGGAAGCTATAATCTGGCATAAGGAAATCTACCCCTTGTCAACGTGTTTTTAAAAGCATGTCTGTCTCTAATTACCATCTGCGAAATTTCATATGTCCACTAAAAGTGGCCTGAAAAAATGGTCTGAAATTTTGAAAAATTATGCCAGACCTGGAATCTGGGGCTTGTTTACAAGTGAAAGTCTTCCTACAAGGCCACTTTTAAAAGACTCCCCAATATGTCTTTTGTCTGCTAATATGAAAGTATGAACCTACTGCTGTACAGTAATAATAAAATAGCTGAGCCACAGTAACAAGGAGCACATGTGTGGAGACCACTGGCCATAAAGAATTTTCCTACTAAACCTCAGCAGAGTCACATTGGACTGGCCATCATGTCTGTGGGGTTTCCTGTGTATAGTTTCTCAATATAAGTAAATCATTTTTCTAATTCCTAGATAGTTTCCCAGCTTGATTCTCCATTGCCTGACTGGAGCCCACTACTTATGAATTTACCTCAATCAGATTCATGTCATTCATTTAGAACAATAACAATAATAACAGTAGCTCTCACTTATAATGTGATAAACATCTTCACAACAATTTATCAAGAAGATAGTATTGCACTGAAAACATATAGATGATGAAATTGAGCCTTTGATTGGTTAAATCATTGACCCTGTCATGAAGTTATTAATTGGTTGAACTTTGATAGATAATGATAACTCTTTCATTTATTCACCCAGGCTTTTGTAAAATATTACAGCTAGCTACTGACTAGATGCTAAAGCATGATTAAAAATACAAGAATTCAGGCCTTAAGGGACTCAGTTGTGCATAGGGTCAAACATGTTTAATTGGGTATCTGATTGATCTGGACTGGAAAAATTGTGATTTGAGGAATTTATAAGCAGTTTTTGCTCTTGACAGTGGACATTGAAGTATCTTTAGGGAAGTTCTTCATTTAATTCTTAAAAATGATCCTTTGATGATACCCTGTAGACAAGGAATGATAAAGCAACTCCTTTTTTGCTCTTACAAGTCTTGGTCACTGGTGAGCTGATTTCAAATCAGGTGCTTGGAGTCCACATACAAATGTATATCAAATGAGTCCCTCAATATTTGGAAAATATTTTCTACCTAAATTTAGATTTAGGTCAACATATATCTGAGGATTGTTACTTGTTCCTGGGACATCTTTGTGTTTTTGCCCTGTTTTAGTTGTACTCTGGAGAATAAGGAAAATTGCTTCTTCCAGAAGCTGGAACGGGACTAACTGCAGAAATCACCATCAAATTTTGGCTGTCATTGCAGAGATATAATCACAGCTTTTTACATATTTCTTTCATTTGCACATTTCCTGACAATTATTTACTCACTCATATAAGTCTGTTTAACTATTACCTTTTAACCCTGGTGAGATTATAAGCTCCTTGAAAGAAGGGACCATTTGTGTCCAGTTTGCCTAGCCCAGTGACAAGTATCAAAAAGATGCTTGAACTATTCCTTGAATAAGTGAAGCAGTGTTATTCATAGCAGAGGTGGCAGTAAAAGGACAAGAACCAGCTACAGAAAAAGAAGAAATCTTAACTTAAAATCAAGTTTGCTTAATTCTGGCATTGAAATGGGAATTCATCACTAAAAACAAACAGAAGTCAAGTCATAGTTCAATATAAGTTTGCATCCGTGTGCATGGTCCCACTGATTAAATTTAAAGGGGTGGTAGGAGTCCCAGTGATAAAATAACTTTATGATCACATTGCATGAAATAGGACAATTCGTGGCTCTTATGATGACTATGGTGTATGTGAGCCTAAATAAGTTCTTATTCCTCATATTATATACTTATTCTTAAGTTATGGGCCATGATAATAGTCATAATTAGTAGATAGCGTGAACTGTGTGATTTAAGTCAATACATGCTTTTTTAAATTTTTAATTTTTTTAATTGAAGTATTGTTGATATATAATTTTATATTGGTTTTGAATACACAACACAGTGGTTTCACAGTTACCCATTTTATTAAATCCTCACCCCCCACAAGTGTGGTTTATATCTATCAACAGAGAAGGATGTTAAAAACACAAGCATTGACTATAATCTCTATGCTGCACTACCATCCCCATGGCTAACTTACGTTGTTGAGAATTTCTGTGCCCCTTTATCCCCCTCACTCTCCCTACCCACTCACTTGAACCCCTTCCCCATGGTGACCATCAGTCACTTCTCAGTGTCTATGAGTCTACTACTGTTTTGTTCCTTCTGTTTTGCTTTGTTCTTATAGTCCACAAGTAAGTGAAATCATATGGTATTTGCCTTTCTCTGCCTCCTTATTTCACAGAGCATAATACCCTCCAGGTCCATGTTGTTGCAAATGGTGGGATTTCATCTCTTCTTATGGCTGAATGTTCCATTGTGTAAATGTACCACATCTTCTTTATCCATTCATTTGTTGGTGGGCAGTTAGGTTGCTTCCATATCTTGGCTATTGTAAATAAGTCAGTGACAAACTGGGGGGGCATAATTCTTTTCAAATCATGTATTTTTTTTTTCTTCAGGTAAATTCTTAGAAGTGGAATAACTGGGTCACAAGGTATTTCTGGTTTTAGTTTTTTGAGGAACCTCCATACTGCTTTCCATAGCAATTGTACCAATTTACATTCTCAACAGTGTCAGAGGGTTCCCATTTCTTCACATCCTCGCCAGCACTTCGTATGTCTTGTCATTTAGATAATGGACATTCACTGATGTGAGGTGATACCTCATTGTCGTTTTGATTTGCATTTTGCTGCTGAATAGCTATGTGGAGCATCTTTTCATGTGCCTGTTGGCCAATTGTATTTCTTCTTTGGAGAAATATCCATTCAGGTTCTCCACCCATTTTTTAATCAGGTTGTTTGTTTTTGGGTGTTGAGGTGAATGAGTTCTTTATATACTTTGAATGTTTACCCCTTATCATATGAATCATTTATGAATATATTCTGCCATACTGTAGGTTGCCTTTTTGTTCTGCTGATGGTGTCCTCTGCTGTACAGAAGCTTTTTAGTTTGATATAGACCCACTTAATCATATTTGGTTTTGTTTCCCTTGCCCAAGATGTGTCCAGGAAAAAATTGCCCATACTTATGTTCAAGAGATTTTTTTCCCCATGTTTACTTCAAAAGTTTTATGGTTTCATGTCTTACATTCAGATCTTGGATCCATTTCAAGTTTATTTTTGTGTACGGAGTTAGATAGTAATCCAATTTCATTTTCTTGCATGTAACTGTCCAGTTTCCATACCACCAGTTATTTGAAGAGGCTGTATTTTCCCTATTGTATATTCATGGCTTCTTCATTCTATATTAATTGACCATATGGATGGGTTTATATCTGGGCTCTCTATTCTGTTTCATTGATCTGTGCGTCTGTTCTTGTGCCAGCATCATACGGTTTTGATTACTGTAGCTTTGTAATATAGCTTGAAGTCAGGGAGCATATTATGCCCAGCTTTTTTGTTCTATCTCAGGACTGTTTTGGCTATTTGGGATCTTTTCTGGTTCCATCTGAATTTTAGACCTATTTGTTCTAGTTCATTGAAAATTGCTGTTGGTATTTTGATAGAGATTGCATTGAATCTGTAAATTGCTTTGGGAAGGATGGACATTGTGACAATATTAATTCTTCCTATCCATGAGCACAGGATGTATTTCCATTTATTGTTGTCTTCCTTAATTTCTTTAATGAGTGTGTTATAGTTTTCAAAGTAAAGGTCTTTCACCTCCTTGGTTAGGTTTATTCCTGGTATTTTATTCTTTTTGTTGCAGTTGTAAATGGAATTATTTTCCTGATTTCTCTTTCTGCTAGTTCATTGTTAGTATATGGGAATGCAACATATTTCTGTTTATTAATTTTGTATCCTGCAACTTTGCTGAATCCAATTATTATTTCTAATAGCTTTTTGGTGGAGTTTTTAGGGTTTTCTATGTATATGTCATGTCATCTACAAATAGTGACAGTTTAATTTCTTCCTTACCAGTTTGGATGCCTTTTATTTCTTTGTGTTTTCTGAATGCCATGGCTAGGACCTCCAGTACTGTGTTGAATAAAAGTGAGGAGAGTGAGCACCCTTGTCTCGTTCCTGATCATAGAGAAAAAGCTTTCAGCTTTTTACCATCAAGTATGATGTTAAATGTGGGTTTGTCATATATGGCCTTTATAATCTTGATGTGTGTACCCTCTATACCCATTTTGTTGAGTTTTTATCATGAATGAATATTGAATTTTGTCAAATGCTTTTTCAGCATCTATTGAGATGATCATGGGGTCTTTATTTTTATTTTTTGTTAATGTGATATATGATGTTGATTGATTTACAAATATTGTACTATCTTTGCAACCCTGGAATAAATCACACTTAGTTTTGATGGATGATGTTTTTGATGTAATTTTGAATTCAGTTTTCTAATATTTTGTTGAGGAATTTTACATCTTTGTTCATCAGGGATATTGGTCTATAATTTTCTTTTTTTGCAGTGTCTTTGTCTGGTTTTTGGTATTAAGGTGATGCTGGCCTCATAGAATGAGTTTGGAAGTTCCCTCTTCTACTTTTTGGACTACTTTAAGAAGAATGGATATTAGCTCTTCTTTAAATGTTTGGTAGAATCAACTGTGAAGCCATCTGGTCCTGGAATTTTGTTTTTTGGGAGTTTTTTGATTACCAATTCAATTTCATTGCTGGTAATTAAATGGGTCTGTTCAGATTTTCTGTTTCTTTGTGGGTCAGTCTTGAAAGGTTGTATTTTTCTAGGAAGTGTCCACTTCTTATAGATCGTCCAATTTATTGGCATATCGTTTTTCATAGTATTCTCTAATAATTCTTTGTATTTTTGTGGTATCTGTTGTGACTATTCTTTCTTCATTTCTGATTTTGTTTATGTGTATACTCTCTTTTTCTCCTGATAAGTCTGGCTAGGATTTACCAATTCTGTTTATTTTCTCTAAGAACCAGCTCCTGGTTTCAATTTTTTTTTTATTGCTTTATTTTTCTCTATTTTTTTTAATTTCAGCTCTGATCTTTATTATGTCCCTCCTTCTAAAACTTTGTGCTTCATTTGTTCTTCTTTTTCTAGTTTCTTTAATTGTGAGTTTAAACTGTTTATCTGGGATTGTTCTTGTCTCTTGAGGTGGGCCTGCATTGCTGTGCGCACCCCTCTTGGAAGGGCCTTTGCAGCATCCCACAGATTTGGGGCCGTTGAGTTTTTGTTCTCATTTGTCTTCATGTATTGCTTGATTTCTGTTTTAATTTGTTCATTGATCCATTGATTATTTAAAATCCCATTGTTTAGCCTCCAAGTGTTTGTGGGCTTTTATGTTTTCTTCATTTAATTTATTACCAGTTTCATACTATTGTGGTCTAGGAAGTTGCTTGATACGATTTCAGTCTGTTTGGATTTACTGAGGTTCTTTCTGTGGTCTAATATGTGATCTGTTCTGGAGAGCATTCCATGTACACTTGAGAAAAATGTGTATCTTGCTGCTTTTGGGAGGAATGTTCTGTAGATATCTGTACATCTGATCTAATGCATTGTTCAGTGCATCTGTTTCCTTATTTATTTTCTGTCTACTTGATGTTCTATTGATGTGACTGGCATGTTAAAGTCTCCTAAAATGAATGTGCTGCAATCTATTTCCTGTTAGTATTTGTTTTACATATGTAGGTGCTCCTATGTTGGGTTCATAGATATTTATCATGGTTATATCCTCTTGTTGGTCTGACCCCTTTATCATTATGTAATGTCCTTCTTTGTCTCTTGTTACTCTCTTTGTTTTGACATCTATTTTTGTCCAATACAAGTACTGTTCCTCTTGCTTTTTTCTCATTTACATGAAATATATTTTTCCATTGCTTGGTAATTGATTGGTCTACTACCTTTATTGTGGATTTATTTTTACTGCTGAAAATTATTTAGTCTCAGGAACATTTACATCTACCAGAGGATTTTTTATTTAAAAAAAATACCTACTTTTCAAGAGGCTTTCCACTACAAGTATAAAATGATAGCTACATTTCATTCTACTGTTTTAAAGAGTAGGATTTTGTTGGGGCTGTTTCTATGCTCCAAACAACCTGGAAGCACTTTGATGTCTTAGTCTGTTCAGGCTGCTATAATGAAAATACCAGATACCGGGTGGCTTATAATAACAAGAGATACTTATTTCTCACGTTTCTAGAGGTTGGAAGTCTGAGATCAGGGTGCCAGCATGATCAGAATCAGGTGAAAGTCCTCTTCCAGGTTGCAGACAGCTGAGTTCTGCTGTATCTTTACATGTGGAAGGGGCCAGCAAATTCTCTGGGTCCTCTTTTATAAGGGCACTAATTCGATTCATTAGAGCGCCACTCTCATGACCTAATCACCTCTCAAAGGTACCTCCTAATACCATCACGTTGGGTTTAGTGTTGCTGGGCAGCTGTGTCTTGGAGGTCTCCCTGTGCACCAGGTGAATCCTCACCCTAGACAGGGGAGGATTCTTGACTCTGAATGAGAAAGAATTCTCAAGCAGGTCGGAAGAGTGTAGGTAAGGAAGGAATTCATTAGAGCGAGGGTAGAAATGAATGGCAGCACCCTTGCCAGCAGCTGAGAGCAGGAAAATGCAGAGTTGCTGAGGGAAACATTTTCTTGATATAGGGCAGATTCCCATGCCATTTCTAAGTACAGGGTCACTCAGCATCCCGTGTCTACTTGGATCTGCATTGTGTGGGGACTAGCCCCTACCAGCCCAGGATTTAGGGAGGCGCAGAGCATGGGACGGAGTGAGATTATATACTGAGAACTTCCCAGAGAAAGGAGATTCTCAGGCAGGCTCCTGCAGTTGCAGCTCTGTCCGGGTCCCCCAGGCGACGGGAACCTTTAGGCCCAAATCTGAGCTCTCACAGCCCCTCCCAACTTATCAGGGGTAAAATGGTGACTTGGAAATAGAATGAAACAGCAAAAAGACAGAACACAGTAAGTTGAGCAGTGAGAAAACTTTATTTAAAGGTATGCATTTAAAGAGAGAGAAAGTGAAGGCATCCTCAGAGAGGAGGCATGCTAAAAGGCTGGGGGTTCCCTCCTTAAAGGATTTTTCAAAGGTCTAGCGGGTATAGACTTGTAAAGTGGTCACAAAATGTTTATCATCAGTTAAGTCTCCTCTCTTGTATTATACTGCCTCCAGATAATTCTGCAAAATTAACATAACACAAGAAATTAGTCAGTTCCTCTCCAGGATTGCATGTCCCTCTGGAAATATATCAATCAAGACTTCCCACCCTGCCCCCAAAGTGGATTGAGTTACTTTCTGTTAGCTAAAGAATGTGTTAGAAATCTTAACTTCCTAACTTCCTGGTTTTTAAAATGGAATCTTACCTTTAAGGTGGAGTCCTTCCTGTCCTTACTGTACTTGTTTATGTCTCAGCATTTTTCATCATAGGCAGGAAAAGTTAACCATGGTGCTTGTCCCAGGTCCCTGCCCTAGATCATTAGGATTTCAGCAAATGAATTAGGGAGCAGGGGCACAAACATTCACACCACAGCCATTGGTTTTGTCAAAAATAGGAGGGTTGGAACAGTAAAAAGAACTAAGGCAATTTACAATAGTCACAATATTTTACAACCTAGTGAAGAGCTGCTGCCTTGATATTTTCATCAATAATAGTCAGTCAACAAAAATGTATCATCTGAGGCCAAGGGGAGGGTACTTCACATACCAGTTATCTCCCATTCTGAAACTGCTATTATAAATTCTAACATGATTTTTCTCATTAAAGTTACTGATTAAAAAATATACATGAACCTAGTATAAAAGTTTCTGCTTTTTTCTTTCAAAGTCTAGCATTCTGAAAATTTGCATTATGGATTATATTGTCAGTATCTGAGAAGCAGCAGAGAGAATTTCATTTTAAAGTTACAAAAACATGAATATAAACATTAAGTCTTATCAAATCTCTAAGTAGTTTCTAGAGAAAGAAAGGAAATCAGCATCAAGGACATTTGTTTCCTGGGACTTTCACTCCTCATTGTTGGAGACTGCCTTGTAGAATAAATGGAATGCATAGGCTTCTACTTAAAATCATGACATTTCAGAGCTTTTCTGGAAATAGTACCGTTATTTTCATTTAACTTGTCTTCTTTTTTTTCTTTTTCTCATGTCTACTTGTTATTTCTCCAGTAACCAATGATACTTCCATGCTCTATAAGCTAAAGAAATATGATTTGGGAAATTACACAAATGGATTGTTTTATGCAAGGTAGAAGCAGAAGTTTGCCATCCTCTCCCCACCCCCAACCCCTCTGCCCTAATAGATTTTTCAGAATATTTATCCCCAGAAAAGCATTTATCTTCAGTGGCTTAAGAGTACCATCAACAATCTCAGTAATTACCATATTCTAGTTCACTTGTTTTATTGCCTTTTGTGCTCTTTGAAGAACAATACAGCCTGTTTTCTCTTAGTATTTTCCAAGAGCAATTTTGTATCTTTAGAACAAGCTCCCAAATAATCTTCTTGAATACAAAGAACTCTATTCTAACATTCAATGTGAAATAATTGTACAAATAACCACCCATACACATCACTGGATTGTGAGGAATAAATAGCATCCTTAAAATATCAAACACATTTAAAATTGCTCACATCAATCATTTAAAATCTATTGTCGCACTTCAAATATTTGAATTGGAAAGTTTAGACATTAACATTATAAAATATTAATAAAGTACCCAATATGAACAATTCCGCACGTCACAAAATTTCATTTTAAAGTTCATAAATTTTCAGAAGACATTACATTTTTTTCTAAAAGGTTTAATAATGGCAGATTTATACTTTTGAAATTGCACTTGAAAATGGAAAGCTCAACAAAACCTAATCTCATTTGTGAATTTATAACAATGTTGCAAGAAACAAATGAATTGGGCACTGAAGAGATGTTAGAAAAATGTTACACATTTCTAAACCTCCTTCCTAGGACACCAACATATTGACAATATTAGTATAGCTTATGTGCGATATTCCATATTTTCTATTTTAGTCAAATGTAATTCAATATTTGTAAGATACAAAATTTATCATAACATTTTTCTATTTAATTGTTCAAATGAGCCTGCTTAGGTTTATGTTTGTTAGTAGAAAGCTTATATTTGAATAATAAAGCAAACATTAGACTAAATACTGGTTATATTTGATTTTTAATTATAGAGTCATTTATAGCCACTTAAGGTTGTTGAATTTTTATTACTTAATCCACTACTGTTTGGAAGCTTATAAGAAGCATTTTTATCTATCTGTGTGTGTGCTAAAAGCCCAACAGAATTTACTGACCAAACTTCACATTTTGAAAGTAAAACGGAGGTAGGACAGAAAGCACTTTTGCAAATAAGAGAGGTACAGGAAAAGAAAAATGTGTGTTTTAATGGGCAACTATTCATCTTCTATAGTATACTTTTCCAAGTTATCAGATTCCAGCCTTGTTTATTGTCTTTGAGCTATTTTGCAATTCTTTATAAACTTTAGGTAACTGATAATTGTTTATTCTGTCTCCTCTAGAGGTGATTTAATTGATTTCCTTCACCCTGTGGAAAGGCTAGTGTTGTCTCCATTTACAATTTATCTCAATGTAACTCTGGGGAAAAAATCCCAGGGCAAAATACCTTTGAAAGTGAAATCAGTCAAAGGGAGAAAAAAAGTTTAAGAAACCCATTTATTTCTTACAAGCAGTCATTCTGTCTCTCTCTTGACAGGGCTGCAGCAGAAGGCAGATCTCCACCCAACCTCTTGGTCCAGATAAACCCTAGCAAACCCTTGTAATTACCTATTGATATGTAGAAGAACTACTGCTCTCCACCACTTAAAACACCTACTGATATGCAGATGCACAAAGCCAGGGGAGAGATTCTGGAAATACTGCAATTTTACCCACAATCAACATACCTGTATTCCATATTCATTTGTACTCATTTGTACTGTTTTGACTTTTACTTTGAATATGTTGTAGCCTCTGCCACATACCATGAGTAAAATAAGTTCTTTAACATGTTTACTTTTATATCTATATCAGAGTAATGGTCTTACCATTTTTTTGGAAATTATCTTTTAACAGAATTTTCTAAACTAAGATTACTGCAACAAATTGGATTATACGGAAGCAGATGTTAAGGCAGAGACTGAGGTATGAGATGTCCATTAGAGATTAATAGCTGAAAGGGAAAGAGAGGAAGCAAAATTTGGCTAGGCAGGCTTGCGATTGCCTCTGCCAACCCAATGTGAAAGCGCATCAGAGCTCTAATCTGGCCACATACTTGCTCCTGCCTCAGTCACTGGATGCAGGCGGTCCTGAGGAAGGGTGTCAGCCAAGGAGATTTCCAGCAAGGCACACCCTGCACCCATCCTCCTTCCTTTCCCACACATGTAGACTTGACTAAAAGACACCTATATAGGGAGAGGATTAAAGATGGCGGTGAGAGGTGAGAAAGAAGCTTCCTCCTAAAACTGCACATAATACGAAAATATAACTAATACAACTACTCCTGAAAGAGCAACAGGAAAGAGGACTGCACCAAACTGCATAAACCTGGAGACAAGGGCAGACCTCACAGGACAGGGTAACGTACTAAACCTGTGGCCCGGCGGGACCCAAGCCCTTCCCCCACACCAGCTCACCAGCGGAGGAAGAGAAACAGAGCAGGGAGGGATTGGAGACCTGGGACTACTGAATACCTAACTCTGGAGATCTGCTCTGGGAGCACAGACCTACATCTCATGGTGCTTGCATGATACTCTCATAATTAGGGGGTTGGAAAGCTAAGACAGACAGAATTCCTGCAGAGACTGAGATTCCAGCTCCTTGTGGAAAGCAGGGATCCAAATCTGGGTGCTCTGGGACAAAAGAAAGGTGGCAGTCTGAAACTTCCTAACAAAGAAGCCCTTAGCGAGAGAGCTGCTAAAGGGGCAAATATTGCACAGAACTCACTGCTCAGGAGAAAGGACAGGTAGACAAAATTGCCCAGGTGCACTCTGTCCAGCAGGTTGGGAGCTTTCATGATCTTCAGGTGCTCCAGCTCCCTGGCTGCCTACACAGCTCCAAGAACCCCTTCTGTGACAGGCAGACTAGTGCGCCTTTCTCCCTTCCAGTCCCACCTGGATCACAAGCCAGCAAACCCTATCCTGGAAATATCTGAGCCAGAGGGAAGATGTATCTACAGGAACTACAAACGTAAAGCATAGAGGCTTATACCTCTGTGCTTGGCCCACTGGCTCAGGCGGTAGAGACAGGCAGAGCAGCCAGGAAGCAGGAAACAGTTCTTTCCTCCCGCCAGCGATGAATACGACACTCCTGCAACCCCTGACATTGCTTCAGGGGCTGAGCAGCTCCAGAGAGTAGAGCTTCTGGGCATTAGAGGGCGCCATATATAAATATGAAACGCCAAAGGAACCTGGTTCAGAGTAAAATTATTAGTACAACTCCTGAGAAAGATTTAAATGATATTGACCTCATGACTCTCCCTGAAAGGGAGTTCAAAATAAAAATCATTAACATACTCATGGAGGTACAAAAATATATTCAAGAACTCAGGAATGAATTCCAATCAGAGATCCAATCATTGAAGAGCACAAAGGAGGGTATTAAAAGCAGATTGGATATGGTGGAGGAGACGATAAATGAAATAGAAACTAAAGAAGAGGAATACAAAGAAAGTGAGGCACAGAGAGAAAAAAGGAACTCTAAGAATGAAAGAATATTGAGAGAACTGTGTGACCAATCCAAATGGAACAATAATTGCAGTATAGGAATACCAGAAGAAGAAGAAATAGAAAAAGGGATAGAAAGTGTCATTGAGGAGGTAATTAATGACAACTTCCCCAAACTGGGAAAGGAGATACTCTCTCAGGCCATGGAGGTGCACAGATCCCAACACAAGGGACCTAAGGAAGACAACACCAAGACATATATTGATTAAAATGGCAAAGATCAAGGATAAAGACAATTAAAAGGAGCCAGAGAGAGAAATAAGATCACATACAAAGGAAATCCCATTAGGCTATCATCAGACTTCTCAGCAGAAAACTAACAGGCCAGAAGGGAGTGGCATGATGTATTTAATGCAATAAAGCAGAAGGGCGTTGAGCCAAGATTACTTAATCCGGCAAGATTATCATTTAAATTTAAAGGAGGGATTAAACAATTCCCAGATAAACAAAAGCTGAGAGAATTTACCTCCCACAAACCATCTCTACAGTGTATTTTGGAGGGGCTACTATAGATGGAAGTGTTCCTACGGTTTAATAGCTGTCACCAGAGGTAATAAAACCACAGTAAAGAAAGTAGAACAGCTAATTACTAAGCAAATGCAAAAATTAAATTAACTATCCCCAAAATCAATCAAGATATAGACAAACAGTACAGAATATGACACCTAATATATAAAGAATGGAGGAGGAAGAAATAGGAGGAAGAAAAAAAAAGAACCTTTAGATTGTGTTTGTAATAGCATAATAAGTGAGTTAAGTAAGACTTAGCTAGTAAGGAAGTCAACCTTGAACCTTTGGTAACCACGAATCTGAAGCCTGCAAAGGCAATAAGTACATACCTATCGATAATTATCCTAAATGTAAATGGACTGAATACACCAATCAAAAGACATAGAGTCATTGAATGGATAAAAAGACAAGACTCATCGATATACTGCCTACAAGAGACTCACTTTAAATCCAAAGACATACACAGACTAAAAATAAAGGGATGGAAAAAGACATTTCATGCAACTAATAGGGAGAAAAAAGCAGGAGTTGGAGTACTTGTGTCAGACAAAATAGACTTCAAAACAAAGAAAGTCACAAGAGACAAAGAAAGATATTATATAATGATAAATGGGTCAATCCAACAAGAAGATATAACCATTATAAATATCTATGCACCCAACACAGGAGTGCCTACATATGTGAAACAAATACTAACAGAATTAAAAGGGGAAATAGAATGCAATGCATTCATTCTAGGAGACTTCAAAACACCACTCACTCTGAAGGATAGATCAATCAGACAGAAAATAAGAAGGAGACAGAGGCACTGAACAACACATTAGAACAGATGGACCTAACAGACATCTACAGAACTCTACACCCAAAATCAGCAGAATAAACATTCTTCTCAAGTGCACATGGAATATTTTCAAGAATAGATCATATAGAGTTCTGGGAAGATGGTGGCGTGAGCAGGGCGGCAGAAATCTCCTCTCAAAACCATATGTATTTATGAAAATACAACAAATACAACTATTCCTAAAAGAGAGACCAAACGGTACAGGACAGCACTCAACCTGCATCTACACCTGAGAGGACTCAGCACCCCATGAGGTGGGTAAGATACAGAGCCGCGACCCGGTGGGACCCGAGCATTCCCCCACCCCAGCTCACCGGTGGGAGGAGAGGATTCAGAGCCAGGAGGAAGTGGAAGTACAGGCCCGGGAAATAACCAGAACTGGTGATCTGCGCCAGGAGCGCTGACACACATTGTGCACTGTATAGGAGATTGGAGAGATAGTGGGTGCAGGATCTGAGTCTGGGAACACACTGGGTCCTCGCAGCCAGTTCCCCGGGAGAAAAGAAGCATGTGCACTTTTTTTTAGCGGTCTTAAAGACATAGGGGCCCAACGGAGGAAAAGGGTCATTCCAGCACACTCGGCCCATCAGAATTGGAGTCCTGGGGAATTTTGGACCCCTTGGCTGGCGACTGGGAAAAAGTAGCCCTACTGAAACTTCCCACAGACATCAGCAACCTCCCATTCATTCTCGCCACTGCCAGAGCTACAAAGGGCCCTGCAGAGCAGCACTGCACCAGCTGCGGAATAGGGGAGCAACAGCGCCACATACAGCAGCCTCACAGAAACTACTCAAAGCGGACATCATTTCGTTTGGTTTTTATGTGTTTTTAATGGTATTTTTTGTTCTTTCTCTTTTCTTTTCTTTCTTTTCTTTCTCTTCTTTCTTTTTTTTTTTTTTTTTAAGTCTTAAAGAGCCCAGCTGACATATGTGGCACCTACCAGCGACCACTTCTATTGCCATGAAAAGACAGAGGAATATGGTACAAACAAACCTTATCCAGGCCCAGACACCAGAGAGGGAGTCTGAAGGGATGGAAATGCACAATCTTCCTGAAAAAGAATTCAGAATAAAATTCATAACCATACTGATGGATCTACAGAGAAATATGCATGAGCTGAGGGAGGAAGTGAGGGCAGTGAGGAAGGACAATGCAGAAATCAGACAAGTGATCGATGGGCTTAGAAGCAGATTGGATGAGATGCAAGAGACTGTTAGTGAAATAGAAATCAGAGAACAGGAATGCAGAGAAGTTGAGGCAGAGGGAGATAAAAGGATCTCTAGGAATGAAAGAATATTAACAAAACTCTGTGACCAATCCAAACAGGACAATATTCGCATTATAGGACAACCAGAGGAAGAAGAGATAGAAAAAGGATAGAAAGTGACTTTGAAGAGATAATTGCTGAAAACTTCCCCATGTTTGGGAAGGAAATAGTCTCATAGTCCATAGAAGCCCACAGATCTCTCAACACAAGGGAACCAAGGAAGACAACACCAAGACACATAGTAATTAAAATAGCAAAGATCAAAGATAAGTACACAGTATTAAAGGCAGCTAGAGAAAAAAAAATCACCTACAAAGGAAAACCGATCAGACTATCATCAGACTTCTCAACAGAAACCTTACAGGCCAGAAGAGAATGGCATGATATATTTAACATAATGAAACAGAAGGGCCTCGAACCAAGAACGTTTTATCCAGCACGATTACCATTTAAATATGATGGAGGGATTAAACAATTTCCAAACAAGCAAAAGTTGAGAGAGTTTACCTCCAATAAACAACCTCTACAGGATATCTTAAATGGACTGCTCTAGAGGGAAGCACTCTTAGGCTAAAAAGATGTCACCAGAGAAAATGAAATCATAGCAAAGAAAGCAGAACATCCAAATACCAACTAAAGGCAAAGAATAAAACACCTATTATATAAAGAATGGACAAGGACGACGACTTCCGGAAAGATGGCGGTGTGAGCAGGGTGGCAGAAATCTCCTCCCAACACTATATTTATCTACGAAAACACAGCAAATACATCTATTCCTAAAAGAGACGAGAATACACAGGAAAGCGCACAGCGTGCAGCTACACCCGAGAGGACTCGGCACCCCAAGAGGCGGGTAAGATACGGAGCCACGACCCGGCGGGACCCGAGCCCTCCCTCACCCCAGCGCACCGGCGGGAGGAGAGGCACAGAGCCGGGAGGGAGTGGAAGTACACCCCGCGGTAGCCAGTGCCAGTGATCGCGCCAGGGTGCTTGCAGCCGGCTCCCAAGAAGGAAAAAAAAAGCACACACTTTCTTCAGCGGTCTTAAAGAGACAGGAGCCCAGCGGAGGAGCCGGATCGCCCCAGCACACTCAGCCCAGCAGGCTGGGAGTCCTGGGGAGTTTCAGACGCATTAGCTGGTGACTGAGGAAGCGTAGACATACTTAAACTTCTCACTGAGATCAACAGCCTCCTATTTGTTCCCACCCCTGCCAGAGTGATAAAGGGCCCTGCGGAGCAGCACAGTCACAGCTGTGGAATAGTGGGGCAATAGCGCCACCTACAGCATTCCCCCAGAATCTAAGTCCGGTGGACATTTTTTTTGTTTTGTTTTGTTTTGTTTTGTTTTTTGTTTTTGTTTTTTCTTTTCTTTCTTTTTTTCTTTCTTTCTTTCTTTCTTTCTTTCTTTCTTTCTTTCTTTCGTTCTTCTTTTTTTCTTTTCTTTTTCTCTTTTTTTTTCTTCTCTTTTTAAAGTCTTAAAGAGCCCAGCTGACATACGTGGCAACTATCAGTGACCAATTATACAGCCATGAAAAGACAGAGAAATATGGTTCAGACCAAAATCAACCAGACAACCCCAGAGAGGGAGTCTGAAGGGATGGAAATGCACAGCCTCCCTGAAAAAGAATTCAGAATAAAAGTCATAACCATGCTGATGGACCTACAGAGAAATGTTCAAGAGTTGAGGGAGGAAGTGAGGAAACTGAGGGAACTGAGGGAACTGAGCAAAGACAATGCAGAAATCAGACAAGCGATAGACGGGCTTAACAGCAGAATGGATGAGATGCAAGAGACTGTTAAAGGAATAGAAAACAGAGAACAGGAGTACAGAGGAGCTGAGACAGAGAGAGATAAAAGGATTTCTAGGAATGAAAGAATATTAAGAGAACTGTGTGACCAATCCAAACGGAACAATATTCGCATTATAGGAGTACCATAGGAAGAAGAGAGAGAAAAAGGGGATAGAAAGTGTCTTTGAAGAAATAATTGCTGAAAACATTCCCTCGCTGGGGAAGGAAGTAGTCTCGCAGTCCACCGAAGCTCATAGATCTCCCAACACAAGGTACGCAAGGAACACAACACCAAAACATAATAATTAAGATGGCAAAGATCAAAGATAAAGACAGGGTATTAAAGGCAGCTAGAGAGAGAAAAAGGATCACCTACAAAGGAAAACCCATGAGACTATCATCAGACTTCTCAACAGAAACCTTACAGGCCAGAAGAGAATGGCATGATATATTTAACGTAATGAAACAGAAGGGCCTCGAACCAAGAATATTTTATCCAGCACAATTATCATTTAAATATCATGGAGGGATTAAACAATTTCCTGAAAACGAAAGTTGAGAGAGTTTGCCTCTCATAAACCACCACTACAGGATATCTTAAATGGACTGCTCTAGATGGAAGCACACCTAAGGCTAAAAAGATGTCACCAGAGAAAATAAAATCATAGCAAAGAAAGCACACCATCCAAATACTAACTAAAGGCAAAGAATAAAACACCTATTATAGAAAGAATGGAGGAGGAGGAATAAGAAGGGAGAGAAATAAAGAAACATCAGACTGTGTTTACAATAACTTAACAAGAAAGTTAAGTTAGATTGTTAGATAGTAAAGAAGCAACCCTTGAACGCTTGGTAACCACGAATCTAAAGCCAGCAATGGCAATAAGTACATATCTATCAATAATCACCCTAAATATAAATGGACTGAATGCACCAATCAAAAGACACAGAGTAACAGAATGGATAAAAAAGCAAGACCCATCTATATGCTGCCTACAAGAAACTCACTTCAAATGCAAAGATATACACAGACTAAAAGTGAAGGGATGGAAAAAGATATTTCATGCAAACAACAAGGAGAAAAAAGCAGGTGTTGCAGTACTTGTATCAGAAAAAATAGACTTCAAAACGAAGAAAGTAGCAAAAGATAAAAAAGGACATTACATAATGAGAAAGGGGTGAGTCCAACAAGAAGATATAACCATTAAAAATATATATGCACCCAACACAGGAGCGCCAGCAAATGTGAGACAAATACTAACAGAATTAAAGGAGGAAATAGACAGCAATGCATTCATCTTTGGAGACTTCAACACACCACTCACTCCAGAGGACAGATCAACCAGACAGAAAATATGTAAAGACACAGAGGCACTGAACAACACACTAGAACAGATGGACCTAACAGACATCTACAGAACTCTACACCCAAAAGGAACAGGATACGCATTCTTCTCAAGTGCACATGGAACATTTTCCAGAATAGACCACATACTAGGCCACAAAAAGAACCTCAGTAATTTCAAAAATATTGAAATCCTACCAAACAACTTCTCAGATCACCAAGGTATAAAACTAGAAAAAATTTTAGAAAGAAATCAAAAAGGCTCACAAATACATGGAGACTTAACAACCCTCTCCTAATAAATCAATGTGTTAATGACCAAATGAAAACAGAAATCAAACAATATATGGAGACTAATGACAACAACAACACAAAGCCACAACTTCTGTGGGACACAGCAAAGGCAGTTCTAAGACGAAAGTATGTTGCAATCCAGGCCTACTTACAGAAAGAAGAACATTCCCAAATGAATAGTCTAAAGACACAATTACTGAAATTGGAAAAAGAAGAACAAATGAGGCCCAATTTCACCAGAAGGAGGGACATAATAAAGATTAGAGAAGAAATATATAAAATTGAAGACAATAAAACAATAGGAAATATCAATAAAACCAAGAGCTGGTTCTTTGAAAAAATAAACAAAATAGATAAACCCCTAGCCAGACTCATTAAGAGAAAAAGAGAATCTAAACACATAAACAGAATCAGAAATGAGAAAGGAAAAATCACGACGGACACCACAGAAATACAAAGAATCATAAGAGAATATTATGAGAATATATATGCTAACAAGCTGGAAAATATTGAAGAAATGGACGACTTCTTAGAAAAATACAACCTTCCAAGTCTGACCAAGCATGAAACAGAAAAGCTAAACAGACCAATCACCAGCAACGAAATTGAATCGGTAATCAAAAACTACCCAAGAACAAAACCCCGGGACCAGAAGGATTCACCTCTGAATTCTACCAGACATATAGAGAAGAAACAACACCCATTCTCCTTAAAGTTTTCCAAAAAATGGAAAGGAGGGAATACTTCCAAACTCATTCTATGAAGCCAGCATCACTCTAATACCAAAACCTGGCAAAGACATCACCAAAAAAGAAAATTACAGACCAATATCCCTGATGAACGTAGATGCAAAAATACTCAACAAAATATTAGCAAACCGAATTCACAAATACATCAAGAGGATCATACACCATGATCAAGTGGGATTCATCCCAGGGATGCAAGGATGGTACAACATTCGAAAATCCATCAACACCATCCACCACATCAACAAAAAGAAGAACAAAAACCACATGATCATCTCCATAGATGCTGAAAAAGCATTTGACAAAATTCAGCATCCATTCCTGATTAAAACTCTCAACAAAATGGGTATAGACGGCAAGTACCTCAACATCATAAAGGCTATATATGACAAACCCACAGCTAACATCATACTTACGGCGAGACGCTGAAAGCTTTTCATCTAAGATCGGGAACAAGAGAGGGATCCCCACTCTCTCTACTGTTATTCAACATAGTACTGGAGGTCCTAGCCACAGGAATCAGACAAAACAAAGACATACAAGGCATCCAGATTGGTAAAGAAGAAGTCAAATTGTCACTATTTGCAGATGACATGATACAGTACATAAAAAACCCTAAAGATTCCATTCCAAAACTACTAAAACTAATATCTGAATTCAGCAAAGTTACAGGATACAAAATTAACACACAGAAATCTGTTGCTTTCCTATACACTAATGATCAACTAACAGAAAGAGAAATCAGAAAAACTGTTCAATTCACAATTGCATCAAAAAGAATAAAATACCTAGGAATAAACCTAACGAAGGAAGTGAAAGACCTGTACTCTGAAAACTACAAGACACTCCTAAGAGAAATTAAAGAGGTCACTAAAAAATGGAAATGCATCCCATGCTCTTGGCTAGGAAGAATAAATATTGTCAAAATGGCTATACTACCTAAAGCAATCTACAGATTCAATGCAATCCCTATCAAACTACCAACATCTTTCTTCAGTGAACTGGAACAAATAATTCTAAAATTCATATGGAACCACAAAAGACCCCGAATAGCCAAATCAATCCTGAGAAAGAGGAATAAAACAGGGGGAATTACACTCCCTGACTTCAAGCTCTACTACAAAGCCACAGTAATCAATACAATTTAGTATTGGCACAAAAACAGACCCACAGTCGAGTGGAACAGAATAGAAAATCCAAACATTAACCCAAACATATACAGTCAATTAATATTTGATAAAAGTGCCTTGGATATACAATGGAGAGATGACAGCCTCTTCAGCAGCTGGTGTTGGAAAAACGGGACAGCTACATATAAGAGATTGGAACTGGACTACTGTCTAGCCCCATACACAAAGGTAAACTCAAGGTGGATCAAAGACCTGAATGTACGTCATGAAACCATAAAACTCTTAGAAAAAAACATAGGAAAAAATCTCTTGGACATAAACATGAGCGACTTCTTCATGAACATATCTCCCCAGGCAAGGGAAACAAAAGCAAAAATGAACAAGTGGGACTATATCAAGCTGAAAAGCTTCTGTACAGCCAAGGACACCATCAGTAGAACAAAAAGACATCCTACATATGGGAGAATATATTCATAAAAAACGTATCTGATAAAGGGTTGACACCCAAAATATATAAAGAACTCATGCACCTGAACAAACAAAAAGCAAATAATCCAGTTAAGAAATGGACAGAGGACATGAATAGACACTTCTCTAAAAAGAAATTCAGACGGCCAACAGGCACATGAAAAGATGCTCCACATCGCTAATCATCAGAGAAATGCAGATTAAAACCACAATGAGATATCACCTCACACCAGTGAGGATGGCCAACATCCAAAACACAAACAACAACAAATGTTGGCGAGGATGTGGAGAAAAGGGAACCCTCCTACACTGCTGGTGGGACTGCAAATTAGTTCAACCATTGTGGAAAGCAGTATGGAGGTTCCTCAAAAAACTCAAAATAGAAATACCATTTGACCCAGGAATTCCACTCCTAGGAATTTACCCTAAGAATGCAGCAGCCCAATTTGTAAAGGACAGATGCACCTCTATGTTTATTGCAGCACTATTTACAATAGGCAAGAAATGGAAGCAACCTAAGTGTCCATCAGTAGATGAATGGATAAAGAAGAAGTGGTACATATACACAATAGAATATTATTCAGCCATAAGAAGAAAACAAATCCTACCATTTGCAGCAACATGGATGGAGCTAGAAGGTATTATGCTCAGTGACATAAGCCAAGCCAAAAAAGACAACTATCAAATGATTTCACTCATATGTGGAGTATAAGAACAAAGAAAAAATACTGAAGGAAGAAAACAGCAGCAGACTCACAGAACCCAAGAACGGACTAATAGTTACCAAAGGGAAAGAGACTGCGGAAAAATGGACGGGAAGGGAGGTATAAGAGGGAAAAAGGGGCATTACGATTTGCAGATATAATGTTGGGGGTCCACAGGGAGGGCAGTACAATTCAGAGAAGACAAGTAGTGATTCTAAGGCATCTCACTACACTGATGGACAGTGACTGTAATGGGGTTGGTGGGGGGCACCTGATGAAGGGGTAGTTCAATAACTGTAATATTGCACACGTAATTGTAGATTAATGATAATAAAATAAATTATATTTAAAAAAAATAATGGACAAGGAAGAATAAGAAGGGAGACGAATAAAGAAACATCAGACGGTGTTTACAATAACTTAACAAGAACATTAAGTTAGATTGTTAGATAATAAAGAAGCAATCCTTGAACCTTTGGTAACCACGAATCTAAAGCCAGCAATGGCAATAAGTACATATCTATCGGTAATCACCCTAAATGTAAATAGACTGAATGTACCAATCAAAAGACGCAGAGTAATAGAATGGATGAAAAAGCAGGACCCATCTACATGCTTCTTAAAAGACACTCACCTCAAACCCAAACATATACACAGACTAAAAGTGAAGGGATGGAAAAAGATATTTCAGGCAAACAACAAAGAGAAAAAAGCAAGTGTTGCAGTACTTGTATCAGACAAAATAGACTTCAAAATGAAGAAAGTAGCAAAAGATAAAGAAGGACATTACATAATGATAAAGGGTTCAATCCAACAAAAACATATAACCATTATAAATATCTATGCACCCAACACAGGAGCGCCATCATATGTGAAACAAATACTAACAGAATTAAAAGGAGGAAATAGACAGCAATGCATTCATTTTAGGAGATTTCAACACAACACCCACTCGAAAGGACAGATCAACCAAACAGAAAATAAGTAAAGACACAGAGGGACTGAGTAACACACTAGAACAGAAGGACCTAACAGACATGTACAGAACTCTGCACCCAAAACAGCAGGATACACATTCTTCTCAAGTGCACATGGAACATTTTCCAGAATAGACCACATACTACGCCACAAAAAGAACCTCAGTAAATTCAAAAATACTGAAATTCTACTAAACAACTTCTCAGATCACAAATGCACAAAACAACAGATAAATTTTAGAAAAAAACCAAAAGGCTCACAAATACATGGAGGCTTAACAACATTCTCCTAATTAGTCAATGGGTTAATGACCGAATCAAAACACAAATCAAAGAATATATGGAGACTGATGACACCAACAACACAAAGCCACAACTTCTGCGGGATATATGGAGACTGATGACACCAACAACACAAAGCCACAACTTCTGCGGGACGCAGTAAAGGCAGTTCTAAGACGAAAGTATATTGCAATCCAGGCCTATTTAAAGAAGAAAGAACATTCCCAAATGAATAGTCTAAAGACACAATTACTGAAATTGGAAAAAGAAGAACAAATGAGGCCCAAAGTCACCAGAAGGAGGGACATAATAAAGGTAAGAGAACAAATTTAAAAATTGAGAAGAATAAAACAAAAGAAAAAAATCAATGAAACCAAGAGCTGGTTCTTTGAAAAAATAAACAAAGTAGATAAACCCCTAGCCAGATCCATTAAGAGAAAAAGAAAATCTATACACATAAACAGAATCAGAAATGAGAAAGGAAAAATAATGACAGACCCCACAGAAATACAAAGCATTATAAGAGATTATTATGAGAATCGATATGCTAACAAGCTAGAAAACACAGAAGAAATGGACAACTTTTTAGAAAAAGACAACCTTCCAAGACTGACCAAGCATGAAACAGAAAAACTAAACAGACCAATCACCAGCAACGAAATTGAATCGGTAATCAAAAAACTACCCAAGAATAAACCCCGGGACCAGACGGATTAACCTCTTAATTCTACCAGACATACAGAGAATAAATTACACCCATACTCCTTAAAGTTTTTCAAAAAATAGAAGAGGAGGGAATACTTCCAAACTCATTCTATGTAGCCAGCAGCACTCTAATACCAAAACCTGGCAAAGACCTCACCAATAAAGAAAATTACAGACCAATATCGCTGATGAACGTAGATGGAAAAATACTCAACAAATTATTAGCAAACCGTATTCAAAAATACATCAAGAGGATCATACACCATGATCAAGTGGGATTCATCCCAGGGATACAAGGATGGTACAACATTCGAAAATCCATCAACATCATCTACCACATCAACAAAACGAAGATCAAAAACCACATGATCATCTCCATAGATGCTGAAAAGGCATTTGACAAATTTCAGCATCCATTCCTGATTAAAACTCTCAACAAAATGGGTATAGGCAGCAAGTACCTCAACATCATAAAGGCCATATATGACAAACCCACAGCTAACATCGTACTTAATAGCGAGAAGCTGAAAGCTTTTCATCTAAGATCGGGAACAAGATAGGGATGCCCACTCTCTCCACTGTTATTCAACAGAGTCCTGGAAGTCCTAGCCACGGCAATCAGACAAAACAAGGAAATACAAGGCATCCAGATTGGTAAAGAAGAAGTCAAATTGTCACTATTTGCAGATGACATGATATTGTACATAAAAAACCCTACAGACTCCACTCTAAAACTACTAGAACTAATATCTGAATTCAGCACAGTTGCAGGATACAAAATTAACACACAGAAATCTGTTGCTTTCCTATACACTAATGATGAACTAACAGAAAGAGAAATAAGAAAAACAATTCCATTGACAATTGCATCAAAAAGAATAAAATACCTAGGAATAAACCTAACGAAGGAAGTGAAAGACCTGTACTCTGAAAACTACAAGACACTCCTAAGAGAAATTAAAGAGGACACTAACAAATGGAAATTCATCCCATGCTCTTGGCTAGGAAGAATAAATATTATCAAAATGGCTATACTCCCTAAAGCAATCTACAGATTCAATGCAATCCCTATCAAAATACCACCAGCTTTCTCCAATGAACTGGAACAAATAGTTCTTAAATTCATATGGAACCACAAAGACCCCCGAATAGCCAAAGCAATCCTGAGAAGGAGGAATAAAACAGGGGGAATTACGCTCCCTGACTTCAAGCTCTACTACAAAGCCACAGTAATCAAGACAATTTGGTATTGGCACAAAAACAGACCCATAGACCAGTGGAACAGAATAGAAAATCCAAACATTAACCCATACATATACAGTCAATTAATATTTGATAAAGGAGCCTTGGATATATGACGAGGAGATGACAGCCTCTTTAGCAGCTGGTGTTGGAAAAACTGGACAGCCACATGTAAGAGGATGAAACTGGACTACTGTCTAACCCCATACACAAAAGTAAACTCAAAATGGATTAAAGACCTGAATGTAAGTTGTGAAACAATGAAACTCTTAGGAAAAAATATTGGCAAAAATCTCTTGGACATAAACATGAATGACTTCTTCATGAACATATCTCCCCGGGCAAGGGAAACAAAAGCAAAATTGAACAAATGGGACTATATCCAACTGAGAAGCTCCTGTACAGCAAAGGACACCATCAGTAGAACAAAAAGACATCCTACAGTATGGGAGAATATATTCATAAATGACATATCCGATAAGGGGTTGATATCCAAAATATATAAACTCACACACCTCAACAGACAAAGAGCAATTAAGAAATGGGCAGAGGACATGAATAGACACTTCTCCAAAGAAGAAACTCAGATGGCCAACAGCACATGAAAAAATGCTCCACATCGCTAATGATCAGAGAAATGCAGATTAAAACCACAATGAGATTTCACCTCACACCAGTGAGGATATCCAACATTCAGAACACAAACAACAAATTGTTGGCGAGGATGTGGAGAAAAGTTAACCCTCCTACACTGCTGGTGGGAATGCAAATTATTTCAACCATTGTGGAAAGCAGTATGGATGTTCCTCAAAAAACTCAAATAGAAATACCATTTGACCCAGGAATCCCACTCCTAGGAATTTACCCCTAGAATGCAGCAGCCCAGTTTGAAAAAGACAGATGCATACCTATGTTTATCGCAGCACTATTTACAATAGCCAAGAAATGGAAGCAACCTAAGTGTCCATCAGTAGATGAATGGATAAAGAAAAGGTGGTACATATACACAATGGAATATTACTCAGCCAGAAGAAAACAAATCCGACCATTTGCAACCACACGATGGAGCTAGAGGGTATTATGCTCAGTGAAATAAGCCAAGCCAAAAAAGACAAGAATCAAATGATTTCACTCATATGTGGAGTATAAGAACAAAGAAAAAAACCTGAAGGAACAAAACAGCAGCAGACTCACAGAACCCCAGAACAGCCTAATAGTTACCAAAGGGAAAGGGACTGGGGAAGATTGGTGGGAAGGGAGGGATAAGGGGGAAAAAGAGGCATTACAATTAGCAGATATAATGTTGGGGGGGCATGGGGAGGGCTGTACAACTCAGAGAAGACAAGCAGTGATTCTACAGCATCTCACTACACTGAAGGACAGTGACTGTAATGGGGTTGCTGGGGGGGGGTCCTGATGAAAGGGGTAGTTTAATAACCATAATATTTCACATGTAATTGTACATTAATGATACCAAAATAAATTATTAAAAAAAAGAATAGATCATATACTAGGCCACAAAAAGTGCTTCAAGATTGAAATTGAAGCAACCAGTATCTCAGACCACAAAGGTATGAACCTCGAAATAAATGACTCAAAGAAAATGAAAAATCCCATAAACACCTGGAGGCTTCACAACATGCTCCTAAATAACCAATGGATCAATGACCAAATAAAAACAGAGATCAAGCAATATATGGAGAGAAATGACAACAATAATTCAACACTGCAAAATCTGTGGGATGCAGCGAAGGCCATGCTACAAGGAAAGTGTATAGCAATAGAGGCTTACCTCAGGAAAGAAGAACAATCACAAATGAGCAGTCTAAACTCACAATTAATGAAACTAGAAAAGGAAGAACAAATGAGGCCCAAAGTTAGTAGAAGGAGGGACATATTAAAGATTTGAGCAGAAATAAATAAAATCGAGAAGAATAAAACAATAGACAATGAAAGCAAGAGCTTGTTTTTCGAGAAAATAAACAAAATAGATAAACCCCTAGCCAGACGTATCAAGAAAAGAAGAGAGTCTACTCACATAAACAGAATCAGAAAGACAAAGGAAGAATCACTATGGACACCACAGAAATACAAAATACTATTAGAGAATACTATGAAAAATTATACGCTAACAAACTGGATAACCTCGACGAAATGGACAACTTTCTAGAAAAATACAACCTTCCAAGGCTGACCCAGGAAGAAATAGATAACCTGAAAAGACCAATAACCAGCAACGAAATTGAAATGGTAATCCAAAACCTACCTAAGAAAAAAACACCTGTACCAGATGGCTTCACCGCTGCATTTTATCAAGCATTTAGTGAATACCTAATACCCATTCTCTGTAAAGTTTTCCAGGGAGCAGATGAAGAGGGAATACTTCCAAACTCATTCTATGAGGCCAGCATCACTCCAGTACCAAAACCGGGCAAAGACGCCACAAAAAAAGAAAATTAGAGACAAATATCCCTGATGAACATAGATGCAAAAATACTCAATAAAATATTAGCAAACGAATTCAAAAATACATCAAAAGGATCATCCATCATGATCAAGTAAGATTTATTCCAGGTATGCAAAGATGGTACAACATTCGAAAATCCATCAACATCATCCACTACATCAACAAAAAGAAGGATAAAACCACATGATCATCTCCATAGATGCTGAAAAAGCATTTGACAAAGTTCAACATCCATTCATGATAAAAACTCTCAACAAAATGGGTGTAGACAGCAAGTACCTCAACATAATAAAGGCCATATATGAAAAACCCACAGCCAACATTATACTTAACAGCAAGAAGCTGAAAGCTTTTCCTTTAAGATCGGGAACAAGACAAGATGCCCACTCTCCCCACTTCTATTCAACATAGTACTGGAGGTCCTAGCCACGGCAATCAGACAACAAAAAGAAATAAACGGCATCCAGATTGGCAAGGAAGAAGTTAAACTGTCTCTGTTTGCAGATGACATGATACTGTACAGAAAAAACGCTAAAGAATCCACTCCAAAACTACTAGATCTAATATCTGAATTCAGCAAAGTTGCCGGATTCAAACTTATTATGCAGAAATCTGTAGCATTCCTATACACTAACAGTGAGCTAGCAGAGAGAGAAATTAGGAAAACAATTTCATTCACAGTTGCATCAAAAAGAATAAAATACCTAGGAATAAACCTAACCAAGGAAGTGTAAAACCTATAAAACTACAAGACACTAATGAGAGAAATTAAAGAAGACACCAATAAATGGAAACACATCCCGTGCTCATGGATAGGAAGAATTAATGTTGTCAAAATGGCCATCCTGCCTAAATCAATCTACAGATTCAATGCAATTCCTATCAAAATACCTACAGCATTCTTTATCGAGCTAGAGAAAATCGTTCTAAAATTCATATGGAACCACAAAAGACCCTGAATAGCCAAAGCAATCCTGAGAAGGAAGAATAAAGCTGGGGAGATTATGCTCACCAACCTCAAGCTCTACTACAAAGCCACAGTAATCAAGACAATTTGGTACTGGCAGAAGAACAGACCCATAGACCAATGGAACAGACTGGAGAGCCTAGATATAAACCCAAGAACATATGGTCAATAAATATATGATAAAGGAGCCGTGGACATACAGTGGGGAAATGACAGCCTCTTCAACAGCTGGTGTTGGCAAAACTGGACAGCTACATGCAAGAGAATGAAACTGGATTATTGTTTAACCTCATACACAAAAGTAAACTCAAAATGTATCAAAGACCTGAATGTAAGTCATGAAACCATAAAACTCTTAGAAGACAACATAGGCAAAAATCTCCTGAATATAAGCATGAGTGACTTCTTCTTGAATGCATCTCTTTGAGCCAGGGAAAGAAAAGCAAAAATGAACTCATGGGACTACATCAAACTAAAAAGTTTCTGTATGGCAAAGGACACCATCAATAGAACAAAAAGGCATCCTACAGTATGGGAGAATATATTTGTAAATGACATATCTGACAAGGGGTTAACATCCAAAATATATAAAGAACTTACATGCCTCAACACCCAAAAAACAAATAACCCGATTAAAAAATGGGCATAGAATATGAAGAGACAGTTGTCCAAAGAAGAAATTCAGATGGCCAACAGACACATGAAAAGATGCTCCACATCACTAATCATCAGGGAAATGCAAATTAAAAACACAATGAGATATCACTTCACACCAGTAAGGATGGCCAGCATCAAAAAGACCAAGAACAACAAATGCTGGCAAGGATGCAAGAAAGGAGAACCCTCCTACACTGCTGGTGGGAATGTAAGCTACGTCAACCACTGTGGAAAGCAATATGGAGGTTCCTCAAATACTAAAAAAAGAAATACCATTTGACCCTGGAATCCCACTCCTTGGAATTTACCCAAAGAATACAACTTCTCAGATTCAAAAAGACGTATGCACCCCTATGTTTATCGCAGCACTTTTCACAATAGCCAAGATATGGAAGCAACCTAAGTGTCCATCAGTAGATGAATGGATAAAGAAGAGGTGGTACATATAGAGAATGGAATACTATTCAGCCATAAGAAAGAAACAAATCCTACCATTTGCTACAACATGGATGGAACTGGAGGATATTATGCTCAGTGAAATAAGCCAGGCGGAGAAAGACAAATGCCAAATGATTTCTCTCATTTGTGGAGTATAACAATGAAGCAAAACTGAAGGAACAAAAGAGCAGCAGACTCGGAGACTCCAAGAAGGAACTAGTGGTTACCAAAGGGGAGATGTGTGGGAGGGCAGTTGGGGACGGTGGGAGAAGGGGATTGTGGGGTATTATATTTAGTACACATGGTGTGGGCAGTCACGGGGAAAACAGTGTAGCACAGAAAAGGCAAATAGTGAATATGTAGCATCTTACTACACTGAAGGACAGTGACTTCATTGGGGTATGGGTGGGGACTTGATAATATGGGTAAATTTAGTAACTACGTTGTTTTTCTTGTGAAACCTTCATAAGAGTGTATATCAATAATACCTAATTAAAATTTTTAAAAATAAATGAAAATAAATAAATAAAAGACACCTGTATATCACTATATAACTTCTGATTTGCACTTTTGGGGTATTTCACAAGGGACCCCTCACGGAGGCACTGGAAGCTATCTCTGCATTGAACTGCTAGGCTAGCGATAACACAACTGCACCTGGAAGCGACTGTGAAACACATAAAAACAGCCCACTAATCCCATACTCGACCTATCCCCTTAGTCAGATCCCAGAAATACCCGCAGCTTCCCCAAAGCCATGCACACTACAGAAGTGCAAAATAGGATAAAGTGGAGTGAAAACAGAGAGATGATATTTCTAATTGAAGTTTAAAAAGTCTCAGATTTGCCATTTTCTCAAAATATAACCATGTAAATGTGGGAGGGTCCTCCCTCTGGCTTGGAAGGTGCTCTACTTGAGACTTAAGCATCATTCTCTTTACAGCCAATCTGTTCCCAAGTGTGTGTATGAGCACAGTATCATAAGGGAGCACAGTTGATAGAGTGACTCATCCTGCCTAAGGGAATAAGAGGAAAACTTTTCTAAGGAGATATTTGATTTTGCAGGCAGAAAGGAGGCAGCAGGTAGATAGAAAATATTGATTTTAAATCAACAGGAAACACTTATAATGAGTGTAGCTTTAAATATCTGGTGTGGATAAACATTCTGAATTTGAATATTTATCTCAACTCTAACTGCTTTCTGAAAACCAACTACATTAGCAAAAAGGAATGTAAATATTCTGAAAATAGACTTTCTTTCATTAGATTATTACTTCCTCTATGAACTTTTGCCTGAAGAATACTTGGTTTGTCTTACAGTAAGAATGAGGCAAATACTTAGGCTAGTTTTTTTTAAAGTAGATGCAAGTCATCTTCTGCTTGTAGTATTGATCAAAGAAATCAGTGTATCTTTAATTTCATCTCCCAGATTCTTGTTCCTTTACTGTTCTTGTTTCTTTCCTTCCTGTCCACCAACTATTTTCTTCCTTTTTAATACACACCATTTGTTATGGACTAAATGTTTGTGCCCTCCCCAAAAGTCCCATGTTGAAATCTAATCCCCAGTATGATGGTATTTGGAAGGGACCATTGGAAGGTGAATAGGTCATGGGGGTGGTGACCTCATGAATAAGTTTAGTGCCCTTGTAAAAGGCCCTAGAGGTAGTTCTCCATCTTTCTACAAGTTGAGGACACAGCAGGAGATCAGCAGTCGGTAACCAGAACCTAACCATGCTGGCTCTGATCTTGGAACTTCCAGTCTCCAGAATTGTGAGAAATAAATTTCCATTGTTTATAAACCACCCAGTCTATGGAACTTTGTTATAGCAGCTGGAACTAAGACACCATTAAATAAGAACTCCAATTCTCCTTCCCAACTCTTTCCCAATATGCACTCTGAGAAACTTCCTCCAATAAAGGGACTTTCCTATGCTCTTTATACAGTATATAAACATAACATTTTCTACAAAAGGAAAAAGGTGGCTTATAAAACTGAAAGAAATTTAATCTATTTGAAAAAATTACATATTTACATTAGAACTTCTGCGTGCAAAACAAGTTGTCTAGTTAGATAGGAATCCCCCCTTGACTTCAACCACTGCACTAATGTGCTCTTCTCTGAACTGCAGAAGTGACTCTCCAGCTCTGCAGTGGATTGGGATCCCGTCTTCTTCCCCAGAGATTTTAGTCCATCCATTGTGTTTCTCCCTCTAGGACCTTCAGTCTCTCTCTGTCCTGCCTCTTCCTTAGCAGGTAGTGGTTAAGTATGTAGGCTCTCAAACTGCCTGCTTCTCTTTCTGGATATTTGATTTAGGCAAGTGTCTTAAACTTTCTTTACTTCACTTGGTTTCTCTTAAAACTATAGTTGTTTCATAGATGCTTCATAAGTTTGTAAAATACCAGCACAAAGTCTAATAAATAGTGAGTCTTTGATAAAAGTTAACTGTAAGAAAAATAATATTTAAGGTTCTCTTATCTAAAATTAAGAAGTGTCCCATGACCCTATACTTTCCTCCATATGCCTTTCATTAACAATCAAGTTTTCTTTATTTTTCAGAGATAATTACTGCTAATTTGGGAGTCCTGATTTCCGTTCTATGCATTTGAATGGGATAATCCTCTACATGCTGCTTTAGAAACTTTTTACATTTATGAATATTTTATGAACAGTTTGAACACCTGGATATTCTTAAACATTCTATATAATATATAATATAAAGAACATTTTAATGGCTGCATATTATTTTATCTCATGGATATACCATAAATTACTTAATCAAAGTCATATATATATAATAGTAGACATTCAACAAGTACTAATTTGCCCTGCCTGTCTCTCTTCATTGACCACACTTCTAAATGCATCACTTTCTCAATGTCCTTCCTATGTGTTTTCAAATCCATTCCTTCTTTTCCATCTCAGTTACCAATGCCTCGGGTTAGTCCTTCATTGTTGCTTGCTTGGATCAGCAATATCTTTAACCAGTATTCCAATTTCCACTCGACACATTCTCTAATTCATCTTTGGCCCTATTACTAAGCACTGCTGGTCTGAAAGCTTGGTGAGACCAGAAAACTTAGAAGAGTGGAATTCGTTTCCTCTCAGCAAGGAGTACTAAATATGTTTCAATATTTTAGAGTGATTTTAGGTAATATTTTAATTAGGAAAAGAGTCATATAGCAGTACTATCTGTTATTTTTAAATGAATATCAAATTAATATGTGGCTTATGATTGCGGGATATTCTGAAAACAAATAGGCATTTCAGGCCATCGCCTCATCATTCTCTGCATATTTACAGCTCAGAGTTTCTGAATCATTTCCTAAATTATTTTTCCCAAATTAGAAACTACCTGATACTATTATTTTCTTCTATTTTTATCTTTCAATCTATGTGCTGTTCAGAATGTTGATAACTAAAATGAATTACATGGCTTTTTAATGTCTAATCATGAAGGGCTATTTTTCCTCATAACACCTTCAGCTTGAACTCCTATAGCAAGCATTCTTTTCTTATTCTGCTATTTTTTCATACCAAATGAACAGAAAATATTTTTATGTGAATTAGTAGTGAGATCTACACAGATTTACAAATAAATATTGTTAGAAAGCTTATTTTGGCATTAAATTTTCTTGTAGGCTATTATTGAGTGGTAATGCTACTTGTCTTAAAGGTACCTCTAGAATAAATAAGCCTACCTAAGTAATTTAAAACCTCAAACTTTGGTTACAGTATGGTGTTAACTAAATGACTAATTCTAAATTCCTGGGATGGGTTAATATTAAAATATCTGTAAGTTATTTTCCATTTAAATAACAAGTCATTCTCTATAAGGAAAGTATAAAAATAAATACTAAATATCTGTTTAAACTTTACCAATAGTAAATATTTGATATCAATATTTAAACTAGATTGTAATATTTTCAGTTTAAAAAAATCTTCCATTAGGCCTCAAACTTTCAAATAGTGCTTACAATTTCAAGAACTTTGTCTCCTTTCGTTTTTACTGTAAATTTTATTTACATATAATATACATGTTATTCACAATATCCTGATACAAATCATAACAATAAAGCTCAATGAATTTACACCAAGTGTAACAAGCCTCCAGATCAAGAAAGACAATGTTACAGAGCCCCTCCTTGTTTTATATAGTAC
The DNA here is from genome assembly GCA_032199065.1 of Smutsia gigantea. NCBI lineage: Eukaryota > Metazoa > Chordata > Mammalia > Pholidota > Manidae > Smutsia > Smutsia gigantea. Next base: position 933,083 of record JAVSCE010016793.1, read on the forward strand.
ATGTGGAACTAGATGTAAATATGAAATTTTTTAAATTAATAATTGGCATCCAACACATCTCTGAGTGTAATTCCAGTCAGGATTATTTTAAATTGTTTCAGAGTTATAGCAGAGTGATAATGAGATCAGAGTTTCACAGCTAATGTTCATAGAAGTAAACAGAACATTCTCAAACAAAAATGAAATCCTTGTATTTAAAAGCAATTCACTTGTCTTTTATTGGCTAGATCATGCAGATAAACTTACTTTCATATATGTGAAACTATTACTTTATTAGAAAAACATATTCTATTGTTACTAATTAATTTATTTACATATAAAAACATTGCATTTGCCTTTCCTAAACCGAATTGGTGCACACCACACTTGGTCATAATAGATAAAACATCATGTCAACATCTTTATTCTAGTGAGCAGTATTTAAAAGGTTTTAAACATGAATACGTTGTGGTCAGGTTTACAGAATACTAGGTAATAGTTGAATGAATATTCATATGTCAATACCAAGTGGTGGTAAAATAGTTACTATTATTCTTTTCCTCTATAGAAATAAAAAAAGGCAAATTTTACTGCTTCCAAAGGTGAATCTCTTTTTAAAGCCCTTTGATCTAAGGTAATCTTTTGCTTGACGTTTCAAAAGTAATTTATCTATTCTGGTAGCACTAACTCATACCTCCATCTACACTCTAAGATCTATTTAGAATAACTTCTTTGTTAAGAACAACACTATGGCCACTAGGTTAAGTAAACAGCTGATAAATTAAATATCAATTTGATATTGCAAAAGTTTGGGTCTGTAAAATAGGAGATCCTAAACCTCACTAGAAACTAAATCAGCAGTAGGCAACTAATTCCAGATTCAAACTAATAGCAAAACAAGTTAGAAACAGCTGTTAGGAGGATGTTTCTGGACCAGTAGGTACCACTGTTTTGTGAAAAACTCACTAAAAGGTATAATTTTTAATTACATTCCCTTATTTGGGGGATATTGTATATTTCTTTGCCTAGGATTAGTCAGATCCACAACAAAGTCAAAGTAATGTAATATTTCAAAGAAGTGAAAAGGAAAAACTGTTAACATCAATATAAATCTTTGGCTGTTAGAACTAAACCATTATTAATCAATAATCAAGAGATTTGTGACTGGAGAATCTTTTGTTTTTTTATTTTCAATTTTATTATTATGTTTTTCTATTTTTATTTTGGTATCATTAATATACAATGACTTGAACAACCCTATGGTTACTAGACCCCCTATTATCAAATCCCACCCAAATACCCCACTACAGTCACTGTCCACCAGCATAGTAAGATGCTATAGAATCATTACTTGTCTTCTCTATAAATACTGCCTTCCCATGTCCCCTGCCACTGAATTACATGTGCTAATCGTAATGCCCCTTTTCCTACCTTATCCCTCCCTTCCCACCCATCCTCCCCAGTCCATTTCTCTTTGGTAACTGTTAGTCCATTCTTGGGTTCTGTGAGTCTGCTGCTCTTTCGTTCCTTCAGTTTTTCCTTTGTTCTTATACTCCACAGATGAGTGAAATCATTTGATACTTGTCTTTCTACACCTGGATTATTTCACTGAGCATAATACCCTCTAGCACCATCCATGCTGTTGCAAATGGTAGGATTTGTTTTCTTCTTATCGCTGAATAATATTCCATTGTGTATATGTATCACATCTTCTTTATCCATTCATCTACTGATGGACACTTAGGTTGCTTCCACTTCTTGGCTATTATAAATAGTGCTGTGATAAACATAGGGGTGCATCTGTCTTTTTCAAACTAAGCTGCTGCATTCTTAGGGTATAATCCTAGGAGTGGAATTCCTGGGTCAAATGGTATTTCTATCTTGAGTTTTTTGAGGAACCTCCATACTGCTTTCCACAATGGTTGAACTAATTTACATTCCCACCAGCAGTGTAGGAGGGTTCCCCTTTCTCCACATCCTCGCCAACACTTGTTGTTGTTTGTGTTTTGGGTGGTGGCCATCCTCACTGGGGTGAGGTGATATCTCAATGTGGATTTAATTTGCATTTCTCTGGTGACTAGTGATGTGGAGCATCTTTTCATGTGCCTGTTGGCCATCTGAATTTCTTTGGAGAAGTGTCTGTTCAGCTCCTCTGCCCACTTTTTAATTGGCTTATTTGCTTGTTGTTTGTTGAGGTGTGTGAGCTCTTTATATAATTTGGATGTCAACCCCTTATCAGATATGTCATTTATGAATATATTCTCCCATACTGTAGGATGTATTTTTGTTCTACTGATGGTATCCTTTGCTGTACAGAAACTTTTTAGTTTGATATAGTCCTATTCGTTCATTTTTGCTTTTGTTTCCCTTGCTTGGGAGATATGTTCATGAAGAAGTCGCTCATGTTTATGTCCAAGAGATTTTTGCCTATATTTTTTTCTAAGAGTTTTATGGTTTTATGACTTACATTCAGGTCTTTGATCCATTCTGAATTTACTTTTGTGTATGGGGTTAGACAGTAATCCAGTTTCATTCTCTTACACATAGCTGTCCAGTTTTAACAACAGCAGTTGTTGAAGAGGCTGTCATTTCCCCATTGTATATCCATGGCTCCTTTATCTTATATTAATTGACCATATATGCTTGGGTTAATATCTGGGCTCTCTGTTTTGTTCCACTAGTCTTTGGGGATGTTCTTGTGGCAGTACCAAATTGTCTTGATTACTGTAGCTTTGTAGTAGAGCTTGAAGTCAGGGAGCATAATTCCTCCTGCTTTATTCTTCCTTCTCAGGATTGCTTTGGCAATTCGGAGTCTTTTGTGGTTCATTATGAATTTTAGAACGATTTGCTCTAGTTCATTGAAGAATGCTGTTGGTATTTTGATAGGTATTGCGTTGAATATGTTGATTGCTTTAGGTGGGATGGCCACTTTGACAATATTAATTCTTCCTAAACAAGAGCATAGAATTAATTTCCATTTTTAGTGTCCTCTTTAATTTCTCTTAAGAGTGTCTTGTAGTTTTCAGAGTGCAAGTCTTTCACTTCCTTCATTAGGTTTATTCCTAGGTATTTTATTCTTTTTGATGCAACTGTGAATGGAATGGTTTTCCTGATTTCTCTTTCTGCTAGTTCATCATTAGTGTATAGGAATGCAACAGATTTCTGTGTGTTAATTTTGTATCCTGCAACTTTGCTGAATTCAGATATTATATCTAATAGTTTTGGAGTGGATTCTTTAGGATTTTTTATGTACACTGTCATGTCATCTGCAAACAGGGACAGTTTGACTTCTTGCTTGCCAATCTGGATGCCCTTTATTTCTTTTTGTTGTCTGATTGCCGTGGCAAGGACCTCCAGAACTACGTTGAATAAAAGTGGGTAGAGTGGGCATCCTTATCTTGTTCCTGATCTTAAAGTAAAAGCTTTCATCTTCTCGCTGTTAAGTATAATGTTGGCTGTGGGTTTGTCATATATGGCCTTTATTATTTTGAGGTACTTGCCTTCTATACCGATTTTGTTGAGAGTTTTTATCATGAATGAATGTTGAATTTTGTCAAATGCTTTTTCAGCATCTATGGAGATGATAATGTGGTTTTTGTTCTTCTTTTTGTTGATGTAGTGGATGATGTTGATGGATTTTCAAATGTTGTACATCCTTGCATCCCTGGGATGAATCTCACTTGATCATGATGGATGATCTTTTTGATGGATTTTTGAATTCGGTTTGCTAATATTTTGTTGAGTATTTTTGTATCTATGTTCATCAAGGATGTTGGTCTATACTTTTTTTTTTTTTTGGTGTCTTTGCCTGGTTTTGGTATTAGAGTGATGTTGGCCTGGTAGAATGAGTTTGGGAGTATTCCCTTCTCTTCTACTTTTTGTAAAACTTTCGGGAGAATGGGTATTAGGTCTGCACTAAATGTTTGATAAAATTCAGCAGTGAGAGGATTTTGGATTAAAGATGGCGGCGTGAGAGGTGAGACACAGGCTTCCTCCTAAAACCTCATATAATATGAAAATAAAGCTACATCAACTACTCTTGAAAGAGCAACGGAAAAGAGGATGGCAACAAACTGCATACACCTGGAGACAAGAGCAGCCCTCACAGAAAAGGGTAACGTACTAAAGCTGTGGTCCTGCGGGATCCAAGACCTTTCCCCACCCCAGCTCACCAGTGGGAGGAACAGGAACGGAGCAGGGAAGGAGTGGAGATGTGGGACTGCTGAATACCTAACTCTGGATATCTGCTCTGGGAGCACAGACCTACATTACATGGTGTTTGCATGATACTATCGTAATTAGGGGGTTGGAAAGCTAAGACAGGCAGAATTCCTGGAGAGATTAAGAATCCAGCTGCTTGTGAAAGCAGGGATCCATACCCACCTGCTCCAGGACAAAAGAAGGGCAGGCAGTCTGAGAGACTTCCTAACAAAGAAGCCCTTAGCAAGAGAGCTGCTAAAGGGGCAAGGACTGCATGGAGCTTACTGCTCAGGACAAAGGACAGGCAGACAAAATTGTCCAGGTGCACTCTGCCCAGCAGGTTGGGACCTTTCACGATCTTCAGGTGCTCCAGCTCCCTGTCTGCCTACACAGCTCCAAGAACCCCTTCTGTGACAGGCAGACTTGTGTGCCTTTCTTCTGGCCAGCCCCACTGTGCTTGCACACCGGGAAATCCTTCCCTGGTGTTAGGCCAGCCAGAGGGAAGATCTGTCTATAGCAACTAAAAACGCAAAGCACAGAGGCTTATACCTGTGTGCTCAGCCCACTGGTTCAGGCAGTGGAGACAGGCATAGCAGCCAGGAACCAGCAAACACCCCTTTCCTCTCCGGAGGCACCAATACCACTCCCCTACAATCTCCGCATTGCTTCAGGGGCTGAGCAGCTCCAGAGAGTAGAGCTTCTGGGCACTAGAGGGCGCCATACATAAATATGAAATGCCAAAGAACCTGGTTCAGAGTAAAATTATGAACACAACTCCTGAGAAAAATTTAAATGGTATGGACCTTATGACTCTCCCCGAAAGGGAGTTCAAAATAAAAATCATTAACATGCTCATGGAGGTATGGAAAGATATTCAAGAACTCAGGAATGAATTCCGGTCAGAGATCCAATCATTGAAGAACACAAAGGAGGGTATTAAAAGCAGATTGGATACGGTGGAGGAGACAATAAATGAAATAGGAACTAGAGAAGAGGAATATAAAGAAGCTGAGGCACAGAGAGAAAAAAAGATCTCTAAGAATGAAAGAATATTGAGAGAACTGTGTGACCAAGCCAAATGGAACAATATTCGCATTATAGGGGTACCAGAGGAAGAAGAAAGAGAAAAAGGGATAGAAAGAGTCTTTGAGGAGGTGGTTGCTGAAAACTTCCCCAATCTGGGGAAGGAGATAGTCTCTCAGGCCATGGAAGTGCGCAGATCTCCCAAAACAAGGGACCCAAGAAAGACAACAGCAAGACATATAGTAATTAAAACGGCAAAGATCAAGGATAAGGACAAACTATTAAAAGCAGCCAGAGAGAGTAATAGGATCACATACAAAGGAAAACCCATCAGGCTATCATCAGACTTCTCAGCAGAAACCTTACAGGCCAGAAGGGAGTGGCATGAAGTATTTAATGCAATGAAGTAGAAGGGCCTTGAACCAAGATTACTTTATCCGGCAAGATTATCATTTAAAGTTGAAGGAGGGATTAAACAATTCCCAGATAAGCAAAAGCTGAGAGAATTTGCCTCCCACAAACCATATCTACAGTGTATTTTGGAGGGACTGCTATAGATGGAAGTGTTCCTACAGATTAAAAGCTGTCACCAGAGGGAATAAAACCACAGTAAAGAAAAGAGAACAGCTAACTACTAAGAAAATGCAAAATTAAACTAACTATTCCCAAAGTCAATCAAGGGATAGACAAACAGTACAGAATATGATACCTAATATATAAAGAATGGAATAGAAAGAAAAAACAGGAAACAAACAAAAAAACAAAGAACCTATAGACTGTGTTTGTAATAGCATATTAAGAGAGTTGTTAGACTTATAGATAATAGGAAAGTTAACCTTGAACCTTTGATAACCACGAATCTGAAGCCTGCAATGCCAATAAGTACGTACATACCTATCCATAATCACCCTAAATGTAAATGGACTGAATGCACCAGTCAAAAGACATAGAGTCACTGAATGGATTAAAAAACAAGACCCATCTATATGCTGCCTTCAAGCGAAAGACATACACAGACTAATAGTGAAGGGATGGAAAAAGATATTTCATGCAAACAACAAGGAGAAAAAAGCAGCTGTTGCAGTACTTTTATCAGAAAAAATAGACTTCAAAATGAAGAAAGTGGCAAGAGATAAAGAAGGACATTTCATAATGATAAAGGGGTCAGTCCAAGAAGAAGATATAACCATTATAAATATATATGCACCCAACACAGGAGCACCAGCATCTGTGAAACAAATAGTAACAGAATTAAAGGAGGAAATAGACAGCAATGCATTCATTTTAGGAGACTTCAACACACCACTCACTCCAAAGGACAGATAAACCAGACAGAGAATAAGTAAAGACACAGAGGCACTGAAAAACACACTAGAACACATGGACCTAACAGATATCTACAGAACTCTGCACCCAAAAGCAGCAGGATATACATTTTTCTCAGGTGCACATGGAACATTTTCCAGAATAGACCACATACTAGGCCACAAAAAGAACCTCAGTAAAGTCAAAAATATTGAAATTCTACCAAACAACTTCTTAGATCACAAAAGTATAAAACTAGAAATAAATTTTAGAAAGAAATCAAAAAAGCTCACAAACACATGGAGACTTAACAACATTCTCCTAACTAATCAATGGGTTAACGACCAAATCAAAACAGAAATAAAAGAATATATGGAGACTAATGATAACAACAACACAAAGCCACAACTTCTGTGGGACGCAGCAAAGGCAATTCTAAGAGTAAAGTATATTGCAATCCAGGCCTATTTAAAGAAGGAAGAACATTTCCAAATGAATAGTCTAAAGACACAATTACTGAAATTGGAAAAAGAAGAACGAATGAGACCCAATGTCACCAGAATGAGGGATATAATAAAGAACAGAGAAGAAATAAATAAAATTGAGAAGAATAAAACAATAGGAAAAATCAATGAAACCAAGAGCTGGTTCTTTGAAAACATAAACAAAATAGATAAACCCATAGCCAGATTCATTAAGAGAAAAAGAGAATCTGCACACATAAACAGAATCAGAAATGAGAAACAAAAAATAACGATGGACCCCACAGAAATACAAAGAATTATAAGAGAATATTATGAGAATCTGTATGCTAACAAGCTGGAAGACACAGAAGAAATGGACGACTTCTTAGAAAAATACAACCTTCCAAGACTGACCAAGCATGAAACAGAAAAACTAAACAGACCAAGCACCAGCAATGAAATTGAGTCAGTAATCAAAAAACTACCCAAGAACAAAACCCCGGAACAGATGGATTCACCTCTGAATTCTACCAGACATACAGAGAAGAAATAACACCCATACTCCTTAAAGTTTTTCAAAAAATAGAAGAGGCGGGAATACTTCCAAACTCATTCTATGAAGCCAGCATCACTCTAATACCAAAACCTGGCAAAGACTTCACCAAAAAAGAAAATTACAGACCAATATCACTGATGAACGTAGATGCAAAAATACTCAACAAAATATTAGCAAACCGAATTCAAAAATACATCAAGAGGTTCATACACCATGATCAAGTGGGATTCATCCCAGGGATGCAAGGATGGTACAACATTCGAAAATCCATCAACATCATCCACCACATCAACAAAAAGGAGAATGAAAACCACATGATCATCTCCATAGATGCTGAAGAAGCATTTGACAAAATTCAGCATCCATTCCTGATTAAAACTCTCAACAAAATGGGTATAGACGCCAAGTACCTCAACATCATAAAGGACATATATGACAAACCCACAGCTAATATCATACTTAACAGTGAGACACTGAAAGCTTTTCATCTAAGATCGGGAACAAGACAGGGATGCCCACTCTCTCCACTGTTATTCAGCATAGTACTGGAGGTCCTAGCCCCGGCAATCAGACAAAACAAAGACATACAAGGCATCCAGATTGGAAAAGAAGAAGTGAAATTGTCACTATTTGCGGATGACACGATATTAAACATAAAAAACCCTAAAGACTTCACTCCAAAACTACTAGAACTAATATCTGAATTCAGCAAAGTTGCAGGATACAAAATTAACACACAGAAATCTGTTGCTTTCCTATACACTAATGATGAACTAACAGAAAAAGAAATAAGAAAAACAATTCCATTGACAATTGCATCAAAAAGAATAAAATACCTAGGAATAAACCTAACGAAGGAAGTGAAAGACCTGTACTCTGAAAACTACAGGACACTCCTACGAGAAATTAAAGAGGACACTAACAAATGGAAATTCATCCCATGCTCTTGGCTAGGAAGAATAAATATTGTCAAAATGGCTATACTACCTAAAGCAATCAACAAATTCAACGCAATCCCTATCAAACTACCAACAGCTTTCTTCAATGAACTGGAACAAATAATTCTAAAATTCATATGGAACCACAAAAGACCCCGAATAGCCAAAGCAATCCTGAGAAGGAGGAATAAAACAGGGGGAATTATGCTCCCTGACTTCAAGCTCTACTACAAAGCCACAGTAATCAAAACAATTTGGTATTGGCACAAAAACAGACCCATAGACCAGTGGAACAGAATAGAAAATACAAATATATACAGTCAATTAATATTTGATAAAGGAGCCTTGGATATACAATGGGGAAATGACAGCCTCTTCAGCAGCTGGTGTTGGAAAAACTGGACAGCTACAAGTAAGAGAATGAAACTGGACTACAGTCTAACCCCATGCACAAAGGTAAACTCAAGGTGGATCAAAGACCTGAATGTAAGTCATGAAACCATAAAAATCTTAGAAAAAAATATAGGCAAAAGCTCTTGGACATAAACATGAGCGACTTCTTCATGAACATATCTCCCCGGGCAAGGGAAACAAAAGCAAAAATGAACAAGTGGGACTATATCAAGCTGAAAAGCTTCTGTACAGCAAAGGACACCATCAGTAGAACAAGAAGACTTCCTACAGTATGGGAGAATATATTCATAAATGACATATCCGATAAGGAGTTGACATCCAAAATATACAAAGAACTCATGCACCTCAACAAACAAAAAGCAAATAATCCAATTAACAAATGGGCAGAGGACATGAATAGCCACTTCTCCAAAAAAGAAATTCAGATGGCCACCAGGCACATGAAAAGATGCTCCACATCACTAATCATCAGAGAAATGCAGATTAAAACCACAATGAGATACCACCTCACACCAGTGAGGATGGCCAACATCCAAAACACAACAACAAATGTTGACGAGGATGTGGAGAAAAGGGAACCCTCCTACACTGCTCTTGGGAATGCAAATTAGTTCAACCATTGTGGAAAACAGTATGGAGTTTCCTCAAAAAACTCAAAATAGAAATACCATTTGACCCAGGAATTCCACTCCTAGGAATTTACCCTAAGAATGCAGCAGCACAGTTTGAAAAAGACAGATGCACCCCTATGTTTATCGCAGCAGTATTTACAATAGCCAAGAAATGGAAGCAACCTAAGTGTCCATCAGTAGATGAATGGATAAAGACAAGGTGGTACATATACACAATGGAATATTGTATAGCCATAAGAAGAAAACAAATCCTACCATTTGCAACAACATGCATGGAGCTGGAGGGTATTATGCTCAGTGAAATAAGCCACGCTGAACAAGACAAGTACCAAATGATTTCACTCATATGTGGAGTATAAGAACTGAGAAAAAACTGAAGGAACAATAAGCAGCAGACTCACAGAACCCAAGAACGGACTAATAGTTACCAAAGGGAAAGGGACTGCGGAGGATGGGTGGGAAGGGAGGGGCAAGGGGGAAAAAGGGACAATACGATTAGCAGATGTAATGTTGGGAGGGCATGGGGAGGGCTGTAGAACTCAGAGAAGACAAGTAGTGACTCTATAGCATCTTACTACACTGATGGACAGTGACTGTAATGCTGTCGGTGGGGGGGACTTGATTAAGGGGGTAGTTTAATAATCATAATATTGCACATGTAATTGTAGATTAATGATCCAAAATAAATTATAAAAAAAGAATACTTAGGAGAAGCTAATAAAAGAAAGAGTGATTTATAAAAAAAGAACATATGGGATGTGAACAATTTCCAGGGATTTGTTGTTTTAATCTGCCTGATTTTTCGCCTATTATTCAAGATCAAATAGACAACATTCACCATGGTATTGATACGTTTTCACAAATGCCTGGATTGTTAAATTGGTTTTCTTTGTTTCATTGGATATGGCTGATAATTGTAGGTCTAATACTGTTATGCATTTGTATTCCTGTTCTCCTAGTGTGTGTGCGGAAGGCATTTGTTGGTCTTTTAAAGCCAATACAAGAATATGCTACTTTTCAAGAATTAACGTCAAGAAATAAGTGATTCCTTTTAAACAACTTTGTGAAATCATATACTGATTCCCCACCTGCCCTTGCTGCAAGAAAATAATCATATATATTGTGATTTTATCCAGAATTATAGCTGCTGGCTGTCCTCTCTTTCATATTTTATCTCCCTGTTTGGTCCCAGGAGATGGCTTGTTAGCCAGAGATGGGTAAGATTCCTCATGGGAGGAACAACCTAAGACAGGCACAGTCGCAGGGGACCTCAGGTGAGCAACGTGGGGGCCAACAGGGGTGAGGCATAGAACCTCACCCCTCCAGATGAGAGAGACATTGCCTGTGACAAGCTATGTCACAGGCTGAGCCCAGCTAATCATTATTCTGGTACCTACCACAAATATATGCATATGCATTTGCATCAATTAAAACAAAAAAGGGGGAAATGTGGGATTCACTTATAATTAAAGTATAAAAATAATCATAGTTGACTTGATTGATTATAGTAAGTGAATTAGTTTCTCTGATATGACTGCCTTTGCATTGTTCACCTTGTGAGAACTTGTTCACTATGTTCCTTGCATTGTTCACCTTGTGGGAACTTGTTCACTGTATTGGAACTTGTTCATTGCATGGTGAGCAATGTTTTGTGTATTGAAAAGTTGTTAAGAGAAGAAACCTCAAAAGTTCACATCTCAAGAAAAAATAATTTGTAACTATGTATGTTGAAGGATGTTAACTAAACTTACTGTGATAATCATTTCACAATAAAAAAAATTAAACAAACAAAAGAAATTCAGCAGTGAAACCATCTGGTCCAGGAGTTTTGTTGTTAGGTAATTTTTTGATTACCAATTCAATTTCTTTGCTGGTGATTGGTCTGTTCAGGTTTTCTGTTTCTTCCTGGGTCTGCCTTGGAAGGTTGTATTTTTCTAGAAAGTTGTCCATTTCTTCTAGGTTATCCAGATGGTTAGCATATAATTTTTCATAGTATTCTCTTATAATTCTTTGTATTTCTGTGGTATCCGTAGTGATTTTTCCTTTCTCATTTCTGATTCTGTTTATGTGTGTAGACTCTTTTTTTTTCTTGATAAGTCTGGCTAGGGGTGTATCTATTTTGTTTATTTTCTCAACGAACCAGCTCATGCTTTCATTGATTCTTTCTTTGTTTTATTCTTCTCAATTTTATTTATTTCTTCTTTAATATTTATTATGTCCGTCCTTCTACTAACTTTTGGCCTCATTTGTTCTTCCTTTTCTAGTTTTATTAATTGTGAATTTAGACTGTTCCATTGGGATTGTTCTTCTTTCCTGTGGTAGGCCTGTATTGCAATATATTTCCCTCTTAGCACGGCCTTCGCTGTATCCCACAGATTTTGTGATGTTGAATTATTTTGTCATTTGTCTCCATATATTGCTTGTTCTCTGTTTTTATTTGGTCATTGATCCATTGATTTCAATTTTATTTTTTTTTACATTGAGGTAAATACAATAAAATACACAACTCCTGTGTGCAGCTTGATGAATTTTGATATGTGTATGCACTCATGTAATCATCACCCAAATTAAGATATGAAACATTCTAACTTTTCCCCCTTTACGTATTTATGATCTGGAAACTTAAGTGATTTGAATATGTGGCATAAGATGATGCTTGCATCTCAAACTATGGCATATTGCTATGTTCCAAAACACTTTCTTGTCCCACGTGACTGCATACAGAAAGTTCAGAATGGGATGACATATAATTATGTTAATTAAGTTAATGTAAGAAAATATCTTTTAAGCCACTCTCCTTAATCCATCAATTGACACTGACCCAAAACTGGATATAAATGAACCCATATCAAAACTAAAGAGGATAAGATTATCTTCAGAAGTCACCAACCCATAGATACCCAAATGCAGAAGACCCTTTCCTTATAAATGTGCTGTTTAAGAGCTATTTCTTCCCCAAGATAAACCTAAATAAAATCATTACTACAATCTCTTAGTGTCAGGTAGAATTGATGGCATTTTGCTCTGGCATATAACATGGTGTTTCAAAACATGGAAGTTTAGTGGAAAGTTGTAATTAAATTGGTGAGTTTTATACTTTTCAAATAACTCTGAAGTCTAAGGTATTTATAAAGTATCCCCTTAGGTAGAGTAAATCTACTAAGATAATTACAGGTTCTAATGTTGACTAGGAAGCTATTATCTTATTAGACATCTGATGTCCAATAAGCAGTCATCTGTGTAATTTTTTAAGTAGTCAAGGTAATATCCTTTGTACTCTTTATCTGCTGCTGTGTGACATATTATCCCAAAATTTAGTAGCTTAAAAATAACAAACATATATTATTATATCAGTTTCTGAGGGTCAGAAATCCAGGCGTGGCTTCACTGGATTGTTCTTCCTCAGGTTCTCTCCCAGGAGTTGTGGTCAAGCTGTCAGTCAGGGCTGCCATCATGTCAACTCAGCCAGGTTGAAGGATCCGCTTCCAGGGTCACTTACATGTTGTTTGCAAACTTCAGTATTTCTCTAGCTGTTGGCCAGAGACTTCAGCTTCTCACTAGTTAGGCCTCTCCCTAATATTGCTCATGATATGATAGCTTGCTTCCCCAACAGTGAGGAATAGGAGAGACTGGGCACCCAAGAAAGAAGTCAGTGTTTTGTAACCCAGTCTCAGAAGTGACATACCATTATTTCTTCCGTATATGGATCACTAGGCATGTGCCATTAAGCCCCATCCACACTCGAGGAGAGGCTAGTGTGTCGGCACAACTTATCAGGAGCTGTAGGTCACAGGTGGTCACTTTAGAAGCTGCCTACCCCACCAACTAACACTCACATCTACGTTATCTATCAGGTACTTTTTAAAGTGACTAAAATGTTTTCCAAAACTGATGTTTACTGTTAAGCTATTATCTGATTATTAGACAACTCATCGAATTTTTTAAATACTCATGGTAATACTGTCATAGTATAAGGATACTGATTTCATGGAGCTTAGAAAAGCACTGAGTTGATTTTATATCATTGTATCTTCATAATATCCAGAAAGTTTCGTTGACTAACAGAAGTAAATAGCTGAAATAGGATATAATAGTTTGGTGACATTGTTTCCTGAAATCATTCAACTGTCTTCACCATGACTCTATGTATTACATACAAACAATATCATCTTGGCAAGATGATGGTCTGTTGTAAGACTATCTAAACTATTTGTCTTTTATCTGAATAATATGAAAATTATTGATAAGCCCTCTTAAAATATGAGTGTTTATCAGCTTTATTTCTTAATAAACTAGAATGTGAAGGAGATCTGGCTGTTATCTACCGACCAGACTGGTTTTCATCCTATGAGAGGTGCCTACCTCCCCAGGCTGTGCCCTGGATTGAAGGAGATAATATTTTCAGAAACTGTCAGTTACAATATTATATCTTAATTATTCATCTCTGGTGATTCACAATTTCTCAAGATCTTAGTAATCTCTGAGTCACCTGATAAAATTATGACTATAGCTACAAGTCCAGCTACAAGTTATTCTCCCCACATAGGGCCTCAGACAGCCTAGTTGAACCTTATAAAAGACAACACAATAACTCTGTGGAATGACTAAATATGCCAACTGGAGGATAAATTTGACTGAACATACCCTTGCTTCCCTTTCTTTTAAAGGACTTTTACATCATTTAAAAAACATGCTCTATATTTTTTGATTGTTTGATAGTTGCCAGTTTTAGAGTATATCTTACTGTAAATACCTGGCTATTCCCACAGCACCTCTAGCACAGAGTATGGATATGAAGGGGTTTCTATGTCCTAGGGAAATGTATAGGCTGGAAGAGATGGCTGTTGGAAGTATTGCCTGGTAGTTATAAGTGTCACAAGAACTAAATTGGGCAAGAAGGAGAGATTAGCACTGACCCTCTGGTCCTTTACTCTGTCTAAATGAGTTATGGCAAGTTTGTACCCAAAGTTAGCAAAGTCCTACTAGGTTCAGACCAGACCTGGGATGTCAGAATCAGATTAGGGAGGTAAAATAGCATGGAGGACTTCCGGGAAGATGGTGACATGAGCAGGGCCGCAGAAATATCCTCCCAACACTATATTTATCTACAAAAATACAGCAAATACAACTATTCCTAAAAGGGAAACCAGAATACACAGGAAACTGCACAGCGTGCAGCTACACCAGAGAAGACTCAGCAGCTCAAGAGATGGGTAAGATACGGAGCCGCGACCCGGTGGGACCTGAGCACTCACCCACCCCAACGCACCAGCGGGAGGAGAGCATTCACAGCCGGGAGGGAGTGGAAGTAAACCCCACAAAATAACCATCCCGGTGATCTGCGCAGGGAGGGCTGACACACATAGCGCGGTGTAGCGGAGATTGGAAAGACAGAGGGTGCAGGATCTGAGAGGGGAATGCGCCAGGGTGCTTGAAGCCAACTCAGCTCACGGGAAGGAAAAAAAAAAAAGCGCACGCTTTCTTCAGCGGTCTTAAAGAGACAGGAGCCCAGTGGAGGAGCCGGATAGCCCTGACACACTCAGCCCAGGAGGCTGGGAGTCCTGGGGAGTTTTGGACCACTTAGCTGGTGACTGGGAAAGCGTAGCCACACTTAGACTTCTCTCTAAGATCAACAGCCTCCCATTCGTTCCCACCCTGGCCAGAGCTATAAAGGGCCCTGCGGAGTGGCGCAGCCATGGCTGCGGAATAGTGGGACAACAGCGCCACCTACAGCATCCCCACAGAATCTACTCCCAGTGGGCTTTTTTTTGTTTTGTTTTTTGGGTTTTTTTTCTTTCTTTTGTTTTTTGTTTTTTCCTTTCTTTCTTTTTTCCTTTCTTCTCTTTCTTTTTTTTTCATTCTCTTTCCTTTTTTTTTTCAAGTCTTAAAGAGCCCAGATGACATACACGGCAACTACCAGTGACCACTTCCAGAGCTATGAAAAGACAGAGGAATATGGTCCAGATTAAATCAACCACACAACCCCACAGAGGGACCCTGAAGGGATGGAAATGCACAGTCTTCCTGAAAAAGAATTCAGAATAAAAGTCATGATGATGCTGATGGATGTACAGAGAAATGTGCAAGATATGAGGGAGGAGTGAGGGAAGTGAGGAAAGACAATGCAGAAATCAGACAAGCGATCGATGGGCTTAACAGCAGACTGGATGAGATGCAAGAGACTGTTAATGGAATAGAAATCAGAGAAAAGGAATGCAGAGAAGCTCAGGCAGAGAGAAATAAAAAGATCTCTAGGAATGAAAGAATATTAAGAGAACTGTGTGACCAATCCAAACGGAACAATATTCGCATTATAGGAGTACCAGAGGAAGAAGAGAGAGAAAAAGGATAGAAAATGTCTTTGAAGAAATAATTGCTTTGAAGAAAACTTTCACTCGCTGGGGAAGGAAACAGTCTCGCAGTCCATGGAAGCCCATAGATCTCCCAAAACAAGGTCCCAAGGAAGACAACACTAAGACACATAATAAGACGGCAAAGATCAAAGATAAGGACACAGTATTAAAGGCAGCTAGAGAGAGAAAAAAGATCACCTACAAAGGAAAATCCATCAGACTATCATCCAACTTCTCAACAGAAACATTACAGGCCAGAAGAGAATAGCATGACATATTTAATGTAATGAAACAGAAGGGCCTCGAACCAAGAATATTGTATCCAGCACGATTATTATTTAAATATGACGGAGGGATTAAACAATTTCCAGACAAGTGAAACTTGAGAGAGTTTGCCTCTCATAAACCACCACTACAGGATATCTCAAACGGACTGCTCTAGAGGTAAGTACCCCTAAGGCTAAAAAGATGTCACCAGGGAAAATGAAATCATAGCAAAGAAAGCACACCATCCAAATACTAACTAAAGGCAAAGAATAAAACACCTAGTATATAAAGAATGGAGGAGGAAGAATAAGAAGGGAGAGAAATAAAGACACATCAGACTGTGTTTACAATAACTTAACAAGAAAGTTAAGTTAGATTGTTAGATAATAAAGGAGCAAACCATGAACCTTTGGTAACCACGAATCTAAAGCCAGCAATGGCAATAAGTACATATCTATCAATATTCACCCTAAATGTAAATGGACTGAATGCACCAATCAAAAGACATAGAGTAATAGAATGGATAAAAAAGCAAGACCCATCTATATGCTGCTTACAAGAGACTCACCTCAAACCCAAAGATATACACAGACTAAAAGTGAAGGGTTGAAAAAAGATATTTGATGCAAACAACAAAGAGAAAAAAGAAGATGTTACAGTACTTGTATCAGATAAAATAGACTTGAAAACGAAGAAAATAGCAAGAGATAAAGAAGGACATTGCATAATGATAAAGGGGTCAGTCCAACAAGAAGATATAACCATTATAAATATCTATGCACACAACACAGGAGCGCCAGCATATGTGAAACACATAGTAACAGAAGTAAAGTAGAAAATAGCAATGCATTCATTTTAGAAACTTCAACACACCACTCACTCCAAAGGACAGATCAACCAGACAGAAAATAAGTAAAGACACAGAGGCACTGAACAACACACTAGAACAGATGGACCTAACAAACATCTACAGAACTCTGCACCGAAAAGCAACAGGAAACACATTCTTCTCAAGTACACATGGAACATTTTCCAGAATAGACCACATAATAAGCCACAAAAAGAACCTCAGTAAAGTCAAAAATGTTGAAATCCTAACAACCAACTTCTCAGATCACAAAGGTATAAAACTACAGATAAATTTTAGAAAGAAACCAAAAAGGCTCACAAATACATGGAGATTTAACAACATAATACTAATTAATCAATGGGTTAACGACCGACCAGAAATCAAAGAATATATGGAGACTAATGACAACACAACACAAAGCCACAACTTCTGTGGGACGCAGCAAAGGCAATTTTAAGAGGAAAGTATATTGCAATCCAGGCTTATTTAAAGAAGGAAGAACATTTCCAAATGAATAGTCTAAAGACACAATTACTGAAATTGGAAAAAGAAGAACAAATGAGACCCAATGTCACCAGAAGGAGGGACATAAAAAAGATCAGAGAAGAAATAAATAAAATTGAGAAGAATAAAACAATAGGAAAAATCAATGAAACCAAGAGCTGGTTCTTTGAAAACATAAACAAAATAGATAAACCCCTAGCCAGAATCATTAAGAGAAAAAGAGAACCTACACACATAAACAGAATCAGAAATGAGAAACAAAAAATAACGATGGACCCCACAGAAATACAAAGAATTATAAGAGAATATTATGAGAATCTATATGCTAACAAGCTGGAAAACCTAGAAGAAATGGACAACTAATTAGAAAAATACAACCTCCCAAGACTGACCAAGCAAGAAACAGAAAAACTAAACAGACCAATCACCAGCAATGAAATTCAATCGGTAATCAAAAAACTACCCAAGAACAAAACCCCCGGACTTGATGGATTCACCTCTAAATTCTACCAGACATATAGAGAATAAATAACACCCATTCTCCTTAAAGTTTTCCAAAAAATAGAAGAGGAGGGAATACTTCCAAACTCATTCTATGAAGCCAGCATCACTCTAATACCAAAACCGGCAAAGACCTCACCAAAAAAGAAAATTACAGACCAATATCCCTGATGAACGTAGATGCAAAAATACTCAACAAAATATTAGCAAACCGAATTCAAAAATACATCAAGAGGATCATACACCATGATCAAGTGGGATTCATCCCAGGGATGCAAGGATGGTACACCATTCGAAAATGCATCAACATCATCCACCACATCAACAAAAAAGGAGAATGAAAACCACATGATCATCTCCATAGATGCTGAAAAAGCATTTGACAAAATTCAACATCCATTCCTGATTAAAACTCTCAACAAGATGGGTATAGACGGCAATTACCTCAACATCATAAAGGCCATATATGACAAACCCACAGCTAACATCATACTTAACGGCAAGAAGCTGAAAGCTTTTCATCTAAGGTCGGGAACAAGACAGGGATGCCCATTCCACTGTTATTCAATATAGTACTGGAGGTCCTAGCCTCGGCAATCAGACAAAACAAAGACCTACAAGGCATCCAGACTGGTAAAGTAGAAGTCATATTGTCACTATTTGCAAATGACATGATACTGTACATAAAAAACCCTAAAGACTCCATTCCAAAACTACTAAAACTAATATCTGAATTCAGCAAAGTTGGAGGATATTAAATTAACACACAGAAATATGTTGCTTTTCTATACACTAACAATGAACTAACAGAAAGAGAAATCAGGAAAACAATTCCATTCACAATTGCATCAAAAAGAATAAAATACCTAGGAATAAACCTAACGAAGGAAGTGAAAGACCTGTACTCTGAAAACTACAAGACATTCCTAAGAGAAATTAAAGAGGACACTAACAAATGGAAATGCATCCCATGCTCTTGGCTAGGAAGAATAAATACTATCAAAATGGCTATACTACCTAAAGCAATCTACAGATTCAATGCAATCCCTATCAAACTACCAACAGCTTTCTTCAATGAACTGGAACAAATAACTCTAAAATTCATATGGAACCACAAAAGACCCCGAATAGCCAAAGCAATCCTGAGAAGGAGGAATAAAACAGGGGGAATTACGCTCCCTGACTTCAAGCTCTACTACAAAGCCACAGTAAACAAGACAATTTGGTATTGGCACAAAAACAGACCCACAGACCAGTGGAACAGAATATAAAATCCAAACATTAACCCAAACATATACAGTCAATTAATATTTGATATAGGAGCCTTGGATATGCAATGGGGAGATGACAGCCTCTTCAGCAGCTTGTGTTGGAAAAACTGGACAGCTACATGTAAGAGAATGAAATTGGACTACTGTCTAGCCCCATACACAAAGGTCAACTCAAGGTGGAGCAAAGACCTGAATGTATGTCATGAAACCATAAAACTCTTAGAAAAAAACATAGGCAAAAATCTCTTGGACATAAACATGAGCAACTTCTTCATGAACATATCTCCCCGGGCAAGGAAACAAAAGCAAAAATTAACAAGTGGGACTATATCAAGCTGAGAAGCTTCTGTACAGCAGACACCATCAGTAGAACAAAAAGACATCCTACAGTATGAGAGAATATATTCATAAATGACGTATCTGATAAAGGGTTGACATCCAAAATATATAAAGAACTCACGCACCTTAACAAACAAAAAGCAAATAATCCAATTAAGAAATGGGCAGAGGACATGAATAGACACTTCTCCAAAGAAGAAATTCAGATGGCCACCAGGCACATGAAAAGATGCTCCACATCGCTAATCATCAGAGAAATGCAGATTAAAACCACAATTAGATATCACCTCACACCAGTGAGGATGGCCAACATCCAAAACACAAACAACAACAAATGTTGGCGAGGATGTGGAGAAAAGGGAACCCTCCTACACTGCTGGTGGGACTGCAAATTAGTTCAACCATTGTGGAAAGCAGTATGGAGGTTCCTCAAAAAACTCAAAATAGAAATACCATTTGACCCAGGAATTCCACTCCTAGGAATTTACCCTAAGAATGCAGCAGCCCAGTTTGAAAAAGACAGATGCACCCCTATGTTTATCGCAGCACTATTTGCAATAGCCAAGAAATGGAAGCAACCTAAGTGTCCATCATTAGATGAGTGGATAAAGAAGATGTGGTACATATACACAATGGAATATTATTCAGCCATAAGAAGAAAACAAATCCTACCATTTGCAACAACATGGATGGAGCTAGAGGGTATTATGCTCAGTGAAATAAGCCATGCTGAAAAAGACAAGTATCAGATGATTTCACTCATATGTGGAGAATAAGAACAAAGAAAAAAAACTGAAGGAACAAAACAGCAGCAAACTTACAGAACCCAAGAACGGACTAATAGTTACCAAAGGGAAAGGGACTGGGGATGATGGTTGAGAATGGAGGGATAAGAGGGGAAAAGGGGCATTACGATTAGCAGACGTAATGTTGGGGGGGCACGGGGAGGGCTGTACAATTCAGAGAAGACAAGTAGTGATTCTATAGCATCTCACTATTCTGATGGACAGTGACTGTAATGGGGTTGGTGGGGGGGACCTGATGAAGGGGTAGTTTAATAACCATAATATTGCACATGTAATTGTAGATTAATGATACCAAAATAAATTGTATTAAAAAATTTAATTAAAATAATAAAATAAAATAAAATAGCATGGAGGAGACAGAATTTACAGAAAAACAGACAGAAAGGATTGGGTTTAGGGGAGTGAATGGGACGGTGGTAATTATACATGAGAAAACACACACACCTCAAGAGGGCAGGCTTTCTGTTGGGAGGAAGATGGAATCTGTGTCTCTCACAGCCATTTCAAGGACTGAAAGTGTTGTTGCTGCTTCGCTGCCTGTCCTGAAACTGTCCTCCCACCATTTAGGAACAACAGGAACAATAATTATGGCAATACTCACTGTAGGTAAAGACCCTGGAAAGCAAAATTATTTTACTTTAAACTGATAACATAAAAATTTCAGTGTTTAAAAAAATAAGCCACAGATGAACCTGTTATCATTATCTTTGGAACTTTAAAATATCACAGTTAGCATAGATTCTTGAGAACACACACATAAATTCATACATGCACACACAATTTACAGTCCTAATTATGCCTTTGATGACCATGGGAATACAAATTATGTAATTAATTTGTAAGCTTCAGTTTTTTCCTCTACAAATAAAGAACACCTGCTTTACAAAGTTATCTTACACATAATTAAAATATGGAAAATCATTTGTGTGTTTCTGTGGCAAATTGTATATCATCAATATTATACCTTTCTGAAGTACTATATTGTAGCCCTTACTTTTCTCTGAGCTGATTTGCAGCTCTTTATAAGTTGTCTCTAGCTGAGAGAGAAACAAATTCTGTCCTGTCTGGTGGTTTGACTTGTCTCTGCAGAAAACTAGTTTGTCTCCATTTGCGATTCATCTGAACATTGCCTTATTCCTCGTAACTTATGCTTTTTGACTTTTCCTTTGAACCAATTATATATCAAGAACCCCTGACTGTAACTGTCCATTCTCTTTATTCGATATGGGCTGATTGCTTTCCAGGCTAGCTGCACAGTTATTGTCCTTGTACTTCTCTTCATCGTCACCCTCAAAATATCTGCCATGTTTTAGGTTTGATTGTTTACTACATACCATATCTGTCTCCTCAATTTGTTTCTCCTTTGTTCAAGAATATCCTCCAGTAGCATCCCATGAATGAGTGATTGAAAGATATATGTCTTTAAGTCCTTCTTTTATTCTTATTCTTGATCAGTAGCTTGGCCAAGTATAGAATTGCTCATCAAATATAATTTTCATTAAGAATTTTAAAGAAGAGACATTGCTCCAAAGTCACCTATCATTCACGACTGCTTTTGAAAAGGATAATACAATTCTGACTTACTTTCTCTTGTAGGCAGCCTCTCTTATTTTCTCTGGAAGCTTTCAGTTTCTACTTTATACCTGTTATTTTGAAATTTAACATTTCATGGGCTTTTTGGGGGTTTTCTTTCATTTTTTCTGTAGGCCACCTGTGCTGGGCACCTTCATTTGGAGATTTCTGTCCCTCAAGTCTAAAAAAATTGTTTTCCTTCTTGATCATTCTCTTCTCTTTTCTCTCTATAATTCTTATTATATATATAATTCTTATTAAGTGGACTCTAAATTCCCATGGACTTACCTACTAATTTTTTTCTATACTTTCTAATTTTCACTTCTTAGTTTTTTGTTTTATTTTTGGTCCTGGGATTTAGCTTTCAAACCTTTTATAATGTTATTTTTCTACCATATTTTTGTTCTCTGATTTTTTTTTTCTTTTCACAGCATCCTATTGTATTTATCTTGGACAATATCATCATACTTTCACATTTAAAAATAGTGTTCCCTGTATTATCTCTGTTTCCAATAGATTTTTTTTAATGTATCAGGGTATCTCTTTTTTATTGCTCTATTCCTTTACTATTGTTTTAGTAAGGTTGCCAGAGGAAGAAAAATAGCATAAAAATGATGTCATATTTTTAAAAAAGAAATCCTTTTCCCTTTTTATTTTCCAAAATACTGGTTTTTGGTTTTCCATTTCTAGTAGGTTGAATAGTGTCTCCCCAAAATACATCTCCTTTTAGAACCTGTGAATGTGACTTCACTTGGAAATGGGATCTTTGCAGATGTCATCAACTGAAGATGAGGTCGTACTGGATTAAAGTGATCGCTAAATCCAGTATGTCTGGCTTCCTCTAAGAAAAGGGAAATTTAGGCACAGAGACACACACACACCCATGGGGGAGGAGGGATGTAAAGACAGAAGTAGAGAGTGGAGTGATGGGTATGAGCCAGGGATCACCAAAGATTGCTGGCTAGCACCACAAGCTAGAAGAAATAAGGAAAGATTCTTCTCTAGAGACTTCAGAAGGAATGTGGCCCCGATGACCCTTCGATTTTGAATTTCTGGCCTCCAGAATTATGAGAGAATGAATTTCTGTTGTTGTAAGTCACCCAGTTTTTGGTACTTCATTACAGCAGTCCTAAGAAACAAAAAATCTTTCCGCCTTAAGACTAATGTAGAATTTAACAGAAACAGAAAGATTAAGTTGGTCTTTAAAAACTTGTCTCAGATTAGTAGCTTTTAAGTCTTCCATTTTGAGGAGCAGGAAATTCAGACAGTTCAGAATCTTAACACCTATTCCCTGTAATCATATGGTGTGAAGGAGACAGTGGTGTCTCTTCCAGCTTCGTGGTTTTTCCTGGCCAGGTCAGTTCAGGCAGCCAATGGTAAGTGCGTAGAACAAAACAGTTTTTCCTATGCTTATGACTAAAGATAAAATTACAGTTTTATAAATTTAGATAATTAAAAGTATAGATAATGACTGCTTTTCATATCTAATTTTAGGGTCTGGGCAATTGGATGGCTTTTTCTGTATAATCAGATTGTACAATTAGATGTTTCTTTTATACCTAAGAATTTGCTTAGCTCTGCACATCGTTTTATTTAAATATATTTGGTTTAAGACTACTGAGAGACAGAAGGGCATGTAGAAACAAAAAAGACAAGCCAAGGAAAGGATGTGATCAAGAAGGGAAGAATCAACCGTATCAAATGCCACAGCACAGCCTCCAAGTAAAATAGTCTGGAAGCTGTTTTGTGTGGAGGGAATTGCTGACATCTTCAATGCCTTGAGGAGTTCTGTGAGCAGAGGCTAAACTCTAGTAACTCACGACTGAACTAGAAGTGAGGAAATGGAGTGGGGAGCACTCTGCTTTATGAAGAAGTTTGGTTTTGAAAGGAAGAAAAGAGAGGGGCAGTTATAGGATATTATTTTGAGGACAGGAGATTGGGAGTGTTTATATTCAGAAAGGAAAGAGTCTAAAAGGAAAGAGCAGGTGGTGCTGAAGAAGATGAAAATACAGGAGAGATGGAAAGACAGACGAAGTAGAGAAAGGGATGGAGAATTAGAGATAGAGGTAGAGAGGGAAGATAATCAGTAAAGATATTTTCTTGAGCAGAAGGAGACACTAGGATCCAGACAACAATATACTAATATTAGCTTTGACATAAATAAGACCAGTCCCTGATACCAGAAAGAAAAGTAACTGAGGTGGACGCTGCTTTGTTTTCAGGAAGTTAAGGGTGAAGGGACAGGAAATTGAGAACTTGATTTTCTGTGAAATTAGAAAGCAAAATCTTACTCTGAGTATATTTATAGAAAGAAACCAAATAAGCTAAAATCATTATTTTACTTCAAAGTCAAAATAAATAAAGAAATGACTAAAACAAATGCTCTAAGAGATTTAAAACAACCCAGAAAGAGAATCACTGAGTAACACACAGTGTCCTAACACACAATTGCTTAGTAGACCATTAACAGAAACTATGGACTTTACACAGCCCATCAATCTTCCATTTTTAGTTCATTTAAAAAACAATAAATGACAGGTACAGACTGGTTTCAGATGCTAAGAGACTGGTAGGTTCTGCTATTTTATCTCTGAAGGCTCTAAGTATCCTGTTTCGATTTTTTTTAAAAAGTGCTTCCTCTCAAAGACTGCCATGAGGATGTGGCTTTATGAGGCATACTGTTACTTTATTTGCCTAAGTGCTTGCTTTTCAGGTTGTAAAGAAAAGCTGCATGGAAATTTTATTTGACTTCATCTAGTGGCACTGCCTTATTTTAGAAAAAAAATAAAGCTGATAAGTATGGAGCTCCTGTAGATTAACTGAACGTTTGTGACACAAATTTTGAAATCAGTAAAATACAGAAAAGTGACTTACTGAAGTATTTTGTCAATCTTCTTATTTAGAAAAGAAAGTGCTTTCATCAGCTAAGCATATAATTTATTCATTCCTCTCAATTAAATGAACACATTCATAACTGAACATGACAAATATTTGCTAGAATGCCAAGAGACACATAGAATAAGATTCTTGTTTGAAAAAAAATGTATAGAGATATTTGTGAAGCGCACAAATTCAAGGAAAATCTTTGAAAGTATTTTAGTGTTGCTGTTAATATTTGTGGGTTTTCTCTTTGCTTTTATCGTTATGTTTATACCAGTATTCTAGACAAAAAAGAAGAGTAATGGTACAGGTACAATTTCTGTATTCGACTCAGGCACATAGCTTCTTGTAGCTGGTTCCATTTCCAAATGAAATCACACAGTACTTGGTTTGAACTAACCTAGGATGAAAATGATGTCTATTTCTAGCAAGTTAATCAATGCTGCCCTTATGGTGAACCACTTGTGTTGCTTTTCTTCCTGTCCATTGGGTTAATGATGAAAGAGAAAAGCTGCATTAAATGTGGTGCCTGTCTTATTGGCTTTTACTTTTTTTCTACCAAGGATTTTTATTCCTGAATGAATTTTAGTTTTGCAAATTATAGCACAATGTCAGATTCAAGAAAACTAAAGGAAGATTTTTTTTTTAATGTCGAGTTATGGAAATGATCCTAGCCACACTTAAGAACATTTATTGTACTCATATAAATGAGACTGCTTTGACTCAAAAAATCAGATAGAAATTGAGAATTCTGATTACCATGGAAATAGAATAATTGAGTTTGTTTAATGCCCCTCTTCTTCCTACAGCAGGGAAATAGCAAGACATTTCAAGGTTAATGAGAGGTAGAAGAAGCAGTATGAAAGACTTTGAATACTTCATTCAATAGATAATTAATTGATAATAAAATATTACATTATGACACTTTGTTTTGTATTTTTATACCGTATTTGTTATTTTCCTTTAAAAAAGAGGAAACATACTTTTTAAAACATTCATAATTCATATTACACAATAGAAACTTTCTTTTAAATATATAATAATTCAAACAGAGAAAATAACAAATACTAATAGTAGTATGTTAAATAATTTGTAATAGAATGAGAGAATACACATAGGACCTTAATAAAATGCTATTGTTCTAAGATTCTTGACAATTTTCCGTGTTAAAAAAATTTCCGTGTCATTTGCAAACTGAGTTTTGTGATTGCACCTAAGAAACCTATATATTTATCACATATACTAATTAACATAGTTGTACATACCTAAATATCTGATAAGACAGAATGATTAACTTACTGGTTTGCAGTAATTTGGATAAACTCTCAGTTTTTAAAAACAAAAAGCTCCTATCTATGATTTTGCATCCTTAAGCAATGCTGGGCCCACTTTGTAAGCCCTAAGGACATATCAATGTATATTACCAAGATTATTTATCACAATCTACATTTGTTTTCATAGTAAGATTTCTATTTACAAAACATCTCAGGTTTTTAGTATCTTAGTCTGTCTTCTGAGGTCGTATTACTCAAATGTGGTCCCTAGATCCGTAGTATCCATACCTCCTAGAAGCTTGTCAGAAATTAAGAATTACAGGCTCCATCCCAAACTTACTGAATCATAATTTTAAATTAACAAGATCCTCAAGTGATTTGCATGCACATTAGGTTTTGAGCAAAAATGCTCAAGGAATTAAAAACCTAATATGCTAGAAGGTTTGAAGGTCCCAGGTGGTGTGGAAAGAAAATAAATTCCAAGAAATATGACTCAAATAACATTCAACTTTACTTTTTCACATCTTGGGTTTTCTTTAGAACTGATATATTATTATTGGGCCATTGAGTGAGTCATTTAAACAAATAAGCATAGTTCAGAATTGGGTGGAAATGAGATCCATACACATAGTACTCTAGATTGGAAAACTAAAGAAAACAGAAAACTGTATCAACTGATTATTAGTGATATATTTTTCTGATTAATTTCTTCATCATTTTAAATAATAATTTCAATAACATTCAATATGTCACTGAACCAAATCTAAAAATCCTTAAATATTCAAGTTTATTGAGCACTCTTCACTTTCTTTGCATGACTTGAGAAGATTTCCAAATCTAAAGAAGCTGTGATAAATAGAAAGTACACAGGATGTGGTCCTATTCTGACAATTCGCTAAATGTATAGGCTAGAAGACTCCCTCCTTTCATGTACTTAGTCCTCTATAAACATTTGTTGAATGGAATAAATTGGTGTTGAATCAGAGAAAAAAAAAAGATTCTTTCTAAAATTAACATAAAAAGATACAGGGCAGTATCAAAAAGAAGATACATTCAAAATGTTTTCGTTTAACTATTTGTAAAAGCAAAAAGGCAACTTATCTCAAAATAAGAATTACATTATAGAGAAGAAAGGATACTCATCATTGCTGATCAGGACATTCTTTTCCTGGGGCAAATATGTGTGGGAAGCAACATGATAATCAGAAAGTTATTGTGAGCCAAAGACATTAGATGGGTGATTTTAAATGCTAGTGCCATCAAGCCTGAAAAACTGGTGCAGAGCTTTTTACCATAAGAGATATACTAAACCTGCAGAACAGATCTGTGATTTTCTGGGTTTCGGGAAAATCTTCATCTGATCGGTACAAGAGACATTTTATTACTATTTGCCCCTCTGATTTTTCCTTTTCCTTTTTCCTTTCCTTTGGACAAATGCTTAAAATGGAAGGAAGAATGAATTGAAGGAGGCCAATTCAATCAGGAGCCTATTGCTTCAGTATGTGTGTGCGTGTGTATGTGGCCCAGTTTGTCTGGAATAGGCCTCATTTACACCCACTAAGCATTTGTCCAGGATTTTTCATTTTTATCAAATATTAGTGTTAGTATGTATATTAAAATAATCAGGTCTGAGTACATTAGATCTACTCTTTGTATTTCTAGCTTCTGTCATTGTCAGTCAGGAGCATGGTCATATCTTTAAAACCACCTTTAATAGCCACCTACCTTTTCCTGAGCCTTTTCAGATTCCAAGTAACTAACACCTCTCTTTCAAGAATGGCATCCAGGATGCTCACTGATAAAACCAAGTATGCTGGACACGAGTGGCTGGGGCAGTTAACTGCAGTTTCAGGTGGTGATGGGAGCTTTTGAAGTTGCAGTCTCTGCCAGACACTTGGTAAACTAGCCAACTGTTTTGTGGCATATGCTACAGTCTGGAAGATGCATGAAGCCACCAGTCAACAGGTGGCAGAGTCAATGGGGAATATGGAAAATTAAAGGTTAGATATACATGCTATCTCTGCAGTATAATTAAAGAGTACTTTCAAGTCTCTTGCTATAATAGTTTGGTTATTTATTAAATACTGTAAATTACAAGTATGTATTTTATTGTTTGTAAAGCTTTTTTTATTTTGCAATAGCTTCTCATGGCAGCAGTGAATTCAAAATGAAAAGCCTGTTCAAAGAAGACTTTTGTACTAAATATGTACTTTTTAAACTAGTAGATAATGAATGGGAACTTGCACAAAAAACTTATCAATGCATACCATTCTAACACAGGAGCCATAGTAGTTGTCACTTCGAAGCCAGAAAACACAAATCCCCAAACAAACATCAACATCTACTTCAAAAGTTGATTTCTATTTTAAGAAGAATGTTCCCAAAACAGTAATTTAATACATGTAGCTGATACCCTTCATTCTGAGAAACATGACTTTTCATTTAGATCAGATGAGTGTTCTTCCAAGGAGTTAATTTTCAACCCCAGTTTTTCTTAGGCACGTATGAAAAAATGAAGCAATAGCTCTGATGTCAGTTTTATATGTGTCATTAGAAGCTTCAAATAAGAATTCATATAAGTTAATTCCAATAATGTTTCAGATTTTTTCCACCCAGTTAAATTTAGATCAAAGCAAAAACTTTGGAAAGGGTGAAACATCTGACATTTACAACATTAAATGAAAGTTATAAATTCAGTTTAAAAGTTCAATATTTAAGACACAATTATTTATTTCTCCAATGATAATATGAATACAAATTTTGGTGGAGCAAGCATTGTGATAAAGCAATAGTCTGGATCATTTAAGAAACTTACTGTATCAGTCGGCATTGCCACATTCATGTTGCATAATAAATCATTCCAAAATTCAGTGGCTTAAAACAAAATTATTTATTTGCATGGATGTATGATTAGCTGACAGCAGGGAGACCAGCTAATAGACGGATGTAATAATCAAGAGTGAGTTGATGGTGGCTCAGCCTAGGATAAAGGAGCAAGGACTTGGGCAGCGGTAAGCAGTGAGTGACTGAACTGAAAAATGTCAGTCGGCTTTGCTGCAGACTATGGCAGCTCAGGTCAACTGATCTGGGCTACTTTCAGCTGCTACCCTATTCTGTGTATCTCTCATCCTTCTCATGGGCCAAATGGGCTAGACAAGGACCTGTTCTTCTTGTGGTTTGCAAAGGCCCTGGAGGGCAAGCAGAAATACTGCAGGCCTCTTAAAGCCAAGGTTCAGAACTAGCAACTATCAAATCTATCCATATGCCACTGGCCAAAATAAGCCAAGAGGTGGGGAAGCAGACTCTGCTCGGGATGACAGGGAGATGGATACAAAAACAAATGCAAAGATTTGGGCTAATTATTCAATCTACAAACCCATTTGGAAGCAATAAGCTCAAAAATAGACATACTTGCAATTGGCTCTGGTCATACTTAAGTGAATCCCCAAAAGTGCAGTACTCTATAGTTAAAATCAAGGATGCAGATGTCACATTTTACACTTTTAAAAATATGTTCAAAGTGTAGATGAAGTACATAATTTGGGTATAAAACTCATGTTAAATAAATATAAACATACTTCAGCCTTGAAATATGTGCTTTCTCTCTTTGTTGTTCATCATCAATAGGATTTTAAGAAATATTTGAGACTTTGAAGACATAATTTGTAAAACAATCTAAAAGGCCTATGGTAGAATTGAACTTCTTAAAAAAAAAAGCTCCCAATTTTGGTTGTATTTTGTTCAAAATTAGAGTTGAAAATACTTAATAGAAATGTTCTGCAAATGGACCAACAAAAGATTTCAAGTTTCTCAAGCTTGTAGAAAAGTAGAATTAGAAACAATGCTAAAATCAGGAAGGCTTTAAAATGTATCCATATAAGAACAAGGGATAGACTGAATAAAGACAGCTCAAACAGTGCACACAATTTAATTTTTGAATTCTATAATTGTACTTTGGAATATCTTAATTTGTGGAGTGAATCTTTGATAGACACCTTATTTTTAGTGAATAAATTTATAATTTCTACCAAAATTGAATAAAACACCTACAATTTAAAAAATGGTGAAACACCAAAAGATAATAAAAAGAGATAACTTCTGACAAGTTTTTTTTAATATAAAATAGACACCACAGAAAGGTTTTTTGAATGGAAGCAAAAAGATAAAACCTGTCAAAATTATTAGGTTAAATATTTGCACAATTGAATGGCAAGAATAAAAAAAAAGAAAATATCTTCCACTTGGCAAAATTTGCTTGGATCTTACCAGGCATCTTAACATCTGTAAAGAGATTTTTGTTTAATTAAAAATATGATGGTCCAGAGGGAAATATTTATCTAAATTGTCAACAATTTCAAATTTATTAATCATAAAAGACAACCTTGTATAACATTACAGGTATTTTTATAAAAATTGAAAATAAGACATTCTTAGGATAAAATGCTGAAAAAATACATCCTTAAGAAAAACATCAATGGCATTATATAACAAACTTACTACAGAACATGAATATGTGCCAAGAAAAATTATTCTCAAAATTGTCCCTGACTGAGATTTAAAACAGATGGCCAAACCCATATTTCAGTGGTATAAGCATGACATGATAGACAGTAGCCTAAACTAGGTAAATGGCAGTTGGCAGAGAGAAATGTGGATAGAGCTTAATTATATTTAAGAAACAAAATCAATAGAAGGTGAAGTAGACATCTCTAGATTTTATATTTTGATTAATGGAACTAGTTGATTAGTAGAACTAGTTAGTTGGTGGAAATTATCAGTTTATTGATGGTGTTGGCTTTCATGGGATTAAAAAAAAAGGAAAAAGAAAATGGAAAGGGCATAAAGAGATAGCTTGGCAGGAGATCAGTTTTCAAGTGAGCAGAGTCAAGAGCCCCTGGGTGTCTTGATGGTGGTCTGAAGCCTCAGAGACAAGCTTTTAATATAAATTGAAGGGATAGCTTCTTTCATAAATGACCATATAAAAGGCATTTCTCTTATCCAATATAGCTTCATTTGAAGCCTCCAAATGTAGTTATTTTAGTGGTTTTTGAAACAATATAGGATAAAGATATAACTTATTCTACATTTATGTTGGTATGACATATTAGTTACAATTTAATAAACAAGAGAAAAATTATTTTTACATATTAATTTTCTGTGAAACCTAGGCAAATCAATTAGGAGTCCAGTGAGATAATATAAAGGTAATTTTATAATTCCATTTACCCAATAAACATAATACATAATTCAACTAAACAGTAAATCCATTGAAAGTTAG
This sequence comes from Smutsia gigantea, assembly GCA_032199065.1. Lineage (NCBI taxonomy): Eukaryota > Metazoa > Chordata > Mammalia > Pholidota > Manidae > Smutsia > Smutsia gigantea. The sequence continues at coordinate 964,489 of JAVSCE010016793.1, forward strand.
TGCACTAAGGAAATTAAAAATTAATATATTTGCATTCTCTATTGACTTATTTTATTGTGAAAAAAAACTCTGTCATGTACAAACACACATACATATACTGAAATCACAGTCCATGTAATATACCAGTCAAAATATACAGATACAACATATAAAGCTGGGGCAATTTGACATTTCAAAGGCTCAAAAAAGACTATTTTAAATTTTAACCTGGCTAATTTTATTCATCTGATATATTTTGTGTAAGTCACTAGATACTGATTCAGTACATATTAGGCTCTTTATCTTACTGTGATTACTAAAATGCATGTTTTTGTGATTTCTGTCTTTAAAGATCTTAAATTATTTTATAGTTTAATTCTTTAATACTTCTAAAAGAAATTTTCATGTGTGTGCATATGTGTCTGTCTTGGGAGATCATTGGGAAAAATATTGAAAGGGGGGTTCTTCAGCTACTCGATTCACTCATTCAGGAAGAGAGGACACAAGAGCTCCAGCAGCGAAGTTTATTGCCTGAAAGACAGAATGGCTGTCTCTCAAGGAGAGGGCAGCAATGGCAGCAAGGGGGAAGCTGCTTATAAAGGAAACTGAGCGGGAAGTTGGTCCTGTGACTTCTATGCATTACAAGGTTCAGGAAGAGGGGGTGCTGACTGGATGATTTAAAACAAGTATGTCTTGTACACTTTCTATAGGTTGACCTCAGCTGGCGCCGAGTTGCCGGCTGATGTAACTTAGAAGATATGTAGGTAAAGGGAAGTAGGTACCTTTTATGGTAAGGGCAGGTTACCTTTGCCCTTTCCGGTAGGGTGGCTGGTTGTTGCTAGGGAAACTATCTAGAATGAGGGTTACTAGAACAATGGGTGGGTTTTCCAGTAACTAGAACACAGTTTTCTTAGAACTAGGGTGGGGTGAGGCCTTGGGGGGATTAAAGGCTGGGGTGCAGCTGCTGTAGGTGATACAAAGGGGGGGCTTACTATGCCCGGAGGTAGTTCTGGGTTCTAACAAATACGATGTAGAATCCTTCAGTAATATAATGTCTAAATGTATAGGGCAGTAAATGATAGTTCTAAGACTTCACATTCTATCTGAGGGATTCTATTGAAACATCACTCTTTATTGAAGACATTTAGTCTGACCAGGCATCAGTAAATGTAGATCATCAAATGCTTCCCAGATCACTAAAAACGGAACAGAAAATAAATGAACTAAATGGAAACAAAATCAATTAGTCTAACAATTTTTAGAAAGCTAATTCTAAAATTAATATGGGGTCTTATTTTCCTGACCCTTTCAAAATAGTCAGTCATACTACTTGATGCACTCATCCATTAACGTCTTGAAAAGTACCCTATTCATTGTGACATTAAAATACAATAGGAACATCCTTTCCTGCTGCTGGCCAGCATTTCCTCTCCCCAGCGCACCCCCCAGCTAACTGTTGCCAGGCCATTTGCTTCCTTTACCCTTGACTCCCCTCTGCCCCACCCTTTAACTCTCAGCTGTTAACCCATCCACCTCATACTTCACTGAGAAAAGTTGCTACAGGGGACCTCCCTCATATTCCAGACAGGAAGTCTGTTCATTTTCTCCACACTCCTACTCATACAAAGGAACTAATTCTCCTATCAAGTCCTTTTTATGTGCTGGATTCCATCCCCTCTTGCCTTTTCAAGAACTTCAGTCCCTCAGTGATGCCTCCTCCATCTCCTCATCTTCCCATCACCAATTTCTTCCTCTCTAGTGGCATAATTCCATCAGCATGCAGCTGTTCTCCACTAGTATCATTTAAAAATCCCTTCCTTAACCCCTCACTTCCTCCAGTTACTGCCCTGTTTTTCTACTCCTCTTCCAAGTAAAAACATTTGCTATTTGGTTACCCTTCTTAACTCTTTTGAGCTCTATATCTCCAGTTCATCCATCAAACTACATATATTTGACTTTATTCCCCTTTTCACTGACTTCTTTTCAAGGTAACCAACTACTACAGAGTGGCCAGTTCCAATAGGAATTTCTGTCTTTAACCCACTTAGCCTGTTAACAGCATTCAACATGTTGGCAATTCTGTTCTGGAAACTTCCTTCCTGGATTCCTTGACCAAGTAGTTTCAGGCTTGTCCCCCTACCTCACTGTCTCCTCAAACTCAGGCTCTGACTTAGGTCCTCCTTCTGTTTCTGACCCAAGATTTGTTTGCCTTGTGGGGTAAATGGAAGTTTTCCCACAGAATTTCCTGCCTGGCCTTAGTCCATTTACATACCCATGGATGTTTACCACAGCAGAGCCTCCAGAAGATCCACAGCAAGGTGTGGAGAGCAAACGGCCATTCACTCCTCCCCTCCCATCTCCTCCGTTGTTCTTCCTACCTAATTCGTCTGTGCCAGTCAGTCACCATAGACCTGCCCATGGAGTTCCTGCTGGAAGGGGGGAGGGCAGGGGGAAGACCGCATGTGCCACAGCCAGAGAGGATGGATTTGTGCAGGGCCTTGTTAGCGAATCTCAGCAAGCTGTGAGAAATAAATACCTTAAACCCAACCTGTCCTTCCCTTGTCTCACTCTGGTTTCACCAGATTCACAGGGAACTTGTACCAGGAGGGGAACCTTCCTTCCCACTGGAGCTACAGCCTTCTCTTCATCATCCACATTTACTAGGTTATCTTCTTTATCTAGCTTTAGATAGCATTCCTGTGCTCCCACATCCCCAATCTACTTCTCCAGGTCGGACCTCTTCCCTGGGTCTGAATTCTAGATTATGAATTTTGTACTCATGTATTCAACTGCCTATCTTAAATCTTCCCTTAGATACCTAAACTGGGTTGAAATGTTCAAAAGGTAGCTGATAATTCTCTCCACTTGACCCATTCCTCTCCTTGTTTTCCAGTCTTATGCAATTGCCTTGCCAACTACTCAAGAAAAAAAAATGAAAAATCAAACTTGATTCTTCTGTATTCCATACCATCATCCCTGACATCTAATTCATCATGGAGTTCTGTTAGTTTAATTCTAAAATATATCTTGAATTTATCTAAAAGATGTCAGTTCTAATTCTGAACTGCACCTGCCTGAAGGTATCTAATTGTGTTCCCTAAAATATTGCAAAAACTTCTTAATTATAATCCCTGCCTTCAGTAATAATTCTCCCATTCTCCAAATTGTGGCAAGTGATCTTTTAAAAAAAATAAGATCACATCACTTCTCTTTTTCCTCCAATTGTCCCACATTGTGTCTTTCTGTGATCAAGCTCCTATTCGCCTGTGCAAACAGAGGTCCTCTGCATCACCTCTTGCTTACACTCCATGCTTCAGCCACCAGGCCTCCACCCTACTCTTCCAGTTTCCATGTTACCTTTCTCTGCTTGATATGATCTTTCTTTCACTCCTGCCCTTCACCTGGCTCATCCTTATCCTTCCTATTTCAGCTTAAGTGTCTCCTTTATGAAGAATCTTCCCCTCCCTCATGCCATTTAAAGTGGCTTTTGCCTACTACTCTTTATCTTTTCATCTGTTTACTTTGCCCTCACTTAGCACCTGAAAACATCCTATAGGTTTCTTGTTCACTATCTAACCATTTGAATGGAAGCTCCCCAGAATGGGAACACTGTCTTTATCACTTTTGTATTTTCTTAGGCCTAGACCAGTGTCTGCCCTGTATTGATAGATAATTGTTGAATAAATATATGACTAAATGAATAGATTATTTATAAGACAAATTTGTTATAGGAAAAAGGTCAAGGATTGTGAAACTGGATGGTAACACAAACTAACCCAAACTAAATGGTCCAGTACTCTCAATTGTCTAGAAAATTCATAAAATATAAAAAATCCAAGAAGACATGGAGCAACAGCATTGAGGGAATAAAAATAAAACAAATATGCTAAGTTCAGAGGGACCCTTTTTTTCCTTTTTTGAAAAGTTACCAAGAAACGTATATGTAATAGCAGAAATCTTAGCAAATATATATAAGGAAAAACAATCTGAGGTTACATGCTATCCCATCAACTGACTAAAACCTGAATAATTTATTACATAATTTTCAGATTTTTCCCATGGAGATCACAAATGGTTATTGAGCATTGAAGCTTGGCTAGTACAAATGAGGAACTGAATTTTCAGTTTCTTTATTTTTGAAGTAGTATGAAATATTTTTTCCAAAAACCACTTTATTTGGTATGACTAAATACAGTTCATTTTATTGAAAATATAACATCTGGATTGAGATGTGCTATAAATGCAAAATATACACTGGATTTTATAGACAATATAAAAAAATGTCAAAGGTCTTAGTAGTAACCTTTCTATGGATTACTGTGGAAATGATACTATTTTGGATATACTGGATTAAACAAAATATATTTTTAATGTAACCTATTTACTTTTAGTTTCTAAAGTGGCTACCAGAAAATTTTAAATTACACTGTGGCTTATATTTTTACTGAATATACATATACATATATATTTACACACACACACACACAATTTGCAGGGTTTTTATAAAACATACTCTTTTACTAAGTACTTCCTTAAAATAGTGATATTGTACAAATATCTTTTGAAGTTAGTAAACACAGATCTACATTTAGCCTTTTGGAATGATTGTTTAATATTTCACTGTATGGAATATTAGGTATGTTCTTTATTACTGAACATTTAGATGGTTTCTAAATTTTCAGTTTTATATACAATACTATGGGAAACACACTGCAGGATGTTTTTGTTTGTGAGGGATGGTTATAGAAGCCAAGAATCTTTTATGCTAAATTTTAAAAGAATTGGAGAAAGCCAAGGAAAATTTCTAGAAAATCATTTAAGAAATGAGGTAATGAGAATAAGGGAAAGCAAAAACAATAGTGGATTAATTACTGTGTATAAAGGTTAAAGAACAGGATAGAGTATCAGTCACAGTGGGAACCAGGAGGAACACAAGTGGTAGCAAGAAGACTTTCCAATAACTGTGGGAGCAGTAAAAGAAGACAAAAGTGGCTAAAATCAGGACATCAGGGCTGTCTGAAGACATTTGGTCCAAATAACCCTACCCAATTCCACCTCCTACATATATTGTAATAGAAGGGTGTTCCTAAGAATAAGAAACAGATCTGATATTTTTTTATACCTTCTGTTTATTAGACAGAAAGTAAGTAACATAAATTATGATTTCTAGCAACAATTAGATTTTTCAAATTTCTATTTAAGACTATCCTATTCTTGTCTTGGCGGAAAATAAGTGATGATTTTGCCTAAGAACACTCTTTTAAATAAGATTTTAGGTAAATGAAATACTGCTATTTTAAAAAATAGAATACAAGTTTGTGGATATAAGAGGCTGAAAGCTCTGAGTGACATCTGTCATTTTTGCCTGTCTCTGAGAAGATGCCCTGAGTACAACTTCAGAAGACAAAGAGCCTGCATGAACAGGTACCCAGACCAGCCCCACTGAGAGGTGTGTTAATTCCATTCTTATGTTTACCCCCACCCCCAGGCCACCCCATGGGGTTGGGAAGTGATGTGGAATGGAATTGTTCTCAGACCAGTTCAGGTAGGCCTTTACCATCTGGGATCCTACCTGTTAGAGCTACTCCAGGTACCCAGATCTATAACAGTGTTGTCTCCAGAGAACTTATAATGCACTCCACATTAGAGGAAATAAAACAGAGTAGTTCTCTCTTGAATTTCCAAGTATTTTGGGTACACTCTTTTCTAAGTGTTCCAGTATTGTACAATTTCATATTCCCTGTGTTCCCAGGCCATGGTTATGTTCCTAGACAGCAAAAGTACCCAAGTTTAATATAGAGAAAATAATATAGATATAGAAGAGGAAACATTTTATTCCATTATATAGAAATAAAACATAAATACTATATTTAGCATTGCTAGAAAAAAGGCTTTTAAAATTTAAACTAGTTATACTATTTACCCTATAAATAAAATGACTTTGTTTCAGTACAGTTGAGGCTTTTTCATTGTTGGTTTTATCAATAACGGTTTTGCCTCCTGTGTCCTACTTTGGAATTTGACTATAATTTTACCCAATTTACGTGGATAATAAGTGGGATCTAAGCATTATTAAATTCCTAAGAGTTACACCTTTTTTAAAAATACAGTGGAAATTCAGTCAGAGGCCCCTCCTCTCTACATCATTTTGGTAGTGTCATGGAAGCACCCAGAAGCTTCATGTTCTCTTTTTGGCTCTGCCAGTTACTGATTATTTTACCAAAGGGGTACCTATTAATCTATCTGAAAGTCAACTTCCTCATATGGAGATAATAAATCTTACGCTACCTACTTCATAGGACTGTCATGAGAATCAAATGAGGTAAAAACATATAAATATATTTTGAATACAAAAAGGGATATTTCCCTGGAAGCTTAGAAAAATTTTCATAGTAGTAACAATAACAATTCATTTTGTAAATATTTCTCTTATTAGGACTTTTATCATCGCAAGCAGCAGAAATCAATTCAGAGTAGCTTATGGGGAGCAAAAGGTGAAGAGAGACTGTATTCTTAGGATAAAAAAGCATCTCTTGTCTGAAACCAGTAGCACATCGCTGTCTCTGGAAATAAATGGTATCAGTTACTTCTCCTTCTCTTTTCTGTTTCTTCTGTCTGTAGCATTTTTTAATGTCTAAAAATAGAGTTCTTCTGTTTCTCCCTGAATGACAATGTGGCTACCCACAGAGGCAAAATGTATATTGTACAGATCCAGCCACCTAAAGATCTCTCTTTCATTTCCGACTACAATTTCACCGCAAATCTTGTTATGCTTGGATTACATGCCCACCCCGCAGTCTTGTACTGTTATGAACAAGCAAGGACAAGATAAACAGCATGGCTGGTGAATACTGCTCTTCTCCAATAGCCTAGAAAGAAAGACCCTTTTCCCTCCCAAGAAAAGAGGTTGTCAAACATAAAATCCCTTAGGTATTCACTACTCACTACTCTCCTTAATTTTCCAAAGCACTTTCACATGCGAATGAAATGAAAAACAAACTGTTGACCCTTGAACAATGCAGGTTTGAATGGCCTGGTTCCTCTTCCGCATATATTTTTCAATAAATACTGTATAGTACTGTTAATGTGTTTTCTCTTATGACTTTCTTAATATGTTCTTAGCTTACTTTATTGAAAGAAAATGATGTAATACATATAACATGCAAAATAAGTGTTAATCAGCTGTTTATTTTATTGGTAAGGCTTCCAGTCAACAGTAGGTTATTAGTAAAGTTTGGGGGAGTCAAGTTATATGCAGATTTTCAACAGCTCCTAATCCCAGGGTTGTTCAAAGCCAACTGTATTATCTTATCAGCCAGAAAGAGTCTCTCTGGAGAATGAAACTATTTTTTATTGAGAAAAAGACCTTGGCATGCTATTTGAAAGAGAAGTGAGATCTTGAGGTATGGGTGCCAGCTGATCCTAAGAAAAAGAGTGCTCAAGGGTGCCCTGCTGCAGAAAACAAAAGGTTTTGGATTTTGCTCCTAAGAGGATTGAGGAGAAAAAGAAAAGAGACTGGAAGGGAAAGAGACCAAGAAACACTGTGCATCTGGAGTAAAGATCTTGTAAAAATCTCCCAGGTGGTAGGATAACCCTCAGCACCTTCTTCCCCAAAACACCCTGTAAGAAAAAAATAACCAGTATGTGATTTTTAGTGGTTTCTGTGTAATCTGGGTATATGTCTGCTCTGTGGACATTATATGAGTGACGTACTGTGTGTGTAAGTTCAGTATGTCTGGACTGAATCAGTATGGAACAGAGAGATGTGTGCTAAAGCAGAAGCAGAGGCAGAGTGTACACCTCCCAGGACCTGAAGGGCAGGAGGAGAGCAGATGAGCCAGGGTTATAAATGCATTATTTCCTAAAATCTGCCCCAATAACTTGTTAAATAATTAAAACAGAAATCATTACCATTTGACAGATGAGTAAAGTGAAGACAATCATTTATCTGATATTGTCTAGCAAATTAGTCTCAGAGAGGAACTAAAGTCTACATGTCTCCTACATCCTGGGCTCATGTTACTACATTACACTTACTTTGTTTCCTTCAAATGTTATGATGGCAACAGAACAGTGGTAGCATACTGCAGTGATAAGAAATGAAGACTTTTATTTTGATGAAATGCTTCTGATGCTTTTTAACGCTTTTCATGAAACCCCTAAGATTATCTGTTACTCATTCATCCACTCATTTAATATATATTTGTTGGATTCCTACCCTGTGCCCGGCACTATGATAGGTGATAGCCCTTTGCTTATGAGTAAGTTTGACCAAAGTGAATCTTAAAATTGTGAAAAAAAATGACAAAATAGTAATGGAGGACCATGTAATTCACAATGTTCTTGATTTTTTTTTTAATAGTCTTTGAAATTGCAGGGTCACACAAAGTCTGATCTTGTTTCAGCAGCAGAACTGAATAGTTAAGAATCCAAAACTAACCACATCAACCCTCCTACACTGCTAGTGGGACTGTCATGGAGCAGCCACTTTGGAAAAGAGCGTGGCAGTTCCCTATGTTAAACATAGATACTATACAACCCAGCAATTCCACTCATAGGTATATGCCCAAGAGAAATGAAAACAAGTATTTAGACAAATACTTGTATATAAATGTTCATGTCACCAGCACTATTCACAACAGCCCCAAAGTGGGAAACAACTCAGATGTCCCCCAGCTGGTGAATGGACATGTCCATACAATGGAATAATATTATTCAGCAATAAAGAGGAATGAAGTACTGATATAGGTTAGAACATGGGTGAAACTTGAAAACATGCTAAATGAAAGAAGCCAGACACAAAAGGCCACATATTGTCTGATCCCATTTGTAAGAAATATCTAGAATAAGCAAATCCATAATGACAGAAAGAAGATTAGCAGTTGCCAGGGCTGGGGTGAGCCGCGAACTGGGAATGACTGCTAAAGGGTATAAGGTTTATTTTTTTAGAATGATAAAAATGTCCTGGAATTCATGGTAATGCCTTGACAATCTTGCAAATATATGAAAAAACACTGAATTATGTACTGTAAAATGGTGAAATTGATACATGGATACAATTTTTAAAAAACTAACCATTTCTACTTGTGCATAAATTCAGGACAATAAAGTCAGTACCAAAATGAACACTAACCACAATGCAATCACAGGACTTCCATTGCTGCTTTTTCCTCTTCAGTGTTTTCCTAGGCTATCCAAAGTTTCCTCCGGTCAGCCACTTCATGTTTAAAAGGAGTCTCAATAACTTTATGGAAGCAGAACTTCTAAAACATATCTGATGCCCTACTTTACCTTTTTAAATATTCTGGCTCTATTTTGTAACTTTCAGCTACTCTTCTGAGAAATAAACTTTTTGTTATTGTTGAAAAGCAATTGTTAATGGCGTAACATAATATAGATCAGTTGTCCATTTCTGCTATGAGAATTGTTAGAGGTAAGGGTAAAGCTTTGACAATTATTTTAAATTTTACCTTCTAGGACCAAGAAATGCTTGGACAGTGCCTGCCAATCTAACCACTCCTCCTCATCCAGGAGCTCCGAAAGAGCCATTTAGAAAAGGGACAGGAGTGCTTTGAGAATCAAAGCCCTACTCTGTTAGTGGCTGGGCAGCCCCAGAAACCTAGAGCAGAACTTTGTAAAAGGATGAGGTTGAACTGTGGCTGAAGCCTGAGGGCTAAGTGGCACCTTCCAGTCAACTCATATTAAAAATTTGTGGGCCAACCTGCTCAGGCTTATTTGTGAAGAAGAGGAGGCCCCAAGCAAGCCTTGAGCCTATTTACCCACCTGTGTACATCAAATGGCAAAGAGAAGCCCTGCAGAGGCCTTGCCTTTGCCAGCCATCCCCACGGTGAGGAGACCAGGGGAGAGCATGGATCCCAGAAGCCTGCTACGGGGAAAATGGAAGTTCCTATGGCCTGGGTCCTCACCCGACCCGAAACTACTTGATGAGGTGATTGGCCTACTGCTCCGCTAATGCTTCCACACCCTTGAAAATAAGCTATTATTGACTGAGTCACTCTATAAAGAACTCTGCTCAGTGCTCTGCACGGGGGCAGAGACGGAGGTGGATTATGGACCTGCAGACTGCTGGATGCAGATTCTAGTGATCGACCTACTGCCATGAGAATAAAACCAGGAATAAACACTTTTACCCCAAGAACATTCCATTGTCAGTCCTCAGTCTCCCCGAATCCATAGTGAATTGCCCAGGGCTGAAACCCTAAGGCAAAACACCTGCTTTGAGAAGAAGGCAGTGACCTGGAACCCATTCCATTCCCAGGTCTCTGGGCTACTGAGTTATTTACTTCATCTGGGTGTTGGGGACAGAGTAACAGTAAGCTGGGAATAAAGGGAGCAGGGATAGGTTGGGCACAGGGAGAGGTGATTAAAGATTTTCTGCCAATACATGTGTTTTACCCTAGTCGCATCTCACAGGAGATTGAGGATTTAATCTCTAGCATTTGACTGATTGGCTCTCCATTTTGCATGCTGCTGTGGTTGGGTATATGGAAAATCTGGATAATTTCTTGTCTTAAAGTCCCTCATACGTGATTTTTCCCCCATTCAATGACCCTGAGCTCTTGTAAAGAGCTCATTTCTTTATATTTAATATAAAACATATTTTGTTCCTTTTAGCTTCTAGCCATATATAGCCCAATAAGGTGTTGATATTCAACAAATGCTTGCTAAAATCCTTATTACCATCATTTGGAATAATATTGCCAATAATTGTCATTAGGACAGAAAAGCACTCAGTGCTTTCCTGAATCCCTTTGGCCAGGCTCCTACTCCCAGGCTTCCATCAATGTTCCTGTTGCAGTTCCTGCTGAGCTGAACAAGAGACACATGTCAGTTTCACAGCTCACACAGAGAGCTACAGTGAAGGAAAATCAGCTGAGGCAGCAGGAAGCCTAAACTGAGGGGGCGGTGTCATATAGCTACTTTTTAATCCAACATAGTAAATAAACACATAGACTTTAATAAAGCCAGGTAGCTCTTCCCTTGAGAAGCTAGCCTGTGCTTCAAGCATGGCTCAAGGTTTACTTGATTCTTTATCAGAACAGCATTTTTGAAATTTTGATAAAGTCAAACAAATATGGCAGAGAAAAAATGTTCTCATTCTTGGGCTTATTCTCAACAATCAAAAAAGCATTGAGAACCATGACAGACAAGGCAGATAGGACTCAGAAAAATATATTCCAAATTTTGGTGATGTCCTTCAAGATACAAATGGATACTGTATCTTGAATTTGACCTTAATGTAATTTCTCCCCTTTGGATCTTATCCAAACCCCTCATCTTGGCCCTCAAAGCCTTCAGCTGTCCTTTCCACCTAATTCTTCACTTTTCCTATTCTGTGTAAGAGAACAGAAACTATAAATCTGACAAACCAGAAAGAAAAAGTACTGTAATTATAGGCTCACGTTGTGCCAGGAACTGTTAGACATTTTGTTATTTAATCATCACAACCCTTCTGCTGATATATCCAGTTTTGAAGTAGAAGCTGAGGCTTACAAACTCCAATTTAGAATAAATTCTGACCACATCAGAATGGTCTGCAAGCTCTATAGAATATGGCCCCTGCCTACCTCACAGCCCTTACCTCTCTTATCTTTGCTATTACACTTCGGTTAGCTTCCTTGATTAGGCCAACCTCTGGTCCACCCCAGAGGCTTTGCACTTGCACTTTGCCAATGAGCAACTGGAATCTTCTTCCCCAAATACATTTCCTTGCTATCTAATTCTCAGCTCGAAAGTGTCACTTCCTCAGAATGATCTCCCTGAACACTCAGTTGAAAGTACCTATTCTTTCCCCAGAGTAACTGTCTCCAACTGCCCTCTCTGGATCCACTGAAGTGTTCACATGGAGACCTGAGGCCCTACTCCTCTGAGGCTGCCCAGAGTCCAAGAATGAGAAAAATACAGGTCCTATGCCATGGCTTTTCTGCTCACAGCAGGATGCCTCTAATGAGCAACACTTCCCAGGGGATGGCGGAACCCATGGGCCTGGCCAGGATTTTCTGAGCTGCAGCATGGTCTGTGGATCCTCCTACCCACCCTTCCTCTCTCCCTCTCTCCTTTCCCAGGCGTCGAGCTTCATGCCGTTTGAAGGCTCTCCCCATCTCTCCCACGTCACCCTCCTTCATCCTCTATAGTCACTTCCCCAATAAATATCTTGCATGTCTAATTCTGTCCTGGTCTTCTCTGAAGACCTGAACTGGTATACTCTCTTGTAAAACACTGTGTTTATCTTCATTGCGCTGACAACTGTTTTTAAATGTATCCTGTTTAATTGATCCATGTACCTCTTTATTTAACATTTCATCTCATCTCCCCACCCACCCCCCAGTGTAATATGTCTTATTTATCACCTTATACCCAGGGCTAAGAACATTGCCTGGCTTATGATAGGTCTTCATTTATAGTGAATGAAAGAATTCATGGTTTAAAAGACTAGATTTATACTCTAAATCCAGCTCCTCTCCTTTGTTCATTTACTGTGGGTATTTACTCTTCTAGCTATTGGAGATAAAACAGTAAGCAAAAAACACAAAGCTCCTTTGAATTTATATTCAGATGTGGGAGACAGGCAGTAAAAAAAATATGTGTGCTATATCATGAGGATTATGAAGAAAAAATGCTAATACATAGTAAGGGAATGAAGAGTGACAGGTGGGTGGTTAGGGAATACATCTCCTTGATAAGGTGACATTTTGAACAGAGATTTGAATGAAACAAGGAAGTGAGCCAAGTAGATATCAGAAGAGTGTTCCAGGCAGCGAGAACATGAGTTCAAAGGCCCAATAATGGAGTGTGTTTGGCAAATTCAAGGAAAGGCCTGGAGGTCAGTGAGTCTGAACCACAGAGAACAGGGAGCATGATAGGAAATAATGCCAGAGGTGGAAGAGGTGAACTTGATAGATCAGGTAAGTGCTTATATGTCATCATAAGAACTTTAGATGGGATTTTTCTCTAAGTAAGCCAGAAAGTGAATGGATAATTTTGAGTAGAGGAGTGACAGTATATAAATGACATTTTAAAAAGGTGACTCTGGTTGCTAGATAGAAAATAGTAGAATATAATAGAGGAAGCAGAGGGACTAGAAAGCAGGCTACTGCAATATTCCATAGATATTTCCAAGTACAGTACATCTGTGGGTGGTGATCCTTAGCCAGATCATGGACAGAGTTAGGATTTCCTGGCAGAATAGATATGTAGGGCTTGAAGGAAAAGGAGAAATCAAGGCTGACTCCAGGTTTTTGGCCTGAGCAAATGGAAGGATGGAGTTGCTGAGACTGTGTTTTCCTCCAGTTAAATGCAGTTGTACAGGTGAAGACACAAATAGGCAAGGAGTTGGTTTAACCAAATTTGAGGAGTTTCCTGTTGAATACAATGGTGCATGTCTTTTGAGGGTGTATGTGATAGAATGCTTGTCCTGGTGGAAGACAGAACCAGTTGCATAGGGAGAAAAATTAGCACATGACAGGGCATGAGGGACAGGGAAAAGGCAAATGGAAGGTCTTTGTGGGATTGAAAAATTGAAGAGGATGAGGTATCAGAGGAAGTGAGATGGAAACATCAGAGGTAGAGGTCAGAAAGTCGAGCAGCCATATTCTTTCTTTTGTACCATAATAATTTCCTTTCCTACCCCTGCATCATACTTGAGAAGAGTCTTGCCTAAAGGGAAACACCACCTTCCAAACCTACCTCGCCTTCTCCCATCCCATGTGTCTACCGCACTTGAGGTTAATATTCTTGAAACCCTCCTCACTAAGCTCTGCATTCTGAATGTGTATCCAAGTGCTTTGTTGTATTTGACAACCATCTCCTGTTCAAATGACAGACTCACAGGAATTTAGAATTATGGAGATCTTGCATATTTCCTAACTTAACACACTCACTTTTATAGATAGGGATACTGCAGCTTAGAGAGGTTAAAGAACTTTGAGACAGACATGCAGTTGAAAACACAGCTTTGAATCACCCCTGAGGTTATCTGATTACCTGCCTAGGCCTTCATCTACCATACCATTATTGCCAATTCTCTTTTTCTTTATATCCTTGGGGATATTTTTTGATGCATTTGAAATCATTTTTTACCCATTTTTCTTAAATCTCTCCCTCTTTTACTTATGCACTATTATATTTCTCAGCACTCACTGGCCTCATTGACAATGACTTCAAGAACTTAACTTCCTTCAGCAGGAAATTAAGCCTCCTAAATATGTTGCCCAAATATTTCTGAGATTCCATTATGATGGCCTTACATTCACATGTGCGCACAAACAAGTCAATTGGTCAAAATCTGCCTAGTATCCTGTTTTTTCCTCTTTTCCAGTTCTTCTTTTTCTTGGCCACTGTCTATGAAGGTCCCAAGGGAAGCTGAATATCACTAACGGTGCACTGCCCATCAGGAGAAGGCGAATGTCCACACCAAAGCTCTGTCTCTAGATTTTTCAGTCCATCAGTGCTCTGGTGCCTGACTGGTGGTAGTTCCATGCAGAAACGATGGCCTCTGTGCTTTCTCTGCCCCACAAAGGTGTAACCTGCACACACAGTGAGTGCTGCTTGTCTTATAAAGTCTCTCAGTAATAATTCAATGGGCTCCTGTTTTTCACCCTTTGCTCAGAATCTCACAACAGCTCTAATACAAATGGTTTGGGTTTGGGGCCTTTATGTTTCTAACTATAGCAGGGTACAGATGCCATGCTAGCCCCTCTACTCTCCTAATTACTCCTAACCTCTCCCCAAACCCTTTTTATTTAGAAAGCAAACACCTCAGTGTCAACAATGGAGAGGTGTCCACATGCCAAGTCTGTTCCTAACCTAGCCAGACAGAGGTCCACGTCGCCCTTTTGATTCTCTCTCTGTGGACATGTGCCAGGTTGTCCTGCCTCTGTCTTCCTCTGTAGTTCCTCCTTATCCCTACACTAATCCACCAACAAATCTCAGATAAAGTCTCTTTTCCCACTTTGGCTTGTTTGCCTGATGGCAGGATGAGTTGGGAAAAGGTTGGAGGCCGAAAGGAATTTCTGAATTTTAATCTCAGTTCTCACTCTAATCCCATTTGATTTCTGAAAAATACAGAATCTCTCAACTTTGGAGGGTATCCTAAAAGTTTATCTATCTCTAGATCTTTCCCAATATTTGATCACCCAGTCAAGGTTTTTTACATTTTAGTCAAGAATGGAAGAGTTTCTAAAGTCTATTTTCCTTGGAAGAAAACCCATTTTTTCTCACATCAAAGTAAAATTTGTTTGCTATAGCTTTCTTCCAAATCTTTCTTCTAAATCTACCACCTTGAAGCCAGACAGAAAATGTCTACTCCCTCTGATTTGTGATATGTCTTCAGTAATTTGGAAATAGCTGTTATGTCACTCTGTATCTTTTCATTCCTACATTAAATACCTATAGTTTCTTTAATTATTCCTCATAACACAGTTTGGAGTTACTTTAAGACCTAAATGCTTTCAGCTAAATGTGTCCCAATTTGTCATCTAACATATCTCTAAGTCTTAACATTTGATGTTCAGTATTCAGCAATAAAAGAAATGAAGTATGACATATGCTACAGCATGGGTGAACCCTGAAAACCTTATGCTAAGTGAAAGAAGTAAGTCATAAAAGACCACATACTTTTATATACAATGTCCAGAATGGGCAAACCTAAACAGACAGAAAGTAGACTGGCAGTTGCCTAGGTCTCAGGGGTGGGGAGTGAGGGATGGAAAGATTGGGGGATAATGACTATGGGGTTTCTTTTTGGGGTGATAACATTCTAGAACTGGTTGCCATAATGGTTGCACAGCTCTGTGAGTACACTAAAAGCCACTGAATTGTACACTTTAAATGTATAAATTATATGGTATGTGAATTATACCTCAGTATAGTTGTTTAAAAATATGACGTCCAGAAGGGAAAACAGTACTCTGAAGTAAATTGCTGTATTACAATTTAACTCTCTATAAAATAGATGAGTTAGTAACCTATCTCGACAAGGTTGTTGAACCACATTTTACAACATCATAATTATGAAAGTATTAGTTTGAGTGACTTACTATTCATACCTGGATTACTAATACAATCCACTTGCTGGTAATCCATTTGTTTTGTTGGGTAAAACATTACTTTTTAAAAATACTTTTTATTCAACACAGGAGAATGTAAGGGACACTTAGTACCCATTGTATAAAGTTCAACTCTTTATCTTAATGTTTAAATCTGTTCCAATTTTATTCCACACTTACTATCATTCTTCACAGCCAAACTACATTTCAATTATAAAACAATTGCTTTCTCCAACACGTACTTTGCATATTAATCCTTTTAGCTGGTTATTCCTCTCAAACAAAATGCACCCTGTTACGGAATGAATGTTTGTGTCCCCCAGATTCAAATGTTGAAGCCCTAACTACAGTATGATGCTATTTGGAGGTGGGACCTTTGGGAGGTAATTAGGTTTGGATGAGGTGTAGGGTGTGGCTCTGATAATGGGATTAGAGTCCTTGTGAGAGAAGGAAAAGAGGCCAGAGCTCTTCCTCTCCACCTGTGAGGACACAGCAAGAAGGTGGCCATCTGACAGCCAAGAAGAGTCCTCACCAGCGAAGTGAACTGGTTTGTACTTTGCTCCTGGACTTCCCAGCCTCCAGAACTGTGAGAAATAAATTCCTATTGTTTAAGCCACCCATCCACAGGCTTTTTTTTGGTCATGGTAGCCCAAGCTGACCAATACATACCCCTTGAAACTCCCCACCAATCCCCAGCCTTGGCTTCCTTCAAACATTTTTTCAAAACTTTCTTCTCTGGAATTTCACCCCATATGGGTCACTCCATTACTCTGCATCCTCTCAGAAGTTTGACTTCATATAAAGCTAATTTTCAGTTCTTACTAATCCATGTGTTATATTTTAACTCCTCACCTACTTGAAGAGCTTGTCCAGTGAGCGAGGTAATGTGTATAATTTGGTTATACCTCCTATACTCCAAAACACAGGATTTGTATTCATTTCCATGGGTATTTAGTCACGATTACTTCCTCTGTCCCTGCAGTTGTAGGTCCCACACTCTGTATGGCCTGAAGCTTATAGGAAAGACAACAGATAATCCAAAATGGCCAATACACAAAAACACTACATTGAAAGTTCACCCCATCAAGTCTAATTGCAGAGTTTCTGAAAAGCATCAGTATTTAGAGTGCCAAGAAATACCAAGAGGGTCAATTTCAGGCTTGCTCCCTTTTGCTGTTATATTGCAAAAGGTCATAGAAAAAGTTGAGGCAGTTCTTGAAATTGCATCTTTTTTGCCCAGCAAGACTGACTATTGTAGGAAAACAGGAAAGGACATGTCCAGTAAGGAGGAACCTGGCAATCTCTGGTGGCCCACAGACCTGGCTTAAGTGACCCACTCAAAAGCTATTCTGCCTGTAGCATCAGCTCAGTCTTACTTTTTAGGAAAACTCAAGCCCAATTTTTACAAATGGTTCCTGGAGAACAAAACTTCCAGATGGTAACCAAAGAGCAGTTTCTTAATTTTTAATACATCAAAAATGTTTTCCTTTGCTACCATCCCCTTCTTCTAATTAGTCAACTTTCCTGTGATGTCTGTAAGAGAAAGGTATACTTACAAGTGACGGAGAGAGCAGACCTTAGACCTATGCTCATTCATTCCACTCTTGGAAGTTGGGTGGTGTAACCCGGGGAAAAATATTTTCCCAAACCGGGGCAAAATACCTTTGAACCGAAATCAGTCAAAGGGAGAAATAAAGTGGGAGAAACCCGTTTATTGCTTACAAGGTGTTGTCCACTTCTCGCCCGTGTCTCTCACCACCAGGCTGCAAAATGGGGCCCCACCCAACCTCTCAGGTCCGGATTTGCCCTCGCTCCCCCTCCTAATTACCTACTGATATGGAGATGAACTACTTCTCTCCACCCCTTCAAAACACCTATGGATATGGAGATGCACTAAGGCCGGGCGAGAAATTCCGGAAATACTGCAGTTTGCCCACAGGTGGAATGCCTCTGCAAGCCCCAGGCGCTTATATCCCCCAGACCAATTAGAGCTAGAAGAATGGAGCAATAATGTAGATGAACTCCATCCCATTTTACAGGTGAGGAAGGTAAGGCCTGCTTGCCGAGTGGCTTATGATTTACTAACATTGTCATGAATACTGATTCAAAACTTGGCTCGGAAGCCTACAAGCCACCCCAGAAGAGTTCAGTTATGGTGTGGTGCAGATTTGTTAGTGTGGGTGTATTTTATTGCTCTTTGATTCTTTGTCTCACGTTTTCTCAGGATATGAGGAAATCCTTCTCTGCTTCTGAAAAGAATTTTGAGAATGGAGGAAGGAGGTAAGGATGGAAGAAAAGGTACACGGAAGGAGGGTAGAGGTTGACCTCCTACCCCTCTCCCAGACTTTTCTGTTCCCCACTGTCCCCCCCTCTGCTTTCACCATGGTTCCATTCCCTTCCCTGCTCCATTTCCCACAGCCCTGAAGGCCAGCCGACAGGGCTTACAGTCGGCAAACCCTTGCGTGGCTGCCGGAGCTGGGCATGCTCAAACGCCCAGCACCGGCTTTTTTTCAGCTTGCAACTTTGGCAGCTCTCCCACCCGCACTCCGGGGGGGCAGGTCCGCACAGTCCCTCGGTGTGAGCGAGTACACGGGAAGACATTCACCCACTTCCGCGGAGGTAGCGAGGTGCGGACGCCCGCTGGGCGGTGCGGGGTCCGGGCCGCTTCCGGGGGCGCGCAGGGGCGGGAGGAGGGTGGTCCGGCCCTCAGGGCTGCGCGGCGCCGGCCCGCGCGCTCCCGTCCGAGGGGGCGCTGTCTGGGGGCACGTACGCGGGAGCGCGCTGGGAGTGGTCGCGGGGCGGTGGCAGGGGCGGGGCCGCGGCGGCGCGCGGACGCCCAGCTCGGCGGCTTCTGGAGGCTGCGGTGCGGCCGAGGCGGGAGGCAGCCGTCGCTGACGCCGGAGTCTCAGTACCCGGGACTGCGGGGGCGCGCGGGGCGCCAGGAGCGAACCGACCGCGGGGCAGAGCCGCGTGGGGGCTGCTTGCTTCCCTGCAGACGGCGCTCTCCCGCTCCGTTGAGGGAGTGCCGGGGTGGTGCGGCCGGCAGCGGATCGGGTCGCCGGCAGCAGGAGGAAAGACTCACCTGTCCGGGGGCAGCGCGGAGGGAGCGGCGGGCGCTCGCTGCCGGCACAATGGGCTGCACGCTGAGCGCCGAGGACAAGGCGGCGGTGGAGCGGAGTAAGATGATCGACCGGAACCTGCGCGAGGATGGCGAGAAGGCGGCGCGCGAGGTCAAGCTCCTGCTGCTCGGTGAGGCGCGGGGCTGGGGCGCCCTGGCACACCCGGAGGGCAGGGGCGCTGGCGGCCGAGGGCGCGTCCCGCTGCGCGGAGGAGGGCTGCTGCGCGGGGCGTGCTCCTCTCCCGGCCCGCTCCCTCGCTCACCCCGGCCGGTGCGAACTCGCGCGCGCTGGGCAGGAGCTCCACTTCCTCGCTGGCCTCCGTGTGCGCCCCGCCGGGAACCGAGGAGTGCAGCGCGGGTAAACCCTTTCCCTTTGAAGTCAGCTCAGCCTGTAAAGGTGAAGGGGCATTCGCGGCCGGGAAGTTAAAGCACCCCCCCACCCCCGGCCTAAACCCTCGTGCAAAGTGTCGTGTCGCGGAGGTGGTTTTCCCAGGTCTAGAATGCCTCGTTTTGTGAAATCAGTGCACCTTTTGTGGGGCCTTCGTGGGATTGAAATGTGTCTTTTCTGTTAACTTCCTATAGCTGTTCAGTAAGTGGTAAAGGGGCACTTCACATATTTACCTCGCGTAAGGAAGTAGGCTCCGCTGGATGCTTGATTTTTATTACTGTGGGGACCTGGAAACCGCCAAAGTTGGATAACACTTTCTCTGTAGTAGTTAAGGCAGATACTGGAGCAGTGAAAAACGGTGTGAAAGGTGCAAAAGGGTCACGCAGGATTCCCTCTCAGCCGCCACGGTTTCTGATGAATGAGGTTTACCAACTACACACTGACTGGGCTTCTATTTGTTCTTAGTATTGTTCTCTTGGTGAAACGCCATGTGGGGAGGTCTTTTCCAGTTGTTTGAGGGGGGAGAACATAAAAAGAGTAAGTCAGGGTTTTGACTGAGGGATGGATACATAAGGAAAATATTCACAGCATAAGATCTGTAGGTCTATGAGTTCGGGTTTTCTTTTGTTTGCATGTTCCCCTGCCTCCCCCATGGATGAAAGACAACTAAGAATCTTGGTTTGCACTTCAGTGATTGCTTTTATTTTATAACAGTTGTAATAAAGGAGAATATTGCACAAACGTCTTTTCAGTAAGCCGCTGTTTCATTGGTTTACTGACTGCAGGAAAAAATGGTGGGTTTTTTTTTCTCCATTACTAGCAGGCTTAGAAGCAGCAAACTTGGCATGACTAAAAGTAATAATGAGGTGAGTCATTTTGCAAGGAAACTGTGAAATAACTTTGCATTTGAAAAACCTGGGTGGCTTTCTTCACCTTCACCTCCAGCGTAAATCTTTCTCAGTTAATCCTGTTTACCTAAGTGTTCATGTTCGATAGAAATACTGTATTTTGCCGGGGTCAGTGTATTTTTTGTGCATTGAGCAGAGAAGAGACACACCTTGATACGGATGTATGTAGATACTCCTTTTATGAACTGAATGTGCTTGAGATAAAAATGAAACAAAAGGAGGATCAAAAACTTATTTTCCTGCTCTCCTGCCCGGATATATTCTTTCAGCGTGACTCTAGTTTGAGCCAGCCATCCACCATGTTTTAAGCAATTGAAAAATGACTCCTCTGGTGTTATTTTATGCTCGAATTAGATGTTTGTTAGAGAGATGGACTAGGTTAAAGGTCCAAGGAGTTGGGTTTTGCTTATGTTTGAAAGAGAGCAGCATTTCTCAGTCTTAGTGCTGCTGGCGTTTTGAACAGGATAGTTCTTGGTCTTGCGTTGTAAGGTTTAGCACCATCCTTGACCTCTTCCCACCAGATGTCAGAACAGCCCCCTCAACCTGTGATCCTCAAATATCTCTCTAGAGATCCCCATACGTACCCTGGGGGCAAAAATTAACCTCAGATGAGAACTACGGTTCGAGATTAATAAATATAGTTGGAAAAAAAGTTGCATCTCTACATCCAGCTATAGTGAGAGTTAAGAGAAAGGTATAGCAGGGTGGTGATTTTCAGAAGAAATAGGGAGCTTTTGTTTCTCCATACCAATAACGTTAGTTAGAAAATAATTTTTAAAAATCTTTAGGTAACTGAATTCCTTGAACTCTTTTCTAGCTTCAGTTTTTTGCTTTTTCCTACATCTCTCTAGATATCCTATGGTATCCCTGTCTTGTTGGCCCAGCTGTCCTTCCCTCCTCTTCCTCCTTAACTGCCCTGCTCCCACTCTACCCTTTTGTTCAGGGTTCCAACACCCTACTTCCTATAAACAAAATGCTGGTTTACTTATTTTGTAAATCTTAATTCTTGGAATGTTTGCAAACATTTTTGTTTCCTCATTTGACTCTAGTAGTGAAGTGCTGACCTTTGGTGGTTCTTTGGATGTTTAAAGTCATATATGTAGGCAGCACAAGTGAAATCATTCCATATAAAGCATGGCAACTGAGTCAGTTAAGAGATAGAAAAATGGTTTCTAGATAACCAATAACCAGTGTCACTTCCATTTACATCAGATTGTTTTCCTCTTCAATTACTTTCTTTTTCTTAGCAAATAATTTTTTTCATTTAAGGCAAAAAACTTCCAAAGTATGAGACAGCATATTCATTATGTTGCATTTTTTCTTAAGGCATGTATATATTATCTTATTAGACATCTGGGTTGAGAGATTTAGATATGAGATACACATTACTAGTAAAAAGATTTGAGTACTGAGTGCCTATTATAATTTATTCCTTTTTTAAAATCAGAAGTAATTCACTATCCTTACTAGGTACAGTGAATTAGGCCATAAAAAAGAGAGTGGACCTACTCTAATCATTGACCTAAAGGAAATTAGGTCAGGGTTTGGGTAGTTAAAATCTTTAGGTTTAGTTTTTGGGCTTTTGTATTAGAATAGTAATCCTAAATAGGGAAACTTACTTTAATAGTGAAAGTTTTCTTATATTATATATAGCTTATTGTCTTGGAGATATCATTGAGGGTGCTAGAGTTTATCTTCCTATGAAGGGTAGTATCATTAGGCCTAGGCTGCTGTTTCAGTGAAACTTTTGTATATATGGCTACTTATTAAATATTACTTTAAAATTTTGAAGATAGAAGGGATTAGATAATATAAAATTTAAACTTTCATGAATTATTCATAAATCATTTCACACTAAAGCTTTGAGTTTTTATTCTCCTTCCCTCCATTCTCCTCATTCTCACAATCAAAAATCCACACCCTTATTTTCTGCTTTAGCTTGGTTTACAAGTACAGACTGAGCCAAAGTGAAGTGAGGAATTAGATCTCCTCTGCTTGGTGAATATTTTTACATTGCTTCCACCAACCAGCTGTTTGAGAAACTACATCATTAATCTCTCTTAGCCCCTATAAACTTGCCCTGTGACTTCCTTAGTTGAGAAATTTTGGCATTGCAGGACTTTAGGTTTTGCACAGCTGTAGCTATTTCCTTAGAATTGGCTGAGGATCTTAGACGTCAGAAATCTCATTTCTTTAAATAAATGGACTTGGTGTTGCAAAAGGGGTGCTGTGCCTCGCACTCATCTATCTTGTATTAGCAATTACTTTGGTAGAAGCCACAGGTGGTATTAAACTATGTTTTAAGAGGCCTGAGTTTTCTGTATCTTCTGTTTTTCATTCTCAACATTTGCAGAGCAATTTCTCCTCTGCCCCAGCAGCCTAATCCCAGGAGGCTTCCCTGCTTCTGGTCTTTGCCCCTAGCCTCTTCTTCCTACCTTAGGTACCAAGTTCATTTGTTGCCCAGGACCTCTGTTGACTTCCCCATTGCCTACAGAATAAAATCTTTCTTCTAGACCTGGCTTCCCTCTGTCCTTACACTCTTTTCCTCAGGGCACCCTCCTCCAAACAGGAACAGTGGGCACATGACAGAGCATGTTTGCACTTGAGTTTCTGATGGGGTTCAGCCTAATGCCCTGCCTTCTCCCCATTAGTGTGAGCACTTTAAGGGCAGACTCTTTGAGGGTCATCCCGGTATCCCATTTACTTTGTCTGCTGTGTGGTTAGTTCTTCATTGTGTAGGATTAGGACTTACCTAGAATATAAACCATATTACTTTGCCATTTCCAGTATGGGTGGGAATAAGTAACTCCCCTGCCAAACAGTGTAAATAGAGGGGAGTAGTAACAGTATGTGGTGACCAAAATAAGCATGTGGTATGTCAAAGCAAATTGTTTGGTTTAAGAATCTCTTCCCATATTTGTGAGAACTTCTCACAGTCATTATATTATTTAATAAATTAGAAAGATGAGGGAAAATGGCAATGAATATTCGTTGGAGGAATGTCTGCTGTGTTGCAATGTTAATCCTTAAAAAAAATGATGCTTTGTAAAGATCTCGTTTTCTGATGTTTCTTTTTTGCCTACTTTAGCCGTAAATAAAGAGCATGAGTCTTGTTAAGTTTATCAATGATAGAAAATTATAATGCCTACATTATAGGACTTAGTGGAAATTATTAGGAAATAGGAAATATAAATGCCTGTCTCATAGGACGTAGTGGGAGTGAGCATTTAAACCTGAAAAAGATAGGTACAAGTTTTTTTAAACAAAAATTGAATATCCAGCCAGAGTCTTTATTTTTTATTTTCTTATGCATCTCTCTGCCTTGGAAAATTCAAGATAACACAAAGTCACATGGGAAGACCAAACGTGTTAGTCACATTTCTAGGTCACATATTTCTTGGTCACATGTTCTGGCATGCAGCTGCCCGAAGTGTAACTTCCCAGAGTGTGACATTGGCGAAGCTCAGATCCCAGGTGGCATTTGAGCTGTATGAGCTAAGGTCAGCTGCCCCTCATCTTGTAGTGCTTAGGCTTTCTGTCACAACTTGTTAAATACTAATTAAAACCCTTAATAGAAGTAGGCAAAAATAATTTAAAATGAATGTTCA
The DNA here is from genome assembly GCA_032199065.1 of Smutsia gigantea. Lineage (NCBI taxonomy): Eukaryota > Metazoa > Chordata > Mammalia > Pholidota > Manidae > Smutsia > Smutsia gigantea. Next base: position 988,557 of record JAVSCE010016793.1, read on the forward strand.
TTACCATACCCTTGTGGTTTAAAAGCATGCATAATTTATTAACTTTACATTTCTGGATATCAGAAGTCCAAAATGGTTTCCCCAGGATAAACCCAGGATGTTAGCAGGGCTTATTTTCCTCTGAGGTCCTAGAGGAGCTTCCATTCCTCTGCTTTTTCTAACCTCTATTGAGAGGCTACCTGCTTTCTTTGGCTCATGGCACCTTTCCCTGTCTTCAAAACCCACCATGGCTGGTGGAGTCTTTCTCAGGTAGCATCGCTGTCCCACCTTCCTCTTTCACTTGTAAGGATGCTGATTTCATTGGGTCCAGCCTCGTCTCAAGATCCTTATCCAAATCTTATCTGCAGTGTTCCTTTTGCCTTGTAAGGTAACATGTTCACAGATTGCAGGGATGGGAACATGGGCGTCTTTGAGGGCTGTTACTCTGTCTTCCACCATCTGCCCTCTGGCTCATGTACATCCACATGCAAAATGCATTTACCCCATCTCAGCATCTCCAGAAGTCTCAACCCATTACAGCATCAACTTAACATCCAAATCCTCATCCAGATCTCATAACTAATCAGGTATGGATGAGATTTGCGTAAAATCCATCCTGGGACAAAATCCCTCTCTTATCCATGAACCTTTGAAACCAGAAAACACATTATCTGCTCCTAGAATATAATTGCAAGACAGGCATAGCATATCAGTTAAAGACATTCCTGTTCAAAAGGAAGAAAGTGGAAAGAACAAAAGTCATCAGTCCCATGCATTTTCCAAACTACATTACGTTCCAAAGTTTAGGAATAATGCTCTGTGACTCTCTGCTCCACTTTCTGGGCACTGGACTCCACCCTTGGAGTTTCCTTTCTTTTCAATGAAAGGTAGCACATGTTTGCTGCTGAGTAATCTTATCAGCCTGTTTTTGGTTTATACAGTGATGTGACAGCATTCTTTCATTTATACTCTATTAATTTATCTTTTTCCTCTCCTGTGTTACTAAAACCAGCAAGAAAAAAAATGGATCACACCTTCAACAGTTTGCTTGGAAATCTCGTCTATATATCCAGATTCATAGTTTACAAGTTCTGCTTTCCACGTAATAGGGCATAATTCACTTAAGATTCTGCCACTCCATAACAAGGAGACCTTTTCCTCTAGGCTCTAATGAGATTCTTCTTTTCCATCCAAGTCCTCACCAGCACATTTAAAGTCCGTAAGTCTATCAACAGTCCATTCATGACAGTGTAGGTGTTCTCTAAGATCATGTATGTCTTCTCTACCATATTTCTTAACTTCCTTCTTCTGAGCCCTCACTGGAGAAACCTTAACATCTGTATTTCTAACAGTGTGTCAGTGCAATCTAGGCTTTTTTGCTTATGCTCATGCTCAAAATTCTTTCAGCCTCTGTCCTATTGCCAAATTCCATAGCCCTTTCCACATTTTTAATATTTGTTGGGAGGTGTTCCCCACTTCTAGATAGACTACTTGATATCTCCTGTATAAATTCAAAGAATGCATAATGACTGTAATTTTATATTTTTTAGTCCTTTGTGTTAGTGACTGTCATGGTAACAGCAAATTCACCAGTTTCTGGTGCTTCATACTGAACCCATGGTATTTCATTGCAGACATAGTGTTAAAGAAAAGACTTGTCTTTGTTTACTCTACTCCAGTGAAGTTTTTCCTGACCATCCAGTCTGAATTAGTCTTCCTTCTTCTCCCTTCCTAATTATACTATTTTGAAATCATCTTGTGCACTTTTTACTGTCTGTTGCATCTGTCTGTGGGGTTGGCTCCACGAATCCTGTTCATTTTATCACTGAATGGGGGGCACATGGTCTTATCGTAAATGTTGATTAAGTGAATGACTAATTAGATTAATGTGAAAACATTAATTTTGACTAATTGTCCTTTAAAGAGAAAAGTTGATACATTTTCTTTATGCCCTGGATGTGCCGTAGTGAATTTTGGCTGTGTTATCACCATTTATCTCTTTTATATCTTCCTGGTTAGGGACTAAAATGTACTATATTACTTCTCACATAGTGCTAAAAAATGAAGTTGGGGAACCCAATTCTGGTTGTATGATCAGGAAAATATTATGACTTGGTAAATTAAGTGGTAGAGTGAAACGTGATTTTTATATTTGCATATTCCGGACACTGTTTTGAACAGGATTGTCGCATTGCTATTTCAAATGTTATTTGGGTGCTTTCTTTAAATTCATACAAATAATACAACAGTGCATTAAATGTATTCTCACTACTGCATCTGTTACAAGGGACGATGCAATTGTAACTTAAGCTTTCAGGAACCAGCAGGGGGCTCAGAAGCCCCCAGTGTCTGTTCTTTCTTTAAGCCTTTGCCTATCCTTATGTCGTGAGAATTACTAGCGGTGGCATTTGCAAAGTGCTTTCTGTAATCTTCATATTGAGTTAATGCCTTAGGTTTACCAGATCCTTAAGAGAATTTACAGTTGACTTAGGGGAATAAACTGTGTACATAAAAATAATTCCTCATAGTGTCAAATAGGGAAGAAATGATATAATAGATACTAGGAGAGGTAAGCTTTTTAATGCTATAGTCTTCATTGTTGACCTTGGGGGGTGGGGGTGAGGATGGAGGTGGCATGCATATCCGAAAATACTGTGGTTATAAATCTGTCCATTTCCTTCATGTATTTCTGAGTTTCATGAGCTCTGTGTTGTATAGAAACTTAAAATCTAGAAGAGAGTTTGCTATCTGTAGTTATTTAACTAACGTTCTCCGTGTATAAGGAATTTTATCCTTCCAAGGTTTATTAGCTCTGTAGGGAGTCTCTCTAGATAGGGAAGGGCATTTGACCTAGAACTCTGGCAGTAAAATGTTTTCCTTGAGACCTTGGGCAAGTTATCCCAGTTCTTTAAGCTTCAGTGTTCTTTTCTATGAATGCCAGATAAAAAATATACCTACCTCATAGGGCTGGAGGCAGAGTAAGCTAATGCAGGTACTTCGTACATGGCGCATGCTTAGTAAATGTAAACTGTTCTTAATAAATATAAACTGTTATTATGAATTCTTTAGAGACTCTTTGGGGTCAGCCCTTCTTTGCCTCCTTGCAGTTTGATCCATATATGGTCATAAATGTTAAGTCCTTTTCTTGGCTCTTAGCAAAGGGTGTGTACATAGCAAAGACTTTAAGAAGGATAAAATCAATTACTAGTTTCTGATCTCACCATAGCTTCCTTGTGAGACTTGGATTTCTGTTAACAGTTCTCCCCACTGTGAATAGACTTGGTAAATATCTGTACGACTTCAGGAATTCTATAGATAGTGAATTTTAAGTAATTGGAATACTTTACAAATGGTTTAAAAGTAATTTTCTCTCCATTTTATTACCCATTTTTAGAGTAAGTGCAGTAATTTCCTGCAAACTTTCCTTTTCTCCTTTTTGAAACTAAAGAGAAGCTGTTTGTATAAATCATGAAACATAATTTGAGTTGATTGAAGTGACTGTGCCATTTCTCAGGGAAATTTTTGATTACTTCCCACAAATTTAAAAACTTTCCTGAAATTCCCTGTACTGATGACTCAAAGAGATTCATAATAAAACTCCAGAAATAATATAAATTTACTTTTAAGAGAGAAGAATCTCTTGAAAAGTGGTAGTAACCTTGATATGGAAACAATGAAGCATTGAATCTGTGATGGTATTTATGCCTTTTAATAATTTTTCAAATGAGTCCCTTAAGACATAGCTTTGAATTACCTAGAATTTCTTCTGTGTACCTGGCCTTTCTAAGGTACAGTCCTGAATTATTTTCCAGCAATTTACTTATCTAATCTGTAGTATGTTTTTTCTTGTTTGGGCTCATGCCTCTTAATTGACAACCTTTCACGGTATTCAAGAGGCACAGAACCTATAAGTAAACCACACGTAAGATCAATATAATGAGTTAGTAGAAAACTGCCCTCTTATTAGTTATGAAGTCAATCCAATTTCAAGAATGACATTTATTTCTACACAATTTAAAATTGATCCATTGAGTTTTCACAAACTGAGCAAAGCAGTGTAATCAGCAACAAGATCAAGAATGCATGCAAGGGATATGTTGTGACTGTAGAAAGTGGTGGTGCTGGTCAGTGGAGTTGCCAGAACTGCTGAGATGGTTCTCCCCCAGTTAAGGCCAGCACTTTGCACTTGGTTCTATTCTTTCATCCTCTCTTGTCTCCAGGATCTTTCTATCCACCCTGATTCTCTCTTCCATCTTCACATTTATTTAAAGACTGCTATGTCTTGTCCGTAAACACCCTCTAGTCGTGCTCAACATTAAAAGTAATAAAATCCAAGGAAACTGTTCATACTCACCGTAAATAATTTTTAATCTTTAGTTTTTTTCAGCTAAACTGCTCAAATGTTAGGCTGCATTCCCATTTTTACTTCACTTTCCATTCACTCTTTAAAAAATTGCTTTTTATTTTAAAATTGTGGACTTTTGCAATGATATAGAAGCACTGAGAAATAAAACAGACACTTATGTGACCCACACCAACATATTTTTTAAAAGAGATAATATCGTGTGGCTGTTCTCTGTCTTTGGGGGTTTCTTTAATAATTAGGTTAGACTTCTCATTCCAACTTCTGTATCTCTTTACCTCTCTCCAGATTTTTATCTTATCTTTTTGTGCTGCTTACATATCTTTTCATTCAATTTTTCTATTCAGTAATAACCTAATCTGCATTTTGATGTATTGAATTTTTAATTGTAATGGTGACATTTTTATTTCTGGAAACTATTTCTAATATTTTTAAAATTAGTTTTTCTGTTTTCTAGCTTTTTAAAAAAAGTTGCTTTCATGATACTTCATAGTCTCTTTGTGAAATTTTTATTATTTGAAGTACTTGGGGTTCAGCTACTTCCAATCTCTTGACTGCATCTCCTGATAGGTAGATTGTGTCCTGTTATTTTGTATTGTGAGCATACAGTAACCAGCACGTTGTCTGTGTGAATTCTGTGCACCCGGATTGGCTGCAGTTGACCTTCTGGTCTGGAGAGTGGAGGGTGGAGGCAGGTTTAGTTGTAGTTTTCCTTAAGGCAGTATTCCAGAACCAAAGGTGGAAGCTCTCTCCCCCTTATTCAGCCACTTTCCCCTTCTTCCTGTTTTCTTCCTTAGTGTGGCACCATTAATCGTTGACTTCTGATTTGCCTTCATACCCAATTAGTCAGAAGCTCCACTGACTCCATCTTTCTAAATATTTTACTTATTTTCCTGCCTCACTTTTTATTCTCCAGCAATACTGAACTTAGGCTTTCCCTTCTTACTGTGCGGTTTTTTGCCTCCTTACATCCTTTGCTTATATGGTCTCTACTTAGGGTGAGAGGTAGGTGGGGAGATGGAGGTCTCCCAGTAATGTTTTGGGGGTCCTCATTGACCTCCATCGTGTCCCTGTCCTGGCAGCCTGCTTGTTTCTTGTCTGCTGGCATCACTGCTGCAATGTGAGTATCCTTGTTTGTCTGCTGTGTCTCATTTAGGTCACAGCCAGGACCGTCTCCCTTATGGCCTCCGCCCTCCTTTGTACCTCCCCTCCTCTGTTTTGCTGAGCAGCCCTCTGCAGCAGAGCCAGGAGGTGGCCAGGCTCTTAGCCATCTTGAGTGCTCTGCCTTCTCTGCTCACCCCAAACTTGTGGAAAATTACACGTTGTGTGCGTTCTGCAGGGGTGCCACGGTGCTGGAAGGAGATGAGCTCAGGCATTCCATCTGCTTAATCACACTTTGCCAGGCTTCTTGGATGTGTTGCTGCCTAAGCGACTTTCTTCTCGCAGGATCTCACATAGGCTTCCATTTCTTCATCTTCTCTGACATCCATTCACTTCTGACACTTTGGACTGAAGAGGAGATCCAGGGAGAGGCATTGCCTGCTTCCCTTATCCACCTTTTGCAGGTTCTCCTGGGCCACTGATTACCCTGCCTGTGCTGTGGATGCCTGGAAAGTACATCCCTTTTCTGTCTGGATGGCACTAATGCACCCTGTCTGCCTCTTCCCCCACTATTCATGTAAATGCAAAGGAGAAAAACCACATTAATAATTTCAAAATATTACTCACATTGCATTCTCTGTTGTTCTTTACATTCCTGCTCTGAAGTCACTTTTTCCCCACATTTAACCTTACTGTATGTTCTTGCCCCTCCATGTGTACTCACCTTATTTCATAAAGCAGCTCTTCTTAAACTTTAATATGCATGGAAATAAGATGGAATCTTTTAAAATGCGGCTTCTCATTCAGTAGGTCTGGGTGGGGCCTGAGACTCTGCATTCCTCCCAAGCTGTCAGGGGATGCCTGTGCTGCTGATCCCCAGTCAGTCCACACTTCTAGAAGCAAAGGCCTAGAGTAGGTGATCCTCCTGGATGCTTTCCATTTATCCATTTCAAAAGCATTTTTCAAGACTAATCCTGTCTTTGCCACATCCATGAAGTCTCCCATAACCTTATTAATCAAGTATTGAAAATACTGCCTTGCACAAATTAAGTGCTTATTATGTTTTATACTCTCACATATATGTACACACATATATAATGCCTGCCACATTTTTTATCATTACATAGTTTGTCTAATGTTAATCTGGAACCATGTTGTAATAATGCATTTTGAGAAGCTATTTGATATTATCTTGCATGGAAACATGTGCTTCCTGAAGAGTAATCAAAAACTATAATTAGTGATGATGACTCTTCTGTGTATTTAGCAAGAATTTTTAAAGTGGATTTCTTCCTTTGATGCTATGATTATTTAGGTCAGGTTGAGTGTGACCTTATAATAATGTTTTTATGAACATTTTATCTGGTAATGTTCATGTTGAAATTGCTTTGTCAGAAATAAAGGATGGTTGCAAACTCAAAGTTTATAGACTTTGGTTTTAGAATAATAGATCATGCTAGTTTTATATAACCTTGGCTCTCCTAATCTACACACACATAAAAACATAACATCCATTGCCTTTAAAAGGGAATTCTGATCTTAGAAAACTGTCCCTCACATTAATATTTACTGTCAAGTACCTACAAAATATAAAATGTATCATTTGCTGTTTAGGCTTAACTTTAAGTTAGTTATGACTCCTGGTTCTTCTGAATTGTATAAATTCATTCAGCAAATATTTACAGCATGGCAGCTCTGTGGCCTGCATTATCTAGTTAATTGGCAATGGAACAATCTTTGGGAAGCTGATATTAATTAAGGTACAGAAAACATTCTTTAAGCATTTATCAGTGTGGTTATTTGGCCAAAGTGTTTAAAAAATGGGTTCTGGGTTTCTTCTCTCTCATTAGACTTAGTATGTATGCCCTTGTAGTAGATAATTTTTAACTTTGTTTTGAATTACAGCATTTTATACGTCAGGTTGAATTTTATTGCCTTTTGCCAGAAGCTATTCAAAAACTTTAAGAGCAAAGAGTAAGTTACAAGCTCTGGAGTAATTTATACTGTGCACATACATCATGATGCTTAGAATTTCCAAATTTTCTAAAAAGTTATCAGCCAACAATGCAGCCTATTGTAGTTTTAGCGGTCACCTCTGAAACAACTTAAACTCTGATACAAATAATAATCAGCATAAAAAGAGTGACTGAAAAATAAAAAACTCTTAGCACACTCTTAGTGGTGGCTACTTATGGAGAATCTGTCAGCAGAACTTATGCTTTATAATTCATAGATTAGTGTAGATTTTGAGTTATCCTTGGATATGTGTGGATATTTTTGTTCAGCAATGAGCAAATGTTAGTTTAAAAAACAAAACTGTTAGAAAATTGAAGCATTAGAATGAAACTGTCAGATAGGCAACCTCACTTTTTCTGAATATAAGTAGGAAGTACCACGAAGAATTTTTAGAATGGACCCGGAACCCAGTTTTTAAATACTTGAGCCAAAATAATATCGTTATTACCTGATGGTAATGCTTAAAAGAATTTTCCCTACCTTAGTATCGACTTCCCAAAGGTTGTTACATTTCCAGTTGAGAACTGAACTTTAATGTGTTTACAGTTGTATAGTTGTATAATTCTAGAAATCACTTGGCATAATGGTTTTCCTGGATTTCTGAAAGTTAAGATTAGGCATTTAGATTCATGATAGTTGTAATCATTAAATATGTGGATAAGTTTGCAAGCAAGGTACCCAGCTTATTTTATAGAGCATTTTGAGCAAAAGCATAGAGGTGTAACTTCTTTGTCATGTATTTCCTGTCTATGTAGTCTGTGAATGAAGAAAAGTCGGTTATTAATAATGTATGTGTCATTTACTTTTGCTTCATTTTCAAGGTTTAGTTTACTAGAATTAAGTTTCTAAAACTTGGTGTATGTGTGACTTACATTGAAGCATTCGACCAGAGCATTTCTGTTATTATAGTAATCTTCTGAATACATTTCCTCTAGTAATAATGGATTATATGATATAAATCCAAGATTGTTTCATACTTTAATGCAACCTACTGTTGTAACTTCAGCAGAGAGACTTTATAAAAGACACATTCTGCAAGCTTCTTGGGCATAAAATATCCCCAAACTGTCTTTCTCCCTTTCTAGCTCTCTCTGTTTCTCTATATATGAGATATTCATAAGATAAGATGCTCTCCTATAAAAATAAATTGACATCTGTGCTGTAATTGGCAAGATAAGTGTTGGAGAACACTTCTGTTTTTAGGTAGGGCACTTTACCTGCTAGGCAGAGCTACTCCTGAGTCTAGCTCTAGTAAAGAGGGTATTCTTAAAAGGAGGCTTGCGGGAAACCCAGAGCTGAAACTTTAAAGTTGGTGGGTCAGGAACCTTTGGCTCTGGGGCTGCAGCGATTTCTTTCCAGCCTTCTGGTTTCCTGACTTCATGAGCTTCTAATCCCAGTTCCTACTACTCATTGCCTCAGACTCTTAATAGTTTTCCCAAATCAGGCAAATCTGATCCACCCGTCTCAGCTTTTGCCCCAAGCTGTGGAGCCCCCAGCCTTTTTCAGGGGAATATTGGGCTACCTTTTTGGTCAAGCACTCAACCTTTCTCTGGTCTGGACAGCTGTGGTGGGAGGGCCGTGCAGGATCCCTGAGCGTATTCCTCAGTAATGCTGGGGAAAGAGCTGTCAGAGTCTGCAAAAACAACAAAAAATGTGTTCTTTCCAAATCCCTTATATATCCAGTATTAGAAAATAGTATATTTATTGCCTTTTAAAGAGCAGAGAAGTAGCTTTTCATTAAGCTATTCCATCAGTGATGACATATATGTTCATTGTCTCACACCTTTTGGGTTGGTTGTTCAATCTTAAAACAGATATGAGATACTACTAATAATATCCCAGTGCACGTGAATATCCTTTGCTATGTAAAGCATTATTTTATTGTAGGATGAAAATATAGGCCTTGCTTTCTTTTTTTTTAGTATCTGTTTTTAAATGCTGATTCTTTGAGTATTATATGTGTACTTTGGATGTTTGGGAGAATCAGTAAGCTTCCTTTCTCTGCATTTTGAATATTTGACATGATACTGTATATGAATATAACTGCCCTTTTTTTTGGTCTGTGTATTTACCTATCACTAAACATTTTCTGTAAATCTCAAGTTTAGTGGCTACATAATAATCCATTTTATAGATCTGCCACAATTTAATCACATTGAGGTCTTCCAGTTTTATGATCAGATATTTTGCTGTCATATTATATTTATATATCTATATATCATCTGTGTTCCTGATTATGTCCTTAAATTACTAGATTAAAAGGTCTGAACTGTTTTAAAGCTTATGATGTGTACAGGTAGACTGCTTTCCGCAAATGTCCCAGTAGCTACCCCAACAGGTGGTACGGGAGGGTGCTGTTTCATCTCTCCCTCATTAGCATTGGGTGTTCTTGTAATTATCTGTACTAAACTGCTGTGTAAAAATGACTTCGTATTGTTACTTCAATCTGCTATTCTGGAATATTAGGACTTCCTTTTCCAAAGAAGAGAATTTGTTCCCTTTTGATATTCATCAGAACCTGTCCTCTGATAATTGGCTTATTTGTTGGAAATTTTTTCTCATTTGTGTGCATCTTAGTTTTGTTAACTTTTTGATATATTGCTTGTTTTACTAAAATAGGAAGATTTAGAATTGTTTAAATTGTTAGCTCGTACCACTGTGCCTTGAGTGATTTTAACGAATGATGTATTTACATTCACTTAATTATATATGTCTTCAGGATATACAGCCCAAGAACTTTCTCATCAGAAATAGAGAAGACTTTCTTAAACAAGAAGAAAAACATGCAACACAATAGATGAGATTAATTCATTCACATTAGTATTGATGATGTACCATAAAGTGGGGCAAAAAGCATACTGTGTATCACCTGTTTTCATGGAAGTGCAGATTAAAATGAGGTACCATCTCACACCTGTTGGAATCAGACAGTACCAAATGTTCACTTGGATGACTTTAATACCCTGTTGGGAGGAGCATCAGTTGGTAGAACCATTTTGGATAACGATGCACATATCTATTAAAGATACACATCCCTTGGACCCAGTAATCTCAATCACAGATACAGACTCCAGAGGAAGAGTTTCACTTGTACCAAGAAAAATGTTTCCTGCAGTATTGCTACTAATAGCAAATTTGGAATTACCTAATTCATCAGCAGGAATGAATGAATGAATGAATGAGCAGGAATGAATAAACAAGAGCCTGTAATAAAAATGAAATATTGTATGCAACTATACAAATGAACTACTATACAAAGTTAATATATGATAAAAAATCTCAGGAACAATGTTAAGTTCAATATGCAATTTGAAAAATGATTTGCTCTATGACACAATTCATCTAAAGTTAAGAAAAATCTTTAAGTAGAACGTTCTGGGAAGATGGCAGTGTGAGCAGTGCAGTGGAAATCTCCTCCAAAAACGATATAAATCTATGAAAATACAGCAAATACAACTACTCCTAAAAGAGAGACCAGAATTTACAGGACAGCGCACAGCCTGGATCTGTACCTGAGAGGACTCAGCACCCAATGAGGCGGGTAAGTTACGGAGCCGCGACTCGGCAGAAACCAAGCACTCCCCCAGCCCAGCGCACTGGCAAGGGGAGAGGATTCAGAGCCGGGAGGGAGTGGAAATACAGGCCTGTGAAATAACCAGCCCTGGTGATCTATGCCGGGAGCACTGACACACATCATGCAGTGCATTGGATATTGGAGAGGCAGAAGGTATAGGTTTTGAGCTGGGAATGCACCCGGGTCCGTGCAGGTGGGTCCCCGGGACAAGAGAAAAGCGCATGTGGTTTTTAGCAGTCTTGGAGAGGCAGGGGCCCAGCGAGGGAACATGATCGCCCCGGCACACTCAGCCCAACGGGCTGGGAGTCCTGAGGAATTTTGGACCCTTGGCTGGCAACTGGGAAAAGGTAGCCACACTGAAACTTTACACCGGGAACAACAGCCTCCCATTCGTTCCTGCCCTGGCCAGAGCTACAGAGAGCGGCGTGCGGCCTTGGCTGCGGAATAGTGGAGCAACAGCGCCACCTACAGCATCCGTACAGAATCCATTCCTGGTGAGCGTTCCCCCCCCCCCACTTTCTTTTCTTTTCTTTTTTTCTTTTTTTCTCTTTTCTTTCTCTTCCTTCTTCTTTTTGTTTGTTTTTGTTTTCTTGGTTGTTGTTTTTTTTAAGTCTTAAAGAGCCCAGCTGACATACGTGGCACCTACCAGCGACCACTTCTATCGCCATGAAAAGACAGAGGAATATGGTACAGACAAAGATCACCCAGATGCAGACAATACTGGAGAGGGAACCTGAAGGGATGGAAAGGCACAATCTTCCTGAAAAAGAATTCAGAATAAAAGTCATAACCATGCTGATGGATCTACAGAGAAATTATGCAAGAGCTGAGGGAGGAAGTGAGGGAAGTCAGGAAGGACAATACAGAAATGAGACAAGCCATCGACGGGCTTAGCAGCACACTGGACAAGATGCAAGAGACTGTTAATGGAATAGAAATCAGAGAACAGGAATACAGAGCAGCTGAATCAGAGAGAGATAAAAGGATCTCTAGGAATGAAAGAATACTAAGAGAACTGTTGTGACCAATCCAAACGGAACAATATTCACATTATAGGAGTACCAGAGGAAGAAGAGAGAGAAAAAGGGATAGAAAGTGTCTTTGAAGAAATAATTGCTGAAAACGTCCACATGCTGGGGAAGGAAATAGTCTTGCAGTCCACGGAAGCCCACACATCTCCCAACACAAGGGACCCAAGGAAGACAACACCAAGACACATAATAATTAAAATGGTAAAGATCAAAGATAAGGTTAGGGTATTAAAGGCAGCTAGAGAAAGAAAAAAGATCACCTTCAAAGGAAAACCGATCAGGATATCATCAGACTTCTCAACAGAAACCTTACAGGCCAGAAGAGAATGTCATGATATATTTAACATAATGAAACTGAAGGGCCTCGAACAAAGAATATTGTATTAAGCACGATTATAATTTAAATTTGAGGGACGGATTAAACAATTTCCAGAAAAAGCAAAAGCTGAGGGAATTTGTCTCCCATAAACCACCTCTTCAGCATATCTTCAAGGGACTGCTCTAGATGGAAGCACTCTGAAGGCTAAAAGAGGTCACCAGAGAAATAAAATCATAGCAAAGAAAGCAGACCATCCAAATACTAACTAAAGGCAAAGAATAAAACACCTAGTATATAAAGAATGGAAGAGGAAGAATAAGAAAGGAGAGAAATAAAGAAACATCAGACTGTGTTTACAATAACTTAACAACAAAGTTAAGTTAGATTGTTAGATAGTAAAGAAGCAACCCGTGAACCTTTGGTAACCATGAATCTAAAGCCAGCAATGGCAATAAGTACATATCTATCGATAATCATCCTAAATGTAAATGTACCAATCAAAAGACACAGAGTAACAGAATGGATAAAAAAGCAAGACCCATATATATGCTGTCTACAAGAAATTCACCTCAAACCCAAAGATATACACAGACTAAAAGTGAAGGGATGGGAAAAGATATTTCATGCAAACAACAAGGAGAGAAAAGCAGGTGTTGCAGTACTTGTATCAGACAAAATAGACTGCAAAACGAAGAAAGTAGCAAGAGATAAAGAAGGACGTTACATAATGATAAAGGGGTCCATCGAACAACAGAATATAAATATATATGCACCCAATACGGGAGCGCCGGCATATGTGAAACAAATACTAACAGAATTAAAGAAGGAAATAGACAGCAATGCATTCATTTTAGGTGACTTCAACACACCACTCACTCCAAAGGGCAGATCAACCAGACAGAGAATAAGTAAAGACACAGAGGCACTGAACAACACACTAGAACAGATGGACCTAACAGACATTTACAGAACTCTACACCCAAAAGCAACAGGATATACATTCTTCTCAAGTCACATGGAACATTTTCCAGAATAGACCACATATTAGGCCACAAAATGAACCTCAGTAAAGTCAAAAATATTGAAAATCTACCAACCAACTTCTCAGATCACAAGAGTATAAAACTAGAATTAAATTTTAGAAAGAAAACAAAAAGGCTCGCAAATGCATGGAGACTTAACAACATTCTCCTAATTAATCAATGGGTTAACGACCAAATCAAAACAGAAGTCAAAGAATATATGTAGACAAATAACAACAACACAAAGCCACAACTTCTGTGGGACGCAGCAAAGGCAGTTCTAAGAGGAAAGTATATTGCAATCCAACCTATTAAAGAAGGAAGAATATTCCCAAATGAATAGACCAAAGACACAATTACTGAAATTGGAAAAAGAATAACAAATGAGGCCCAAAGTTGCCAGAAGGAGGGACATAATAAAAATCAGAGAAGAAATTAATAAAATTGAGAAGAATAAAACAATAGAAAAAATAAATGAAACCAAGAGCTCGTTCTTTGAAAAAATAAACATAATAGATAAACCCCTAGCTAGACTTACTACGAGAAAAAGAGAATCTACACACATAAAAGCAATCAGAAGTGAAAAAGGAAAAATAAGGAGAGACCCCACAGAAATTCAAAGAATTATAAGAGAACATTATGAGAATCTATATGCTAACAAGCTGGAAGACACAGAAGAAACGGACAACTTCTTAGAAAAATACAACCTTCCAAAACTGACCAAACAAGAAAGAGAAAAACTAAACAGACCAATCACCAGCAACGAAATTGAACCAGTAATCAAAAACTACCCAAGAACAAAACCCCCAGACCAGATGGATTCACCTCTGAATTCTACCAGACATATAGCGAATAAATAACACCCATACTCCTTAAAGTTTTCCAAAAAATAGAAGAGTAGGGAATACTTCCAAACTCATTCTATGAAGCCAGCATCACTCTAATACCAAAACCGGGCAAAGACCTCACCAAAAAAGAAAACTACAGACCAATATCCCTGACGAACGTAGATGCAAAAATACTCAACAAAATATTAGCAAACCGAATTCAAAAATACATACACTATGATAAGTGGGATTCATCCCAGGGATACAAGGATGGTACAGCATTCGAAAATCCACCAACATTATCCACCACATCAACAAAAAGAAAATCAAAAACCACATGATCATCTCCATAGATGCTGAAAAAGCATTTGACAAAATACAGCATCCATTCATAATTAAAACTCTCAACAAAATGGGTATAGAGGGCAAGTACCTCAACATCATACAGGGTATATATGACAAACGCACAGCTAACATCATATTTAACGGCGAGAAGCTGAAAGCTTTTCATGTAAGATCGGGAACAGGACAGGGATGTCCACTCTCTCCTCTGTTATTCAACGTAGTACTGCAGGTCCTAGCCACGGCAGTCAGACAAAACAAAGAAATACAAGGCATCTAGATTGGTAAAGAAGAAGTCAAATTGTCACTATTTGCAGATGACATGATATTGTACATAAAAAACCCTAAAGACTCCACTCCAAAACTACTAGAACAAATATCTGAGTTCAGCAAAGTTGCAGGATACAAAATTAACACACAGAAATCTGTTGCTTTCCTATACATTACCGATGAACTAACAGAAAGAGAAATCAGAAAAACAATTCCATTCACAATTGCATCAAAAAGAATAAAATACCTAGGAATAAACCTAACGAAGGAAGTGAAAGACCTGTACTCTGAAAACTACAAGACACCCCTAAGAGAAATTAAAGAGGACACTAACAAATGGAATTGCATCCCATGCTCTTGGCTAGGAAGAATAAATATTGTCAGAATGTTTATACTACCCAAAGCAATCTACAGATTCAATGCAATCCCTGACAAAATACCAACAGCTTTCTTCAATGAACTGGAACAAATAATTCTAAAATTCATATGGAACCACAAAAGACCCCGAATAGCCAAAGCAATCCTGAGAAAGAAGAATAAAACAGGAGGAAATACGCTCCCTGACTTCAAGCTCCACTACAAAGCCACAGTAATCAAGACAATTTGGTATTGGCACAAAAACAGACCCACAGACCAGTGGAACAGAATAGAAAATCCAAACATTAACTCAAACATATACAGTCAACTAATATTTGATAAAGGAGCCTTGGATATACAATGGGGAAATGACAGCCTCTTCAGCAGCTGCTGTTGGAAAAACTGGACAGCTACATGTAAGAGAATGAAACTGGGCTACTGTCTAACCCCATACACAAAAGTCAACTAAAAATGGATCAAAGACCTGAATGTATGACATGAAACCATAAAACTCTTAGAAAAAAATGTAGGCAAAAATTTCCTAGACATAAACATGAGCGACTTCTTTATCAGTATATTTCCCCGAGGAAGGGAAACAAAAGGAAAAATGAACAAGTGGGACTATATCAATCTGAAAAGCTTCTGTACAGCAAAGGACACCATCAGTAGTACAAAAAGACATCCTACAATTTGGGAGAATATATTCATAAATGATGTATCTGATAAGGGGTTGACATCCAAAATATATAAAGAACTCATGCACCTCAAGAAACATAAAGTAAATAATCCAATTAAGAAGTGGGCAACGGACTTGAATAGACACTTCTCCAAAGAAGAAACTCAGATGGCTAACAGGCACATGAAAAGATGCTCCACATCACTAATCATCAGAGAAATGTAGATTAAAACCACAATGAGATACCATCTCACACCAGTGAGGATGGCCATCATCCAAAACACAAACAACAACAAATGTTGGCCAGGATGTGGAGAAAAGGGAACCCTCCTACACTGCTGGTGGGAATGCAAATTAGTTCAACCATTGTGAAAAGCAGTATGGAGGTTCCTCAAAAAACTCCAAACAGAAATACCATTTGATCCAGGAATTCCACTCCTAGGAGTTTATCCTAAGAATGCAGCAGCGCATTTTGAAAAAGACATATGCACCCTTGTGTTTATCGCAACATTATTTACAATAGCCAAGAAATGCAAACAACCTAAGTGTCCATCAGTAGATGAATGGATAATGAAGAAGTGGTACATATACACAATGGAATATTATTGAGCCATAAAAAGAAAACAAATCCTACCATTTGCAACAATATAGATGGAGCTACACGGTATTATGCTCAGTGAAATAAGCCTAGCCGAATAAGACAAGTACCAAATGATTTCACTCATATGTGGAGTATAAGAACAAAGAAAAAAACTGAAGGAACAAAACAGCAGCAGACTCACAGAACCCAAGAACAGACTAATAGTTACCAAAGGGAAAGGAACTGGGGAAGATGGGTGGGAAGGGAGGTACAAGGGGGAAAAGGGGACATTATGATTAGCAGTTGTAATGTTGGGGGGGCACAGGGAGGGCTGTACAACTCAGAGAAGATAAGTAGTGACTCTATAGCATCTCACTACCCTGAAGGACAGTGAGTGTAATGGGGTTGGTGGGGGGGACCTGATGAAGGGGTAGTTTAATCACCATGATATTACACATGTGACTGTAGATTAATGATACCGAAATAAACTATTAAAGAAAAAAAAAAGAAAAATCTTTAAAACTATACCATATGTTCCTACTAACATATTTAGTAGAAGTATAAAGAAATGCATGGGAAGGTAAACATCATATTTGGAGTGCTGGTTGCTTCCGCGAAAGGAAAGAGGGAAGTGGATGAGGGAGAAGTACCCAGGAAGCTGTAATGTTTTAATTCTTAAGCTGGGTGCCTGATACATACATTTTTATTCCCTTATTTCCTAGATATTTTTGTGTGGCTGAACTATTTCATAAGTAAACAGAAGTTTTGTCATGGTAGGCTAACTCATGTCAGTTCTAGCATCTTCTGTTTCTGTGCTTTCCCAAGTCTTGTCTACTCTCATTCCCATTGCTTTGTACATCATTCTCTTTTTTTCCATTTTCACATAAGTTAATCTATTGTAATACTCTCTACCTGGTCTTCCCACCTGCACATTTTCCACTCTTCATGCTAAATTAGTTTTCCTGAATGACAGCTTTCATCTTATCAGTAACTGCTCAGTGGCCGCTAGTAGAGCCAGTTAATTACAGAACATCTCCCTGTTGATGAGTATTGTAGTCAGGAGCCTCTGTGGTTTGGCTTCCACCCCACCTTTCCATACTTCCCAAGATTTTCCCTTGGCACTCTCTGAGCACTTCCATGCTTTCATACCCTTGCTTGTGCCGTTCTCCTTTCTAGGAATACACTTCCATCCTTACCTATTTCTAGTCTTGCCCACATATATTCACGAGTAGAGTTTGGGACAATTTTTGTCAAAATATGAATTCATCTGGATCATTAATAAAAAGGAAACAATTCTTATTTCTAATTTTGATTTAAATATATTGCAGTATCACTAAATTTATACAATTATGCAAACACATAATAGGGTATAAAAATCATGTTTCTTAACTCCTGTGCAGCCCCAAAGCCAAAAAAGTTACAGACAAAAAACTACAAACTCTACAGTTCTCACTAACATTACTCATTCTGTGCTAGCTGGGATACGAATCAAGTGCAGACTGCTCTTGCATTTGGAGTGTCTGTGCCAACGAATGCCACAGGATGTCTCCATTTTCTCCTCCCCTTTCTCTATCTGAGTGGCTGCAAAACCCTCACTCCTGTGTGCTCCCACCTTCACTGGAATAAATGCTTTGTTGAGGGATCATCTGTGAGTATCGTTAATCATAAGGCTCAGTAGTATTCCCACCGTTTGGGGAAAAAGATCCTACCTTATTTTTATAGGTGAAAAAAATATCTTTGGACGTAAATGCAGATATTCAGTAAATACTAAATTAGCTGCTATCTGCTATGGGCTGTGTCCAGTGTGTGGATCCAGACATTCAACAAACATGCATGCTGCCCTCAAGGAATTTGGTGGCAAAGTAAAGCAAAAAGAAACATTGTTTATGGAAGGTTAAGTACTGGGGGTGGGATTTGAACTTACACAGGGAGGCGCTTGAATTTCATATTCAGCCCTTCAGCTGTTGAAGGGCACAAGCAAGGATATTAGGTGGATAGAATTATTTTGAGTTGATTTCTCTACTTTTATATTTATGTTATTCATTCTTTGCCTCTTATCATTTCTTTTCCATGGACCTTATTCCCTTACATTTTCTAGAACTAAGGTAAGTACTATTAATTAGTAATTAATTAAAGTAGGAAATTGAGGCTTAGACAAGGTATATAATTTGCCCAAGGGTATACAGTTATTACGTGGCAAGGCTGGATTTTGTACATCTCCTCATTAAATTCCAGGTTCTTTACTCTCTCTCTCTCTCTCTCTCTCTCTCTCTCTTTTAATTGAAGTATAATTGCCAAACAATCTTTTTTTTATTTTATTTATTTTATTTTTTATAATTTATTTTGGTATCATTAATCTACAATTACATGTGCAATATTATGGTTATTAAACTACCCCTTCATCAGGTCCCCCCCACCAACCCCATTACAGTCACTGTCCATCAGCGTAGTGAGATGCTATAGAATCACTACTTGTCTTCTCTGAGTTGTACAGCCCTCCCCGTGCCCCCCCAACATTAAATCTGCTAATTGTAATGCCCCTTTTTCCCTCTTATCCCTCCCTTCCCACCCATCTTCCCCAGTCCCTTTGCCTTTGGTAACTATTAGTCCGTTCTTGGGTTCTGTGAGTCTGCTGATGTTTTGTTCCTTCAGTATTTTTTCTTTGTTCTTATACTCCACATATGAGTGAAATCATTTGATACTTGTCTTTTTCGGCTTGGCTTATTTCACTGAGCATAATACCCTCTAGCTCCATCCATGTTGTTGCAAATCGTAGGATTTGTTTTCTTCTTATGGCTGAATAATATTCCATTGTGTATATGTACCACTTCTTCATTATCCATTCATCTACTGATGGACACTTAGGTTGCTTCCATTTCTTGGCTATTGTAAATAGTGCTGCAATAAACATAGGGGTGCATCTGTCCTTTTCAAATTGGGCTGCTGAATTCTTAGGGTAAATTCCTAGGAGTGGAATTCCTGGGTCAAATGGTATTTCTATTTTGAGTTTTTTGAGGAACCTCCATACTGCTTTCCACAATGGTTGAACTAATTTGCAGTCCCACCAGCAGTGTAGGAGGGTTCCCTTTTCTCCACATCCTGGCCAACATTTGTTGTTGTTTGTGTTTTGGATGGTGGCCATCCTCACTGGTGTGATGTGATATCTCATTGTGGTTTTAATCTGCATTTCTCTGATGATTAGCGATGTGGAGCATCTTTTCATGTGCCTGTTGGCCGTCTGAATTTCTTCTTTAGAGAAGTGTCTATTCATGTCCTCTGCCCATTTCTTAATTGGATTATTTGCTTTTTGTTTGTTAAGGTGCATGAGTTCTTTATATATTTTGGATGTCAATCCTTTAACAGATACGTTTTTTATGAATATATTCTCCCATATGTAGGATGTCTTTTTGTTCTACTGATGGTGTCCTTTGCTGTACAGAAGCTTTGCAGCTTGATATAGTCCCACTTGTTCATTTTTGCTTTTGTTTCCCTTGCCCCAGGAGATATGTTCATGAAGAAGTTGCTCATGTTTATGTCCAAGAGATTTTTGCCTATGTTTTTTTCTAAGAGTTTTATGGTTTCATGACTTACATTCAGGTCTTTGATCCACCTTGAGTTTACCTTTGTGTATGGGGCTAGACAGTAGTCCAGTTTCATTCTCTTACACGTAGCTGTCCAGTTTTTCCAACAGCAGCTGCTGAAGAGGCTGTCATCTCCCCATTGTATATCCAAGGCTCCTTTATCAAATATTAATTGACTGTATATGTTTGGGTTAATGTTTGAATTTTCTATTCTGTTCCACTGGTCTGTGGGTCTGTTTTTGTGCCAATACCAAATTGTCTTGATTACTGTGGCTTTGTAGTAGAGCTTGACGTCAGGGAGCGTAATTCCCCCTGTTTTATTCCTCCTTCTCAGGATTGCTTTGGCTATTCGGGGTCTTTTGTGGTTCCATATGAATTTTAGAATTATTTGTTCCAGTTCATTGAAGAAAGCTGTTGGTAGTTTGATAGGGATTGCGTTGAATCTGTAGATTGCTTTAGGTAGTATAGCCATTTTGACAATATTTATTCTTCCTAGCCAAGAGCATGGGATGCATTTCCATTTGTTAGTGTCCTCTTTAATTTCTCTTAGGAGTGTCTTGTAGTTCTTAGAGTACAGGTCTTTCACTTCCTTCGTTAGGTTTATTCCTAGGTATTTTATTCTTTTTGATGTAATTGTGAATGGAATTGTTTTTCTGATTTAATTGCCAAACAGTCTTACATACAACCACAACATAGTGGTTCAACAGTTACCCATATTATTAAATCCTCACCCCCTCTAGTGTGGTTACTATCTGTCAATGTAGAAAGGTGTTACAGAATCACTGACTGTATTCTCCAGGCTGCACTGCCATCCCTGTGACAAGAACTCAAGGTTCTTAACCCTCTTGGTATACTGCCTGTCAGTGCTTTCCTATACTTGAATCTAACCTAATGTAATCTTACGACCTTGTTATTTCATGTGGGCTTTCGCATTTGTGAATTTAAAGGATATTCTCTTACATTGGAAGGACAGGTGCTGGTAAAGAGTAAACATGCAGAAATATTGGTTGAATAAATTAACAATTATATCTTATGATGAAAGAATTAATGAGTAAATTAAAAGACCCATATTAGCTGTTACACTTAATCATGTATTTTTTTTAAGGGGAGATGAAATCATACATACACATTAAAATAGTGTCAGTTTTTGTTTTGTTTTAAATGAGTAAGAGAAACCAACTTCAGGATATAATCTAAGGTTAGTATAGATTCAATCTCATCTCTTCCTTCTTCTAGGGCTGAAGTATTTCAAAGAAAAAATGAAATTTGCTGTTAAAAATGATAAAATTTAAAATCCTGAATCTTTGAAGAGTTAATACTTGCTGTATTATATTTACCAAACAAAAAATGTGTACCATTATATATATTTTAAACGTTTTTCTACTTCAATGATTTTCCCATTAACCCAGGTAACTAAAGTACTAAATTTGTAAGAATATGCCACAGTGTAAAAATATCCCCGTCCTTGAGAAGCTGGCCCTGCATGATGATGATGGAGACCCTGAGGGCAGATTAAATAAATCAAGTCAGTGACATTTAATGTACTCTTCAAGAAGAATCAAAGTATTCATTTTAACTTTGCATCCTTTATTTGTTTGATATAGACATTATACATGGTTTCACATCCCCAGTTTAAAGTTTGGATTATAAAGTGTGTATCTTAAAAATTGGTAAGCTATAGCTAATGCTTGTATTTTTCTAATAACTTTGTAAATATATTTGAACACTGATCTAATTATTAAATTGGAATTAAAACCATTTCCATTTCTACAGGTTTCCCAGGAATATGTTGGGTATTTTTGCTCTGATATTATAGGAGAAAAATAGTAAGATTATTAATAAACAAGTCAGAGGTACCTGGGATAGGATGCTTATTCCATCCAAAGTGCTAAAAAACTGTAAATATATGAAGGGGTGTTGTTTCTGGTCAGCTTATTTTGAGGGGTTGTATTAGTTAATGGCCTTAACATTCTGAAACATGGCCCTAGATACTATACTCCAGAAGTCATCAAAAAGATATATCCTTTGTGCCATGGCCAAGAAGGAGAGACAAAAATTTTGGTGAGTTGAAAATAATAATTTTTTTCTTGCATTTAAGAGATTATCTAGTTTTCTTATCTTTTGTGACTTTTATTTTGTTTCCTTTAGAATAATTTCTGGAAATATTTCAAGTAGCCGACTTACATAGGTCTTCAGAAATCAGGTTTATATAATCAGTAAACTGATTTTTTAAAGGAAATAAAAAAGTAGGCACACCTTTACTTTAATTCTTATTTTTATGGTCATGATGTATCGTGTTTGAGTTCTGGATCATAAATGTTTTGTTAAGGGTGTATTTTTAAGCCTCTGTGCAAATAGCATGAGTTTTGTTTTTGGTGCACTTACGGTAAGCTAAGATTGAACTGGTGCATGGGGAATTAGAGATAAAGCTCTAATCTTCCTCAAACTCTTGGGTGTTTGCCCTGGAAAAACTTGCGGGAATGGGTTGACAGAAACTGATTCTGTGAACTCTTGTTTATACAGTCATTTCCAGACTGGCATTTTCTGGGGCTTTCATTTTATTATTTGGATATTTCTTAGATAAACAAGCTTCTGTCATAATTTATATTCTTAACTAGAGTAACTTTATTTAGGTTCATGGTTAACTAATAATACAGTTTAATTATTACAGAATTTTTTATTTTTATTTATAGTAAAACAGATGATGGGTACCTTGTACATTTGAGAGAAATCTAAAATATCTCTTGCAAATGGTATTTTCTCCAAGTTGCAAGACCTCAGAAAGATTTTGATTATTGTAACTAGAGCTTTGGCCTCAGCAGTTACTTTCAGGTTGTGCTCCAGAATTATATGTGGGGTCTAATTGTGAAAGACTTGGATTTATATCTTATTAGGTTACAGATACAATATTTTTAGAGTAGATTATTTCTGAAATATAGTTTCATTTTTCATGAGAAATATTAGTGCAAAAATGCCTATTATATATGACAGAAAAAATAAAATTATATATTAGTTATTCTTTATTCTGCTTTAACTTGCTTTTTAATTCATTTTGAAGTGGATTGTCTGTAAATGTTGTATTTCTAACTGAAGTGCAGAGATTTTTCGAAATTATTGGCTCAGTGAGATTATGCAGTTTTGAATTACTGAGCTTTTGTTGGTGAAAGGAAGAGATTAATGCTTCTAATAGAGTCTTACATGAATAAGGACAAACCATTCAGAGTTTATATTACCAAACACATGAATTATTTTCTCTTGGATATTTTAATCATAATTGGATTGTTTTTTCTTATATAAAACAGGAAACTAAAATTTCTCTGACAGTATTGGCAGTTTTATACTTAATTCTGTATTTCTGTCAGACAACATTTGTATAAAGCATATAGTGATTTTTTAAAATCTTTTTTTGGTGTGTGCCAGGTCTGTAACAGTTAAAGGTTTTAGTGATTCAAAAATTTGGTGGTTAAGGATGTTGTTTTTATTCTGAAATAAAGTGATTTCAAGGTTAAACAAAAACTCCTATGTGCTTACCTTCTTTAAATATATTTTATGTGGTCTAGTTTTCAAGACTTTGTACTCTTAGTCATTAAGGTGTCAAAGTCAGTGCGTAGGCTGATGTCTTTATTATTAAAGATCAGTGATTATAATTGAGGTTTTGAAATTTTAAGTAGCAATGGCATTCCAGAAAGAATGATAACAGAGTTATGCAGTTAGATGTTTAAGAAAAAAAAAATCCAGTGTGTCACCAAGCAGACTATTAGAAAGCTAATGTACCTATGAGCAGGCAGATCTGTTGGAGCTTGGCAGTAGCTGCCTCTTAGCAAGGAGCTGTTGGAGCAGGCCTTAGTGGTCAAGGGTGCTGCGTTCATTTTCATGATTCTCCCAAACACTTTTCCCCTGTCTTACATAAATATGTTCAGTGAGCACTTACTGTGTGCTGGGTATATGCCATGCATCCTGTTAGAAGAAGTGAAAAAAAACACAAGGAAAGAATAGGTTCTTGGCCCCTAGATCTAGTGGTGAATGAGAGATTTAAGGTATCCTTTGGTAAGGTGAACCAAATCCCCAAGTATATAAGTTCACTTATTCTACCTCAACAAAGTAAAGGCCATGTATGACAAGCCCACAGCTAACACCATATTCAATGTTGAAAAGCTGAAAACTTTTCCTCCAAGATTAGGAAGAAGACAAGGATGCGTGCTTCCTGATTTAAAGCTATATTACAAAGCTACAGTGATTAAATAGCATGATGTTGGCATTAAAAACAGACACACAGGTCAGTGGAACAGACTACAGAGTCCAGAAATAAACCCACCGTATGTAATCAATTAATTTATGACAAGGGAGCCAAGAATATAAAATGGAAAAGGACAGTCTCTTTTGTAAATAGTGTTGGGAAAATTGGGCAGCCCCATGCAAAAGAATGAAACTAGACCACAGTCTAACACCATACACAAAAATTAACTCAAAATGGATTAAAGATCTGAAACCATTAAACTCCTTAAGGAAAACAGGCATTGCTGGCATAGATCACAGCGATGATTTTTTAAAATCTAATACCAAAATCAAAGGCAGCAAAAGCAAAAATAAGTGGGACTACATCAGACTAACAAGTTTCTGCACAGCAAAGGAAACCTTCAACAAAATGAAAAGAAAACCTTCTGAATTGGAGAAAGTATTTGCAAACCATAGATCTGATAAGAGGCTAATATCTAAAATATATAAAGAACTCATACAGCTCAATAAAAAAAAAAACAGAAAACCTTATTCAAAAGTGGGCAGGAGATCTGAGTAGACATTTTCCCAAAGAAGACATACAAGTGGATAACAGGTATGGGAAAAGATGCTGTACAGCATTAAACATCAAGGAAATGCAAATCAAAATAATGAGCTACCTGTTACCTCACATCTGCTAGGGTGTCTATTACCAAAAAAAACTAGAAATGACAAGTGTTGGAAAGGATGGGGAGAAAGGGAACCCTTCTGTACTGTTGGTGGGAATGCAAATTTGTGCAGCCACTATGAAAACAGTATGGAGATATCTCAACAAATTAAAAGTTGAACTACCATATGATCGAGCAGTTCCACTTCTAGGCATTTATATCAATAAAACAAAAATACTAACTTGAAAAGATATCTGCAGGCAGTGTTCTCTGCAGCATTCGCAATAGCCAAGATAGGGAAATAATGGAAGTGTCCATGGGTGGATGAATAGATAAAATGTGATATTTTTATGTACACATGCACAATGAAATGCTATTCAGTCATAAATAAGAATGAAATCTTGCCATTTACCACAATATGGATGGACCTTGAGGTCATTGTGTTAATGAAGTCAGTGAAAGACAAATACCATATGATTCCACCAAATGTGGAATCTTAAAAAAGTTGAAAAAAAAACCAGTGGCTTCCTGCAGGGGTGGTCAAGTGGAATGGGTAAATATTTTTTTGATTGTTTTTTCTTTTAGTTTAAATAAACCAAATTTTTAAACGAGAGAGAGAATGGGGAAAAGGTTAAAAAAAAGCAGAGAAAGGGTTACAAAACAGACAGTAATCAAGATATGTAAGTTAAACCTATACTATATAGTGTTAGATTCTATGGAGAAAAATGAAACAGAAAAGAGAGATAATGAAGAGGAAAGATAAATTGGGGTTGTTGGTTGAAATTTTCAATCATTGTTCATGGAAAGCTTCAGTGAGAAGGTAACATTTGAGCAAAAACCTAAAAAGAGATGATGGAGAAACTACAATAATGACTGGGAGAAAAGAGTCCCAAGGATTAGAAACATCAAGTGCAAAGGCCCTGACTTAGAATACGCCAGGTATGTTTAGGAATACTGAAGAGGTCACTGTGGTTTGAATAGACTGAATAAGAGAGAAATAGGAAATTGGACTTCAGAGAAGGTTCAGAAGAAAAAGGTTTGTTTTTAAAGATTGAAAATTTTTCATCTAAATTACTTACGTGAGCTTGAAAAGCATTAAGATTCTAAGGTTTATCATATTACATAATGAGTGATTATACATTTTTCCTAGGGTGGCTTCTTAATGCTTTCTCGTAAACTCAACCATCTTATTTTAGGGGGTTTAATCCTGACCTAGTATTTAATTAATTTGACTTTACCGAAGTCCATTAAATCCATGGTGATTTGTTTGTTCTGGAAAATCACATGTACATTGTTTTCTGTGTCATATATTCCACCTCAAATTGTGAATGAAATTATCGTAGATCATAGTGGCTGGTAGGCAGATGGCAAATCAAGTAGAGAGAGAACTCTGGAGAACTTTGGAATTAATCGATTTGAAATTTCATTTAAGATATCAAACATTTGAATAGCCATACTCTGAGTCACTTTCTACTTACTCAAAACTGAAAGAGCTCTTTATTTTATTTTATTTTTTTAATAATTTATTTTGGTATCATTAATCTACAATTACATGTGCAATATTATTGTTATTAAGAGCTCTTTATTTTAATATTAAGTTGGAAATATATAGAGACTTCTGAAGAGAAACTCCTAAGTTGTAGGGTGAACTCAGGCTGTTAATACTGCTTGAGAAAATTTTATGCACCTACTAATATCACTAAAAAAAAAAAGTACACTTGTTCTAAAGAAGGGTTTTTGAGAATCAAAATGAAATGATTTCTAATTCTAAAACTTAATGAGATGTTCACATGCTTAGTCAGCATACTTTTTTTTTTTACAGTGTTGCTGGATAATTTTTTTCTTTTCCACAGTGACCTTTGCATAAAAAGTCACAGTGCAAATGGCTAAACACTGTTTTCTCCATGTGCACCATGCTTCTCTTGCCACATCCTTTCAGGTTCCTCCCTCTTCATCCTGGTGTTCGTGAGGGTGAATCTCCCAGCTGTGTCTCTGCTCTGGGCTTCCACAGGGACTCCATCATTTTCCTCCACTCTTGCTGTGGCTCACAATGGTAATGTTTCTAAAGTTGTTGAGGAGAGGTGGCCTGGCCTCTGCCAGTTCTCCCTGCCCACCCAGATAGGCTGTGCGTGCTGGTGCCCAGGCTTGAATTAGCTGTGTGTGTGTCTTGTGTCCTTGAGATGTTTCCCATACCGAGGTGAGAGCACTGTCCAGGCCACAGCTGCTGGCACCAGTGCCGTGTGTCCTCAGAGTCCCACAGAGGCTTGGTAAAACAGCTCTTTGTAGGCTTTCCTTGCTTGTTTATTACAGCGCCCTTGTGCCCTGTTCAGGCCCAGCTCCAGATGGGCTTGGCAAAGTGACACTGCAGGAACCATCACTCTGAGGCCAGTCCTTTGTTTTTGAGCCAGACTTTATGGATTGAATCCTCTGCAGTCCCCTCCCCCGCCACTAACATTTCTTTTGAAATAGTGTCTTCTAGAAAAGCCTAAATCCTAGAATGAGCACAGCTCACGTTCAAGCAGTACTCTCTCAGTGGGTGGTCCATAGCAGGCACTTGAGACTTTTCTATTTACTGTCTTTTTTTTCAGCAACTGGTAACATTTGGAAATATGCTTTGTTTCCTGTTTGGATGTCCAAGAATCTTTAATTGTGTTTATTTCCAGGTAGATTTTCTCCAACTCTCTTTTTTATGCTCAAAGATCCTAGTCCTCAGGCAGAATTCAACTTCATCACTTTAACTGGCCAAATGACCATGGTACATTTCTAAATTTATGAGAAGCTTGATCTCCTCATCTGTGGAATTGGCAGAAAACGTCTGTCTCATAGGGTTTGTAGTGAGGATTAGAATGTGTTAAGTGCTGGGCACACACTAGATGCTCAGTACATGGTAGTTAATGTTGAACTCCCTTGGTTGGGTCAGTCCTTACACATCAGTAAATAAACGAATCCCTCCTGTTGCTTTGCTTCCTAAGTCGGTGCTTAGAGGCAGCTCTGTTGCAAATGAGCTCCCTGTGTCCTCTTCTGGAAGATGACTTTTTCTCTTCTAAATGATCCCACCAGCACCCTTCAAGTGACTTTTACATATGATAGGTAGCCTCTCTTTTAGATTAGCTCATTACAGACAAGTTTTCCTTTCAGATGTGGGGGGAATCATTAGAACTGTTTGCACATGATGTGAGCATGTGACAGCAGAGAGTAGATTAAAACACAACTCACAGAGACCAGCTATTCTGTCATTTTCTGGACCTCAGTTTGGTTAAGAAAAATGGGAGGAATGAACCAGGTGATCCTTTTAAGAACTTTTCCATGTTAGAAAAATGTTCCTATGAGACAAGATCTACTATGTTCAGTTTTGTATTTAGACAAGAAGTTTGCATGTAAGTGTAGTGTATTCTGATATTTCCATCATGGATAGTAAGTGTCTAGGAGAAACTCAGTAGAAATTGAAAGTTTGGAAATTAATCAGACAGCTTAGCTGACCCTTTTGGTGTGACCTTCACAAATTTTCATGACATTTTTAAAGAGGGAGATAATCATTTTTAAATTAGAGGCATTGTTTCTGTATTATCTGAAGTAATTTTATCAGTTAATACTTGAAAGAATAATAACTTGAATTTTTACAGCACAATATTCTTCAGAGCAATAGTTTTCTTGTTTTTTGTCTTTTTTTAGGTTAAGCAATTTGAGTATATCCAAGGGAATGCAGGAAGCATTTTTCAAAATTCTTTCCATTTAGTGATACTGTTTTTCAGAAAAAAAGTGTTTTGATAACTAACATAATAGTTGATGTTGTATATAGTACTTTATCTTCCAGTTTTCTTCAGAGCACTGAATTTTCATAAATCAAGTATAATGGCTCCCCAGTCCATTAACATCTAAGAAATGCTGAGTTAAAGGTAACATGTTTTAATGTGGGACACTTTGATCTTTAAAATGCTAATGTGCATTGCGAATTCTCATAAAGTATGGTACCTTCCTTATTATACTATGTAGCCTGGAATTCATGGAACACCTATTGGCATTCTTCATAATATTAGTGTTCCAAGCATACAGTTTGTGAGAAGCTCATTCATATATAGTACTTTGCAGGTTATATGCTGTTGTATATATTACCTTATTTTGTTCTCACACCCCTATTAGGTATTGTTTTACTGAGAGGTACATGAACCTTGGAGAAACTGTGACTACATTATAAAGACACATATTTACTTAGCTGGAGATTATGTTAAGAAGGAAATTAGATCTTAAGTCAGCAACAGCATGTTGTTTTGAGAAGTATTTGAGAAGTTAATTGAGTATGGCTTTGGTGATTAAAGAGAAATCTGTTAGAAGACACCGAGTTAGAGAGTGAGAGCTTAAGAATGTCAACAGTTTACCACTGGGTGTGCTAGTGAAATTTTCCACTCCTTAATTATGTTTGTGTCAACAAGAAAGAATTTCTTTAAATGTCATATGTATTTAGAAATGCATTATTATTCTGTATAAACTCTCTGGGTTCTTACTAAATTTTAAAATACAAGTTAATCCATAATGCTACTGTTTGTTAAGGCAAGCTGTTTGTTTCTAACATGTGAGCGCCACACTTTAAAATACTTTCAGTCATAGACTGATAGGAATTTGAGTCCAAAATGATTTTTGGGGTCCCTTTGTCCATCCTTCTTTTCAAAAAGCTGAAATTATCCCTGCAATATTCCTACTGGATCATGGAATTTTATAGCATGGTTGAAAGTCACTGGAAAGGTGTTCAGTTGTTTTATTTATGAACAGATACTTACACAGTGTTTACCATTTGCCAGGCAGTGTCCGAAGGGATCTGTAAATACCAGCTTACTTCATTAATAGATACTGAGCATCTGCTAATGTGCCACATAATGTGCCTGGCTCTTTAAGGTATTTTTATTAAATCCTACAGCAACTCACTGAGGAAGTTTGTATTATTATCATCTCATTTTATAAAAGAGGAAAACAGATCCTCTCATACATCTCACACTGAGGATACACACCTGTATGCCAAGGTTAATACAAACAGCAGGAAAAGAACTTTTATGCTATTATCTTCCAGAGTTGGCTATGTTGATGCACAAGCAAAGCTGGTGGAATTCTCTTCAGTTTCATGTTTTCAGAGATGTTTTTCTCAAAAGCAATCGAAATGACTCCAACTAGAAAGAAACCCTTCTTGGGTTAAACAGCTCCTCGAGTTGGGGGAGAGATTTTTATAATACCTAGGAGAAATAATAGATGGTCCTTTTTCAGTCTCATACTACTATTTGTTGTGTCTGATCATGGAGGATGGTTTTGGAGACACCAAGAACATGGGAGAGGGTTTGGGTGACTTCCAGTGAAATGAGGCAGGGAAGAACGGATGCATGTGGTTACATAATATTGTTAGGTTTCTGGTATGCGCGTTGTGTGATGTAAATCACATTTCTTGTCTCCCCACAAAATCTTTACTGAACTTTAAAAAAAATAATTTGTGAAGCTGGATTTTCTTTTTCCCTTTGGGAACGTGGCCAAGCACTGACTACAGCTTCAAGGGAGACTCAGCACCGACTTGCCGAGGCCGCCCACGGGAGGCTGACACATTGAGGTTCCATTTGTCTCTGTGGTCCTTGTATTCATTTCCCTCTGGCAGTATATGTGTAAGTTCTCTTTTATATAGCATCTCAAAAGGGTTTAGATGTTTGAAGTACAGAATGGTCCCTACTCTAGAATCCCTCAGTCGTTTATTTAAGCTAAATGATTTTAGTTCTGTAATCATCCTTATCCCATTACCACCAGACACCTAGTAGCCCGTTCGTGGGTGGGCCCATACCTACTTGCAAAACCCAGATATATTTGAAAAATAGCAAGTGCTTAGACCTTGATTTCTACATGACCTCTAGTAATTTGGTCTGTTTAGGGTAGATTCTCCATCGCTCAGTTTTGTGTTTAGTAAACTGTTGGCATGTTAATTCTATTCCACTAAAATTCCTTTTGTAAGTACTTAGCTCAAAACAGTAACATCCATTTGAGAAACTGGACATTTTGAGTCTAGGTTCTGTATTCTATATCCATTTTAACATATGTGAAACAATTTATTCTAGGCTATTATTACTGAATTTTGAGATATTTAGAGATACTGGTATTCCCTCAGTCTTTTTTGCCCACCTCATGACTAAATATTGAATTTTGTAGCATGTTATTCACACACTGATAGTAACTCATTAATCAACATTATTTAAAAAGATACAGATAGAAACCCACCTAAATGAACTAGACTCTAGCATTGTATTCTTGCATTGAGCACAAGTGTATTAGGGGACATGTTGTTAAAGCCTTGCTGAAATTAAGCTATTCTAAGTCTCAGGTATAGTAATGCCATTTTCTCTCTCTCATAATCTTATCAAAACAGGAATGAGCTTTTTTAGTGAACCCATGCTACTTACTCATACCACTGATTTCTGACCACTCACAATTTACCTTTTAATGGGTTGCCTTCAAAATCATCAGAAATTATTGGAGGCTTACCTAATTTTCCCACTCATCCTTGCCCATCTCTTCTCTAACATTCTCTGTGATTTCTTGGCTTTCATTTGATGACTTACAAAGATAACGAGCTATTGGAGAATTGAGAATGAGGATTTAATAATAGCTGATGGATACTTCAGAGCACTATGGTACCACCTAATGCTGGTCCTTTTAAGTGTAATAGAGAGGCACCAGGGAGAAGGATGTATAAAGAGCAAGAGAGGAAGCTAAAGATGGCATATTTGTCCCCTCAAAAGAGAAAGCTGAAGACTGTGAGGATATATTGTAATGGCCAGCCATTTAACACTTTCCCCAAAGACCAAACAAAAGTAAATGGATTTAAGATGGACTATTCAGATTCCTTTTGGATACAAATAGGAATTTTTATGATTCTAAATATCGTTTACCTCTGGAGTGACTTTTTAAAGGAAGTTGAATTTTTTTCTCCCCTGTAAAATCTCTACGAATGACAGATTTTCATCTGTCAGTAATGGTGTAGTCTTACAGTGCTCCCAGAGGCCAACAGGGATATTAGGTGGCCTTTACATGTCCTTTCTTGCTCAGTGATTGTCTTTTCCCAAATCGTGACTCCTATCTAGAGATCTGTTGCGTTAGAGTCGCTTTTAATTCTTTCTCTTGTCATTTAAAGTGTTGACATTGCATCATGAAACTGCTAATGGAAAAGTGACTGTGCTATTCTCAGTGTAAAAATAAAACCCTACTTCAATGTTGATATTTCACTAATTCACGTGGCATAAGATACTTAGCATTTTTAATGGCAGTCCTTATTTTTCAGTTTACCTGCAAAGTTTTGGTAGAGTTTCTGTCTGTTGTGAAATTAAATATGCCATGTAATTTTTACTTACTTCTTCAACTGTTTTATTACTAGTTAGTTCTTTTAACTAAATTATTCTTTGACTGGAGGACCTTTTCACTATAGTACTTATAAAAACTAGATTACTATTAAGCACATCATATTATGTGTCTCCCAAAAGAATAAATGCTGTTGGGGGCTATCATCCCTAATTTTTTCTGGCTCGGCAATAAAATAAATCATAGATACAATCAAAATACTAAAGTAAGTATGCAAAAATATTTCCATAACAGTTACTGCACCATTTTGGCAGTGTCATCCTATGTGACTTTCATTATGTTTTACTTTGTTGAAAATCAAAGAGAAGGTTAAATTCATAGAAAACTTTTGACTCCTGGATCTCTGCTTATAAGTGGTGTGGGATTGGGCAATTTGATTAATTTTTATTTAGCCTCAGTTTTGCCATTTATAACATGATAATGACATAATGCTTATTAAGATTGATGGGAAGCAGTGAGTGCTAAATGCTTAACAGTACTTGTCACATAATAAAAACTATAAAGGTAGCCATTTTTATGCATTAACAAAAACTGATAGTTTGCTGCTTACTAAGCATTATGCTAGGCACTGAACATGTAAGAATTAAAATATTCAGTTCTTGCTCTGGGGGGAACTCTTGCTTGCATGGGAAACATAGGTAAAAACTAGTAATTGTGATAAAAGAGTGATCACAGAAATCAATCTTTCAGAAAGTGGAGTTGGATAGTATTTTAACATACTGATTGGGAAAAACAACTTGAAAATCATTCAATAAAAAAATACTGTTTAGATCATTTTCCTTTGTGCAAAATTGATCAGTTATTATAAATAATCATAAGGTCAGTAGTAGAAGTACATTTTGCATTTGCTTGACTAGAAATGATTGTAAAGCACTGTTGGAGGAAGCAGAGTCCATCGATAATTCCATTGTGAATGTTTGTATATTGGTATTTAGTATTCTAGGTTGACTTTATGATTACTCATACTAAGTTCTCATTCTAATTTTGGCCCTGTAATTACATATACTGTAATTCAATTTTAGTCCTTTCAAACTATGCGGGAGTTTTGACAGTAGGGTGTGTATTTATAAGGTTATTTTCAGTTTCACTTTTCCCCCCACTATTCGTGATGTCATTTGTTGGGGGTGCTAATGGAACTTCTACTCTACATAATGCTCTACAAAAATATGTGTCTGTGCTTCTTAGTGATTTGGTACAGTTCCCCAAGCAGGTTCCAGGTGCTCTTTTCCTCTTAGTCTAGGTTTATAAGTTGACAAGGTCTATAAAGGTTGTCATGACAGGTTTACTTGTTATTATTGGGGTATGTCAGCTGGGGCATCACGTTGCCTGTGGGAGAGATGGATGGCATAAACCATAGCCAGTGAGAGTGAGTGGGTTAATAGATTGCTGACTCCTGTACTGTTCATAGCCTAAAAACATCTGAGAACCATTGGTAGTGTCATAGGCTTCTTAGAGTTGGAAAGAAACTTGCCCAGCCTTACAGATAATGTAAAAATGACCTTTGTTATTCTCCGTCTCAAACTGGTAGACATCCTATCTCTGAGCACTGCGCATGGATGGACAGAAGGAAGAGAAGAAGGTTCTTCCTTGTGATGCTTCACAGTCTGTGGAAAACAGACATTTACAGTATTTACAGTATACATTTTTGTAGCAGATAATTTCAATGCCACCTAATATCCTGAAATAAAATGTGTAGATAATCTATCTGTATATCCTTATTAAAAAACAATCAATATGACAGACACCCTCACTGTAACGTATTAGAGGAATAAAAGAAGGTAATTTGTAAAATATTTTTCAGTGTGTAAATGTTCAGCCACGATTAGAAATCACATACATGGAGTCATTTGTAGTTTGGGACACGTGCAAAATGCAAATTGTGTGCCTCTGAGAATGTCATCAGAAATGGTGCTTAGTTTTTCTGAAATTTCTAAATGATTAGGAGATAGTCTTCTGTCCATTGATAAAGTATTTCCTGGAAAAATTTACTATATATAAAAGCCATACAGAAAAGGTCTTGTGTTCATATGGAAAATTGGTGTTGGGTTCTAGGCTCTGATTATAATTTCATTTTTTATTAACTAAAAGGATGTCTAGAGGGTCATTTGAAAATTGTGCAGAACACAGGACAGTGTTTCATTGATAGGATTGCTCTGTATATTCTGTAATACACCCAACCACCCCAAAAATGCTCTCGTAAATTTCCAGCCAATGGGGCAGCACATCCTTTTTGAAAATCACGGCCCTACACTAACTTCAGGAGAACTTCATCTAGGAACACCTTAGGTCAAAAAATCCCCATGAATCTTTGCATATGAAAGGTGCTCTAGAAATCTCCAGTCATGCATTTAACACCTTTTCACTAATGTACTAGATTTTATTTTAAGAGCACATGAAATTTATTAAAAACAAGACCCCATGCATACATACAGAGGCCATACCTAGAGCACCAGTTAACAATTTCCTAAGTTAATTTTTATGGTAAATTGTACATAATATAAAATTCACCATTGTAACCATCTTTAACCATACAGTTCATTGGCATTTAGCATAGTCACATTATTCAGCCATCACCACTATCCATTTTGGAACTTTTACATCATCCCAAATTAAAAATCTGTACCCATGAAACAATAAATCCTGCTCCCCTTTCCACCCCCAGCTCCTAGCAACCATCATTTACCTTCTGTCTCTGTGAATTTGACTATTCCGTTTACCTCATATAAACTGAATCATACAGATTTGTCCTTTTCTGCCTGGCTTGTTTGGCTTAGCACAGTGTCTTCACAGTTCATGCGGTTGTATATTATCAGAATTTCCTTGCCTTTAAAGACTGAATACTTCCATCCCTGTTACATCCCATTGTATGTATAAACCACATACAATTCATTCATCCATTCACCCATTAATAGACATATCAGATCCTAACACCTTTTGGCTATTGTGACTAATGTTGCTATGAACACGGATGTTCAGATCTCTAAGATAAGACTCCGCTTTCAATTCTTTTGGGTTTGTACCCAGAAGTGGAATTGCTGAATCATGTGGTAATTCTGTTTTTCATTTTTAATTTTTGGAATAAGCAATGTTCTGTTTTTTAGTCTTAAACCTACCATACATTTCCCATATTGGCCACACCATTTTCACGTTCCTGCCAGCAATATACAAGGGTTCCGATTTCTCCACATCCTTCCTAACACCTGTAATTTTCCATTTTTATTATTCCACTTTATGATTTCTAATGGGTGTGAGATGGTATCTCATGGTGGTTTTGATTTGTATTTCCTAGTGATTAATGAGGTTGAGCATCTTTTCATGTGCATTTGTGCATTTTTGGAGAAGTTTCTAAGTATTTTTTATCCATTTTTAATTGGGTTTTCTTCTTTTTGTTGTTGAGTTGTAGGAATTATATATATTTTGAATATAAACCCCTTTTCATATATATAATTTGAAGATATTTTCTCTCATTGGAGTAAAACCCTAGCCTGGCATTTAGATCTATTAGTAAGGACAATTCAAAGGGGCGTATCTTGTTCCATTAATTCTAAGATACACATTGTTTACATTTCACATCACTGAAGCCATGTCTTATACCAAGTGTAACATGGAACAGTTTGAAAAAAGAAAATCCAGTTGACATTTAAGAAATTACTGATTGTCATTCTAGAGCAACTGGTTCAACTAGAAACTAAACTGAAAGTATCCTAAAATTAGGGCCAAATAATTCCTTCTTTCAGTTCCTCAGATTACATGTTTAAATAATGCATCATGTGAAGCCTCTTTGCTTATGTCAGGCCTTTTCTGATGAGTGTGCCAATACTTGCCTACCTATTTCATAATGTGCTAGTCAGTCATAAGGGATTTCATGCATTATTTATCCTCAATTTTAATAAAAATAATTCCTTATTTCCTTTTAAAAATTAATTTATTGGCTATTTACTCAAGAGTTTTTGCCTGTTTTCTTCTTTATAAACTTAGGTCTCTGTGTGTCAGTGTGCATGTAGCACAGGGATTTAGTTAAAGTTGCTACAAATTATTTATCATTGTTAGACTCACTCTTGTTTGGTGGGGTCAGCTGATGAGAAAAAGCAGTGAGCCTTGTCTTTTATTGAGCTCCATGTAACTTTGACCTTGTGCAGAAACTAGCTCTGGCCATCTAAGCCCAACATAGTCTTTTATTATTGTTTTTTATCTGAAACCTACATTTTAACACAACTGTGTGAATCAGCATAGTAAGATAATTTTAATGATTTCCAGTAGTATTATCCAGGTTTCTGTTTTCTTCCATTTCATTCCTTCCCTCTCTCCCTCCCTCCTTCCTTCTTTCCCTCCAGTCACTACCCCCCTTTTATTATAAGAACCCCTAACATGATATCTACCCTCTTAACAAAATGTTAAGTGTATAATACAGTATTTTTAACTACGGGAAATGGAGGGAGGGTTGCCCCATTTGTTTGTTTCTTTTTTAATTAAAGTATTGTTGATAGACAATCATATTGTTTTCAAATGTACAACACAGTGGTTCAACAGTTACCCATATTATTAAATCCTCACCCCAACTAGTACAATTACTATCTGTCAACGTAGTAAGATGTTACAGAATCACTGACTATTTTCTCCATGCTGTACTCCCGTCCTTATGACTAACTTACATTGTGATTGCAAATTATTGTGCCCCTTTATCCCCCTCACCCTCCTGCCTCACCTGCCCCAACACCTCCCACTTGGTAACCGCTACTCACTTCTCAGTGCCTGTGAATCTATTGCTGTTTTGCTTTGTTTTAATATTCCAACAATAAGTGAAATCATATGGTATTTGTCTTTCTCTGCCTGGCTTATCACTGGGCATAATACCCTCTAGCTCCATCCATATTGTTGCAAATGGCAGGATTTCTTTTCTTCTTATGGCCGAATAATATTCCACTGTGTATATGTACCATATCTTCTTTATCTATTCATCTATTGATGGACCCTTAGATTGCTTCTATTTCTTGGCTGTTGCAAATATGCTGCAATAAACATAGGGGTGCATATATGTCTTTTTAAATCTGGGATTTGGGGGGTTTTTTTTGGTAAATTCCTAGAAATGGAATTACTGGATTGAATAGTATTTCTATTTTTATTTTTTTGAGGAACGTCCATACTGCTTTCCACAGTGGTTGCACCAATTTACATTCCCACCAACAGTGTAGGAGGGTTCCCATTTCTCTGCATCCATTCCAACAACATTTGTTGTTTCTTATCTTTTGGATAGTGGCCATTCCAACTGGTGTGAGGTGATGTGGAGCATTTTTTCACCCCATTTTTTAAAAATTTATATCTTAATGATATAAAATGTCATCTAGTCAAACTACATGTATATGCTTCCTACATTGGAGAACTTCAGGGAATAACCTATTGACAGATGATGTTTATAGATTTCTGGCATCAGATTATTAATAGATTATTCCTTTTACTGAGCCACATTTGCTTCTGTGTAATTTTTGGTATGATCTTAATTCAACCTTCTTGAGTGTCACAGTGTGTAACTGCTTTTCCTACATGTGGCTCTTCAGCTTTTTATCAGACAACCTATTTCCCCTAGTGTTTTTATTCCCAAACATTCCTCTCTGCCTCAGGCTTTTAGTCCTCTACAGCACCTTTCCTAGAAGAGTGGTTCAAGAGGATATTTCAGATGTTAGTGGAGCAATGAAAAGTCTGTCTACCAGGGCTACAGTTCTTGTACTTTGGAATTATAAGTACCTGTACATGTTTGTTTGTATTGACTTTTCTGTAACTTTTTGCTGTCATTTTCTTCCTTTTCATTTAGTTCTTCCAATGAATTACTAGATGCATTAATTTAGATGCAGTAGTAGCAGATGTGGCAATTTTAAGCAAACTGCTTGCATTAATCAGTTCCTCCAAGTAGCCTTTCCTTAACCAGTCTCAAGTGTTTCCTGCCACCAGTTCCTCCCCATCATGAGACCAAAGACCCCAACTCCTATTTCCACTCACTCTGTTCTTGGTGTCTAGTATCATGCCTGCCACATAGTGGAAACATCATACATATGTTTTGAATGAAAAAAAATACTTGCTCATTTCCTTGATGGTCTCATGTTCTGGATATAACTTTATAGAATCAGGACCCATGGCTTACTTAACTTTGACTAGATTGCCTAATATAGTTGCTGACACAAAGATGCTAGAATTCTGGCTGTGTGAATTAGATAGGTTATTCTGAAGACTTACATGGCTAGGGAATGGTTGCAGGCATGTCAAAGAGGTGAGACTAAAAGACATTTGAGTCCAAATCCTAGAATCCTTGGAATGCCGTACTAAGAAGTTTGCATTAAAGAGTTGATACAAATTTAAACATTTAAGAAGAAAAGTTTTGAGAGGAGTGCAAAAATTGGGAGATTGAGGTAATTAAGTTTTGAATATATTAATATGCAGGGGGAGATTTCCTCTATTCTGATGGGATCAGAGTTTATCTGTCAAAACTATCTTAAGGAGAAATCCTAAAAAGAAAAGCAAACATATCTTGAATATTTTCTTTTAGTTGAAAATGTAAGCAACTTTCAGCAATCTTTTCATGTAGGGTCACGACCCTTTTTTTGAGTATGAGTCACTGACTATTCAGTGCAGTCATTTTTGCATTCCTGTTTTTGTTTCTTTTTATTGAGAATTTAAAGATACCTACAAAGGACTCTGAATGAAGAATCCTTTCCCATTAAAAAAATTTCTCCTCTCTATCTAATAATAGCTTGCACTTCTCATTCAATAGCCCTTCTAGCAGCTTTATTGAGTCTTCCCAAGGCATCCAACTTAAGTTTTCAGGAGGAAACCTTTGAACAAATAAAAACAAAACCCAAACCCAACTCTTATTTTGTACATATTGATTGGCATAATATTTAACTTAAAAAGGTTTTTAGCTTAAATGTGAAACAGACAGCAAAGGAAAGAAAAGAATAGGTTTATGGGGGACAGGTTTTCCCCAATGCCCACTGTCCCTCATTACCTGTTTTCCAGACACGTAGCCATGCAGCTGGTGACTGCACTTCCCAGTTTTACTGACAGCCAGTGAGGCTAGGAGACTAGGTTCTAGTCCTGGGGACATGAGTGGAAGCAATGATTACAGCTTTGGGGTATACCCTTAAAGGGAAAGACCATTTTCCCACTTCCCCTGCTTGTTCTCCCTCCCCGTGACTGCAAGGTTCATGTGCACATGGCATCACAAACAGATGTCTACACCTGAGTTGGAGGCCATGTCATGAAGATGGCCCAGCAATAAGATAAAAGGTACTTGACCCCTAACATTATCCTCTGTGAGCCTTGGTCTGCTTACACAGACTGTGTGGACGAGAGATGGGCTTCTTTCTCTTTTGTTTAAATCGGCCCCATTGCCTGAACCCCAATTAAAACTGTAAAGTGCTTGACTACCTGCCAAAAGCATGGGGTCCCTTGGAGCCCATGCCTCGTCCTCGCCTCTCCGTGCTCTGGACGCTGCCTTAACCCACAGGACTGAAACAAGGCCATAGCACACCCACTTACCAGCTATGCAGAGGAGCAGGAGAAAGTCCAAGGCTGCATTTTTCTTTTACACACAAATGGCTAAGTGAGAAATGTGGCTTACACCTAACAGCAAGGGCAGATGAAAGATGTCCCGCTGCCATGTCCCCAGCCAGTGCTCTTGCTAGGACAGACGAAGGAGGGAGGCTGTTTTCATGGGCATTAACAAGCTCCCGCCACACTTTCTCTTTATTTCTTCTGGTCTTCTAAATGAATTCTCCCTTTCCACAGTTCTTATAAGTATTAGTTACATTCCTTATACTCTTTTCATGGTCTGTTTCCATCCTTCCTTTCCTTTGTCCATCTGTAATCCAGCCAGTGAATAAATGTTTATTGTGTTCATGCTGTGTGGTCAGTATAGGAGTAAGCTTGGGGATATCATGGTGATAAAAAGCCAAGGGCTTTCTTCTCTCAGAACTGATAGTCCAATGGGTGTGAGGTAGACATTATATCAGCCGTTCTAGCAGTGACCATGGACCCTGGGGTCCCCTGAGACCATTTCATAACAATGCTGGTTGCTTGTCTTTTTTATTGTGTTATTTTCTCTGATGGTACAAAAGTAATAATAGGCCAAATCAAGTCTATCCAAATTGCACTAGTAGTCATTATATTCTTCAGTCCTATGCACTTGTGATGTCATATGTCACAATGCCAAAGTCATAAAAATCATTATTAAAAAAAAAATCTTGACCATTACATACACGCTCCTGTAATATTCTGTGTGGTCAAATGCAGAGTACACCCAGAGTACTTCTGCTGTATACCAAAGCATGTTGGCTCTCTGAGGAAAAGCAGTTGTGTGATTGTTTAAGTTGTGAATTGAACTAGTTGCTCTTTTCCTGGAATGACATGTTTACTTGAAAGAATGACTGATAGACAAATCATAGTTAATTTGACTTGGGGATTTGGGAGAGTTAGTCTGTCACTTCAAGGAAAACAGCTAGCTGTATTTGTAGCCAATAATAAAATTTGAGCCTTCAAGCAAAAAACAACAAAATAATCAAAATTCATAAAATGTCCCTACCACTGAAAGTTTGACATATTCCCAAGACCGAAAGCCTTTTCTGATGAAATCATGGGTAATAGTAAAAGGCTATTAAATGTGTGTATATATTTATGTGTAATTATATATATATAGTTTTTATATTTATATATATGTACTTATATATGTATATACATAAATATATGTATTATTTCTATATTGAAAATATATCAACATTCAATTCTGCATAATTCTGAACTAAATTTCAAATCAGACATGAGTAAAACATTCATTCCAAGTACGAAATAGACAAGTGGATTTTATGTATTATAACCAAGCCAAGCTACCATTTTCAGATTTTGGTATAGAAGTAAAGAAGACTATCCACAGTTATCTGTAAATGCTATAAAAATGCTCTTCCCTTTTGTAACAACATAATTTTGTGAAACTGGGTTTTCTTCATACATTTCAACCAAAGTAACATATTGTACCATATTTAACACAGAAGTAGATATGAATCCAGCTGCCTTTTAATAAGCTGTGTGCAGAAATGTATAACAGTACTACTTGTCTCAGTTTCTAGAGAAGGAGAGAAATATAATTATTTCATAGAAATAATATATTGTTTTTTATGGTCAACTACTAAAGGAAACCATAATTAATTTTGATTGCTAATCAAGAAAAAAACAGGTGACCCTTTTTCTTCCTCACTCCTTCTCAGTCTCTAGTTTGCATCTGCATCACTTAGAGGGACTGACTGATTGTCAGGGCACAGATGGCTGGGTCCCACCCCGAGTTTCCGATTCAGCAAGTCCTGGGTGGGGCCTGAGAATGTGCACTTAAGTGCACCTGGTACTGCTGGTCCTTAGATCACACTTTGAGAACCACCGTTCTGTTTGGATTTACTGGACAAACCTGTTTGAGCTGCCATTTGGGAGAAAGAAAATAAATAAATAATTTTTTAAAAGATAGGGAAAAAGATACAGGTGTAGACAATGGCTGGAAGTGTCCTTAGTTGCCAGAAATATAGGAATTAATTAAAAATTAAGCAGAACAGCATGTTGAGAACTATTCATTGTCTGAGGCGTTACCCTACTTACAAGCTAATAAGTTAGCCTACTCCAGTGTCATGGATGTGAGCCGAAGACTTGAGATTTCTGGTTCAGAGACAAAAAGGACTTGATGACAACACTTGCAGTTGCCAGAGAGTCAGCACTTAGGGCCATTTACCAAGCCCCATTTCCTTGAGAGGAGCGTGAAGAGAGCCGGGCGATGGCTGCAGGAGCAGTGGATTAGGTTGTGGTGAAGGAATCGTCAACTCAGGGATCCCAATTTTTTTTCATAATGTGCAGTAAGCATGCCTGGTCTTTGGCCCAAAGGAGACTTTATTAATCTAAGCAGTAAAGAGACCTGCTCTCTGCTCAGAGGGAATATTATCTCTGTCTTTCAAGGCTGTTCTCTGTATAAATATCCTTGAAAAGATGGTTGAGAACAAAGGCAGTCAGTGCCTCTGCTCACCCATGTTCAGAAATTCAAGAGAGACCCACGGTAAATTGTGAGTTGACATAGGAAAAACTGAGAAAGTTTTTGTATGTTAATTACTAGTCCTTATAGTAAACAGCAGAGCAAAACCACAAGAGTAATTATATTTCAGCTTTAGAGCAGTGTATGGTTCCCTGTTAGAGGAAAACACTCTCCCCCTGTGTGGTTCCAAATTATTTTCATAAATGTATGTAATTATCATGGGATCAAAATTCTTAATATTTAATGGGTCTTATGTGAACTATAAAACAAAACAATTTTATAAATTACTATAGATAAAAATTTTAAAAGGAAATTAATATTAATTTAATATGACAAATGATATATTAGCCACAATAAATTGTACTTGCAATACGATTCTTTTGGATTTGCCATATCTCTCTTACAGGTGACTATAAAATGACTAATTTTCCCGCATCTTTTCTCTGTCTAAACTTCTGTAACTTTATTTGTAAAGCATGCAGTAATTACTATTTGCCTTTCACTTGGTGCAAATGCATCATTAACCTCCTTTCTTTTTCCCTCACTAGCTAAAGATAATTAAAGTAATACTGTTTGGCACAGAGTTAGTCCAACTCTTTTCGGGTCTATGGAACAGAAAGCAAACTCAAAACTGGCTCTTATAGCTTGGAAATCAAGAGGAAATTGTCTTCAGTTATGACTAGAGTTGATTTGTTTCCTGCTCTTCCCCAGTCCGTTCTGTGCCCCCTTTAACTCTCAAGAGTGTCCCAGTTGGAATGGTAGTTGTTACAGTCTCCCTAAGCATGGCTTCATCCAAAGGTTCAAGTAGTGCTGTCAGTCTTACCACATCCTATCTCTCTCTCAGGGCTTCTGTCTGTTTTGGCTCCATCCTTTGATGATGTTTTCATTATGTGACCATGGAAAATGGCTTCTCTGGGCCAGATTTCACATTATCCTTTCACTGCTGAGATTTTTTTTTGCTGGCTTTCACACTAAAGGTTAGGGAAGATCTCTCATCTTGGGACTTAGATGTCATTCCTTTCTTGGAGGGGGAAAAAAAAAACACATCCAAAGTGATTATTTTATAAGTTTTATATATGTCGTATAGAAATGATTGCATATGTTAATTTGTAAAATGTTTTGTTCGATGGTTTGTATATAACACCTATAAGCCTAAGGAATTTTACTCCCAATCATACAACTCTGATTGGCCAGCTGGAAACACATGACCCCTTCTTTGGGTAAGGGGATGAGTGATTGACAGTCGAATTGATGAGAGTAGTGGATGGATGGGTTCCCAAGCAAGATAGAATGTTTGACACTTGCATAAGAATCTTAGGCACCTATAAACACAAGCTCAAATATGTACTCTGAAATTGTATGGCTCTGTTCAGTCATATGGAATCATCATTCAAATGACTCAGAATTTCTTAAATTATTTATCATTATTGAAATAACAACACTGAATTAAAGATTCTTGCAGAAAACTTGCTGATCCCCTAAGAATATGCTTGTGTGTTCTAGTCCTCTATCGTTCCTCACCCTCTCCTTTTGAGTCTGTAGACTGAACTTGTAGAAACATTGATCGCTCAGTTCAGTTAGCTGACTTACATGGTCTCTTTGGGCTGCCAGGAGAAAGCTTCCCATGCTGCCCACAATTCCCCTTTTGTCCTACCTCATTTGAGTAGTCTTG
Organism: Smutsia gigantea; assembly: GCA_032199065.1. Classification (NCBI taxonomy): domain Eukaryota; kingdom Metazoa; phylum Chordata; class Mammalia; order Pholidota; family Manidae; genus Smutsia; species Smutsia gigantea. The sequence continues at coordinate 1,032,584 of JAVSCE010016793.1, forward strand.
TGTGTGAAGTCATTAGATGCTGGTCTTTACAGTCATTACCAAATTATTCTTATATCCCAGAATATCAGATATGTATATATTTACTTAAATATAAAGACAGATCTTCTTATAGCTACTACATAAGAAAGATTTTTAGATTATTCCCAACTGCCAGTGGGGAATTACAGCTGGAAACAAAATCTTCTCCCAACCTAGAAATCCTCTTCACAAAGTCAGTAGAGAAAGAAAACAGTTTTATGTTTGAATAAGCACGGAGCCTGAGTGTGGGGTGCATCACAGGCAGTCAGTCTGCTAAGAGATTGCAAAGATGGAAAAGAATCTGGACCCCTTATATAGGCAAGTTGACAAAACTTAGTACATCCTTGTTTTCAAGATAAACAACTAGTCCTCAAATAAGAGGCTGACAATACTTACATATTCACACTTAGTTCATCCTAACTTTACCTGTTAATTGAGGAGACCATCTGTGTCAGCTAATTGGCCTTATCCAGAGGAGAAACAAACTTCTCCTATCTGTATGACACCAGGTAGTTTGGTAGTCTGGAGGAAGGCACCCACCCAAGCTGGGCTCCTACCCTTCCACAGAATGTAGGAGATAGGGGTACCCTGGCTCCCTTGATGTTAACATTTCAAAGAAATGGCTCCCAGGTCCTTGAGAAAGATATTCTAGGTCATAAAGCTGACCAAAAGGCCAATTTTGTTTTCAAAAGGACTTATATATACATAAATATTTATATTTCAGAGAAGAGGAAGTGCTTAAATTTTTCTAAAGTAAATGCTGTAAGGAAAAGGAGAAGAGGGAAATTCTTTCCCCTACTTTAAACAGGGATGATTAAACATCTTATTTTTTAATTTATATTTGCCCTATACCCTCTAATGCTTCTGTCTTAATATAAAAGGACCTTGATGCTGTATTTCATAGTAGCACTGTGACAAACAAGTGGCTTTAAATGTACTTTTATTCAGTGTGAAAAATTTTAATTGTTTAATTCTATATAATCATTAGGATTTCTTAAAATTGTAGTGATGGTGTCAGGAATTCAGCATAAGATAACTTGACTAAATCATGATTTTATAATACCTGAATAGACTGTGATGTTGGGCAGTTTACAACCTTGAAACCAGGAAAACAATGTGACCTTAAGCAGAGAATTGATCAAGGAATCTTCGTGGGGAGGGGGAGGAGTGGGGAGTATTTTCTAAGGTTAGAGGTTTGTTTTGTTTTGTAAACTTTGCTAGCAGTTAAACCTTTGGATTTAAGATTTCCTATACTGCCTTCAACAGAATCAGGGTAACAGACATTATTTGATTTGATTTGATTTGATTTGATGATGATAAATGACATAATCCTAATCAAGGAATTAGAACCTAGCTAAGGGTTGCTTTACTTAGACCTTGATTTGTTTTTAGGTTCCCCCCTCTCCCTCTCTCTTCTTGTCCTAATTGATGCTGTTCCCTTTCCAGACCATGCACGCGGTTGTGCATGGGTGACCCGAGCTGCAGATGACTTCCCTCTTGGTGTCACTGTGACCGTGCTCCTTTGTCCTTCCACCACCTGTGTGGAGGGTTATCATCAGCTGCTGGGCTTATTTCATACACCTACTAGGCTCACTGTTTGCTCTCAGAGGTGAAGTTTTCCATCAGCCTCTTCCTCCTTAAAAAGAGGCCTGAGGGGCCACCTAGTGGCCCCACCTTTGGCTTTACAGCCATTGGCCTACTGGCCTTCCGCGACATATTTCTTGGCCCTCCGGAGTTACAGTTCTCCCTTCCAGTACTTTAAAATTTCTCTTATTTTACAGCGTAGCAGCTTGTTGACAGTTGTTTTACAGGCTTGAGTCACCTTGACCGGCCTGGCCATGTGACCAGTGGTCACATGCTTTGATCTTGCCTGACCCATACATATTATAGATTCCTTGTTTCTCCTTGATAGGACGGTGCGCCCACCTTTTTAATGCTGCCTCTGGATTTAAGTGAAAAGCAATAGCTGCCTAGTTGAGTACTGCTAGCAAAATGTATCCTTTCTTCCTTCCCCTACCGCTCTGTTACCCTTTGAGATTTCTTTTTTTTTTTAATTCCTGCCAGTCCCTTAAATATGACTATGCTGACTGACATTTGTAGAGAACAACCTTTAACTCTTTCTGATGTGCTCTGTGGAAGGATTACCAGTATTTAGAATTTTGGAACCCTAACCATGCAGCATTCCTGATTTTCCTATTAGGATTCTGTCTGCATGGAAGTGAGAATTGAAAACTAATTACATAAATTGCTAAGCTTTGAGAGATTTTTTTTTCAGTATTTCTCGCTCTAGGACATCTATTCTACAAAGAGTAGCTTATGACTAGCAAAGGAATTAGGTAGAAATCCAGTTACTAACATGGCCATCCCCACTCTAATGTAAAACAGATTTCAGGAGTTTTTGAACCATGAGCCATTGCTAGATGCTCATTGCAAAGTAAGCTAAATGTCTCATGCCACCAGTTATTTTAAGAGATAGGAAGTGAATAAAAATGTAAAGATAATATTCAACATCAGAAAAATGTTTTCTTCTCATTAAGATTTGAAAGTCGTCATCTGTGTCCACATAGTTCAGCTGACAGCAATCTTGTTCTTCACCCTTTCTGATTTTCCCCCTTATCTGGCCCCCACACCTCACTAGCTTGTGTCATGTGAGCATTTCTCTGAGCCTATGAATTGTTTCACTAACAGAATGGACCATAGCTCCCTGGATATATGGGCTCACCACCTCTGGGTGTGGATACCGGGGTCTAGAATGTGCCCTCATGACAGCATGCTGCTGCTGACTCAGTCCACAGGGCTAGAGACCGAGGACAGCCTTGAAGATGGTCCTGCTGGAAACTGCCTAGGGTGTGTCACGTGGGTGGATCTCTCTTGAATTAGAGAAATGTGTGAGCCGTAAGGCCTTCAGTTGTGTTTTCCACAGAGCCAAGTACATTGTTGTTGATTAATAAATAATGGGTTGTTTATCTTGGAATTGTTTTTATTGGCAGCTGCCCTGAAAATTCACAGGCTGTCTGTAAATGAAGAAACCCTCATTGTTTATTCAGCTCCTGCTTTTCTACTTAATGTGCTGGTATCTTGGGAAAATTTCTTGAGTATCAAATCACAAGTAAAATTTAAGCAGTTTTTTCCCCACATATTTTCAAATAGGCAATTTAACTATGTCCTGTTCTCAGCTGCTCTGATGATTCTGTGTGCGCATGTGTCTGGCTGGAGGGGGAAAGGGCAAAGGGAATGGAGCCCAGGAGTTTGCCAGCCGGTTGTATCCGTCACAAATAGCTTAAATAAACCCAAGTACATTTCTAGCTGTGTGTCTAGCACAAGTTAGCTGCTGAGAATTCAAACAAATGTGCAAAGGGAGAGGCAGTAGGCATCGTGGGGGAGTGGGTTGAGAAGGGATGAGGAAGCAGGTAACATTTGATGGTTGACAGAGCATCACTGGAGTGGCAGGAAGAAGCAGAGCAAATTACATTTTGGCAGGGAAACCGTTGGAAGATTTGTGGTGTGATCACTGTAGGTGTTCTGGGAACTGTAAGTTGTTTAGTAATGCTGATCATAAAGCACTGCAGGAATGGCCCTAGGAAAATGGGAAAATGGGGCCCAGATAATGAAAATCCTCAGCTGTGTCCCTCAAACCGTAATAAATACCTGCAGGGCAGGTATCCCGGGACAAAGACAGCACTAACCCAATGATAGGCTTGTTGTATCCCACCCTTTGTTTTGTGTCCCATGCTCCATCTTAGTATCTCGCATTCGGGAGGAGCCTGACAAATAATTGCTCTAACTTGATGTAAAGATAGTAGCTACTATTAAATGTGCAGGGTAAGAGGGCTCTGCTTTTATAAGGCACCATTTCATTAGTAACACTTTCACATTAGGATGGCATAATGCTAGGGACTTAAACTGTGAGGAGACCAGCATATGGAGAGAGAGTTTTGAAAATGGATTTATGACTTGGGTGACAGGGAGGCTAGAAAAACACAGGGGGAGACATTTCTGCCCTGCATACCATTTCATCCCCAGTCCTAGCAGACCATGCTGGCTGTCAATTGTTTAATAATGGTGGATAAATATACATTGCATGAGACATTGCTACTTTAATACATAATATTTTAACATCATTTTCATGTAGCTTATTGGCACCACTGCCATCTACATCACCATAGGCAAAGGTTAAAAATTGTAATTGGCCAAACATCTTCCAAAGTGGGGAGCAAAATCTTGAATAAAACATTTTTAGAGAGCTTCAATTTCAGCTATAGAAATTGGATTTTTTTTTGACAATACACATAACGAAAACTTTTTTTTCAGTAGAGTGTATTGAATTTATTATGAAGTAATAAGCAGATGGGACTTATTTTTGAGAACTTTTCTTTAAGTTTGGAAACAAAGATAATTTTGATATAAAACAAAATTCAACTGTAAGAGAAAGTGTATCTAGATATAGGTGTGTGTGTTTGTGTTGGGCGTTAACTATACGTTAAGTGTTGAAGTTAGAAATTCCTTATTTTATTTTACTTCTTTTTAGGTGCTGGTGAATCTGGGAAAAGTACAATTGTGAAGCAAATGAAGTAAGTGATTGGAAATACTAAATCTGTGTTTATGTTTAAGTAGACCCATTCATCAAAGGAAGTAAATGTTTCTTTTTATCCTTTTGTCTCATTAGAATTATCCATGAAGCTGGTTATTCAGAAGAGGAATGTAAACAGTACAAAGCCGTGGTCTACAGTAACACCATCCAGTCCATCATTGCTATCATTAGGGCAATGGGGAGGTTGAAGATAGATTTTGGTGACTCAGCTCGGGCGGTGAGTTACTAAATTCATTGGAGCAGCCCTGAGGAGTAAAAACAATATCTTACATATGATACCATACTACGTCACCGATTTATCAGCTATCCCAGGCCAGTCAAAAGGATCATAGTGAGTAAAGTGAGTCAGAAGCTTTAGAAGTGAGGGAAATAAAAATACACAGGATTGTGTCATCTCTTTATAGCTAGAATACTTTCCTTATCCTTCAGATGATTGGGACAACTCAGTCATCATTGCAGTATTTTTGATGTAACATGTGATATTGGGTACCCCTGTATCTCCATAATAATTTTTATTAGTTACTACTGAGTTTAATAAACTGTGTACGCTGGCACTCTTCAGAATTTGTTTTTATAATTTGGAATGCTGAAATGATCTAATTATTTGTGTTCGTGCCCAGACTAAAAAGCATCTAATCTCCTATAATGAAAACAGTTGAAAAGACTGCCTATCTTTGGAATAAGAAAACATCAGCTCTTAGAAAACACACGTCAGAATTTCACAGCTACACGGATAAGGACCTTACGAGGCAAGCTTGTTCCACCCCTTGATTTTATCCATAAAGACACTGGCACCCGTGAGATTTCATGACAGAAAGATTGCCGTCAGGTTGGTGAGGACCAAGGCCCTGTGTAGGTGCTTCCTCGTTTTGACTTGTTTCGACTTGATTGGTTGCAGCCCTGGTCCAGTCCCTTGGACTTTATTTTCTTCTTTTCAACCAGGCCCTGTTTGCGTGCTTAATCTGTTCATTTAAAGTTTTAGTATTTGGATGATTTTTTTTTTCATTGATTCCTTTTTTTAATGACCAATCTAAAACTTGACCTTCCCCCAAACCTTTATCTGAATCTCTAGCTTAATGTTTAATTTTTTAATTAAGTAGGTGTATATCATTATTATTATTACCACTGTTACTTTTTTATAGTTCCTTTTTATTTTTATGTAATCGATACATGTGCCTGTGCTGCTGCCTTAGTACCATGAAGATTTTTTGTATAGAGACTGTAACTCCTTGTCTTTTTGTGTTGCTTGATTTTTTAAATTTTTTTTTAACATAGAGGCTCAATTCATGCTTAAGAGGAAAAAAGCAAATGAAAGCAACATTAGAAAATATACATAGGAGAAATCTGCAAAATAAACCTGTTTTATTTTTTAAGTTACTCTAAAATTTCTATGTAAGTTACTGGGCCATGTTAATTTGCTAAGCTTTTCCTTTTCAAATGAAGATGAAATAGATTGTAATGAAGTAAAGATTTTAAGTGGAATTCAAGATCATCTTTGATAATAATTCACACCATTCTTCTAAACTGCCTTTTCTGAAACGGATTTGAGCATATTTAGACCTTTTTTTTTTCTTACCTACTATCCACCAATCTGTAACTCACGCATTTATCATTTATTCATTCAACAAATGCTTTTTGACTTCATAGTCTTAAACAGACAAGTACCATCCTTACATAAAAGAAAGAATTGATGCAAATTAGACTTTACAACAATTCCAAATACTATAACTTAAATGTTTTATTAAATTCACATATATAGTGTTCTGCATTCAGATCTTATATGTGATCATTAAAAAGGTTTTGTAGCCTCCTTTTTAGGAGGTAGTGGAGGGTCAATGCTAGCAGTTTTTTGTGAAGGCTTTTTACTTTCTTATTTTTCTCTCAAGGAATGTTGCCATTTTCTGCCTTTTTTTCCCAGACTGGTTTTCTGTGCTTTGATAGTCACATGTGGACTTGCTTTGCTCCTTTGTCTCACTGGTGCTCGCTTGACCCACATTCTAGCTGTAGGTAGTGACTGTTTTCTTCCAGCCTCCAGACTGTTACTCCTGTTTGCTTTAGCATTGTTGTTAATTCCTTTGCACAGATGTCTTCATGCCCTCTCATGGGTTTTGATTGCTCTTCTCCATGTCTTGTGTTGCCTTACCTGTACATAAACTCTAAACTATTACAAGGCTCTTGGAATTGTGCTAAGGAATGTAAAGATGAATGAAAAGTGGCTGGGCCTGAGGAAGGGACAGTGGAGCCTGGTGTTGAAACATCTAAGAGTTTTCTGGACAAAAACAAGGAAAAGGCATTCTATGAACCAGAATATATTCGACGTCTGAATATATTTCTATTTCTAGTATCAATTCATGGAAATAGTGTCCCTGAGTCGAAGGACAAACAGATATTTAATTTTGATAAGTATCACGAATTTGCTTTCAGAAGGAAAAAAATGTGAATCATCTTTTCTAGCAACTGTGCATCAGTGTTTACCAGAGTATCACCAACTTAGATATCAGTATTTTAATTTTTAACATCTCATAATTGAAAAATACAGTCTTCCCTTTTTTTGTTTTGTTTTTATATCTCTGATTTTTAGTGAAGGTAGAGAATCTTGTCTTTTTCTGTTTCTTCTGTGAACTCCTTTTAGTATTCTCTACTCAATTCTGCTAAATTACTTGTCCTTTTCACATTAATTCTCTCAAAATATTAGAGATGTTAACCCTTGTTTATATTTTGCAAATACTTTTTTTGCTCAATATATTTCTCTTCTCTTTTGAAATACTTGTTACAGAACTCTTATATTCAATTCTGACTTATATGTTTGTGTCTTGCTATTTTTCAACTTAAAACTATTTTTAAAACTACTCTATTGTTCTAGAATGTTTATAGTTTTATTTTTTAGATTTATCTCTTCAACTACCTAGAAGTGGTATTTGTGTGTTGGTAGGTAGGATATCAGCATATTTTACAAGCTGATCATCTCTTGCCTTACTCCAAACCTCAGTGACTTGAAAATGCCACCTTTAGTATTAAGTTGGATATATTTTTGGATTTTTTTTTTTCCCATTGATATAGTCTTGTTTTACCCAGGCACTTATTAAATGACTTAAGTTTGTAAGTTTGTTTCAGCGTCGTAATAAGATAGACACATCTACCTTGCAGGATTGTGAAGAATAATGACATAATGAACATCAAGCATTTAGCACATGCCTTGGTCATAGTAGGTGTTCAATAAATGTTTGGTGTTGCTATTGCTACTTATTATACTATCATTATATTAACATTATATATGTTGTATACTATTTATATATTATGTAATATATTGTGACATAATTATACATGTCATATATATTATATACTGCTATTATCATTGTCAGAATCACTGTTGCCTCATAGGATTAATTGGTTTTTGGTAGGGTAAGAGCACCCATCCCATTGTTATTCTTTTACCAAAATAGCAAGGCTATTATGCATTTCTCCTGCAGATGAACATTAGAATCAACTTAATTCTCTGCATCCCTGTTGAAGCAAAACAAAGGAGAAAAGACCTGTTGATATCTTGATTGGAATTATAACAGTATGTAGGTTTATTTGGTGAGAACTGACTGAAAGATGTAAAATGTTAAGTGATGGGGACTAATATGCTGTGGTTTGCTTCATATTTGGCAGTTACAGATTTGCAAAGCAGATTATACATCAGTTATTCAAAATGAGAGGAAACAGAATTGTTTTCAAGTCTGGCACAGGGAATCAAATTTTGTGCCGAACATCCTTTCAAAACTCTCCGAATGAGTGTAGTCAGTCTGTGGATGATAACATGTTGATAAATTAGGTTGTTTCTAATGATGTGAGGTTAGGAAAGCATTGTGGAGTGGCTTGTTAGCGTGTCTCAGGCACCGCATCCTTTCAAATAGCTCTGCTCAAAGCATGTCCATAGCCCAGTCTGGCCATGAGCATGTCATGCACAAAATGGGTGCAGAAATTCAGGATAAGCACTTAGACAGATTTATAGCAATTGGAACAGTAATTTATATGTTAACTCTGATAATTTAAGAAAATGGACTTACATTTTCTGTCACTTACATTGTTTTTCTAATAGGATTTTTTAGGATCTGAAATAGATGGGAAAATGAAAATAAATAAAACACAAGACTTGTCCTTCATCACAGATAGTTTGAGAAGCGCTTACAGGGAGTAACTTAGACTGTAAGGAGCAGACGACCTTGCCTTGAATTAACTTAAACAGCTCCTTTTTTCCCCCAGGCTTTGGCATGCTCCTGCATAATGGCCACTTTTCTATTTCTCCAATTTCATAATTTATTTCATTAGTTACTTGCTGTCTGTTTGCCAGATAGCTTTTGAGAAAGGTTGTTTCAGCTGACCTTCCTTGCAGCAGTTCACTAGAGTGTCTCCTCTTAGTACTCTGGGCAGCCAAAATTTAGGAGTCTTACATTTTTAAAACATTGGCTAATTTATTAGCAAATATTGCCTCAATTTAATTTGCATTTTCAGTTTTTAGTATAATTGTGCAGTTTTCCATATCTTTGACTCTATTTTATTTCTCTGTGTTAGTGTATTTTATCCCTTACTCACATGATTCTTGGAGTCTTGGTGTTTTGATGATCTATTTGCTTGTTTGTATGTACATATGTATTCACCCTTTGTCCACTAATATAAATATTCTCTCACACTTTGCTTATGGCCTTTAATCTTATGGTTTTCTTTTTTAAAATCTTCCCCTGTTATTTCTTCCATTATATTTAAATTTAGAAGATCTTCCCTCAACAAGGCATTTACCAAATATTCATGCTATTTCAAAAGTTTTTTAGGGGAGTAAACTTTACCGATGTTTCTTGCATTTGTTCTTTAATGAGTAATCCCCTGCTAATGTTTCTTATTAGCTTTATCATTTAATGAGTTCAGATTTGGGATTTTTTTTTCCTATTGATCTGCATTAATACCATTGTTCTACATATTGTTGGCTTTTACTATCTGATCATTTTAGCCCTCCTTCCCGTTTCCTTCAAAATGTTCCTAGTTATTTTTCCTTGTTACTTTTCAAGGTGATTGTTTGAATTCATTTTGTCCTCTGGCTTATGTTTGAGAACTAAGATGACATTAGAATTCTTGTTTATTCTGAGACATATCAATTTATGTATGTGTCAAAGTGAGATTAACCTTCCATTACGTGCCTCCAGCACACAGTGTTTTTCTATTTCCCCCAATTCATGCATTATCACATATCTCTATATTCTGACAATGGGTTCTGTTGTCTATACAAAGAACACTGAACTTGAAAATTAAAAAATACATCTGTAAGATTCATAAATGTATGCATAAAAGTTATATTTGTGTAACACATTTGTCATAGTTTCCCTTCTTGGCATAATGAAGCTCATGCTCACTGCAATTTAGTCAAATTTTTTTGCTGTCTGCAATTTAGTTAAAATTAACTTAGAATATTTTATTTTTAGGCTCCCCCTTTTAAGCGGTGCTATATAGAAAAGAGAAAAACAACTTCCTATTTCTTTGCCTTGGTCATTTTTACACTGATAATGTGTGTTTTTAGAGAAAACAGTATTTTACATTTATGTATTTTTTAAAGGAATTCTTTAATGTCTGGGATTATAGCACCATAAGCCATGGAGTGGTGACTCCAGTAAAAGTTCTCAGGATTTCCTTAAGGGTACACTAACTCATAAAAGCAGAAGAGTTGCCTTAAATTTATAGGAGTGATTATATACTATAGAAATATGATAGGTTATATATATGAGTAGTTCTCGTATGTGTGGTTGAGTATTACAGACTAATATTATTAATGAAATGTGAGCTAAACCATCAAAGCAAAAGATTTTCATGTATAATATCAATTGTGACATCAATATGTTATCCTTGTGGCCATAAATTCAGAGGTGTCACTGGTTTTTTTTAAGACTGCTTAGTCTGTATTGTAGAAGAGCTTTCTGATGTTTTCTATTTAAACTCTTAATCTCATTCATAAATCTGCTATATCACAATAATCATGTGGCCTTTGCTTAAAACTTCAGTCTCCTCCTCTTCCTTTCTTTGGATGGCTTTGATTGTTAAAAGCGTTCTTACAGGATTGAAATTTGCTATCTTTTGCCCTAAGAATTCTCCTTTTCCTGCTTTATACCTAAACACGAGGTCTACTCTTTCTTACTTTGAACGATCCTTATTTAATATATGTCAGAAGAAGGCATCATGGCCCTCAGAGTTTCTTCCCCATCCTGGGAGGCTCTTCCAAGTTCATATAAAATGCATGACAACTTGAAATAAAAGGTGCTGTTACTAAACTAAATACAGTATGCTAAGTATTCCCTGACCAACACTGGGAAGAAGGCCCTGTTGTGTGTCTCGTGACACAATAGTATTTCTTATCTCCTTTCCCAGATCCCACACAGTTACATGATTTGGAACTTAGATTCTGTAAACCATCTTACTTTCATTTAGTTCGTAGTGGTTGAAAACGTAACTTGGCTATATATAAGGAATTTTCTTTGATATTCACAAATAATTGCCTGGCAAATAACATTTCTTCCTTTTTAAATACCACAAAAGTACCTGAAAACTGCTTTACTGACCTGTAGCCCTTATGACTAACTCCAGCCTTTTCTGCAATTTTAGCTGTCCTTTATCTACTCTATGTCATTTTCTTTTGGTACACTTATGTTTATCTTTCTAAAAGTTCTCAAGTAATATTGCCTTACGTGAATTTTGTAAAGATCTTATTCCATGGCAAGATAGGATCATCGTCATCATTCTGCAGTTTTTGTTTTTTAATTTTTATTAAGGTATTATTGATATACACTCCTATGAAGGTTTCACATAAAAAAACAATGTGGTTACTACATTTACCCATATTATCAAGTCCCCACCCATACACCAATGCAGTCACTGCCCCTCAGTGTAGTAAGATGCCACAGATTCGCTGTTTACCTTCTCTGTGCTACACTGTTGTCCCCGTGAACCCTCACACCATGTGTACTAAACATAATACCCCTCAATCCCCTTCTCCCTCCCTCCCCACCCACCTTCCCACAGCCCTCCCCTTTGGTAACCACTAATTCCTTCTTGGAGTCTGTGAGTCTGCTGCTATTTTGTTCCTTCAGTTTTGCTTCGTTGTTATACTCCACAAATGAGGGAAATCATTTGGCACTTGTCTTTCTCTGCCTGGCTTATTTCACTGAGCAAAATATCCTCCAGCTCCATCCATGTTGTTGCTAATGGTAGGATTTGTTTCTTTCTTATGGCTGAATAGTATTCCATTGTGTATATGTACCACCTCTTCTTTATCCATTCATCTACTGATGGAAGCTTAGGTTGCTTCCATATCTTGGCTATTGTAAAAAGTGCTGCAGTAAACATAGGGGTGCATATGTCTTTCTGAATCTGAGAAGTTGTATTCTTTGGGTAAATTCCTAGGAGTGGGATCCCCAGGTCAAATGGTATTTGTATTTTTAGTTTTTTGAGGAACCTCCATATTGCTTTCCACAATGGTTGAAGTAGCTTACATTCCCTCCAGCAGTGTAGGGGGGTTCCCCTTTCTCTGCATCCCCGCCAGCATTTGTTGTTGTCAGTCTTTTCGATGCTGGCCATCCTTACTGGTGTGAGGTGATATCTCATTGTGGTTTTAATTTGCATTTTCCTGATGACTAGTGATGTGGATATTAGCCATCTAAATTTCTTCTTTGGAGAATTGTCTCTTCATATCCTCTGCCCATTTTTTAATTGGGTTATTTGACTTTTGGGTGTTGAGGCGTGTGAGTTCTTTATATATTTTGGATGTTAAATCCTTGTCGGATATGTCATTTACAAATATATTCTCCCATACTATAGGATGCCTTTTTGTTCTGTTGATGGTGTCCTTTGCTGTACAGAAACTTTTTATTTTGATGTAGTCCCACGTGTTCACTTTTGCTTTTGTTTCCCTTACTCGAGGAGATGCTTTCAGAAAGAAGTTGCTCATGCTTTTATTCAGGATATTTTTGCCTATGTTGTCTTCTAAGAGTTTTATGGTTTTATGACTTACATTCAGGTCTTTGATCCATTTAGAGATTACTTTTGTGTATGGGGTTAAACAATAATCCAGATTCATTCTCTTACATGTAACTATCCGGTTTTGCCAACACCAGTTGTTGAAGAGGCTGTCATTTCCGCATTGTTTGTCCATGGCTCCTTTATCATATATGGTTGGGTTTATATCAGGGCTCTCTAGTCTGTTCCATTGGTCTCTGGGTCTGTCCTTATGCCAGTACCAAATTGTCTTGATTACTGTGGCTTTGTAGTAGAGATTGAAGTTGGGGAGCATAATCCGCCCAGCGTTATTCTTCCTTCTCAGGTTTGCTTTGGCTATTCGGGGTCTTTTGTGGTTCCATATGAATTTTAGAATGATTTTCTCTCGTTCGTTGAAGAATGCTGTTGATATTTTCATAGGAATTGCATTGAATCTATAGATTGCTTTAGGCAGGATGGCCATTTTGACAATATTAATTCTTCCTATCCATGAGCACAGGATGTGTTTCCATTTACTGGTATCTTATTTAATGTCTCTCATGAGTGTCTTGTAGTTTTCACAGTATAACTCTTCACTTCTTTGGTTAGGTTTATTCCTAGGTATTTTATTCTTTTTGATGTGATTGTGAATGGAATTGTTTTCCTGATTTCTCTTTCTGCTAGTTCATCATTAATGTATAAGAATGCAACAGATTTCTGTGCATTAATTTTGTATCCCATAACTTTGCTGAATTTAGGTATTAGATCTAGTAGTTTTGGAGTGGAATCTTTAGGGTTTTAATGTACAATATCATGTCATCTGCAAACAGGGACAATTAGACTTTGCCAATCTGGATGCCTTTTATTTCTTTGTGTTGTCTGATTGCTGTGGCTAGGACCTCCAGAAATACATTGAATAAAAGTGGGGAGAGTGGGCATCCTTGTCTTGTTCCCGATCTTAAAGGAAAAGCTTTCAGCTTCTCACTGTTAAGTATAATGTTGGCTGTGAGTTTGTCATATATGGCCTCTATTATGTGGAGGTACTTGCCTTCTATACCCATTTTGTTGAGAGTTTTTATCATGAATGGATGTTGAATTTTGTCAAATGCTTTTTCAGCATCTATGGAGATGATCATGTGGTTTTTGTCCATCTTTTTGTTGATATGGTGGATGATGGTGATGGATTTTCGAATATTGAACCATCCTTCTTGCATCCCTGGAATAACTCCTACTTGATCATGATGGATAATCCTTTTGATTTTTTTTTAATTCGGTTTGCTAATATTTTGTTGAGTATTTTTGCATCTATGTTCATCAGGGATATTGGTCTGTAATATCCTTTTTTTGTGGTGTCTTTGCCTGGTTTTGGTATTAGAGTGATGCTGGCCTCGTAGAATGAGTTTGGGAATATTCCCTCTTCTACTTTTTGGAAAACATTAAGGAGAATGGGTATTAGGTCTTCACTAAATGTTTGATAAAATTCAGCAGTGAAAACATCCAGTTCAGGTGATTTGTTCTTAAGTAGTTTTTTGAATACCAATTCAATTTCATTGCTGGTAATTTGTTCAGATTTTCTGTTTCTTCCTGGGTCAGCCTTGGAAGGTTGTATCTTTCTAGAAAGTTGTACATTTCTTCTAGGTTGTCCTGTTTGTCAGCATATAATTTTTCACAGCATACTCTAATAATTCTTTGTGTATTTCAGAGGTGTCTGTAGTGATTTTTCCTTTCTTGTTTCTGATTCTGTTTATGTGTGTAGACGCTCTTTTTTTCCTAATAAGTCTGGCTAGGGGTTTTTCTACTTTGTTTATTTTCTCGAAGAACCAGCTCTTGCTTTCATTGATTCTTTCTAATGTCCCTCCTTCTACTCACTTTGGGCCTCATTTGTTCTTCTTTTTCTAGTTTCATTAATTGTTAGAGTGTTCATATGGGATTGTTCTTCTTTCCTGAGGTAGGCCTGTATTGCAATATACTTTCCTCTTAGCACAGCCTTTGCTGCGTGCCACAGATTTTGTGGTGTTGAATTATTGTTGTCATTTGTCTCCATATATTGCTTGATCTCTGTTTTATTTAGTCATTGATCCATTGGTTATTTAGGAGCATGTTGTTAAGCCTCCATGTTTTTGTGGATTTTTCATTTTCTTTGCGTAATTTATTTCTAGTTTCATACCTTTGTGGACTGAGAAACTTGTTGGTACAATTTCAATCTTTTTTAATTTAATGAGGCTCTTTTTGTGACCTATCATCTATTCTTGAAAATGTTCTATGTGCTCTTGAGAAGAATGTTTATTCTGCTACTTTTGGGTGTAGAGTCCTGTAGATGTCTTTTAGGTCCATCTGTTCTAATATGTTGTTCAATTCCTCCATCTCCTTACTTATTTTCTGTCTGGTTGATCTGTCCTTTGGAGTGAGTGGTGTGTTGACGTCTCCTAGAGTGAATACATTGTGTTCTATTTCCCCTTATAATTCTGTTAGTATTTGCTTTACATATGTAGGTGGTCCTGTGTTGGGTGCATAGATATTTATAATGGTTATATCTTCTTGTTGGATTGACCCATTTATCATTATGTAGTATCTTTCTTTGTTTTGAAGTCTATTTTGTCTGACACAAGTACTCCAACTCCTGCTTTTTTCTCCCTATTAGTTGCATGAAATATCTTTTTCCATCACTTCACTTTTAGTCTGTGTGTGTCATTGGGTTTGAAGTGAGTCTCTTATAGGCAGCCTATAGATGGGTCTTGTTTTTTTATCCATTCCTTGACTCTATGTGTTTTGATTGGTTCATTCAGACCATTTACATTTAGGGTGATTGTTGATAGGTATGTACTTATTGGTATTGCAGGCTTCAGATTTGTAGTTATCAAAGGCTCAAGGTTAACTTCCTTACTATCTAAGAGTCTAACTTAACTCACTGAATATGCTATTACAAACACAATCTAAAGGTTTTTTTTTTCTCCTTGTTTTTCTTCCTCCTCCATTCTTTATGTATTAGGTATCATATTCTGTACTGTTTGTCTATCCTTTGATTGACTTTGGGGTAGTTGATTTAATTTTGCATTTGCTTAGTAATTAACTGTTCTACTTTCTCTACTGTGGTTTCATTACCTCTGGTGACAGCTATTAAAACTTAGGAACACTTGCATCTATAGCAGTCCCTCCAAAATACACTATAGAGACGGTCTGTGGGAGGTAAATTCTCTCAGCTTTTGCTTATCTGGAAATTGTTTAATCCCTCCTTCAAATTTAAATGATAATCTTGCCAGATAAAGTATTCTTGGTTCGAGGCACTTCTGCTTCATTGTATTAAATATATCATGCCATTCCTTTCTGGCCTGTAAGGTTTCTGCTGAGAAGTCTGATGATAGCCTGATGGGTTTTCCTTTGTGTGTGATCTTATTTCTCTCTCTGGCTGCTTTAAATAGTCTG
Organism: Smutsia gigantea; assembly: GCA_032199065.1. Classification (NCBI taxonomy): domain Eukaryota; kingdom Metazoa; phylum Chordata; class Mammalia; order Pholidota; family Manidae; genus Smutsia; species Smutsia gigantea. The sequence continues at coordinate 1,048,614 of JAVSCE010016793.1, forward strand.
CCCTTATCCTTGATCTTTGCCATTTTAATTACTATATGTCTTGGTGTTGTCTTCCTTGGGTCCCTTGTGTTGGGAGATCTGTGTCCCTCCATGGCTTGAGAGACTATCTCCTTCCCCAGATTGGGGAAGTTTTCAGCAATTACCTCCTCAAAGACAGTTTCTATCCCCTTTTCTCTCTCTTCTTCTTCTGCTACCCCTATAATGTGAATATTTTTCCATCTGGATTGGTCACACAGTTCTCTCAATAGTCTTTCATTCTTAGATATCCTTTTTTCTCTCTGTGCCTCAGCTTCTTTGTATTCCTCTTCTCTAATGTCCATTACATTTATTGTCCCCTCCACTGTATCCAATCTGCTTTTAAAACTTTCCATTGTATGTTTCATTTCTGATACTGTGTTCTGTAATGGTTCGATCTCTGACCGGAATTCATTCCTGAGTTCTTGTATATTTTTCTGTACCTCTATGAACATGTTAATGATTTTCATTTTGAAATCCCTTTCAGGAAGATTCATGCGTTCAGTGTCATTTAAATCTTTCTCAGGTGTTGTAGTCATAATTTTGCTTTGAACCAGATTCCTTTGATGTTTCATATTTGTATATGGCATCCTCTAGTACCCAAAACCTCTACTCTCTGGAGCTGCTCAGCCCCTGATGCAGTGTCAAGGGTCGCAGTAGAGCAGTATTAGTGCCTGGGGGAAGAAAAGAGCTGCTTCCTGCTTCATGGCTGCTATGCCTGTCTTCACTGCCAGAACCAGTGGGCTGAGCACACAGATATAAACCTCTATGCTTTGCCTTTTTAGTTGCTGTAGACGAGGCTTCCCTCTGGCTGGCCTAATGCCAGGGTAGGGTTTGCCGGTTTGTGAGTCAGGTGGGGCTGGCCTGGAGAAAGACACAGTATGGGTGCATATCACGGAGGGGGTCCTTGGAGCTGTGTTGCTAGCCAGGAAGCTGGAGCGCATGAAGATCGTGAAAGTTCCCAATGTGCTCAGCAGAGTGCACCTGGACAATTTTGTCTACCTGTCCTCTCTCCTGAGTAGTAAGCTCTATGCAATCCTTGCCCCTTTAGCAGCCTTCTTGCTAAGGGCTTTCTTGTTAGGAAGTTTCTCAGACTGCCTGCCTTTCTTTTGTCCTAGAGCAGCCAGATATGGATCCCTGCTTTCCACAAACGGCTGGAATCTCAGTCTCTCCAGTAATTCTGCCTGTCTTAGCTTTCCAACCCCTTAATCACGAGAGTACCATGCAAGCTCCGTGAAATGTAGGTTTGTGCTCCCACAGCAGATCTCCAGAGTTAGGTATTCAGCAGTCCCAGGCCTCCACTCCCTCCCCACTCTGTTTTTCTTCCTTCCCCTGGTGAGCTGGAGTGGGGGAAGGGCTTGGGTCCCACTGGGCTGTGGCTTTGGTATGTTAGTTACCCTGTTCTATGAGGTTTTTTCTCTTCTCCAGGTGTATGCAGTTTGGTGCAGTCCTCTTTCCTGTTGCTCTTTCAGGAGTAGTTATATTAATTATATGTTTTCATATTATATGTGGTTTTAGTAGGAAGCCTCTGTCTTACCTCTCATGCCTCCATCTTTAATCCTATCCCATTCTTCAGTTTTAAAATTTATTCTATCTTAGGCAATGGCTACTTACTAATTGTTGATGAATGTGTGTTATTGGGTGACTAATTAGGTGTGAAACTTTAAATAAGTTGCTTAACTTCTCTGTTCCTTGGATTCTTTTTATACAAAACAAAAATCTAGGTGGGACAATTTCTTAAGTACCTTCCTGCTTAAATTTATTACCACAAAGCTCATCTACAGACATCGGAATGTCCTGCTAATGACATGGAAGTGTGAATATTCTAATTAGTTTTTCAAGGTAAAAAACTGTTTTACAGTTTGTGAAGGGACATTTTTGACTGCCAGAGAGAGTACAGTTTATAAATAACAGCTTCCAAAGTTTTTCATGTCTTTCCTTCAGGTTTCTTTCTAGGAAGTTTAAATAGAATGTGATCTTATGAACCATATCAGAGTGTATTGGTCTTTTTTTTATCAAGAAATTTTATTGAAATTGAATAAATAAGGAAAGTGGATTTAAAAAGCTCCCTTAAGTGAAAAGCACTGTTCTAAAATGAACACAATTTTTGATGTTTAATTAATACATATGATCAAATTTAGAAATTTCTTGTATATTAGTAATTATTTGGGAAAGTTTGTAATTGTTTCCTGGAATTAGGTAAATTGTGCTAAGGATGAGTTGAAACCATGTTATGTTGGGGTTTATTAAGGATATTGTACACATGTTGCGTGCATGCATTTCTCTTGTGATTTACTAACAAGGGAAGCATATTCTTGAATAATATGTTCCCATGCTGAGAGACTTATTTTCCATAATGGGTTCCATCTGAAAGAAAATGTTTCACAAACTGGCAGTAGAATGAATTTCTGTTGTCAGCTAGTACCCTCTGCTAGCCTGTGTCACCAAACACTTCTCCTCTTGTTATAATGTGTGCCGTCACTTTATAAACATCTAGTACAACACTTTGGAAAAATGCCCTTGAGAAAAACTGGAGATTATCCACCCACTTAATGTAAAGTACTAAAGAGAATCTCTGTGAAGATAGGCACTTTGCCTCTGCCCTGTTTGTGGATTGATATGTTATTACCTGAAGGTCTGGAGTTGTGTTACCCGGTCCTGGGGCTACTACCCACATGCAGCTACTGAGTATTTGAAATGTGTCTAGTCTGAGCTGAGATGTGCTGTCTGTATAAACACCAGATTTCAAAGACTAAATTATTTTATATTGGTTACATATTGAAATAATATTATATAGATTAAAGAAAATATGTTAATTTTTTTTTCTCATTGTGGCTGTTAGAAAATTTAGAATTGCATCAGTGTGGCTCACATTTAATTCATTTTGGACAGCAAAGACCTAGTGTGGTTAATTACCTGTCGATCAGAAATGATTTGTAGCCACAAAACTTAAGGGAAATTTAATTAACTTTATATACAGTATTCCTTCATTTAAAATGTTTGGCATGCTGTCTTTTGTGTGCAGCAGGAGTACTTCTACTCCAGCGCTGTGCTTATTTTGCTTCCAATGCCTGCAAACACCTATCCCACCTTCAGGCCCATTATTTTAATGAATATACACTTTAAGATCCCCTAAAAATCTTAGATCTCTCTATGGATCGACTTCTCCCTTTTCTGACCTTATTTTGCTTCTATAAAGCATATCAGAAAGCTAACATTTAACTATATCCCATCTTAAATAATCTCTACCGGTGTTAGGGTGTTTCTTGGATGAGAAACATTTTTGGAAGTGTGGGTGCGGCAACGCGTACATTCTTCAGTTCTCTCAACAGTGGGCTTTAGCGCACAGCACGCTGGCAGTGGATCGTTGGCTAATTGTCCCCTCCTGAGCTGTAAGTTATTCATTCTCCCAGCTTTCCAGGGCCTTGATAGCTGTTACTGATGCCACAAAACAGACTCATGATTTAAGATACTGCACTTTTGGTCAACCCAGTTTTTTTAAGGGGTGCTTTAGCAAAATAAAAGTTAATGACACCAATAAAAAACATAAAGGAAATTCATATTATACCTTTTGTAATCTCGAATGTCCCCATTTGTACTTTCTATCTGTAATGTCTCCCTTTTTCCTTTTTAAAAAAATGGACTTTGTTCAGGATGATGCCCGCCAACTCTTCGTGCTTGCTGGAGCTGCTGAGGAAGGGTTTATGACCGCAGAGCTTGCTGGAGTCATAACAAGACTGTGGAAGGATGCTGGCGTACAAGCCTGTTTCAGCAGATCGCGAGAGTACCAGCTGAATGATTCCGCTGCCTAGTAAGTCCTCATAACCTCAGAACTAAGGCATCATGAATGATCACTTGCAAGTCAAATATACATCCAAGTCAAGTTTGTTGCAGAACTGGCTGACATGTCCTTGTACAACTCGGGATATTCAGGAGACAGTGTTTGAATATGTTCCCTGCCATTTGTGTGTGTTTGTAGATAGCTGTGCTCTTCTTCCCTTTGGGTTGAAAAATATCTCAGGCGTACACCTATGTGACTCTAACTGAAACATGGTATAGGACTGTTTCTAATATATTTCCAGGAAAACTATTGGAACTTCCCAGAGTTCACTGTGAATTAGGGTGTATCTCTAGTTGGCCTGGGACTGTCAAAGGGGTGGATAACTGATTTGGTTCTTTTTATTATACTAATGGTGCCTGAGAAGAGTTATTTGTCCAGTGACAGTGACCTCGAGTGACATGTACCCCACCAGTGATCCCAAGATATTTTCTCCCTGAGGAAAATTACTCTTGAAAATTGTCAATTGCATGCGCCCTCTTGCATTAAATGTTGTTTACAGATATCTGAGTACAGTTTTTTGGAAGAAAAATCTGCCCTGACTTTCTAGGCAGTGACCCAGAAAGTTGGTAAAGCAAGTTGTGATTAAAACTTAGGTAGGGAGCTTTCTGCTTGGTGAATTATATAGAACTAAAACATCAAGTATTTGTTTCCATAATTTGACACACATGCTCACAACTGTCAGATACAATTTAAGTAGCATGAATTGGTCTTAAAACATGTGCTATGTACTCATTTTACTTTCCAGGATTGTTCCATTTTCTTGACACTTATTTTGAAGTAATTAGATTTATATTTACACTGAGACTATTTGATTTTTTTCTCTCTCTCCCTCTACAGTGTAAATTTAATAATAATATTTTTTTGCCCATCATTCTGTCTCCATTGCCTGAACATACTTGTCACTCAGTATGTCCATGTTTAATAATGAATGAATAAGCCAAACTTTAGAGAGCCTAGAAGAGAAATGAGAAAAAAAAAATGAGAGTAAGAGCACATCTCTTAGGCCATAATACTTGCTTCGGCATCACCAGCACTTGCAAAAAGATCTAAAAGGGAATCACTTTTACGTTGGGAAGATTGCTCTGAACTGAGCCCTGTAAGGGGAGCTGTTCAGTAATGAAGGGGTGCCTCCCTTTTTCCTTTTTAAAAAAATGGACTTTGTTCAGGATGATGCCCGCCAACTCTTCGTGCTTGCTGTGTAGTGTAGTCATAGCATAGGGACAATTGGTTGACGTCTGGGGGATTTCCTAGACCTCTCCAGTTTATTGACAAGACCCCCCACTGTGTCCTATGCACAGTACTTGGACATGCATTGAAAAAAAATGTCACTTTGGCTCCCCATTATTTCCTTATTAGTAATTCTGACCTTAAAATGGAAATAATGGAGCTATTTTTCAAGAATGAAGGAAGTCAGAAATCTTTTTCAAGTGCATCTTGATTTCTGAGTTCTTGAGAGAGGATGCTGCCAAGTTGTCCATTAAGGCTATCTGACCTCCAGTTTATACTCTAAATTTGTGACCATTTGAAACAATTGGAGTTTTTCATGATGTTATTTTTCTTTTCTGTCTTATTGAAAAATAAATTGTGCATTATTTTTAGAGACTATTAGACCCATAATGATTTTAAGCAAAGACACTATGAGTAATGAGAGCAGATTTTAAATAAGAGTAGCTCAGTATTTCAAAGTGACAATTAGTAAAATTTTGCCATGGCCTGTTTGTTAAATCAGTTTTCTTACAATAATGTATAATATATATATATGGAATTAAAAACACAGATAAAGTTCTGGGTAATAATAATATTTTTTAAATTCAGTAAAGACAATACAGATAACTCAAGCTATCATGTCTCTCCATTTCTAGTATCAACACCACATAGACTTAACTAAGACATTTTTGATTATCAGTATTTGAAGAGCTTTACAATTCTCATCCCCACAAATCAAATATTTACTAAGCTCCTTTTGTTTGTAAGACTGCATTCTAAATGACTAAGCAACAGTTTCAGAGGATAACTTTAATTAAAATTGCAAGAGTTGGTGCCTCTCTGTAATAAACCCAAGTGGGTCTTTGAAATGATCTTTGGCCCTTCAGTTCTGTTAGAAAGTACTGCGGTCATGCTCCCCACATCAGCTAACCTTAGGATTCATTCCAGACTTCTCATTTCTGGTTATGCATAGCCCTATGGCCTTACTTTCTGAGAAACCAGGTGTGAGACTATTCCCCCCTCCACAGTTTCACAGTTTCTCCTAATGTGGATGACATTTCCCTTTTATTTCACCCCATTGTTCAGATTTCTACTTACATTCCTCACATCTATGAATCCTTCTGTAACCACTCAGGCTCACATTAATCTTTCCATACCTGGACTTGCTACTACATTATTTACTATATATTTTGCTGTATAATGTAACACAAAATAATTGTATGCTATGACTACACTACACTGATCAGTGAGAGGTAAAATCCGAATACTGATTGAGCAAGCCAGTAGCTGCAGAGTAAAGAGTGAAGGAGCATGTGTGGTGTTTCCCTATGTGTAACATAAGGCTGGCTGACAAGGAGCAATATAGAATTCAGCCTTTGGCCAGAGTTCTCACTATGTTCTCAAAAATGAAAACTTTCTAAATCCTCATCAAGAAAGTATAAGAAAGAATTTTAAGAAATAAACTCATGGTGTGCAGTTAGTTCGAGTGTTTTTAAAGAAGTTGCTACTTGGTTTTCTTTCCCACCAAGGAGAATTACCAATTGCTGCCCTTAAGAAACAAAGTACACAGGGTAGCATTTTAAAAATGTTAAAATAGTTGTGTGGCTGGAGAAGTATAAACATTTTTAGTTCAGTAGGAGTTGTATAAGAAATAAACTTAAATCCGTTGTATTACATCATTTTACAGAAATGTAAACACTTGCAGCCCTTGCAGTTTGTAACATTGAATGCATCAAAATGTTTTACTCTTTGATTTAGATGATTTTTATTGGCTCTATTAACTTCTAGCATATTTTTTTGTTTACTTTTTCAGCTATTTGAATGACTTGGACAGAATAGCACAACCAAATTATATCCCAACACAACAAGATGTTCTCAGAACTAGAGTGAAAACTACAGGAATTGTTGAAACCCATTTTACTTTCAAGGATCTGCATTTTAAGTGAGTAAAAGCATGTGATTTATAAATTTAGATATAAAACACATATTTGGAAAAAGGCATAATAGTAAAAGTTTTTAATAATTTAGAATTGGAAATTATAAAAACCTTTTCTCAGATGATTAGGCAAAAGAATTTTTGAGTGAAAGGGGGCAAGAAACATTCTTAGGAGGAATAAATACTTAGCCATGCAAAATCCCTTTGCCTATATTTTCATAGTGTTTTAAAGTAAAAGTAGTTTTAGAGTTTTATTTATAAGTAGAAAATACTGCTCTAATATTATACATTTGAGGGAAATGTTTCCATTTGTTTTTAGGTAAAAAAGTTTTACTGATAGAATATATTCTTATTTATAGAAATATTTTAAAAGAAGGGTAACTTGAAATTTTTCATGAAAATATTCATTAATGCAAGTGTTCATTTAATTTACAGTATACTGAATATTATGAGCAGAGAAGCACTGAATTGTAGCCTTTAGAAATGGGAGAGATCTTGGGATTCATTTTGTCCAGTCTGCTCATTTTATAATGAGCCAGGCTCAGGGAAGTTCACTTACACATTAAATGCAAATTTACAGGACTACATTTCTCTTTCATGGTAATAACAATTTTCAAAGTTGGGAAGAACTTTTGGGCCTTGCTTCAGTGAAATCTAATGCTCAGAAACTGTAATGACAATAAAGCAGAATTTCTGAAAGCATCTTTTAAAAAGTTACTAGTCAAATATTTAAAAAAAAATCTTATATAGAAGCTCACTATTATAAGTTATGGGAAGCACAGTTAAATATATGCATCTTTACTTCTGATTCCTTCCATAAATATTTTAATTACATTTGTTGGTATCATTTGTCACTTACTTATCCCACATTCAGTGGTTCATATAATTGAGTTTTCCAGAAAACTCAAACTGAATTTCCCATGACAGCTTCCCTCCAAAAAACAAACATTGCCCTTCTTTTTCTAAACACAGATGTAGGTCATAATTAGTTTGTGCTTTAATACACAGTATATGGTTTTGCATCTGCTTTTAATTGTTTTCTGTTCTCAGTATTTTCTACGCTATCAGTGGGCATATTTTTGTTGCCCGCATTCTCTCATATCGAAATCACTTATTTTCTTTTGATCTGTTTACTACTTCTAGAATATTAAATGACCAAACTCAGGAATAGTAAATACTAACATTTTAAATAGTCTGATATGTCTGATCTGAGAACTACTGTCATATTTACTTAAAATTATAAAATTTTAATTATAGGGAAGGTCCTGGTTATAGAATGAAGCATCATTTTTTTTTTAACCTAGTGCACTTCAGGTTCTTATTTTTTTTTGCTTTTTCTTTACTTTGTTTTTAAAGACCATATACTTTAAAGCAAACTTAAATTATGTGCAGATAAGGGCTTTGTTCTAATCTGAGGAAAAAATGAAGGAAGTTGAGGTTAGCAAGTAAGGATTCTCTGCTTAGATTCCAGAGAGTATGTCAGTCTTGACCATTGGTAGAGGTTTAAACATAAAATGAGTTGTTGCCTACAAAGAAAACATTCTAAAGGTGAGCGCTCTCTAAATAGTAGAATATGGCAATGGTAAATGTTAAGTCAATCTTTTGATACTGAAGAATATCTAACTTTGTAAAATTCACTTTCAATATTTGTTATATTCCTCTTAAACCTTCACTTTCTAGGCCACACCATTCACTTCCACCTGGGTTTCTCAGAGTTGTCATTTCACCACGAAGCAAATACCTGGGCGTCAGTAAAGTTGTCTCTCACCATTAGCCTTCCAGGAAGTCCCTTTATCTTACTCTGTTTAGTCTCTTTGGTGAGGTGGAATTCCGCAAGATATATTTAGTTACTGTTTTCAGTTGCTGACTTAAACATAGGTTTGTCAACAACTTCTGATAAACTGTGTCTTATTTTAGATTTGAATTCTGTTAAATTACTATCATTGCAAACCTATGGCTCCAACTTTGCTTTTTATATGTTAAATGAGCCTTAGACAAATGGGGCAAAAATATACTTAGAATAATTTTGGGAACTCTTAATTAATTGCATTTATCATTTTGTGGGTTTTGTGTTGTAATTCATCATATGATTTTAACTGCTGATGTAAAATTTCAGTTTCACTTATTTTGAGTTTGATTGGAATTAACAAATTCAAAATGAGGCAGTAGGCATTTTAATTTAAGAATATATGTTACCTCTGACTGGGCATTTGTGTAAAATGAATGGGTCATTTGCTTTTTTCCACCATCCTCTTCGTTTCTATCTAAGTCTCACTTTTAAAAATCACCTTTAATGTCCCTATTTCTAATCCAGCCTTTTTTTAAAGGCAGTCTGGGCTTTGCTAGGCTCAAGAGTCTTCCAGCCTCTACCTGTTACCTAATTTCAAAGCTACTTCCACATTTATAGGTAACTTGTTGGCAATTTTCGTATCCAGAGTAAGGAGCTACTTATCAGTCAGGGTGCGCCAAAGAAATGGAACCAGTAGAATCTGTTTATTTCAAGGAATTGGCTTACAATGACTGTGGGGCTGTCAAGTCCTGTGTTTACAGGGCAGAACAGCAGGCTTAGACAGAAACTAATCTCCTTTACTGAAAGTGAACAGATTGTAGATGTTAACGACAACACTGAAATGCCTTCACAGCAGCACCTATGATAGAGCTTGATTAAATAACTGTGTATGATAGTCTAACCAAATTGATAGATAATAGCCACCACAGAGAGAAAATGTTGGATGGGGCAGGTTTGGTTGTTATTTTATATTGTATGGTCAGGAAAATATGACATTTGATTAGAGTAGTTATCTAAAATATCATTTTGGAAAAGTTATTTTCAAATTGTGTTCCTTGGCAGTTTAACAAGTGGATAATGCTTTTATTTTGTCTTTGATCTTTATTACCAGCTGTCCTTTTTGTATCTTACCCATTTTAATATATCCTGTGGTAGAATCATTTTGCCATATAGCATACTTAAACAGTGAACGATTCACTAGCTAAACCAATAGAGCAAAAGCCACTTAAATGATGATGAAAGTAAAAATACTAGTTGATGTACTCAGATTTGGTTTATAAGCCAATACTACTCTGCAGGGAAAGTTCTTTTTGCCTGAGAATTAAATAGGGACTATTTAAATTAGTGTACTCTCTAGATAAATGGAGCCTTTAAAAATGTACCAGTTTGCATAGTGTTTTCATTATGTAAGTGGTTATGTCTAGGTTGCATAACATGATTTATGTGAATTTCAACTTTTATTTAATTATAAACTCTTCTAAGAAAAATCAGAAAAGATCATTGTCTTTACCCTGTACACTAACCTACAGTGGTTCACTGTTATATATTGTTTAAAATTTATATTTTTACTCTGAAGTTTTAAGACTATTCAGTAAATCGGTGGCCCTATCTCATTTCATCTTTTTTTAAATATATACAATGGTTTAATTTAGGCAGCCTGTTTACCCTTATCTGAATATGACCTGCTTGTCAGCTTTTTCTTACCTGGATGTTTGCTTTTTTATGTCTTAGACCTGCTTATTGCCTCTAAAAGAAAATAGCATTTTGTAGAGGGGACCATGTCCTCTACTCTTGACGTTCTGTGACCTTGGCAAACTAAATATAATCTGTTATTTCTGCATTCCCTAGTTCATGTAACTTCTTAGTTGTTTACACATGGTGTCATCCATTCATTTGTATTTGCTTTAATGTTCTATTCTAAGTGTTCCCCATGTGTTAAGGAATGTGTTGTTTTTTGTGGGTATTTCTGGTTTGATTTTGAGATACCCTCCCTTTAATCGGAAATTTTAAAAACCAGCAGACTTTTTTCTTTTTTATGAAAACCAATTTGTGACATTATTTCCTTCCCATAAAGTTCTTCTCTCCTTTCTCCCCATTCCACATTATCCCTGTAATTTGGAACTTTTTCATTCCTATCACAGAACTCCTCAGAGCTTTTAAACATTGAATGTGATGTCAAACTCTTTCCTCTTACAGAATGTTTGATGTGGGAGGACAGAGATCTGAGCGGAAGAAATGGATTCACTGCTTCGAAGGAGTGACTGCCATCATCTTCTGTGTGGCGCTCAGTGACTATGACCTGGTTCTGGCTGAAGATGAAGAAATGGCAAGTAGAACCACTTTAAAGATTAAGCATGAAATACAAAGTGCTGGGGCTATTGCCAAGTCTTCTCAGGATTGAGAAATTCTTGCTAATGCCTGAATTATTTGAAAGTTCAAACTCTTACCTCTGACTTTTCTGTTTACATACTGAAAGGGAAGTATACTATTGATGCACAGGTGGAACCTGAGGCAAAAGAACAGACCGAGAGTTCATCTCACCTCAGCCCCGTATGCTTAACCCTGCATTTTCTGTCTGCCTTCTACATACAGAATGGTAGTTACCTCCATCAGCTCAGTCATCTTTGAGCTCACACTTTGCTACTGCCATGTAATTTTCAGATGTGTTCCAATGTACCATTAATCTGAGGGAAATATTTTTAAACAAATTTAAAATTAACTGTAGTACACACTAGAGGGAAAATGGTAGAAATGTCCATTAAATGTTTTAAATGGGTGTCTGCCCTCATAACCCATTCAGTACAGTGCACCGTCATAAGTGCCCTATGCAAAAGCCACAGATCCTGAAAGGGCAGGAAATAGGATTGGAGGTTTCCTTCCCTAATACACCATTTTGTTTAGGATGTTTGGTTAATTGTGTTTTAGCTTGTTCAGTTTATTACTCTAAAAACCCCTATTTATCTTTTAATGGAAATTTCGATTGACTCTAATAATGAGATCTCTAGATTGCCATGTCCTACAGCATGGTGTCCCTAGGCACAGTGACACATTCTGGTTGAATGCAAAAAATGATGTAGACAATCATCTTGCCTAACTTCAAAGTGAGCCTGTTCCTGAATGGCAGAAATGTATTTTTGTGGTATGTCTTTCAGCTAAGCTCTATTTTATTATAACACTTGTTATTTCTATTAAAGTAATACTTCTCAAAATCCTTACCATTGTGACAAACTTGTATTTTTTCTGTTACAGAATCGGATGCATGAAAGCATGAAGTTGTTCGACAGCATATGTAACAACAAATGGTTTACAGATACATCTATTATACTTTTTCTAAACAAGAAGGATCTCTTCGAAGAAAAAGTCAAAAAGAGCCCTCTCACTATATGCTATCCAGAATATGCAGGTATTTTACTTTCTCTAGATAACTTGTCAGGTCATATAATTCTAAGTGAAGCTAAGGCAGTAGTTCAGTTATTGATTTGAAACTCATGGCTTAATTACTAAGAGAAATTATTTATCAAACTGCATTCAAGCACAAATAGTTCTTTGAGGCCTGGATGAGATTAAAAATAATATCTTATGGAAAAGCTGTTAGATAATAACTATAAGTCTTCATAAATTTTAAAATATTTATTTGTTCATCCAGTTAATAATCTTGTGTCATTTATTGTACATCACAGTACCTGAGACATGTGTCTGTCCACTGTATAATCTCAAAGACAGGTGTACTCAAAAAATAGCAGCATAACATGCTTCTGCAAAGGAGGAATCCATGAGTTAGCTAACTCCTCAGGGAAGGTTTCATGAGAAACCCAGACTCTGGTAATGAGACTGCTAATGGTATTTTAATTTTACTACTGTGGAAAAGGAGACTTAAGGTGCAGTCCTGGTGATTCCATAATTAGTTCTTTGGTCTTGAACAAGTCAGGAACTTACCTAAGTCCTGAGGTTTGGGCTCTGTTCCTGGGATGCTGGTATAAGTGGATGGATGCAAGGAATAGGCATATTCTCCCCCACCCACCCCCACACACACCTTCTTTCTCATTAAAGTGCAGTAATGTGAAAAAAACTCTGTGCCTAAAATTAAAAATTTGTCTACCACTGGTGTATATGATCTCTAAATTGAGAAACTCTGAAGAGTTAATAGTTACCCTCACTCCATCCTTCCACTTTATATGAAACTGATTCTTTACATTTTTAACAAAATATTAGTTTTGTATTAAGTGAATTGTACAATGAGTATTTACCACCTTTTCACAGGCAATGTTAAAACAATCCTGTGTTATCAGTGCTGTTATGTCCCACTCATGCAGCTGAGAACACTGGTTCTTAATGAAGTGACAGAGTCCAAGTCCACACCCAAGTCTACTGCACCTCTCACATGCAAGCCATTAATCACCAGCATACATTTAATTATATTCTCATTGGAACCAAAGGGGGAGGGTTTTTCAGTCTATATAATCACACTATCCATAATTACAATCCTTTTTGTGTACTCCAGAGTTATACATCATTCAAGATAATTTCACACAGTTCCTTTTTTAAAACTTTCTTTTTTGAAAGTCATAGTATCCTAAGTCACCTTCAACATTTTTAGTGCTTATTAGAAATAAGATTATTTATAGTTCTAAGACTGACGTTACCCAAATCAAGGTGGCTCAGTTTTGCCCTTTCATCTGTCCTTCAGTTCATATTTGTCATTTTCTATTATGAAGTAGCATTTTTGTGCTAATATCATCAGAGTAGCCAAGTGAACCCATAAGTATCACATACCTACAGGATTTCAAAGGACCCAGGAATATACATGTTAGCTCTTTCCTGGGTATACAGTGTGTTCAAGAATTTTTCTTAGGTTATCAGGTTAGGAAGAAACCCTGATCTCAGAACCTTTGAATAAAGAGATTATTATGTAATTCTTTCACATTCCCAGGGGTTAAGATAATTTAAAATCTTCATTGCATTCCCTAAGTGTTGATTTAGTTGCCTCTTGCTGCAACCTCAACTCTTAATTCCTATGGTTTTGCTTTATATAGAAGAACCCTACATAGCCTCCAGGCCACTAACTCAGTTCATCTCTTCCCATCTCTTCTTTTTAGTCTATATTTTGGCATTTCACCACATTCCATCTGCAGTCCTATAATCCTTCAGCATTCTCTCCTTTCATATTTGTTCTCACTATATTAAATTTTGTTGTCAAATCTAATTTCTCTCTAGAGCCTCAGCATGCATTTCCAGCTGCTTGTTGAACATGAAACTCAAACTGAACTCATGTTTTTGTTTTTGTTTTTGTTTTCTTCAAATCTCCTCTATCTCCTGTTGAATTTAATCACCAACCTCCCAATTCTCCATTCTTGAACCAGGTTATTTATATTTACCTCTATTCAGGAAAGTTCTACCATATGTCAGAAAATATCTATCACAGCCCCCCACCCCCATCATTGTCATTCTTTTCTAAGTCTTAAAAATCAGATTGAGAACTGTGCTTATTGTTCATGCCTGTATCTCACAGTTTTGGGATTCAGTAAACTAGCTAGCTACCCAGAATATATACGGCAGATTGAGCTATGCACTCAGTGCAAGCTATTCTTCCAAAACATATGAGGTTGCAGCATCAGCTTCTATGACAAGACATTTTTTTTATTGCTTTAGAATTTCAGAACATCAACCTTAGTATGATTTAATAAAAACTTATTTTGACCAACTTACCAATACTAGTAAGGAGATTGTTGGGAGGCTTTTGGTTACTGATTCAAAGAAAAGTCCATGATCAGATGGCCTCATGGTAAATTTTATCAAACATTTGCAGAAGAACTAACACCAGTCCTCAAACTCTTCAAAAAACAGAAGGGAACACTTCCAATTTCAGGAGGATAGCAGTACCCAGACACCAAAACTAAAGAAAATTACAGGCCAGTATCCTTGATAAACAAAGATGCAAAACTCCTCAACAAAATGTTACAAAACTGAATTCAGTGCTTTAAAAGAACCATACACTATGATCAAGTGGGATTTATTCCAGAGATGCAAGGATGGTTCAACATCTACAAATCAATGTGATAGACTATGTTTACAAATGAAGGCTAAAAATCATGATCATCGAAATAGATGCAGAAAAGGCATTTGACAAAATTCAACATCCATGTATGCCCACTCAACTAAGTTGGCAAAGAGGGACTGTTCCTTAATATAATAAAGGCTGTATATGACAAACCCAAAGCTAACATCAGACTCAGCAGTGTAAAGTTGAAAGCTGTTCCTCTACAATCAGAAAAGGAATCCCATTCTTAACATTTTTATTCAACATAGTATTAGTGGTCCTAGCCAGAACAGGTAGGCAAGAAAAAGAAGTACAAGGCATTGAAATTAGAGAGGCAGAAGTAAAACTGTCACTATTTGCAAATGAAAGGATGTTATATATAGAAAACCCTAATGAATCCAACAAAAAAAAAATGTTAAAACTAATCAGTGAATTCAGTAAAGTTACAGGATACAAAATCAACATACAAAAATAAGTTGCATTTCTCTACACTAATAATGAACTATCAGAAAGAAATTAAGAAAAAAAAACACCATTTACAATTGCATCAAAAGAACAAATACCTAGGAATAACTTTAACCAAGAAGATGAAAGGTCTTTCACTGAAGACTAGAGATGAAAGAAATGTATTTGATAAGGGGTTAATCAAAATATATTCAGAACTCATACAACTCAACACCAAAAAAACCCAAATAATCAAATTAATAAATGGGCAGAGGAACCTGAATAGACATCTATCTAAAAAAGACATATAGGTGACCAAAAGACATGAAAAAATGTTCATCACTAATTGTCAGGGAAATGCAAATCAAAACCACAAAGAGATATCACCTCTCACCAGTAAGAATGGCTACTATAAAAAGGGCAAGAAATAACAAGTGTTGGCAAGGATGTGGAGAAAAGGGAACCCTCCTACACTGTTGGGGGGAATGGAAATTGGTGCAGCTGCTATGGAAAACCATATGGAGGTGCCTCATAAAACTAAAAATAGAAATACTATTACTCTGCTAATTGTACTTCTAGATATTTACCTAAAGAAAACAAAAACACTAATTTGAAAAGATGTATGTACCTCTCTGTATATTGCAGCATTACTTAAATAGCAAGATATGGAAGCAACATAAATGTCCATCAATAGATGAATGGATAAGGATATATGTGTATACATAATGCAATGTTACTTAGCCATAAAAGAAAAGAATGAAATCTTGCCATTTGACATGGATGGGCCTAGAGGGTATTATGCTAAGTGAAGTAAGGCACACAGAGGAAAGAGAAATATCATATGAGTCACTTATATGTGGAATCAAAAAGACAAAACAGACCCAGAAAAACCCAAAACCTAGAAGCAGACTCAGATAAAGAGAGCAAACTGGAGGGGAGGAAAGATAGGTGAAGTAAATGAGGGGGGGATCAAGAGATACAAACTTCCAGTTATAAATAAGTCACAGAGATATAAAGTATAGCATAGAGAATATAGTTAGTAATATAATTTTATATGTTGACAGCTGGTAACTAGGTAACTAAACTTACCATGGTGACTAATCAATGATGTATAAAACTGTTGAATCACTATGTTGTACACCTGAAACTAATATGTCAACTATATGTCAATACGATTATTTTAAATAACATCTTTTAAAAGATACAAATAAGTGGAAAGATACTCTATGCTCATGGATTAAAAGAAATCGTTAAAATATCCATACTACTCAAAGTAACCTACAGATTCAATGCAATGCTTATAAAAATTCCAATGGCATTTTTCAAAAAAAAAGAATAATCCTAAAATTTTTATGGAACTACAAAATATATAGAAATATTTTTGGCTAAAGCACCTTTGAGAAAGAACACAGCTGGAAGCATCATGCTCCCTGATTTCAAACTATATTACAAAGCTATCATAATCAAAACAGTATAGTACTGGCATTAAAAACACATAGAGAAATGGATCAAAATAGAAAACCCAGAAATAAACCCACATGTATATGGTCAATTAATTTGAGAAAGGAACTAACTATATACTGCGGGGAAAGGACAGTCTCTTCAATAAATGGTGTTGGGAAAACTGGACAGCCACATGCAAAGAATGAAACTGGACCATTACCTATACCATACACAAAAATAAACTCAAAATGAATAAATAAAAGACCTAAATATAAGATCTGAAACCATAAAACTCCTAGAAGGAAATAAAGGCACAAGCTCTTTGACATCTGTCTTGGCAATGACTTCTTGGATTTGACACCAAAAGCAAAAATGAGGAAGTGGACTGTACCAAACTAAAAATCTTCACAGCAAAGGAAATAAACAAAATGCCAAGGCAGCCTTTGCAAGGAGAGGAAATATTTGTAAATCATTTGTCTGTTAAGGAGTTCATATCCAAACTCAATAGCAAAAAAAAAAAACCACACTCTGGTTATAAACTGGGCAGGGGATCCAAATAGACCCTTTTTCAAAGATATAGAGATGGCCAGAGGTCTATGAAGAGATGCTCAACATCACTAATCATAAGGGGAATGCAAACGAAACCACAGTGACCTGTCATCTCACACCTATTAAAATGGCTATTATCAAAAAAACAAGAAACAACAGTTTCGTTGACGGGATGTGGAGAAAAGGGGAACCCTTGTGTACAGTTGATGGGAATGCAAATTGGTGCAACCACTGTGGAAAGCAGTATGGAGGTTCTTCAAAAACTTAAAAATAGAACTACCATATGATCTATGATCCAGCAAAATTCCTCTTCTGGGAATTTTTCCAAAGAAAAAACACTAACTTGAAAAGACACGTGCACCTCCTGTTAATTGCAACCTTTTATACAGTCGCCAAGATGTGGACAGAAGTACAGTGGAGGAGAAGCACTGCAGAAACAGGTGGCAGTTTGTATGTAGGGTCCTGCTGACATGGAGTGAGTCTTACATATAGGGAGAAAAATCAGAATGGCTTTACTAAGCAGGGTGGGTAAAAGAGGACCATGGAAGCCAGGCAAGTAATTTTGTGTTACTTCTGCCGAAGTGAGATTTAACAGTTTTTTCAAATAAACATTTTATTGAAGTATTATATATAAAATATTATAATCACAAATATGAAGCTAATTTAAAAAAGGAACATAATGATACATCTACTACTCAGGTCAAGAAGGAGAACATTTCCAGGTCCCCAGAAGCTCCATCATGTTCCTCTCAGTCTTAATTGATCTTACCTCCACCCACCCCCGTCCAGGCATGAGCACACAGAGTGACTATTATTGGGACTTTTGTCCTCATCAGTTAACTTTGTTTTCAGGCTTCTTTGATTGTTTTTCAAACAGCAGTTGAATCATATAGTATATACTTCTGATCCTGGCTTCATTTGTTCAACTCTATGAAACACCTCCATGTTACTATTTGTAGCAATAGGGCTGTTCTCATTTCTCACTGAGAATTTATGGCAGCTCACGGTATGAATATACCAGAATTTATTAGCCAATCTACTAATGAACTTTCGGGTTGTTTTCTATAGTTCAAGTTCTGTTACTGACAGTCTGTGTGTGTCTTCTGGTCAAACATAATGTATATATAGAGTTTTGTCAAGAGCACACCTATGAAACTGAGTTGTTGGATCACAGAGCATATGTACGATTCTCTTAAATACTGCCAAACAATTTCGGGAGTGCTTGTACATAGTCTTTAGTCAGTCACCTAAAAGCAGGATTGTGGCATTCAGATTCCTGTAACCTCATAACCATAAACTGCATTGTAGACCCTCATACAATTTTTGAATAAAGAAAAAGGAGAAATGCTAATTAATATGTATATATGAAAGGGAATAAAAAATACTGATGGGCATTCAGCCAACATTTCTTGATCCTTCTGCTAGCTAGACCTGAAAACCATGTCACCATCAGCAAACTGGGTGGTGCTCTGGTGTTGGGAGGTAGAGTAAGAAGAATTTTGAAAAGGGGGAGGGCTCCGGTATTTGGAGACTGAGGCAGGAACAAAGGTCATGGAGAACATGGAATGCTTTGGGGGGTTTTAAAGGTATTAATAAAAATTAATACTGGGTGTTTCTCATTTAGAAGAAATTGTTTCTCTTATTCTAGAAGGGAAAATACAACTATGGAGTCCACATAATTTGTGTGTCTGAAACTGGTTTCAGAATTTTAAGGTCCATTTTGCTTAGCTGTATACTCATTTTTGCTTTTTGCCTTACGTTCCTCTCCTTTTCCTATCTCAGGCTCAAACACATACGAAGAAGCAGCTGCATATATTCAGTGTCAGTTTGAAGACCTCAATAAAAGAAAGGACACAAAGGAAATATACACCCACTTCACATGTGCTACAGATACTAAGAATGTGCAGTTTGTGTTTGATGCCGTAACAGATGTCATCATAAAAAATAATCTAAAAGATTGTGGTCTCTTCTGAGTTTTGCAGTTAATGGTAAAGTGCATTTTCAAACCAAATGAGTACTTTTATGTGGATCTCTCTAGGCTAGAGTCTTGCAACAACACAGACTGTAGTATACAGCAAATGCATCTGGGACCTGACCAAAGTTGTTCTGTTTTTCTTTTTGTTTTTTTGTTTTTTAACTGAAAGTAACAGAAGGACCTTTCTTAAGTGAAAGGTGATTCTGCAGTGTGAAACCAAGGGTATGTTAAAGCTGGGCTCTAGTGTATTGATGATTTCTGCATAAGTGTAAATATGCAAATGTACGTATTCATGTATTTATAACTTCAGTTTTCCACATTACTTTTAGGTTTCAAGAGCGGCAACTTAAGATGCAAGCATAATGGCTTTCGTAATAACAAGTACTAAGTACATTGTACTAGATGACAGATCATTACTGTGTTTGCAGTTTTAAACAGCTTTATTTATGTTCATGTCCTATAGATTTTTAAGTACAGTAATTAATATTAGGAAACATTGTAGCCCTTATCTTGATTATATGTATACTTGTAATCATAAAAATGGTATTTGTACAAACATTGCACAGACTATTTTAATAACATGATTTGTTCTTTAAATTTAATGTTTTCTTGAAATGTTCTTACAGAGTATGAATATATCTGCCTTTGAATCAATTATTTAAACTTTGTATGCATTAAAATTTTTCTTTTAAGAGTGCATGCTGATCTGATTCTATGTTAAATTTGGCTTGAGAAACTGAAATTTCAGATTTTTGAGGATAAATTTAGACTTATTCTAAACTTAATTTTTATTGTTTTCATCAAATTTTAGTATTTGGATGGTATTCATGCATTGCCTTAAAGGTGATGCCAGATTAATTTTTATACACTTTAAATAACACTTTTATTTATCACTAAGTTTAGGTGGATGCTGAGAGCATTTCTGTGGGTAAAAAATATGTCAGCATAATGAATTTTGAGACATTCATTTGTGTATTTCCTTTGGGAAACCCCTTGTACCTAGCATACGTGATAGCTCCTGTTTGGAAGATAATAGCAAAGATCTTTGAATATTCTGCTGCTGATATAATGCAGACTTTAAATTCATATATGTAACTAGTTTCAATTTAATTACCACAGTATATTAAAATTATTTTTTCCCTTATATTATTCAGATTTCCTGCACTTGTTTGAATTTATATTATTTCATTTTACATTGTGCTATTATTTCTGAGAATGAAATGGGCAATTACACTTAGAAAATGTGTAACAGTATTTAATAAAGTCAGTGATTGTATGCTCAAATAAGTGTTATAAATCAGCTAGATATTGAATTCTGATAGTCATTTTTCTTTTGATTGTTCACAGTATGTCTCTCTGACCTCATGTCAGCAAAGTGAATAGCATTCCCCTTCCCTTTTCTTTACTCACCTTGAAAAAGTTTCCCAGTAAGCTTTGTGGGTAAGTAGTTTCTAAGTTTAGTTATGTGCTGTCATCTTGTTGAAGTGTACTTGTTGAAGTACGTGTGTATGTCTGTGTGTGGGTAACCTCAAACTACATTTATATCTGTTTAATTTGGAGGATTTGTTTTTCTTCTAGGAAATGTAAACAAATTCAGAGTTATCAAAATTCCTTAACTGTGTTAGTTTAGATTCTTTATGTGCCTTTCATGAACGATGTTTTCATTAATTTCACTGAGGGAAGACCTGTAATATCCATGTTGTGAAGTTGTGTATGAAATACAGCTGTACTATGAATAAATATGAATCATGAGAAAAACAATTTAAAAAGCCAAAAAGAAGCACATTTTGGTGACCATCATTGATGAATTCCTGAACTTTATTCTGTGTAATTGTGTTACTAATAAATCCTAATAAATTTCAGTTTTTAAAATTTTATGAACCTATTGGCTAGACACATCTTTTGCATTAGGATTTAAGTATCAGTCTATAGTATGTTCATTTCTTCTTTATCTGTGCTGTTTGCAATTCCATCTACTCCAGAAGTTTGAGTTTTCCCTGCCCCAAGTTTTTTCTTGAGATGTGGTGCCACATTTGGAATTGTCTGCTTGATATATCTCCTGAGCATTTACTGCCTCCAACTCTGTATGCCCAAAACCAAGTTCATCATCCTTCCTTTAAAGTTCTTACCCCCTCACTTTGCCATTGTAGCTACTCAGTACCATCATTCATTTAATATCTCGATGGGGAACTTTTTAGGCATTTGAAACTCTTCTTAGCCTTCAACTCCATCTCTAATAAGCCACCATTTCACTGTTCTGTTTATCCAATGCCTCACATGGGTTTTTTCTCTTCTTTTCCAGTCTCCCTACCACCTACTGAAAACAGGTCTTTGCTTAACTTCTGCATCAAATGGCTTATTAATTAAATTCCTCACCTCCCATTTCTCCCTTCTCTAATCCAGGTTTGTTATCCTTATACAGAACTGTGGCTGTGTTATCTGTGCATTGATCTGCATTTGCCCTGACTTGTCAATAAAACTGAATCTAACTTAGCTTCCTGTTCAGGGCTCTTCGTCTGAGCCCACTTCACTACATCCCCATTCTTCTCCCACATTATATCCTAATAGTGCTTTATGCATAGCCTGGGCTTTCCTCCAAGCATATGCTGCTAACTACTTCAAATATGCTTGAAACAATGCCCTGAACATGGGAAGTGTTCATTCATATTTATTAATATTATTTTTATTTACTAGCACTTTTGTGTTTAGATTCAATTAGCATTTGTTCTTCAGGCTGCCCTTTGGGGAACTACATGGTTCTGATGGAGCTGCCAATCACAGTTCTCACCTTTCTGGCCATCACTCAGGCCTGACCAGCCATCACTGGGCAAGTGACCCGAACTGAACCAATCACAGTCCCAGCTCCCATTCCTTAGCTTCCTAAAGCTATTCGGGTTTCTAAAATTGCCTTCATTTCAGTACTCTTCTAGAAAACTCCTATGCTTGATCTTAATTCATCTAGGTTTAATCTTTTAGTGAAAAGTCCTAACTGAAATGTATATATTCTTACTGAATGCCAACAGAGTGACATAGATCAAAAAAGGCTCAGAAAAGTTAATTAACTTGAGCTAGACCAGATTTCAAAGCTATGGTTCCCCAACTTCATGCTGTCAGAGAACTCCAAAGAATGCTCCCTTATTTCTAGAAAATGTATAGGAGTCTTTTAACTATCCCCAATCTCACCTTCTGAGTTTATGTGAATCATAATACTTCAGATTAAATCTAGAGGCATCATACTATCTGACCTTTATACTAAAAGCGGTAGCAACCAAGACAGTATGGTATTGGCGTAAAAACAGACACATCGATTAACAGGAGAGAACCCAGAAATAAACCTGTGCATATACGGTAAGTTAATATATGACAGAGGAGCCAAAATACAATGGGAAAAGGACACTGGGAAAACTGGACAGCATGCAAAAGAATGAAACTAGACCACTACCTTATACACAAAAATAAAGTGGGTTAAAGACCTAAATTATAAGACATGAAGCCATAAAAGTAGAAGAAAATAAATGCAGTAAAGCTTCTCGACATTGGTCTTGGCAATGACTTTTTGGATTTGACTACAAAAGCAATTACAGACTGTTGGGACTCCATCAAACTAAATTTCTGCACAGGAAAGAAACTTGAAAAGGCAACCTATGTAATAGGGAGAAAATATTTGCAAATCGTGGCTGTTAAGTGGTTAATACAACTCAATAGCAAAAGATAAAAAGGCGCACTCTGATTATAAATTGGGCAGAGAATCTCAGCATTTTTCCAAAAACATACAGATGGCCAAAAGGTCCACGAAAAGGTACCCAACATCCCCAGTCATCAAGAGGAATGCAAATCAAAACCACAGTGAGCTATCCCCTCACACCCATTAAAATAGCTATTATCAAAAAGACACGTGTTGACAGGATGTGGAGAAAAGGGAACCCTTGTGCAGTGTTGGTGGGAATATTGATTGGTGCAGCCACTATGAAAAGCAGTATGGAGGTTCTTCAAAAAATTTAGAACCATGTGATCCAGCAATTCCACTTCTGGATATTTATCCAAATAAAATGAAAACACTAACTCAAAAAGATATGTGCATCTTCATGTTCATTGCTGTTCACTATTTGCAATAGCCAAGATAGGGAAACAACCTAAGTATGGATGAATGGATAAAGAGAACATGCAATAAAAATTTATACATCCATTTAAAAAAGGCTGTCTTGCCATTTGCAGCAACATGAATGGCTCTTGAGAGCATTATACTAAGTGAAGTAAGTCAGAGAAAGACATACGTAGGATCTCAGAGGTAGAATTTGAAAGAAGAGAAAGACTGAGATCATAGATGCAGAAAACACCTCGATGGTTGCCAGAGGCAGGGAGTGAGGAGTGGGCATGATGGGCGAAGGGGGTCAAGAGATACAAACTTCCAGATATAAATAGGTCATGTAGATGTATGGTGACTATAGCTAATAATAAAGTACAATATATTTGAAAGTGTCTAAGAAAGAGTCTTATAAGTTCTCATCACAAGAAAAAAATTTATGGTGACATGTTAACTGGATTTACTGTGGTTATTTTGTATCTACAAATTCGAATCATGTATAACTAATATGTCAAATATAACAAAAAATAACTTAAAAATACATGTGAAACTTACATCTTTTATCAAAGCTGTATTTTAACACCTATTAGATTGAAGCTACATAAGGGGATGAACATTTATGGACATTTTTACATCATTTATTGTCTGCAGAACCATCTATGATGCCTCGTGTAAGTGAATTTAATAATGTAATCAATATTACAGATGTTAGCATTATCATTGTTTAGTGTGCTATTTTAGAAGTAGAAAGTAGAAGTGGTGGCCTAGACTTTGGTGTCCAATCTGGGTTCAAATTCTGGGTAACAGGATTAACTGGGTAGCCTTGAACAATGTTAATCCTTTTCATCTTTAATCTTTCTTTGCTTCCTTTTTATCATCTGAAAAGTAGAGATAAAAAAATCAGTCCATTAAACTTAATGGTGATTGTATTTTGTAAGTTCATAATGCATGTTAAGCACTTAGAAGTGAGCCTGGCATGTAAAGATTCAGTAAGTTTTACTGTTACTTTATTATAAAGACTTTAATTTAGGGATGCCTTTAAAATTATAATCTGTGCTTAACCAGTAGTTAGTTGTTGATATGAGCTTTGGATGAAATGCCTCAAAAACAAAATATCAAAATTTATCTTTATAGTTAAAATTTCTGAGTGTCTCATATGAATAATGATATTGGAAAATGTGAAGGAGTAAAAAATGCATCTCTAATCAACTTCAGGATACTTCCCTGATATTTTAATGTAACCAGAAACATGGGAGGTTTATGTTATTTTAAAGTTAGATTGGGAAATTTCCTCTTGCAGTTGCCTTTCAAAACCCTGTCTTAAGAGTTTTTAAGGTGTCTTTAATCAAGAGTTTTATATTGCACAACTTCACTGGCCTCTATCCAAGGCACTTCTCCCTTAACTAGTAACTGCTTGTTTTAGTGTTGGTTGTGATATCTATTATTGTATTTTTTCATTACTTTAAAAGCTATGAAAAGCATTTCATCAAGTCCAAAAATACCCAAATATGCACAGGCAGGGATCTGCTGCAGTCATTCAGGCCCCAGCTGAGGAGGCCAAAACTGGGACAGTCATACTAGGTAATAAATCTGCTCCAAGCACCATATGTAAGGTCGAATACTTTCAGCTTCTTGATTTACTGGCCATCTTCTTGGGTCTCCATACCAACAAAATGAATAGAAACCCTGCCATTGCCAAGAGATAGTTCTTCAAAGTAAGCATGCATTATAATTGATTAAAAATGAGACAGTAGTGTTCAGCAAACATCCATAAAAGAGCAATTAAAGCCAGTTGTAACTACTATTTTAGCAGGTGACAGAGTGCCTACATTTAGTAAAAGAAGGTGCTGTTTCACAAAACAAAACTGAAGGGACAAAAGAGCAGCAGACTCACAAACTCCAAGAAGAGATAGCGGTTATCAGAGGGAAAGGGGTGTGGAGGGAGGGTTGGGAGGAACAGAGAAGGGGTTAATTAAGGGGTATTATGATTAGCACACACAATATAGGTAGGTCACAGGGAAGGCAGTATAGCACTGAGAAGACAAGTAACGACTGTAGCATCTTACTACGCTGATGGACAGTGATTGCAGTGGGGTGCGGAGGACTTGATAATATGGGTGAATGTTGAAACTACAATGTTGCTCATGTGAAACCTTCCTAAGATTGTATATCAATGATAACCTTAATTTAAAAAAAAATGATGTTTGCTCCTGAATTACGTAGTGCCTCACCGAAAAGTAGTGCCTGGAACAGGACTCTGAGAACCTAAAAATCAAGGTCAAAGAAATTCATTTTCCACCTGCAGTGTCTATGAAGAGATCTTTAAAATTAATTTTATTCTTGCACAAACACAATATATGTGTATTCTCTATCAAAACAATTTTCTTATTAAATTACATCTACAATTTTGTGATTAATTTTTACTAAATTAACACGTTTGCACAATTCCAGTGTAAAGCTAGTCTTAAAAATAAGCCACAGTGAAGATTGGATATTCTGGGAATTTTCTGTTAGGCATTCTTGCATTTCAATTTCTTTATGTGAAAACTTCACAGTAATAACAGCTTTGATCCTTTCTTTACTTTGAAAATCAAAAAGGAGTGAAGTCAAAGCTATTTGCAGACAATTCTTTCTTTAATTTTTATTAAGTAAAATAG
Source organism: Smutsia gigantea (assembly GCA_032199065.1). NCBI lineage: Eukaryota > Metazoa > Chordata > Mammalia > Pholidota > Manidae > Smutsia > Smutsia gigantea. The sequence goes on from JAVSCE010016793.1 coordinate 1,074,590, forward strand.
TTCTGGGCTCTGATTCAAGTTGGCGACAAAGAAAGACCCTGCATCACCTGCTCCTGTGGATATGCTGAACTTACAGCATATGTGTGACAGTTCCTTCTGAGAAAACCCCCAAAACCAGTTGAGCATCTCCTACACATTGAGTGAATGACAAAAACAACCCACCGTGAAGTGTCTAGGAGGGACTGAGACATAATCTCACCATAAATCCCAGCCCTGGTACAGGAACCCACAGCTGGGAGACAATTCAAAACCCCAAGCTTCTCCCTTAGGAGCAGAAGGTTTGAACTCCACATCTGGCCCCCAAACTTTTAAGACTTATATTTGAGAGATAAGCCCCAAAACATCTAGCTTTGAAAGCCAGTGGGGCTTGCATCCATGAGATTCCCAAGACTATACAGGGCTGAGAAATACTTAAAGGGTTTGAGCACACGGACTTGCCCAGCCCAGGGCCCAACACAGAGGCAGCAGACTGAAAAACACTCAGACTTCCTGTGAAAGACCCTTATTTGCTTAAAGCATTGGCCTAAGGGACTGGCACCTAATCCAACACACATCTAGAGGCCCGCTGCAACACTCTGTGGGGATGGCGCTGGCAGGTGCCATCTTTGTGCTGTCCCTCTGCTGTGCTCCAGCTCACGGTATCTCCTGGAAAGAAGCTTGTACCATCATCTGGTGCCTGATTTTTATGGCTGCTGCCCAGCGAATACCACTAAACACTTGGCTCATGGGGCCCACAGGACTGTAACACACAGAGTTCTTAACCGGCTATCATCCTAGCCACAGCAGGAGGCAACAGAGAAGCACCCAGTATTTCTGGGAAAGAGGCCTGTTAGTTCATCGCTGTGTTTCTAATTAAACACACATCTAAGAGCCAACTGTAATCCTCTCCAGAGACCTCGGAGGACAGTATCTCCTGGAGGGGAGCTTGTAGACATGTCTGGTGCCCCAGTTTTTTCACCAGGGGATTCCCCTTGATTGCCTGTCTCTAGTGGCCAGTGGGGCTTGCATTCATGAGTTTCCTGGGACTGTAAAAAATGTCTCTCATGGGAGAGACAGCTTTGGGCTGCTAACCACCCCCAGTGCACAGCACAGAGAGGAGACTGAAACACAACCCGAGGCCCATATGCTTGTCTTAGAGCTTTGACCTAAGGGGTGAGCTTTTGATTTGGCACCCATTGGGGGCCTACTGAACTGCTCTTCAGGGAGGGAAGCCAGTGGACATCATTTTTGTGCTCCCCTTCTGCCTTGCTCCAGCTAGATTTCCTGGAAAGGGAAAAGGGGTACACTCATCTGGTACCCCAGTTTTTGTGACTGCTGCTCAGGACACACCTGTAGATCACCTGGCTCTAGGTCACCACAGATGGCCAGTGGGCTTTATGCTTGAGGTCCCACAGGACTGTAGGTATTTTCATATTGTAAAAGCAGTTCTCTGCTAGAAAAACTAGTTAAGGTACAAGATCCAAAATCAGTATACAAAAATCTGTTGTTTCTATACACTAATAACTATTAGAAAGACAAAGAAAATAATTCTATTTACAATTGCATCAAAAAAATTAAAATACCTAGGAATAACTTTAACCAAGGTGGGTAAAAGACCAATACATTAAAAACTATTAAGACATTGATGAAAGAAATTGAAGACACAAATATGTGGAAAGATATAGTCCATGAATTAGAAGAATTAATATTGTTAAAATACCCATACTACTCAATTCATTGTAATCCCTACCAAAATTCTAATGACACTTTTCACAGAAATAGAACAGTCCTAAAGTTTATATGGACCCACAAAAGAGCCCAAATAGCCAAAGCAATCTTCAGAAATAAAACAAAGCTAAAGGCATCATGCTCCCTGATTTCTAGTTGTATTATAAAGCCATAATAACCAAAACAGTATGGTACTGGAATAAAAATAGGCATAGATCAATGGAACAAAATGGAGCAGCCAGAAACAAACCCACACAAAATAGTCAATTAATTTACAAAAAAGGAGTCAAGAATATCCAGTGGGAAGATAGTCTCTTTAATAAATGGTGTTGGGAAAACTGGACAGCTACATTCAAAACAATGAAACTGGACCACTATCTTACACTATATACACAAAAATTAACTAAAAATTGATTAAAGACTTTAATGTGAGACAGAAACTATAAACTCAGAAAAAAACTTTAGGCAGTAAGTAACTTGATGGTGAACTTGGCTGTGACTTTTTGGATTTGACACCATAAGCAAATGCAACAAAAGTAAATAGATTAGGACACATCTAACTAAAAAGCTTTTCTGTTCAGCAAAGGAAACCATCAACAAAATGAAAATGCAACCTACACAGTGGGAGAAAATATTTTCAAACCACGTATGTGATGAGGGGTTAATATCCAAACTATATAAGAACTCCTAAAACTCAATAGCAAAGAAAATACAATCCAATTAAAAGATGCGCAGAGGATCTGAATAAACATTTTTCCATTGAAGACATACAGATGGCCAACTAGTGCATGAAAAGATGTTCAATCATCAGAGAAATGAAAAAATCAAAATCACAATGGCTATTATCAAAAAGACAAGAAGTAACAAGTGTTGGTGGAAGCAACCACTGATGCATGAATAAAGAAAATGTGATTTGTCAATTCTTTAGTTTGTAGAATATGGACCATCCCAGCAGCAAATTCAGTTATCTAATTTCATAGGACTTATTTTCAGCACTTCACTGAAGTAAAACACAGGTTTCCCTTTTTTACAAACATAATACCTGCCCTTTCTCATAGCAACCTACTTCACAAGGCAATTAGCTTTAATAAATAGAATTTTTTTTGCAGGCTTGGCATTCATTTTACTCCATTCTTAAATTCCCTACTACAATAGATTTCCAATGAACTTTAACAGTGTATCTTTTTCTTCAAAAGGAAGCTCATCTAAAGTCTAATAATATGTTTTTCTGGCTGAAGGTAGAGAGGAAAGCTTGCAGCCAGCATAAAAATGCCTTTTCTTCTCTCTGAGACCCCTATTTCTGATCTCTTATACCTAAGGTTTCTAGGTAAAGATTTAAATGAACATAGTTCTAAATTGAGTCCTTTGAAAAATTCTACTAATAGGATTCATTCAAAACTATAAATTCATACATAGTTTCAAATACATTACAGAGAATCTGTCCCTTCTAGTATAATAAATATATAGAGAAAATGCATATAGACTATATTCACTGAGTGCTACTTTGCCTCGCACCTGTCATGATGCTGTACAAATGCTCTCCTTTAGTCATCGGCGTGGTCCCGCAAAGTCATCAATAAAAGTTCCATTTTTCAGATAAGGAGACAAACCAAGAAACGTCAAATATCTGGTGTTATGTTGTCTACCTAATAAGTGGCAAGGGCAATACCCAGGGCCTTAAGTTATTTGTTAGCTCTGTCTTCAAAATCCAGTGGCATAAACAAGTTTTTTTCTAAGAGTTCCACAAAGTGTAGTGCAGGATGTCTCAAGTGGTGTTGCTTAAGCAGAGTTGGTAAATGTGCATGGTCTACATTAGCATGTCAGTGCCAGTAAGGAAGCCAGTGTGTGTTAACCTGCTAACAACAGGTGAACAACAGCCACTACCCATATATGACTACAGAGCACTTGTAGCTGGTCCACACTAAGATGTGCTGCAAGCGTAAAATCCACAGGAGTTCAAAGACATAAAAAATGAAGGCACATGCTAAACTAACATTTTGCATGTATTGGATTAAATTAAATTTATCCTTAAAATTCGTCCTCTTTCTTCTTACATTGTTAATTTGGCCACCAGAACATATGAAATACTCATGTGACTTGCCTTATATTTCTATTTGGAAAGTGAAATACTTTTTTTTCTTCCATAACAACTCTATTTGCATTCCATGGAAAATTTCCAAAGCTTTAAAGAAGCAAATACCATGGATAAACACCTAAGATTTGAAGGCTATTCCAGCTCTAAAATGCTATGATTTGGTCTATGAGGTAACACGGCCTTTACTGTTGTGGGGAGAGGAGGGCTATCTGATTCTCATTTCAAATATATCAGCTGTAATAAAAGCAAGCAATACACATTTTTAAATGCATACGCTGAGTCTTTAAATTAGCTATATCTTTTTTTTGTTGTTTTTAGTTCCAATACACGAAATAGGAGAAGACCTATCAGGGCACAGGAAAATTGCTAAGCCCTGGTTTACAAATGCAACTATCTCTTTAGTGTTCTTTAGCCAAATCACAAGCTGAATGGTTGTTTTTGTAATATTGTTATTGTGTTGTGTTTTGTTTTTTAATATGTATTAATTCCCCCAGTCAAATTCCTTTCTTCCCCTACACCTCCCACAGGACAGGGCTTAGTGCAGTCATGCATTAAGGAAGCTTCTGAACTTTTTTCAGAAAGAGTAGCTCCCTGGAGCTGTGGAGGAGGACAGGAATTTGATATTCTGCAGGACTTAAATCAGAATAAGACATCAAATATTCCAAGGCCTTAGGTGCCTTTTTTTTGTTTTTTGGTAAAGACAGAAGACAGCAATAAAATCACATCTGTTTATCTGTATAATTGAAGCTTCCTAGATTCTCAAACTTCCCTTAGGATTTGAGCTTATTAGTTTAATAGTATCAATTTGAGAAAGGTTATTATACATATGTGCATATTTTAGCTATACTTCTTGCTAGAATATATATATGTATATATAAATTACTCGAAATGAAAGTTAACTATAATGGAATGTGTGAGTATTGTCATTTGTAATTACTTGAAATTATCAAGACACGTTTTAGAAATGTGTCTAGGTATACTTTTTAAGTTTAGAAGAGCCTGAATGATTAAAGCTGATGTAAGTTGCTCTAATAATTATGAAGAAAATGAAGTTTTATATGAACTTATCATTTGATTAAGTGGTTATGTATCTAATAAAGGCATTAAGATTCAAGCAAATTTATATCCATATTTTTATATCAAATAGCTTATTTGATATAAAGTCATATTTTTATATAAAAAAAATCAAACTTTAAAAAAAATCAAATGATCATGCTCATACTAATATAAATCCTATCTTCAATCTGGCAATTCTATTTGTTTTTACCCCTCATATCACTAAATCAGTACAATGAACCTACCTTTACCTGAATATATCATGCTTCACATTGGAAGCAGAAATTTTCCGTGGTGAATCCTGCTACCTAATCTCTTAGAGTCCAGTTTTATATTTTAGGCCTATGATTTTTCTTGGCATCAGTGAGTGGATAATTAAAATGGTTTTCCTCTTAACTAAGCTGCAGAAGACTTCACACAGTTCAAGCCCAGGGCTCTTTTTCAATATGATTATCTCAAATTTGGCAAAAAAACATATAAATGTTTCATATTTTCTAGTTAAATGTTATCCCTCTTTTCCTTGAACTATTAGCAAAAATGTCCTGTTTAGTTATTGTCAAGGCCAGTTGTGAAGTATTTTACCTGTTAAGGATAATACAGCTTCCAGCTCTACTTATAGACAGTTTGGTTATTGTCTAACCAAGAAGCAACTTAAAAATTCAGGAGTGACAACACCAAGGTCACCGGTGACATAGGTCATTCCTAACTTTGTCCCCTTCAACACAAACAAACAAACCCAGCAACAGCTATTCCTGAATGAGATGCCACTGAGGAAATCAGAACATGGTGGTGGGCCCCGTGCCGCAAGGACCAAGACAGACTGTATTAGAGGGGTGAGAGAAACGTCTGCGAGTGGACCTCACCACCTCTGCCCCAAGCCAGGGCAGCACCATGCAGAGAGGTCTCCCCTGAGTCTCTGCATCCTCCAGTGAGAAAAGACAGCCCCAGGTAGACATCCAGGTCCCCAAGCACTGTGCGTTCTTCTTGGAAGCTCCCACTTGGGGGTGTCATTCCACAGAGACTGCAGTGGAATCCTCAGAGCCCACTCACTGGGAATCTGGTTGTGATGGAGAAGGGAGGGAGGAGCTTGCAACAATCAGCTTTTGTATCTTGACAGATCAGGTTCCTACCTGCATTGCAGGTGGTAGTCCCAACCAGTAGCTTTGCTCATCCACAGAGCCAATACAGTGGTGTGCTCTGACCAGAGAACTAGGCAGATCACTCACTGGTCTGGCTGATTTGGGTCCTCAGATGAAGACCTTACCATCCCTAGAGCTTGGTCATCCCGGGCCCAGGCATGGGAGCTAAGTCACAGCCTGACTCGCTGCTAAGTGTAGCTCTGAGCCTGCCTTACCAGAAAGTCCGGCTGAAACATCTAGAGAGCTGCACAGCCTAGCAATGCTTCTTCAGACTCCAGCCAGCATTGCTAATCATCTGCAGAGCAAAGTCAGTGGCCCTGTTTAACCAGGGAATATGAGGTGTGGGTCAGCTTGAGTCAAGACAAAGAGCCTTTCTAGCCTTGGAGCCAGTTGTCCCATGCACACAGGCAGGGAAGCTCATTCATGGCCACACCCATTGCCAAATATAGCCTTCAGCCTGCCAGACCAGGTAACTTAATTAGCGCACACAGGAAGCTGCATAGCCCAGCCAACATCCCTGCTTACAGTGGCACTTGAACCGAGAGCACTGCCCTAGGCTTTTGCAGCCTGTAGAACAAACCTGGTGGCCCTGTTTGGCCAGGTAATTCAGGGCATAGCCTTGCACCCCCAAACACTGAACCATGTAGGCCATGGGGCCTGTTCTGCTACCCCGTGAATTCAGAACAATCCTCTTAAAGATGTTTACTGAACTACAAGAACAGACAACTAAATGAAATTAGGAAAACAATGCATAAATAAAATAAGAAGTTGAACAAAAAAATAGAAACCATCAAAACAAACAGAAACCCTAGAACTGAAAAACATGACTGAACTGAAAAACTGAACAGAGAGCTTCAAAAGCAGACTTGACAATGCAGAAGAAATTGTAAGTGACATAAAAACAGGAAATTTGAAATTATAAGGAAAACAAAAAGAAAAAAAGAGTGGCAAAGAGCAAAAAAAGCCTAAAGAAACAATATCTGCCTTAAGGAAATTCCAGGAGAAAAAGAGAAAGTACATCTAAAACAATAATGGCTGAAAACTTCCCAAACCTGGAGCAAGAAATGGACATCAATTCATGAGGCTCAAAGAACCCCAAATAGGCTGAACCTGAATAGGGCCAAACCAAGACATAGTCAAAAGTCAAAGACAGAAAGGATTTTGAACCCAGCTAGAGAAAAGAGGTTACATATAGGGGAAATCCCATAAGACTTTGGGCAGATTTATCAACAGGAACTATTAGGCCAGGAAATAATTTAAAAATATTAAAAGGAAAAAAATACTTATCAAACAAGAATTCTACACCTGGCAAAGCTATTCTTCAGAAACGAAAAAAGATAATTCCCCCTCCACCACTCCCCCCCCAAAAAAACCTAAGGGATTTCATCACAACTAGACTTTCCTTACAAAAAATGCTAAAAGGAGTTCTTTGAGTGGAAGTAAAAGGACACTATTAACATCATAAAAGTATAAGAAGATAGTGCAAATATATATATAGTCAAAATTATACTCCATAATATGGTGAAGGTGGTGCATAATTCACTTAGAACTCTAGTTTAAAAGTCAAAAAACAAATGTAGTAAAAATAACTGTAGCTATAATAATCTGTTATTGGATACACAATATAAAAAAACATGTAAATTGTAACATCAAGTAACCTAAACTGTAAAAAGGATGAGAAGTAAAAGAGTGAAGTTTAAGAATGCTATCAAAGTTAAGTGGTTATCAGTTTAAAATAGGGTATTATAATTTTAAGAGATTTTATGTAAGCCTCATGATAATGCTGTAGTAATTACACAAAAAAACACGATGAAGTAGTCAAAGCTTACTGATACCAACAGACATGAAAACACAAAAAAAGAGCAGGATAAACAGCAAGGAAAAATGGGTCTAAAAAACAGAAAACAACAAAATTGTAAAGGTCCTAACCTACCAATAATTATGTTAAGTGTAAATGGATTAAATTATCTAATGAAAAGACATAATATGGCTGAATGAATAAAAAACAAGATCCAACAATATGCTGCCTAAAAGAGATTCACTGTAGCCTTAAAGACACACATAAACTAAGAGTAAAGGGATGGAAAAAGACATTTTAAGCAAATGTTAACCAAAAAAAGGGGTTTCTACACACTTATATCAGACAAAATGGACTTTAAGAATGGTAAAAACAAAGAAAGTCATTATTTAATGATAGAGGGGTCAATCCACCCAGAAGATATAACAATTGTAAATACTTATGCACCCAATATGTGAGGAACTAAATGCATAAGTCAAAAACTAACAGCTAAATAAAAGAAGAAATAAACAGCAAATCAATAATAGCTGGGGGCTTTAATATCCCAGTTTAGCAATGGGTAATCATCCAGACAGAGACCCAGAAAGGGAACAGTGGATTTGAAAAACACTGCAGACCAAATGGACCCAACAGACACATACAGAACATTCTATGTGACAATAGCAAAATAAACATTCTTCTGTTATTGAAGAATGTGCACATGAAACATTTTCTATGGGGACCATATATCAGACCACAAAACAGGTCAGTAAATTCAAAAAGACTGAAATCATACAAAGTACCTTCTTTGACAATAATGCTATGAAACTAGAAATCAGTAACAAGAGGAAAACTGGAAACTCATGAACATCGAAATTAAACAACACTCTTCTGAATAACAAATGAATAAAAGAGGAAATTAAAGGGAAAATAAACAAGTATTTTGAGACAAATTAAAACATCATACCCACATTTATGGGATTCGTGAAAACAGTTCTAACAAGTTCACAGCAATAAATGCCTACATTAAGAAAATAGAAAGATTTCAAATAACCTAAATTGATGCCTCAAGGAACTAGAAAAAGAAGAACAAAATGAGCCCAAAGTTAAAAAGGTGAAAGAAATAATAAATGTTAGAGCAGAAATAAAGAACAGGAAAACAATAAAAAAGATTAACAGACACGAATAGATTCAAGATGGCGGTGTGATAGGTGAGACAGACAACTCCTCCCAAAACCACAGATAGTACAAAAATATAGTTAATACAACTAACCTTAAAACAGCAACAGGAAAGAAGGCTGCACTAGACTGCATACAGAACTCACGAACAGAGCAGACATCACGAAACAGGGTAACATAAGAAAGCTTTGATCTGGGGGGACCCAGGACCTTCCCCCACCCAAGCTCACCGGCAGGAGGGAGAGAAATGAAGCAGGGTGGGGTGGAAGCCTTAGACTGCTGAACATGAAGCCCTGGAGAACTGCATTGTGAGCAGAAACCTACACTGTGTGGTGCTCTGGAGGATGGGGAGCTGGGACAGGCGGAGTGCTTGAGAAACAGATTCTGGCCATTTGTGAAGGAGGGGATCCAGACCCAGCTGCTCTGGGACAAGGGAAAGGCAGGTAGTCTGAGAGGCTTCCTAGCAGTGAGAGGGCCCCTGAAGGGGCGGGCTTTACACGGAGCTTGCTGTGCGAGAGAAGAGATAGGGGAACAAGGTTGTCTAGGCGTGCTCTGCCCCGCAGATTGGGAACTTTGAGGAGGTTGAGGCACTCCATCCCCCTGGCTGGATGCTCAGCTCTGAGGCCCCCCACTGTGATTGACAGCCTGCTGAGCCTTCCTACTGGTCTGACAGAACCGGTTCAGAAACCGGCAGTCACTGCACTGGCATCAGGCCAGTCAGAGGGAGACCCTGCCTACAACAGCTAGAGACACAAAGCACAGAGGCTTACACCTGTGTGCTCGGCACACTGGCTCTGACACTGGAGACAGGCGCGGGATACGGGAATCAGGACACAGATCTTTCCTCCCCGCAGACACCAGTGCTGCTCCCCAGTGACCTCCAACCCGACTCTAGGGGCTGAGCAGCTCCAGAGACTGGGGCTCCTGGGAACTAGAGGGCACGACACAGAAATATGAAAGAAACGTCAAAAGAACATGGTTCAGACTAAAATCCCACAAACCCAAGGAGAAGGGCCAAATGAAACTGAACTCACCAATCTTCGTGAAAGAAAGTTCGAAACAAAAATCATAAACATGCTTATGGAGGTACATTCAAGAACTCAGGAATGAATTTAAGATGGAGATTCAATCATTAAGAAATTCCATATCTGAAATGAAACACACAATGGAGGGACTTAAAAGCAGATTAGATGTAGTAGAAGTGACAGTAAACAGAATTGAAATTAGAGAAGAGGAATACATGAAGCTGAGGCACTGAGACAAAAAAGAATCTCTAAGAATGAAAGAATATTGAGAGAACTGTGTGACCAATCCAAACGCAACAATATTCACATTATAGGGGTACGAGAAGAAGAGAAAAAGGGATACAAAGTGTCATTGAGGAGGTAATTGCTGAAAAATTCCCCAATCTGGGGAAGGAGATAGTCTCTCAAGCCATGGAGGTGCACAGATGTCCCAACACAAGGGACCCAAGGAAGACAACATAAAGACATATAATAATTAAAATGGCAATGATCAAGGATAAAGACAGAATTTTAAAAGCAGCTAGAGAGAGAAAAAAGATCACATACAAAGGAAAACCCATCAGGCTACTATCAGATTTCTCAGCAGAAACCTTACAGGCCAGAAGGGAGTGGCATGATGTATTTAATGCAATGAAGCAGAAGGGCCTTGAACCAAGAATACGCTACGCGGCAAGGTTATCACTTAAATTTGCAGAAGGGATTAAAAAATTTTCGGATAGGCAAAAGCTGAGAGAATTTACCTCCCACAAACCACCTCTACAGAGCATTTTGGAGGGTCTCCTATAGATGGACGTATTCCTAAGGCTAAATAGATGTCACCCAAAGGATAGACAAAGAATACAGAATATGATTCATAACATACAAAGAACGGAGGAGGAAGAAAAAGGAGGAAAAAAAAGAACCTTTAGGTTGTGTTTGTAATATCATACAAAATGAGTTAAACTAGACTGTTAGATAGTAAGGGAATTACCCTTGAACCTTTGGTAACCACGAATCTAAAGCCTGCAATGGCAATAAGTAAATACCTATCGATAATCACCCTAAATGCAAATGGTCTGAATGCACCAAACAAAAGATGTAGAGTCACTGAATGGATAAAAAAACAAGACCTATCTATATGCTGCCTACAAGAGACTCACTTCAAACCCAAAGACATATACAGACTGAAAATAAAGGGATGTAAAATGATTTTCATGCAACTAATTGGGAGAAAAAAGCAGGTGTTGCAATTCTTGTATCAGACAAAATAGACTTCAAAACAAAGAAAGTCACAAGAGAAAATTAAGGACATTACATAATGATAAAAGGGTCAGTCCAACAAGAGGATATAACTATTACACATCTCTATGCACCCAACACAGGATCACCTACATATGTGACACAAATACTAACAGAATTAAAGGGGGAAATAGAATGCAATGCATTAATTTTAGGAGACTTCAACACACCACTCACTCTGAAGGACAGATCAACCAGACAGCAAATAAATTAAGAGAAAGAGGCACTGAACAATGTATTAGAACAGATGGACCTAACAGACATCTACAGAACACTCCATCCAAAAGCAATAGAATACACATTTTTCTCAAGTGCACATGGAACATTTTCAAGAATAGAGCACATACTAGGCCACAAAAAGAACCCCACTAAATTCAAAAAGATTGAAATTGTACCAACCAGCTCCTCAGATCACAAAGGCAGGAAACTAGAAATAAATTACACAAAGAAAACAAAAAAGCCCACAAACACATGGAGGCTTAATAACATGCACCTAAATAATCAATGGATCAATGACCAAATAAAAACAGAGATCAAGCAATATATGGAGACAAATGACAACAATAATTCAACACCACAGAATCTGTGGGGTATCGCAAAGGCCATGCTAAGAGGGAAATATATTGCAATACAGGTCTACCTCAGGAAAGAACAATCCCAAATGAACAGTCTAAACTCACAATTAATGAAACTAGAAAAGGAAGTACAAATGAGGCCCAAAGTCAGTAGAAAGAGGGACATAATAAAGATTAAAGCAGAAATAAATAAAATTGAGAAGAATAAAAAATAGAAAGAATCAATGAAAGAAGGAGCTGGTTCTTTGAGAAAATAAACAAAATAGATAAACCCCTAGCCAGACTTATCAAGAAAAAAAGAGTCTACACACATAAACAGAATCAGAAATGAGAAAGGAAAAATCACGACGGACACCACAGAAATACAAAGAATTATTACAGAATAGTATGAAAAATTATATGCTAACAAACTGGATAACCTAGAAGAAATGGACAACTTTCTAGAAAAATACAACCTTCCTAGGCAGACCCAGGAAGAAACAGAAAATCTGAACAGACCAATCACCAGCAAAGAAATTGAATTGGTAATCAAAAAACTACCTAAGGACAAAACTCCTGGAGCAGATGGTTTCACTGCTGAATTTTATCAAACATTTAGTGAAGACCTAATACCCATCCTCCTTAAAGTTTTCCAAAAAGTAGAAGAGGAGGGAATACTCCCAAACCCATTCTACAAGGCCAACACAACTCTAATACCAAAACCGGGCAAAGACACCACAAAAAAAGAAAATTACAGACCAATATCTCTGATGAACATAGATGCAAAAATATGCAACAAAATATTAGCACACTGGATTCAAAAATACATCAAAAAGATCATCCATCATGATCAAGCAGGATTTATCCCAGAGATGCAAGGATGGTACAATATTTGAAAATCCATCAACATCATTGACTACATCAAAAAAAAAGAAGGACAAAAACCACATAATCATCTCCATAGATGCTGAAAAAGCATTTTATAAAATTCTACATCCATTCATGATAAAAACTCTCAACAAAATGGGTATAGAAGGCAAGTACCTCAACATCATAAAGGCCATATATGACAAACCCAAAGCCAACATTATACTTAACAGCGAGAAACTGAAAGCTTTTCATCTAAGATTGGGAGCAAGACAGGACGCCCACGCTCCCCACTGTTATTCAACGTAGTACTGGAGGTTGTAGCCACAGCTATCAGACAAAACAATGAAATACAAGGCATCCTGATTGGTAAAGAAGAAGTGAAACGGTCACTATTTGTAGATGACATGATATTGTCTATAAAAAACCCTAAAGAAACCACTCCAAAACTACTAGATCTAATATCTGAATTCAGTAAAGTTGCAGGATACAAAATTTATAGAGAAATCTGTTGCATTCCAATACACTAATGATGAACTAGCAGAAAGATAAATCAGGAAAACAATTCCATTCACAATCGCATCAAAAAGAATAAAATACCTAGGAATAAACCTAACCAAGGAAGTGAAAGACTTATACTCTGAAAACTACAAGACACTCATGAGAGAAATTAAAGAAGAAACCAATACATGGAAACACATCCCGTTCTCATGGTTCGGATTAATATTGTCAAAATGGCCATCCTGTCTAAGGCAATCTACAGATTCAGTGCAATCCCTATCAAAGTACAAACAGCATTCTTCAATGACCCAGAGAAAATAGTTCCAAAATTCATATGGAAGCACAAAAGACCCCGAATAGTCAAAGCTATCCTGAGAAGGAAGAATAAAGTGGGGAGAATTACACTCCCTGACTTCAAGCTCTACTACAAAGCCACAATAATCAAGACAATTTGGTACTGGCACAAGAACAGACCCATAGGCCAATGGAATAGACTAGAGAGCCCAGATATAAACCCAAGTATATATGGTCAATTAATATATGATAAAGGTGCCATGGATATACAATGGGGAAATGACAGCCTCTTCAACAGCTGGTGTTGGCAAAACTGGACAGCTACATGTAACCGAATGAAACTGGATTATTGTCTAACCCCATACACAAAAGTAAACTCAAAATGGATCAAAGACATGAATGTAAGTCATGAAACCATAAAACTTTTAGGAAAAAACTTAGGCAAAAATTTCTTGGACATAAACATGGGCAACTTCTTCATGAACATATCTCCCCAGGCAAGGGAAACAAAAGCAAAAATGAACAAGTGGGACTGTATCAAACTAAAAAGCTTCTGTACAGCAAAGGACACCATCAGTAGATCAAAAAGGTATCCTACAGTATGGGAGAATATATTCATAAATGACATATCTGATAAGGGGTTGACATCAAAATTATATAAAGAGCTCATGCACCTCAACAAACAAAAAGTAAAGAAGCCAATTAGAGAATGGGCAGAGGAGCTGAACAGACACTTCTCCAAAGAAGAAATTCAGATGGCCAACAGGCAAATGAAAAGATGCTCCACATCGCTAATCATCAGAGAAATGCAAATTAAAACCATAGTGAAATATCATCTCACACCAGTTAGGATGGCCAACATTCAAAAGACAAACAACAACAAATGTTGGCGAGGATGTGGAGAAAGGGAACCCTCCTACACTGCTGGTGGGAAGTTCAACCATTGTGGAAAGCAGTGTGGAGGTTCCTCAAAAAACTCAGAATAGAAATACCATTTGACCCAGGAATTCCACTTCTAGGAATTTCCCCTAAGAATTCAGTAGCCCAGTTTGAAAAAGATATATGCACCCCTATGTTTATCGCAGCACTATTTACAATAGCCAAGAAATAGAAGCAACCTAAGGTCCATTAGTAGATGAATGGATAAAGAAGAGGTGGTACATATAAACAATGGAATATTATTCAGCCATAAGAAGAAAACAAATCCTTCCGTTTGCAACAACATGGATAGAGCTAGAGGGTATTATGCTCAGTGAAATAAGCCAGGCAGAGAAAGACAGGTATCAAATGATTTCACTCATCTGTGGAGTATAAAAATAAATGAAACTGAAGGAACAAAACAGCAAGAGACTTACTGAACCCAAGAATGGACCAACAGTTTGGAAAGGGAATGGGAATGGGGAAGATGGGTGGGAAGGGAGGGATAAGGGGGAAAAAGAGGTATTACAATTAGCACACCTAATGTAGTGGCGGGGTCATATGGAGAAGGCAGCGTAATGCAGAGAAGACAAATAGTGATTCTATAGCTTCTTACTATGCTGATGGACAGTGACTGTAATGTGGTATGTGGTGGGGACTTGATAGTAGGGGGAGTCAAGTAACCATAGTGTTGCTCATGTAATTTTACATTAATAATACCAAAAATAAAAAAAATTAACAAAGCTAAGAGTTCATTCATTTAAAAGATGTACTGAATTGACAAACCTTTAGCTAGGCAAACCAGTGAAAAAAAGAGAGAAGACCCAAATAAAATACATATGAAAAATGATACATTATAAATGACACCACAGAAATACAAAGGATTATAAGAGGCACCTATGAACAACTATTTACCAACAAACTGGACAACCTAGAAGATAGGGAAAAAGCCTTAGAAACACAGAACTTACCAAGACTGAATAAGGAAGATATAGAAAATCTGTACAGACCAATTACTAGTTAGGAGACTGAATCAGTAATAAAACTCTCTCAATCAAGACAAGCTGAGGGCCAGATGGCTTCATTGGAAAATTCTACCAAATATTTAAGGAAGAATTAACACCAGTCCTTCTCAAACTCTTCCAAAAAAAAAAAAGAGAATACTCTCAAACTCATTTTATGAGGCCAGAGTTACCATGACAGTAAAGTCAGAAAAGAATATTGTAAAAAAACTACAAACTACTATTCTTGATGAATAAAATGTGAAAAATCTCAACAAAATACTAGGAAACCAAATTCAGCAGCACATTAAAAGGACATTCACCTTGATCAAGTGAGACTTATCCTTGGGATGCAAAGATGTTTGACATGAACAAATCAATCAATGTGATACATCATATAAACAGAATGAAAGAAAAGAATAAGACCATCTCAATAGATGCAGAAAAGGCATTTGACTCAACCCACATGCATTCATGATAAAAACTCTAAACAAATAGGTATCAAAAGAACATACCTCAACACAATACAGGCCTTATATAACAAGCCCATAGCTTACATCATATTCAATAGTAAGACTGAAAGCTTTTCCTTTAAGATCAGGAACAAGACAATGTGTCCACTCTTACCACTCCTATTCAATGTAATACAGGAAGTTCTAGCCAGAGCAATTAGGCAAGAAAAAGAAAAGGCATCAGAACTGGAAAAGAAAAAGTATCTATATGTGGATGACATGATTTTATATATAGAAAATCCTAAGGACTGCACCAAAAAACGTTTAGATCTCATCAACAAATTCAGTAAAGTTTCAGGATGCAAAATTAACATACAAAAATTAGTAGTGTTTCTATATACCAACAATAGATTAAATTTAACCAAGGAGGTAAAAGATATATATGCTGAAAACTACAAGACACTAATGAAAGAAATCAAAGACAACACAAAGTAATAGGAAGGTATCTGTGTTCATGAATAAAAAGAATATTGTTAAAATGTCCATACTATTCAAAGCCATCTACAGAGTCAATGCAATCCTATCAAGATTTTAATGGCATTTTTTCTACAGTAGAAAAACATTCCTAAGACATATATGGAACTTCAAAGGACCCAGAATAGCCAAAGCAATCCTGAGAAAGAAAAACAACGCAGGAGGCATCACATTTCTGATTTCAAGCTACATTATAAAATCATGGTAATCAAAAAGTGAGGGATTGACATAAAAACAGACACATAGATAAATGGAACACAATAGAATCCAGAAATAAACCCAGACATATAGAGTCAACTAACATTTGACAAGGGAGTGAAGAAAAGACAGTCTCTTCAATGCTGTGAATTGGATATTCACATGTAAAAGAATGAAAGCAGACTGCCTGTCTTACACCACTCACAAAAAATGACTCAAAATAGATTAAAGACTGAAGTGTGAGACTGGAAACCATAAAGCTCCTAGAAGAAAGTGTAAGTGGTAATATCCTTGACATTGGTCTTAGAAATGATTTTTTTTGGATATGACACCTACAGCACAAACCCCAAAATCAAAATAAAGAAGTGAGACTACCTCAAACTAAAAAGCTTCTACATAGCTGAAGAAACAGTAAAGTGAAAAAAACAACCTATGGAACCTAAGCATGCTGTAAAACTAAAAAGGTTTAATATCCAAAATATATAAAGAACTCATACAACTCCATAGCAAAAAAAAATACTATTATAAAAGAGAAAAGAAACTGGGTAGACATTTTTTCAGAAAAGATATACAAATGACCAACACATGAAAAGGTGCTCAACATCACTAATCATCTGGGAAATGCAAATCAAAACCACAGTGAGTCATCCCTGCACACCTGTTAAAATGGTTATCATCAAAAAGAGTGAAAAAGGAAAGGGGGTTGAGAAAAGGGACCCTTGTGTACTGTAAATTGTAAATTGATACAGCCACTATGAAAAATAGTATGGGAATTAGATCAAAAAATTAAATATTGAACTACCATAAAATACAGCAATTCTACTTCAGGGAATATATCCAAAGGAAATTAAAACACTGTGGAAGAGATACCTACACCTCCATGTTTGTAGCACTATTTTTTACAATAGCAAGAGAGAGAAGCAATGTAAGTGTCAAGGTTGAATGGATAAAGAAAATGTGATATATACATATATACAATGGCATATTTTTCAGCCATTAAAAAAAATAAATCCTTCAATTTGTGACACTAGAGATGGACCTTGAGGTCCATTATGATGAATGAAATAAGTTAAAGACAAATACTGTATGATCTCACTTATTTGTAATATCTAAAACAAAACAAAAGCAACCAAATTCCTAGAAGAAAAGTCAGACTGTAGTTACCAGAGGCTTGGGGAGGAAGGAACGGGGAAATTGAAGGAAGGTGGTAAAAACTTCCAGTTATAAAATAAATGCTGGGGATGTAATGTACAACAGGACTGTAGTTGACACTTGCTATATGGTATATTTGATAGGTAAGAGAGTAGATCCTAAAACTTTTCATCACAAGGAAAAAAACTTTTGTTTTCTCTTCATTTCTTTGTTTCAATATGAGATGATGGATAGTAACTAAACTTTCAATCATTTCACAAAATATGTAAGTCAAATCATTATGCTGGATACCTTAACTTATATAGTACTTATATGTAAATTACATATATCTCAGAACACTGGAGAATAAATAAAAATGAACATATTCCTTCCAATAACTCTTATTTTCCCAAATCAATTCCAATAATTTAAATTTAGGTCTCAAAAGAACAAGAGCAACATTTTGAGTGGATAGTGGTTTTAATTTTTAAAATTTCTACAGAGGTTTAGATAGAACACAAAATATTATGTTGAACTGTATTTAACTGTAATTTAAAAGCAAAATTAAATGAGTACTGCAGTGGAAATGTAAGTAGGGTGACCATTGGTCCCAGCACAGTTCCAGTTTATCCCCGTTTTCCTAGCATAATTATTAATTTCATCCCATTGCAGCTTCAGAATTGATCTATGGTCACGGTAAATGAAAGCACCCTGATGTGAGAGGCCAGGGGTTGGACTTAAGGCCTTGCAAAGGTAGACTCTCGCACTGACCCATAAAAAGAACAGTTAGAAAAGTTAAGTAAGCCATTTCTCCTTCCTTGCCAAGCTCCTTCTGAAAGGTAGTTGGACAGGGGAAAGCTAAGTTTCCCTTGAGTTTGCAGCAGGGCAAAAACAGAAAAATTCCAAACAAGACTATATTGGTTTCCTCTTGCTGCTGTAGCACATTACCACCAAATTAGTGGCTTAAAGTAATATAAATATATTCTCTTGCAATTCTGGAGGTCGGAAGTCTAAAATGAGTCCACAGCACTGCATGTCATCTGGAGGCTGCAGGGGAAAACCTGTCCTCGCCTCTTCCAGCTTCTGGAGGTGCCCAGATTCCTTGCCTCATGGCTCCTCCTCATCTTCGAACCTGAAGTCTAATGTCTTCTCTGGCCTCAGCTTCCATCCTTACATTTTCAGTAAGTGTTCTGACCTCTTACAAGGACCCTTGTGATTACATTGGGCCCACCTGGATAATCCAAGGTATTCTCTCCAAATATAAGATCCTTTATGTAATCACATCAGCAAAGTTCTTTTTACCATGTAATGTACCCACTGGTTCCAGGGATTAGAACACTAACATCTTCGGGGAGACATTAGTCAGTCTACCGCAGAGACTCGTTGTTTTCATTGCTTTGCATCAAGAGCATGGTAAATGGAGCCAAATACCATCCTATTAAAAATTAAAGGTTCACTATTTTAACAACCCCAGGCACATGGCTAAGTTAGCTAACTGCATTTTCCAAAATCAGAATCAGGAACTCATTTACTGAGAAAATAGAGCTCCAAACATCAATGTGACTTTAGCTATATGTTAAAACTAGGAGAATACCAGTGTAGGAAATCACTATCTGAGAATAATTGCCAGTGGAAAAGGCTTTTAAAGTTAATCCCTTTAAAATAGGAAGAAAACTTAATAATAAATAATGATAAAGTTGTTTTCTTGACAGATGAAATTTTAAATTCTAAAAATATGTGTGTTATGTTTAGCAAAATTTAGATTACCATTTCAACTGCACTCTACTTTGTTGAACAGAGTAAAGCAAGTTGACTCTTTTGGTACAGTATTTTTTTTTAATGTGATAGAGTATGACTGCCTTCATATTTGGCTTTTATGGAATGATCTTAAAGAGTTATTTCTGAAACTACATTTAAGGGTGTTCCAAATTTTTCAAGCACCTTCCTTAATAATTCATCCCTGAATAATCTGTTTGGTTGGTTATGCTTATAAATATTTTTCTTAATTAACAATTCTTATTATGCCAAATAATTTCTTTATGGGATTTGATTATGGTATTTTCCCATTATTATTTTCATCAGTTGCATTAAATCTTATATTCTCAATGACATTAGTAATTTTACTTCATAGTTGAATCATATTTGCATAAAATATCAGGTCATAACATGCAAATACAATAATTAAAACCCTGGATGGGCAAAGCTGTTGCTGTCCCAGTGATGCAATGTACTCCTACTGATAGAGGGGATGTTTTGAGCAGTGACCAACAAGCAAAAGTCCTAAATGAATTTTTCATTGTATAATGACTTTTCTTCTCTATGCAGTTTGAGCCCTATGTAGAGCTCAAATAATAGTATCCAGGTAACCAATTCAGACATTTAATTGACTAGAGGTATAATAATTTGGAAGAAAAAATTGGGACTAAAAATCACATTAAAGTAGCCTTAAAATTTTGTTCCTAATTTTACTATTATATTAAGTGCATTTAATAGGAAGGTGATTAACTTCCAGTGCTTTTTTTTCTTACATATAAACTCTATGAGAGCAATAATTTTGCCTGTATTGTTCATTATTGTGTCCCTAGCAGTATTATAGTATCTAATACAGAGTAAGGACTCATTCAGTATTGGGAGAGAAAGCACAATATAAAAATATTTTAAAGATGATTATGCTGAGATAGCATTCACTAAACTGCAACATTTACCACAGAGAAATTATATCCATATCAACAAAGAACCCACTGTAGAAAGAATTAAAATATTTTATTATCAATATTTAATGTAGAAAAAGTATGATATTTAACTCCATCTCCTTTTACTATGAGAACATTCTTGGACATGATTCAAACTCAGGATTTCCCATAATTTTTCCATTACATAGTATTAGGCAAGATAGGAATTTGGAAAACAGGGAAATTTTTTGTCAAATTAGGAAATAAACAGTATACTCTACCCTCCTCTTAAAGTTTTAAAGACTCTGTTAAGTCCTGCTACAAAACAAAACTAGTTTACATATGGTAACTTAATAAGGGAGGCTCCGCCCTTCTCAAACACCTACAGGACACAACGAGTATATTTGGAACAGTTTTTTGGAACTACTTCTCTTTTTCTCTTCTTGTATTACTTTGAACTTTGATTGACAAGCAAAGAATTAGAGTAAAAAAAAATAGGGAAGTAAGTGAAGAAAGGAAGAGAGAAAGAGAAAAGAAGTTAGAAGAGTAGAAATGTTGAATAATAGTTGAGTAGCTGGGTAAGCCAGAAGCTGTTCTCTGGAGTCAAGATCTCCTGGAGAGGAGAGGCCTGGAAGGTAAAACTGCTGGAAGACGACGTGGATGGTCATCGTCCACAGGAACGCCTTTGCAGAGGAAGCTGTCCCAATGTGTAATAACATGTCGCAAATATCTGTGATTGTTTGCAGAGAACAGCTAGGGTGGAGCTGGTATTTTGGTCTTTCCTTTTTCAGAGAGCCCTTGAGATTCTTATGCAAATGGTTCTTCACCTCCCCATAGTTTTGTAAGCGAGGGTGTCTAGAGAGCCATGAAGATTTTCTTGCTGGACTTGTACTTATATAACTACAGAGACAATGTAAATGAGTCTTTAAACAAATTTTATTTATGGAATTATGTATGTGTTTGAATGTAGATGGGTGTGCACAAAACAATGTGTAAGTATGGCTTAAAGAAGACTAAAACACTGTGTTCTCTATAATGTATAGACTGAACAATGTCTTGGGAGCCACCCCCCCACATGCCTGTTTCTGATCACAGCTCTCTCCATCCCCTCCTAACCAGAATCTTGATTTACCATTCCCTTGTGTTAATCTACCACATGTACATATCCTTTATATACTGTCTTTCATATTTTTGAAAGGACGTATGCCTCAGATTGCATGTTTTCCTCTATGACTTGCTCTTCTTTAACATTGTGAGATTTATCTATGTTGACATGTGGAGCTCTTGTTCATTTATTTTCACTGCTGATTTTTAATTCGTTATATGACCACATCATAATTTATGTAGTTATTCTCCATTGCTAGATATTCCAACCATTTCCCCTTCTTTTGCCAATACTGCCATGAACATGCTCATCATAAGCATATACTTAGGGAGAAGGATTATTTAGTACAAGCATATTCATGTCTTGAACTTTGCTAGATGTAAAATTATTTTGCAAGGTGGGTGTAGCAATTTGTACTCCTAGCAGTATTTTATAAAACCTGCAGTTTATTCACATCCTCAAGAACACCTGGTATTGTTAAACTTGTAGCCAATTTGCAGCAGGGTAGCAAAGTTTACTCTATGATCAGCTGATGGGAGGCAGAGCTTGTGGAATTTTGAGTTTACCCTCTAAGAACATCCTGTGCTCTTGCTTCCTAGTGAGTCCACATGAGTTCAGACCCAGATACACTGCTTTGGTGTCCTGTTTTAGGGTTCAATGTCTGAGAAAACAAATATTTAGTTAAGATTTGTATCCTTGAAGCTGAAAGATGGCCAGCACTCCATCCTGTGCAGGTACCCGGTCTAGCAAGGGCACCCTTGTACAGGGAGAAACGTGACGGTGTGAGATGCCTGTGAATAAACCAACAGTGCATGTGGACAAATCTAACTTTATGACCTCTCTTCCTGTTTGGTGTTTGGAAACTGAAATAATCTCCTTTGTGACTGTGTAAGATCCTTGGTTCTTAGACATTTCAGTGGGGAGTAGGGCAGCAGTGGAAGGGGACATCTTAAAAAGGAAAATAGAGGAACTTATGCTATATAAGAAACTTGAAAACACAAACAGAAAAATAGTAAGTGTGATTGTATTTATATTGAAAGCAAGCTAAACCGGTGGTGGTAACTTCTTATTATTTGATAAACCACCCCCCCTTATGCCATTTCATTCTAAACCTACCATGAACTCTTGACAAGCTGCACCCTAACCATGCCTTATTATAACTAGTCAGCCCTATTTCTCACAAACTCCTCCAGAATCTCACCTTGTCTTGTCAGTTTGGTCTTCTCAAAGCCTCATGAGTATGTCAAGGTTTTGTTGTCAATACTTCTTTGGGATGACCTCTCCTCACTTCCTTCTCAATATAAGTACTCTGAGATTACACTTAAGTCTATGCCTTAAATCACAATAGCTACAAGTCTCTACCTTGTTTCTGGTATTTGTAAGGACTTCTTTTTCTAAAAAGTTCCAACATCCAACATTTGCTTGTGAATTAAGAAATACTTATCATTGGTCTTACCCTTCAGATTCCAAGAGAGCAATACCTCAAGTAAAGCTCCTAGAGTCAAATTCGGTTGCCAAGCCCTTTCCCTCTATCAGGTGACTGTGGCCATGTGGCATTACCAGTGATTGCTTCCCAGTAGTGCAACTGGATGTAAAATATCACTACTAACTTTGCTGGAAGCCCTAGTAATTCTTCAAGTCTGTGGCTCACCAAAACATCAGTTAACTCCTCCGGAATCCTTACAGCCATGTTCCCAAGATCCTGATGAAAACCTCCTCCAGTACTTCAACCATTCCTCACCTCCTCCTAGTGAAAGGGTCTATCCATCAGTAAATGAAACCAAATGCAAATTTAAGCTGAATTAAGTAAGAAAATAAGTAGATAAATGAATACAGTATTGACTCATACACCTGGAAAGTCCAAGTATGGGGTAGACTTTGAAGAAACATCAGTCCAGGGTCTCTAACAAAGTGTCAGACTCAATTTCTGGATCTCTGGGATTGGCTGCCCTCTGTGAGTTCATTCTTTTTTTTTCTATCATTAATGTACAATTACATGAACAACATAATGGTTACTAGACTCCCACCATTATCAAGTCCCCACCACATACCCCATTACAGTCACTGTCCATCAGCATAGTAAGGTGCTATAGAATAACTACTTGTCTTCTCTGTGTTATCCTGCCTACCCCATGTCCCCCCACCTACATTATATGTGCTAAATGTAATAACACTTTTTCCCCCTTATCCCTCCCTTCCCACCCGTCCTCCCCAGTCCCTTTTCCTTTGGTAACTGTTAGTCCATTCTTGGGTTCTGTGAGTCTGCTGCTGTTTTGTTCCTTCAGTTTTTTCTTTGTCCTTATACTACACAGATGAGTGAAATCATTTGATACCGGTCTTTTTCTGCCTGGCTTATTTCACTGAGCATAATACCCTCTAGCTCCATTCATGTTGTTGCAAATGGTAGGATTTATTTTCTTCTTATGGCTGAATAATATTCCATGGCTTATATGTACCACATCTTTTTTATCCATCTACTGATGGACACTTAGGTTGCTTCCATTTCTTGGCTATTGTAAATAGTGCTGCGATAAACATAGGGGTGCATATGTCTTTTTCAAAGTGGGCTCCTGCATTCTTAGAGAAATTGCTAGGAGTGGAATTCCTGGGTCAAATGGTATTTCTATTTTTAGCTTTTTGAGGAACCTCCATACTGCTTTCCACAATGGTTGAACAAGTTTACATTTCCACCAGCAGTGTAGGAGGGTTCCCCTTTCACCACATCCTCACCAACATTTGATGTTGTTTGTCTTTTGGATGTTGGCCATCCTAACTGGTGTGAGGTGATATCTCATTGTGGTTTTAATTTGCATTTCTCTGATGATTAGCGATGTGGAGCATCTTTTCATGTGCCTGTTAGCCATCTGAATTTCTTCTTTGGAGACATGTCTGTGGAGCTCCTCTGCCCATTTTTTAATTGGCTTATTTGCTTTTTATGTGTTGAGGTCTGTGGGCTCTTTATGTAATTTGGATGTCAAGCCCTTATTGGATATGTTATTTATGAATATATTCTCCCATACTGTAGGATGCATTTTGTTCTGCTGATGGTGTCCTTAACTGTACAGAAGGTTTTTAGTTTGATATAGTCCCACCTGTTCATTTTTGCTTTTGTTTCCCTTGCCCAGGGAGATATGTTCACGAAGAAGTTGCCCATGTTTATGTCCAAGAGATTTTTGCCTATATTTTTTTCTACGAGTCTTATGGTTTCATGACTTACATTCAGGTCTTTGATCCATTTTGAGTTAACTTTTGTGTTTGGGGTTGGACAATAATCCGGTTTCATTCTGTTATGTGTAGCTGTACAGTTTTGCCAACACCAGCTGTTGAAGAGGCTGTCATTTCCCCATTGTATATCCATGGCTCCTTTGTCATATATTAATGGACCATATATGTTTGGGTTAATATCTGGACTCTTTATTCTGTTCCACTGGTCGGTGGGTCTGTTCTTGTGCCAGTACCAAATTGTCTTGATTACTGTGGCTTTGTAGTAGAGCTTGAAGGGGGGAAGCGAGATTCCCCCTGCTTTATTCTCCCTTCTCAGGATTGCTTTGGTTATTCATAGTTTTTTGTGGTTCCATATGAATTTTAGAACGATTTGTTCCAGTTCATTGAAGAATGCTGTTGATATTTTGATAGAGATTGCATTGAATCTGTAGATTGCTTTGGGCAGGATGGCCATTTTGACAATATTAATTCTTCCTAGCCAAGATCATGGGATGAATTCCCATTTATTAGTGTCCTCTTTAACTTCTGTTAAGAGTGTCTTATAGTTTTAAGGGTGTAGGTCTTTCACTTCCTTGGTGAGATTTATTCAGAGGTATTTCATTCTTTTTGATGCAATTGTGAATGGAATTGCTTTCTCAATTTCCCTTTCTACTAGTTCATTGTTAGTGTATAGAAAAGCTACAGATTTCTGTGCATTAATTTTGTATCCCACAACATTGCTGAATTCAGGTATTAGATCTAGTAGTTTTGGAATGGATTCTTTAGGGTTTTTTATTTACACTATCATGTCATCTACAAACAGGGACAATTAGACTTCTTCCTTGCCAATATGAATACCTTTTATTTGTTGTATTGTCTGATTGTCGTGGCTAGGACCTCCAGTACTATGTTGAATGAAAGTGGGGAGAGAGGGCATCCTTGTCTTGTTCCCGATCTTAAAGGAAAAGCTTTCACCTTCTCACTGTTAAGTATAATGTTGGCTGTGGGTTTGTCATAAATGGCCTTTATTATGTTGAGGTACTTGCCGTCTATATCCATTTTGTTGAGAGTTTTTATCATGAATGGATGTTGAATTCTGTTGAATGCTTTTTCAGCATCTATGGAGATGATCATGTGGTTTTTGCCCTTTTTGTTGTTGTGTTGGATGATATTGATGGATTTTTGAATGTTGTATCCTTGCATCCCTGGGAAGAATCCTACTTGATCATGATGGATGATCCTCTTGATGTATTTTTGAATTCAGTTTGCTAATATTTTGTTGAGTATTTTTGCACCTATGTTCATCAGGGATATTGGTCTGTAATTTTCTTATTTTGTGGTGTCTTTGCCTGCTTTGGTATTAGAGTGATGTTGGTCTTGTAGAATGAGTTTGGGAGTATTCCCTCCTCTTCCACTTTTTGGAAAACTTTAAGGAGGATGGTATTAGGTCTTCACTAAATGTTTCATAAAATTCAATAGTGAAACCGTCTGGTTCAGGAGTTTTGTTCTTAGGTAGTTTTTTTTATTACCACTTCAGTTCTTTGCTGGTGATTGGTCTATTCAGATTTTGTTTCTTCCTGGATCAGCCTCGGAAGGTTGTATTTTTCTAGAAAGTTGTCCATTTCTTCTAGGTTATCCAGTTTGTTAGCATATAATTTTTCATACTATTCTGTAATATTTCTTTGTATTTCTGTGATGTCCATCGTGATTTTTCCTTTCTCATTTCTGATTCTGTTTATGTGTGTAGACTCTCTTTTTTTCTTGATAAGTCTGGCTAGGGGTTTATCTATTTTGTTTATTTTCTCAAAGAACCAGCTCCTCCTTTCATTGATTCTTTCTATTTTTTTTATTCTTCTCAATTTTATTTGTTTCTGCTTTAATCTTTATTATGTTTCTCCTTCTACTGACTTTGGGCCTCATTTGTACTTCCTTTTCTAGTTTCATTAATTGTGAGTTTAGACTGTTCATTTGGGATTGTTCTTCTTTCCTGAGGTAGACCTCTATTGCAATATATTTCCCTCTTAGCATGGCCTTTGCTGGGTCCCACAGATTTTGTGGTGTTGAATTATTGTTGTCATTTGTCTCCATATATTGCTTGATCTCTGTTTTTATTTGGTCATTGATCCATTGAGTATTTAGGTGCATGTTATTAAGCCTCCATGTGTTTGTGGGCTTTTTTGTTTTCTTTGTGTAATTTATTTCTAGTTTCATGCCTTTGTGATCTGAGGAGCTGGTTGGTACAATTTCAATCTTTTTGAATTTAGTGAGGTTCTTTTTGTGGCCTAGTATGTGCTCTATTCTTGAAAATGTTCCATGTGCACTTGAGAAAAATGTGTATTCTATTGCTTTTGGATGGAGTGTTCTGTAGATGTCTGTTAGGTCCATCTGTTCTAATACATTGTTCAGTGCCTCTTTCTCTTAATTTATTTGCTGTCTGGTTGATCTGTCCTTCAGAGTGAGTGGTGTGTTGAAGTCTCCTAAAATGAATGCACTGCATTCTATTTCCCTCTTTAATTCTGTTAGTATTGGTTTCTGAAATGTAGGTGATCCTATGTTGGGTGCATAAAGATTTATAATAGTTATATCCTCTTGTTGGACTGACCCTTTTATCATTATGTAATGTCCTTAATTTTCTCTTGTGATTTTCTTTGTTTTGAAGTCTATTTTGTCTGATACAAGTATTGCAACTCCTGCTTTTTTATCCCTATTAGTGGCATGAAGTATCTTTTTCCATCACTTTACTTTCAGTCTGTGTATGTCTTTGGGTTTGAAGTGAGTCTCTTGTAGGCAGCATATAGATGGGTCTTGTTTTTTTATCCATTCAGTGACTCTATGTCTTTTGATTCGTGCATTCAGATCATTTACCTTTAGGGTGATTATTGATAGGTATGAACTTATTGCCATTGCAGGCTTTAGATTCATGTTTACCACATGTTCAAGGGAATTCCCTTTCTATCAAACAGCCAAATTTAACTCACTTTGTATGTTATTACAAACACAACCTAAAGGTTCTTTTTTTTCCTCCTTTTTCTTTTTCTTCCTCCTCCTTTCTTTGTATGTTATGAATCATATTCTGTACTCTTTTTCTATCCCTTGTGTGACATCTATTTAGCCTTAGGAATACTTCCATCTATAGGAGTCCCTCCAAAATGCACTGTAGAGGTGGTTTGTGGGAGGTAAATTCTCTCAGCTTTTGCTTAACTGAAAATTGTTTAATCACTCCTTCAAATTTAAATGATAACCTTGCCAGGTGGAGTATTCTTGGTTCAAGGCCCTTCTGCTTCATTGCATTTAATACATCATGCCACTCCCTGTAAGGTTTCTGTTGGGAAATCTGATGATAGCCTGATGGGTTTTCCTTTGTATGTGATCTTTTTTCTATCTGCTTTCAAAAGTCTGTCTTTATCCTTAATCTTTGCCATTTTAATGATTATATGTCTTGATAATGTCTTGCTTGGGTCCCTTGTGTTGGGACATCTGTGCCCCTCCATGGCTTGAGAGACTATCTTCTTTCCCAGACTGGGGATGTTTCCAGCAATTACCTCCTCAGTGACACTTTCTATCCTTTTTTCTCTCCCTTCTTCTTCTGGTACTTCTATAATGCGAATATTGTTCCCGTGGATTGGTCACACAGTTCTCTCAATATTCTTTCATTCTTAGAGATTCTTTTTTCTCTCTGTACCTCAGCTTCTTAGTATTCCTCTTCTCTAATTTCTATTCCATTTACCGTCTCTTCTACTACATCTAATCTGCTTTTAAATCCCTCCATTGTATGTTTCATTTCAGATATGGAATTTCTTAATTATTGAATCTTGGACTTAATTTCGTTCCTGAGTTCTTGAATATTTTTCTGTTCCTCTGTAAGTATGTTTATGAGTTTTATTTTGCACTCTCTTTCAGGAAGATTGGTGAGTTTAGTTTCATTTCACCATTTTTCTGAGGTTTGTGAGATTTTGGTCAGAACCAGGTTCTTTTGACGTTTCATACTTCTATGTGGTGCCCTGTAGTGCTCAGAAGCTCCAGTCTCTTGAGCTCCTCGGCCCCTAGAGTGAGGTTGGGGGCCGTTGGGGAGTGGAGCTGGTGCATGGGGGGAGGAAATATCTGTTTCCTGATTCGGTCTGTGGTGCCTGTCTCCCATATGAGAGCCAGTGGGCCGAGCACACAGGTGTAAGCCTCTGTGCTTGGTGTCTCTAGCTGATGTACCCGGGGCCTCCCTCTGGCTGGCCTGATGCCAGCACAGTGACTGCCAGTTTGTGATCCATTGCTATCAGGCCAGGAAGAAGGCTTGGCGGGACTGGGTGTCACAGTGGGGAGCCTCAGAGCTGAGCAGGCAGCTAGGGGGATGGAGCACCTGAAGCTCCTCAAATTTCCCAACCTGCCGGACAGAGAGTCCTCCGACACCCTTGTCCAGCTCTCCCTTCTCCCATGCAGCAAGCTCCATGCAACCCCTGCCCTGTCAGCAGCCCTCTTGCTGCTGGGAAGACTCTCAGACCACCTGCCTTTCCTCTGTCACAGAGCGGCTGGGTGTGGATCCTGTCCTCCAGAAACAGCTGGAATGTCAGCCCCCCAACCTCCAGAGCACCACACAGAGTAGGTTACTGCTTCGAAAGCAGATCTCCAGGGCTAGGTATTCAGTAGTCCCAGGTTTCCACCCTCTCCTGCTCCGTTTCTCTTTATCCCCCTGGTAAGCTGGGGTGAGGGAAGGGCTTGGGTCCCACTGGATCAAGGCTTTTGTACGTTACACTGTTTCGTGAGGTCTGCTCTGTTTGTGAGGTCTGTATGCAGTCTGGTTCAGCCTTCTTTCCTGTTGCTGTTTTAGGGTTAGTTGTAATTAACTATATTTTCATACTTTTTGTCGTTTTGGGGGGAGTTCTCTGTCTCACCTCTCACGCTGCCATCTATGGGTGAGTTTGTTCTTATGCAAGCTTTTCCATATGGAAGGGAAGATAGCTACTGTCAGCCTCAGGTCAGTATCTCCACAGTTTGTGGCTTCAGAGTTGCAAATGTAGCCTGATTCTCTTGAGAGGGGCTAATGCAGCTGGTACTTTAAGTTGAAGCCAATGTTCATTTACCATCCAAAAATCCTAGGGCCCTTAAGAATTATGCTAAATCTCCTCTGCCTGTGCTTTATGAATGGAACAACACAGCTTGCATGACAGCACATTTGTTTACAAGATGTTTTAATGAATATTCTAAACCCACTGTTAAGACCTACAGCTCAGAAAGGAGATTCCTTTCAAAATATGACTGATTATTGACAATGCACTTGATGGTTAGGTCACCTGAATTCTGATGGCAATGGACCATGAGATTGTTATTTAAGTGCCTGCTAACACAACATCCATTCTGCAGTCCATGGGTCAAGGACTCATTTCAACTTTTACGTCTTATTATTTAAGAAATTCATTTCATAAGACTATAGCTGCCATAGATAGTGATTCCTCTGATGGATCTGAAACTCTTCTGGAAAGGATTCATCATTTTAGATGCCAGGAGGAACATTTGTGATTCTTGGGAAGAGGTCAAAATACCAACATTCACAGGAGTTTAGAAGAAGTTGAGTCCACCACTCATGCATGACTTTGAGAGGTTGAAGACTTCAGTGGAGGAAGTCACTGCAGATGTGGTGGAAAGAGCAAGAGCACTAGATTTAGAAGTGGAGCCTGAAGATGTGACTGAATTGCTGCATCTCATTAAACCTTTAATGAATGAAGAGCTGCTTCTTATGGATGAACAAATAAAATGGTTTCACAAGATAGAATCTACTCCTAGTGAAGTAGATCCTGGTGACAATCATTAAAATGTCAACAAAGGATTTAGAATATGACATAAACTTAGGTCATAAAGCAGCAGCAGGTATTGAGTAGATTGACTCTGCTGTGGGTAAAATGGTACCAACAATACATGCTATAGAGAAATCATCCGTGAAAGAGTCAGTTGATCTGGCAAACTTCACTGTTGTCTCATTCTAAGAAATTGCCACAGCCCTTGCAGCCTACAGCAACCAGCACCCTGATCAGTCAGCAGCCCAACAGCAAGGCAGGGCCCTCCACCAGCAAAAAGACTGACTCCCTGAAAACTCAGATGATGGTTAAGATTTTTTAGCAATATTTACATTAAAGTACATATACTGTTTTTCTTAGACATAATACTATTGCATACTTAATAGACTACAGTATAAATATAACTTTTATATGCACTGGGACACCAAAAAATTCATTTGACTCACTTTACTGTGATATTCACCTTACTAAAGAGGTCCAGAACCAAACCCCAATATTTCCAAGATATACCTATAAAGGAAATGCTGACAAATTAAGAGATATGGACGTCCCTGTAATGGTACAATGGCATCTCTGAAATGTTTTGCCAGAAGGCAGTTGCTTCACACAAGATGGAAGAAAAGGATTAAAGTATCAGGATGGTGTAAAAAAAAAAGGACATTTACCTGGGAAATCAGTTATCTGGGCACCATGTCTATCGCTGCACATTAAATGCACAACTTTCATTACTCAATCTATAGTGGCGTACTGTTACCTTTGGTTCACATCTTGTTAACTTTTAATTTGCTATTTGGCTGTTACCTGTCTTTAGGTTTTTTCATTTTATCCTTTCATTTACTCCTAAAGGTTTATTAAAAACATGCATAACGGACTTCCAGGAAGATGGCTGCATCAGCAGGGTGGCGGAAATCTCCTCCCAAAACCATATGTATTTATGAAAATACAACAAATACAACTATTCCTAAAAAAGAGACCAGAAGATACAGGACAGCACACAGCCTGCAGCTACACCTGAGAGGACTCGGCAACCCACGAGGCGGGTAAGATACAGAGACATGACCCGGTGGGACCCAAGCATTTCCCCACCCAAGCGCACCGGCGGGAGGAGAGGATTCAGAGCCGGGAGGGAGTGGAAGTACAGGCCCGCCAATAACCAGCCCTGGTGATTGGCACCGGGAGTGCTGACACACATCACACAGTGTATCAGAGATTGGAGAGACAGAGGGTGCAGGATCTGACCTTGGGAACACACTGGGTCCTTGCAGCTGGCTCCTGGGACAAAAGAAAAGCACGCGCTCTTCTTTTAGCGGTCTTAAAGACACAAGGGCCCAGGATTGTCCCAGCACACTCAGCCAGCAGGTTGGGAGTCTAGGGGAATTTCAGACCTCTTGGCGGACGACTGGGAAAGAGGACCCACTCTCAGACTTTCCACAGAGATTAACAGCCTCCCATTCGTTCCCGCCCCAGCCAGAGCTACAAAGGGCCCTGCAGAGTGGCGCAGCTGTGGCTGTGGAATAGTGGAGCAACAGCACCGTCTACAGCATCCTCACATAATCTACTCGCAGTGGGTTTTTTTTTTCTTCCTGTTTTCTTTTCTTTTCTTTTCTTCTTTTTTTTTTTTTTTAAAAGTCTTAAAGAGCCCAGCTGACATACATGGCACCTAAAAGTGACCACTTCTATTGCCACGAAAAGACAGAAGAATATGGTACAAACAAACCTCACCCAGACCCAGACAACACCAGAGATGGAACCTGAAGGGATGGAAATGCACAATCTTCCTGAAAAAGAATTCAGAACAAAAGTCATGACCATACTGATGGATCTACAGAGAAATGTGCAAGAGCTGAGGGAGGAAGTGAGGGAAGTGAGGAAAGACAATGCAGAAATGGGACAAGCCATTGACGGGCTTAGCAGCAGACTGAATGAGATGCAAGAGACTGTTAATGCAATAGAAATCAGAGAACAGGAATACAGAGAAGCTGAGGCAGAGAGAGATAAAAGGATCTCTAGGAATGAAAGGATATTAAGAGAACTGTGTGACCAATCCAAACGGAACAATATTCACGTTACAGGCGTACCAGCGAAAGAAGAGAGAAAAAAGGGATAGAAAGTGTCTTTGAAGAAATAATTGCTGAAAACTTCCCCATGCTGGGGAAGGAAATAGTCTCGCAGTCTACGGAAGCCCACAGATCTCCCAACACAAGGGACCCAAGGATGACAACACCAAGACACATAATAATTAAAATGGCAAAGATAAAAGATAAAGAAAGAGTATTAAGGGCAGCTAGACAGAGAAAAACAGTCACCTACAAAGGAAAACCCATCAGACTATCATCAGACTTCTCAACAGAAACCTTAAAGGCCAGAAGAGAATGGCATGATATATTTAATGCAATGAAACAAAAGGGCCTTGATCCAAGAATATTGTATCCAGCACGATTATCATTTAAATATGATGGAGGAATTAAACGATTTCCAGACAAGTGAAAGTTTCATAAACCACCTCGACAGGATATCTTAAATGGACTGCTCTAGAGGGTAGCACTCCGAAGGCTAAAAAGATGTCACCAGAGAAAATAAAATCATAGCAAAGAAAGAAGACCATCCAAATACTAACTAAAGGCAAAGAATAAAACACCTAATATATAAAGAATGGAGGAGGAATAATAAGAAGGGAGAGAAATAAAGAAACATCAGACTGTGTTTACAATAACTTAACAAGAAAGTTAAGTTAGAGTGTTAGATAATAAAGAAGCAACCCTTGAACCTTTGGTAACCATGAATCTAAAGCCAGCAATGGCAATAAGTACATATCTATCGATAATCACCCTAAATGTAAATGGACTGAATGCACCAATCAAAAGACACAGAGTAATAGAATGGATAAAAAAGCAAGACCCATCTATATGCTGCTTAGAAGAGACTCACCTCGAACCCAAAGATATAAACAGACTAAAAGTGAAGGGATGGAAAAAGATATTTCACGCAAACAACAAGGGGAAAAAACCAGGTGTTGCAGTACTTGTATCAGACAAAATTAGACTTCAAAACGAAGAAAGTAGCAAGAGATAAAGAAGAACATTACATAATGAAAAAGGGGTCAGTCCAACAAGAATATATAACCATTATAAATATATATGCACCCAACACAGGAGCGCCAGCATATGTGAAACAAATACTAACAGAATTAAAGGAGGAAATAGAAAGCAATGCATTCATTTAGGAGACTTCAACACATCACTCACGCCAAAGGACAGATCAACCAGACAGAAAATCAGTAAAGACACAGAGGCACTGAACAACACACTAGAACAGATGGACCTAACAGACATCTACAGAACTCTACACCCAAAAGCAACAGGATACACATTCTTCTCAAGTCACATGGAACATTTTCCAGAATAGACCACATATTAGGCCACAAAAAGAACCTCAATAAATTCAAAAATATTGAAATTCTACCAACCAACTTCTCAGATCACAAAGGTATAAAACTAGAAATAAATTTTAGAAAGAAATCAAAAAGGCTCACAAATACATTGAGACTTAACAACATTCTCCTTATTAATCAATGGGTTAATGACCAAATCAAAACAGAAATCAAAGGATATATGGAGACTAATGACAACAACAACACAAAGCCACAATTTCTGTGGGACGCAGCAAAGGCAGTTCTAAGAGGAAAGTATATTGCAATCCAGGCCTATTTAAAGAAGGAAGAACATTCCCAAATGAATAGTCTAAAGACACAATTACTGAAATTGGAAAAAGAAGAGCAAATGAGGCCCAAAGTCACCAGAAGGAGGGACATAATAAAGATTAGAGAAGAAATAAATGATATTGAGAAGAATAAAACAATAGAAAAAATCAATGAAACAAATAGCTGGTTCTTTGAAAAAATAAACAAAATAGATAAACCCTAGCCAGACTCATTAAGAGAAAAAGAGAATCTACACACATAAACAGAATCAGAAATGAGAAAGGAAAAATCACGACGGACCCCACAGAAATACAAAGAAGTATTACAGAATAGCATGAGAATCTATACGCTAACAAGCTGGAAAACCTAGAAGAAATGGACAACTTCTTAGAAAAATACAACCTTCCAAGACTGACCAAGCAAGAAACAGAAAAACTAAACAGACCAATTACCAGCAACAAAATTGAATCAGTAATCAAAAAACTATCAAAGAAGAAAACCCCCGGATGAGATGGATTCACCTCTGACATATAGAGAAGAAATAACACCCATTCTCCTTAAAGTTTTTCAAAAAAATAGAACAGGAGGGAATACTTCCAAACTCATTCTATGAAGCCAGCATCACACTAATACCAAAACCGGGCAAAGACCTCACCAAAAAAGAAAATTACAGACCAATATCCCTGATGAACGTAGATGCAAAAACACTCAACAAAATATTAGAAAACCCAATTCAAAAATACATCAAGAGGATCATACACCATGATCAAGTGGGATTCATCCCAGGGATGCAAGGATGTTACAACATTCAAAAATCCATCAACATCATCCACCACATCAACAAAAAGAAGATAAAAAACCACATGATCATCTCCATAAATGCTGAAAAAGCATTTGACAAAATTCAGCATCCATTCCTGATTAAAACTCTCAGCAAAATGGGTATAGAGGGCAAGTACCTCAACATCATAAAGGCCATATATGACAAACCCACAGCTAACATCATACTTTACAGTGAGAAGCTGAAAGCTTTTCATCTAAGATCGGGAACAAGACAGGGATGCCCACTCTCTCCACTGTTGTTCAACATAGTACTGGAGGTCCTAGCCATGGCAATCAGACAAAACAAAGAAATACAAGGCATCCAGATTGGTAAAGAAGAAGTCAAATTGTCACTATTTGCAGATGACATGATATTGTACATAAAAAACCCTAAAGACTCCACGTCAAAACTACTAAAACTAATATCTGAATTCAGCAAAGTTGCAGGATACAAAATTAACACACCAACATCTGTTGCTTTCCTATACATTAATGATGAACTAACAGAAAGAGAAATCAGGAAAACAATTCCATTCACAATTGCATCAAAAAGAATAAAATACCTAGAAATAAACCTATCGAAGGAAGTAAAAGACCTGTACTCTGAAAACTACAAGACACTCCTAAGAGAAATTAAAGAGGATACTAACAAATGGAATTGCATCCCATGCTCTTGGCTAGGAAGAATAAATATTGTCAAAATGGCTATACTACCTAAAGCAATCTACAGATTCAACACAATCCCTATCAAAATACCAACAGCTTTCTTCAATGACCTGGAACAAATAATTCTAAAATTCATATGGAACCACAAAAGACCCCAAATAGCCAACGCAATCCTGAGAAGGAGGAATAAAACAGGGGGAATTACGCTCCCTGACTTCAAGCTCTACTGCAAAGCCACAGTAATCAAGACAATTTGGTATTGGCACAAAAACAGACCCACAGACCAGTGGAACAGAATAGAAAATCCAAACATTTACCCAAACATATACAGTCAATCAATATTTGATAAAGGAGCCTTGGATATACAATGGGGAGATGACAGCCTCTTCAGCAGCTGGTGTTGGCAAAACTGGATATCTACATGTAAGAGAATGAAACTGGAGTACTGTCTAACCCCATACACAAAGGTAAACTCAAGGTGGATCAAAGACCTGAATGTAAGTCATGAAACCATCAAACTCTTAGAAAAAAACATAGACAAAAATCTCTCAGACATAAACATGAGCAACTTCTTCATGAACATATCTCCCCGGGCAAGGGAAACAAAAGCAAAAATGAACAAGTGGGACTATATCAAGCTGAAAAGCTTCTGTACAACAAAGGACACCATCAGTAGAACAAAAAGTGATCATACAGTATGGGAGAATATATTCATAAATGACGTATCTGATAAGGGGTTGACATCCAAAATATATAAAGAACTCATGCACCTTAACAAACAAAAAGCAAATAATCCAATTAAGAAATCGGCAGAGGACATGAATAGGCACTTCTCCAAAAAAGAAATTCAGATGGCCAACAGGCACATGACAAGATGCTCCACATCGCTAATCATCAGAGAAATGCAGATTAAAACCACAATGGGATATCACCTCACACCAGTGAGGATGGCCAACATCCAAAACACAAACAACAAATGTTGGCAAGGATGTGGAGAAAAGGGACCCTCCTACACTGCTGGTGGGAATGCAAATTAGTTCAACCATTGTGGAACGCAGTATGGAGTTTCCTCAAAAAACTCAAAATAGAAATACCATTTGACCCAGGAATTCCACTCCTAGGAATTTACCCTAAGAATGCAGCAACCCAATTTGAAAAAGACATATACACCCCTATGTTTATCGTAGCACTATTTACAATAGCCAAGAAATGGAAGCAACCTAAGTGTCCATCAGTAGATGAATGGATAAAGTTGAGGTGGTATATATACACAATGGAATATTATTCAGCAATTAGAAGAAAACAAATCCTACCATTTGCCACAACATGGATGGAACTGGAGGGTATTATGCTCAGTAAAATAAGCCAGGTGGAGAAAGACAAGTATCAAATGATTTCACTCATATGCGGAGTATATGAACAAAGAAAAAACTGAAGGAACAAAAAGCAGCAGACTCACAGAACCCAAGAAAGGACTAACAGTTACCAAAGGGAAAGGGACTGGGGAAGATGGGTAGGAAGGAAGGGATAAGGGGGAAAAAGGGGCATTACAATTAGCAGATGTAATCTTGGGGGTGCACAGGGAGGGCTGTACAACTCAGAGAAGACAAGTAGTGATTCTATAGCATCTCACTACGCTGGTGGACAGTGACTGAAATGGGGTTAGTCGGGGGGACCTGATGAAGGGGGTAGTTTAATAACCATCATATTGCACATGTAATTGTAGATTAATGATACCAAAATAAATTATTAAAAAAGCATGCATAGGATCTGTGCTAGATGTAGGAATGAAAAATTACTAAGAAATACATGAATTTCTTCTTTAATTTTCCAGTCCTCTGGGAATTTCATATAAGTAAGCAAGCTATAACAGTGTCATAAGGGAGATTCTAAAGTTTTTCAGAGTGTTATTTCAACTTGTATGATTATGTTTTCTTGGAAGAAATCATATCAAAGACTTGGATGAATGAGGGATGGTGAGGTGACCAGCAGTCAGGAGGTAGTGTTCCAAGTAGAGAGAATGTTTCTGCTAATAGGAGAAGAAGATAACATTCTGGCTTCAACCTAACACACTAAACTAAACATTTAGTATGGCTGCCGCATAGGAGGAATTAGGGAGGGGAATAGTGGATAGATTGGGCAGGAGCTTCTACAGAGCTTTTCAAACAATTTTTAAGAGCTTGGACATAAGATTTGTGTTTTACATTAAAAAAAACACTGACTACAGTGTTATGTGGAGAATGGACTGAAAAGGAAAAGGACAGAGGAAGCAGAACAGTAGTGAGGTCTATTTAATAATCCAAGGGATAGTGCGCTGGTTTTAAAATTGAATAAAAAAGTTCCCCAAATGGGAGCAACTCATATACAACTATTATGGAAGCACATCCATACTCTCCTTGGCTGTCTGGAGCTTCAGCTATAAGGTCATGAGGAGGAGCAGGAAGCAGGGTGAACAGAAAAGGACGACAGGAATGACCGGAGTCTACGCTGAGGGCACAGCAAGTGGCTCGCCTGGAGAACAAGCCCAGTGACTCATTAACAGTCCTGCTGCCAGTCCCACTGGGGAACATCTGAAAATGCTGATGCTAAAGCAGAGTTTCTCATTCAGCTGATTTGGGTTGGGGTCTTGAATACATTCCCAGGCGGGGTCAGTAGGCAGGACTCAGATCCAGTGAGAATCAATGCATCAACCCAGAAATTCAGCTCTCTATTTTAGCTTTGCTAATTTCTGTTCCCTAGACTAAGGTAGTTCTCAAACTTCAATAGGCATCAGAATTACATGGAGAGATTGTCAAAACTCAGACTCATAGGCCCCACCCTCAGAGTCTCTGATGCATTAGGTCTGGGTGGGACCTGAGAATCTGCATTTATAGGAGGTACAAAGGTGCTGCTGCTGAGGGTCCAGAAACCAGGCTTGAGAACCACTAGGCTTAGGAAATCATTCTGGAAATGATATTTTAAAAATATTTTTGTTGGAGGAACTTGCTTTTCTTATTTTATTCTTTTATTGACTTAGATGTGTGGTGTCTTTTTAGTTTCCCATCCTATATACTAAAAAACACCAAGGTGGAAGCAAAGACTGAGAAATTATGGTATGCTTTTATTATAGATGTGAGACATAATATGGAGCTTTGAAGAATATGCTCAAAATATTTTCTCTGCTGATTCTTCTGCTTTTTAAAAATTTCATTCTGTTTCAAACAAGGGAGGAAACCCATGTTTTTAGAATGAGGCATATGCGAGTGAAAGAATTTATAATAATCTGATGATCCACTCTTGCTCATGATTTAGAAAAAGCTTATTTGCCATAATCATTAGAGTGGCATGTCTGACCTATGTTTCTGTCTGAAATGAGTCTACAACTTATGACAAAATCCAGGACCTGGGGTAGGCTTATCTGTCTCATGACTGAGTCAGAACCAAGTACATCTCATTCTAGACATGCTAGTTTCTTATTCTTTATGGAGTATTGTTCTTTCAATTCTCTAGGAACCTTGCTTAGTTTACAAAAGGTCCTTTTTCTTTCAGCAAAATATTACCAATAGGAAATTTGATTTTATAGTCCAGCCTGATGATTTCTCAAATTTACACAAATCATTGCAAAGTTCTTCTAAAAGTACTATCTACTCTTTTTTAAAAAATTGTGCATGGTTTAATCACGTTAAGTATAACTTGGGTCAGGAATTTAATTCTTTTTATATAATAACTTCCATTATTTAAAAAAAAATGAGTCACACAATGTCAACCTTCTTAAAATTATTCTTTCTACCTAGTTCATTAATTAACCATTTCTTAGGCCAACTAGTAAATAAAGTCTTATAGATAGCAAGGAATTTTCATATTGAATAATTTACAAAAATTACTTTTAAAAATGTTTGCCATGAGACTCACAGAACCCAAGAATGGACTAACAGTTACCAAAGGGAAAGGGACTGAGGAAGATGGGTGGGAAGGGAGGGATAAGGGGGAAAAAGGGCATTACAATTAGCACACATAATGTAGCCTGTGTGGGGGTGGGGTGCGGGAACATGGGGAAGGCAGTATAACACAGAGAAGACAAGTAGTGATTCTATAACATCCTTCTACGCTGATGGACAGTGACTGTAATGGGGTATATGGTGGGGACTTGATAATAGGGGGAGTCTAGTACCCATAATGTTGCTCATGTTATTGTATATTAATAATAGCAAAAAAAAAATGTTTGCCATGTTTTGTACAAACTATACCTTTTATTGCACCAGTATTGTTGTTAGCAGTAACAGAATGAAATCTACTTAAAGGCCAGAAACGTAATAACCACTATAGACTCACATTTCTAAAAATGTACCAATATCAAACACCAGTACTCTGAATATAAAAGTAAAACCATCAAAATAATGAAATGATGGCCTTTTGAAATTAAGGAACTGACTGACCTCTCCTCAATTAGGAAAAAATTCTGGCTAAACAGATGGATCTTGGACAGAGAACCCTGAAGGTGAACACGCTGGCTTTACTGGACCATGACCATTAGCCATGGCTTTGCCCTCTCTTTTTCTTTGGGAGCATCTTAAAAACTGAGAAGAAATACCAATAAACTAACGCTTTTTATTTACTCATTATTCCAGATAAGTCACCAAACATGAGAACTTTTAATCAGTTTTGGATTGTTGCTGGATTTTACCTTTACCTAAATTTTTCCTGATGCACCCATCTTCAATAAGAGGGCCCTCCACACACCAACATGCCCTTAACAGCAATTAATTTACCAGAGCAATTTCAGCATTTCATGGCAATGGGAAATTATTTTAAGATACCTTAAAAATTATAGATAGAAAACACTGAAGCCTCTGTAAGCCCATAGAGAGGTTTACTGTTCATAATTTAATCATACAAAACATACTTTTAAAAAATCATTATTTGCATGAGAAATGATTCGTGGAGTACCTAATAACCATTTAAGAAACATTTACTAAATACCAATCCTAGATGCTTCTCAAAAGAGGTCTAGTGTCACTTTAAGTGTATAGATTGTTTATCATTACTTATTCATAGGCTAAGAGGACACGTTTTAACTCAAAACTATAAAAAGCTTGAATGGTTAAATATGTAGTCATGTTAGTCATAATAAAATATTAACATAGATTGTTTTACAATAAAGAATTTATTCTAAATTTTTTACTAAAATTAGACACTGAAATACAATGGGATGCTTTTGGATATTATTGACTTTTTAATGTTTACCTTAAGTATTCAGTATTTTTACTTGGAAGTAAAATCTACT
This sequence comes from Smutsia gigantea, assembly GCA_032199065.1. Classification (NCBI taxonomy): domain Eukaryota; kingdom Metazoa; phylum Chordata; class Mammalia; order Pholidota; family Manidae; genus Smutsia; species Smutsia gigantea. The sequence goes on from JAVSCE010016793.1 coordinate 1,115,511, forward strand.
TCAGTCATCCTGTAAGATTGTCCAAGAGTATGATCACCATTTTGAATATTTTGCATAAAAAACAAAATTTTAAATGGCTCAAAGCATGGACAAAGTATTCAGGTAAACTACCTCTCTCCCCTTTGTTTTGCACTGACAAAGGTGGTAAAGTTGGAGCATTTGCCTAGAGCCAGTGCAGTCACTGCCGCGTCAGCAGGAGGCCCAGGGAAAGCCCTACATTATTTATGGTTCTTGGAAGTGTCTATGCATATGGTTGACAAACACACAATCTATTTACAGAACTCTGAACAGGAAGGGAAATTTGAGATAATCTATTTCCACTGCCTCATGTACCCTGCAGGAAGCTGAAGCCCAGGGCTCATTCCAGCGCTCCTTGTAGATTCCCTTTATCACATTTGCCCTGTAGTGTACACAGCACGTCTGGGGTACATTCTGGCATAGTGGAACTAGGTAAACATTGTTCAGTGACTCTCACATTTTTGTGAGCTGGCATGCTTGTTGACTATGCCCTACGCCCAGGGATCCAATTTAGTAAGTCCGAATGGAGCCCAGGTATCTGCAATTTCAACGGTGATTGTGATGAAATCACTGGGACTGTGAGGCAAGTCATCTTATGGAGAAATGGAAAACTGCAGAATGTAAAAGTTTTAAAAAGGGGTTTTTATGCTGAGCAAGCATTTTTTTCAAAACAAATCACATGTTTTTCCCAAACAAATCACATGTTTTTCATTAAACTAATTGCTTTTCCTTTCTTTTCCAACTGTAAGGAAAGAGAGGCATTGTTAAAACAGGAAAGTGAGAAAACCACAGAGCGATACTCAACCAATTCTCCACACTTCACGAACAATCAGAGTCACCTGGAGATACTTGTAAGCACACATATTGACATGCTCTTAGCTGGGGACTCTTATTTCTGGGAAGGCATGGGGGGACCCAGGAATCTGTAGCTTTCAGAATCAGTCCTGGTAATTCTGATAACAACCCTGTCTGAAAACTTGGCCACGATCTGTTGCAATACAATAGGCTTCAGAGGCTCTCAATGTTGGTATGTGAAAGGTAAAATAAAATTGAGTCACTTACTTCAAATGGTTTTAGAATGGAGTCAGGAGGCCTGAACATTCTCACCTGGTAGAACCAACGACTTGTGAACAGGCCCAAACCACATTCACTCCCAAGCCTGCAGGAACACCTGCAGCCGCTACAGTAACACTTACAGATAGCCTGAGCGACCAGTTATGCTTAGCCAAGATCAGTTTTCTGTCACCAACACCAAAGTTCTTGTTAACAAGGTTGTCTTGCCAATGGGTTTCACCCCTGGGCAAGTTCACTACGGATTCAGTGAGATCAAGGAACGACAATGGAACGTTCTTGGGGTCAAAGGGTTTATACCCAACTTTATTTCCACAGTGGCAGGTCAATCAATAGAATCCCGTCCACTCAGAGTGAGACTGCATGCAGCAGGCTGATCTCTGCCTCTGGGCCTCTCTGCCCCCGCAGCCGTCCCAGTCTCTGTCCTTGGCACCGCCACCACTCCAGCCTCTGCTCTCCTGCAGCCTTGCAGCCCTGCCACCGTATCACCCAGAGCACTCTGTATACAGAGTCAATAAGAGATATTGTCCATACCTGTGTAGTGAGCTAGCCGAACAGGGCCAGGTGAGAATCCTGGCCACAGGAATCTTCACTTTATCCACAAAGTGATTAAAAATGCTTTTCCTTTTGTCTTTAAAAAAAAAGGGAAAAAAGCATTTTCCTTTTGTCTTTAAAAACCCGACTTTTACTGCCTAGTGGGACACAGTTTGGCTTGTTGCCCGAATCTGTGCTCTCTGAATCACAATTCTAAGGCCCCAAATCAATGCTTTTATTTCACTTCTGCCCCTTTTCTCAGTCACAGGTACCCAGAATCAAGCAGGAGACTCAGTAAAACACTTATCTTCAGAGGTTCTGAATGCTTAGTTCTGGAAGTCCAAGAACTTGCCTGTCGCAAGTTCTCTGATGATACTTTGAAAAGCAGTGTCAACTGAGGCTGATGATTCTCAGGAAAATGCCCAGAGGCTGCTGCAATAGCTCTGCCGAAGCCCAGACCTGTGGCTACTGTCGCCCGGAGAGGAGCAGAATGGCCTCTGCGCTTTTCCTTCCCCCAAACCTCCGGCAGGTGCTTCTGGTTAGTGGATGGGGGTTCTGATTAGTTGTAAACTGGAACCTCCTGGTCAAGAGTCTAGCAAACCAGTCTCCCAGGCTTCCAGCTGTTACAGTGGGGGGTGGGGTGGGTGTAGCGTGGGGGACAAAGGGGTGGGGGCGGGTGGGGAGTTAGAGGAGGGGAAATCGGGGTCATATGCCAACCAAAAGGTAGCACAGATACACAGGTTAGTTTTAGTAGTAGTTTGTCCTAAACTATGGAAATTTGTTAAGCCCTAATTATATCAAAAATATGAATGGATTAGTAGGATCTAAAGTCTAGGAAAAGCAAAAAAAAAGAGAGATTGAGAGAGAAAAAATAATTTGAAGGTTGAGGTGAGGTGATCATGATCAGACCAGACTGATCAATGTAACTAACAGTACAGATACAATCAAGAGACTTAACAAAGCCAAAAAATAAGTGTATCAGTGAAGGAAGTCATTGCTCTCTTGGCAATGCAACCGAATGGAAAAACCCACATGGACACATTAAAAACTATCTCCATATATGCAAGTGATCAATAAAAAAGTTGGCTTTGGAAGCAAAAATAGAGATTACAAGAAGGGCCACACACCTGTGTGGGGAAAATAGCGTCTTGCACAGAATAAAGCATGCTTTAAAAGAAAACCCAAGGAATGAACACTGAAATCTATTCTAAATATACAGAAGGAAATCTCACATTCCCCAGGCAAATGAATGTATTAATATGCAATGATAAAAATGAAAATAAGCAAAAACATTAGGGCTACAGAAACAAAGGATGTTAAAGTTATAACCATAGAGGAAAGCAGCAGTTAAGGCAGAAGGCATTGTGTTATAAATCAGATTTCAGTGAATGGAAAGAAGCAAGTTACTAAGATTGCAGCCTGCTTGAATTCTGCCAGGTCTGCATGTATACAGACATTTTAAACTAAGACATTGAAACAGAATACCTCTGGTATAAGAAATTCTGTTTTACAAAATGACAGTAAACAGGGACATTGAAGCTGTCACTGATTTGGGTAGCCCAGGATAATCAGATAATCACATTAGCACTGAACCAGGCTGCTAAACAATATGTTCTTTGCAACTTTCTTTTGAATCCTTATTTTAGTTATGTTTTGGGAGATTAAAAAGTAATATTCTTTGCTCTTGGTAAATTAAATGCCCCACATTCCTACAATATCTAAACACATTTTAGGTCCCGTGTACATATTTAGAAATACTTACATAGAAGAAATTTACAAAGGTAATTGTGGATAAAGTGAAGGTTCCTATGGCCAGGATCCTCACCTGAAACTAAACTACTTGATGATATAACTGGCTTGCTGGGCTACTGCTCCCACACCCATAGGCAATTAGCTATTCTTGACTGAGTCATCATATAGGGAGCTCTACCCAGTGCTCTGGGCGGAGGCAGAGATGAAGGAGGATTGCAGATCTGCAGACTGTTGGATGCAGACATAATTCCAGTGCTTGACCTATCGCTGGGAGAACAAGCCGGGTAATAAACCCTTTCACCCCAAGAACATTTCCACTCACTGTAATAAATTGCATCCACTTTACTCAGACTATTAAACACTGTAACCTAGATCCCAACATCCCCACTGATCTCTTCCTCCACCATCTCCCTGACAGTTCTGGCATTTCTACTTTACTTCAGGCTCCCAAGAGCTACCTTAGTTATACATTAACATCATCTCTCAAGCTACTTGTTAGAAGTTAAATCTTGCAGAGTATGAGATTACACCACATTGATAAACCCTCTCTATCGAATTTTGTGGATAGACCAGGTCTCCCTTGGTCTAGTGCCCTCAGGATCTAGACTATACTCCTACCTCTTGCTGTTATGTATTATTCCCATCTTGTGGCTCCATTAATGTATAGTTCATCTCCTCCCTTGGCAGACCCAGCACATATCCACGTGGGTTTGGCCATTAGGATGGTAGCCTCCAGGGGAAAGGGGAGGAGAGGCTGCAGAGGGCAGACATTCCATTGTGAGGCAGCTGCCTCATTTGAAGCCTCTGCAAGATCTTCAAGCAAAGGGAACAGCCGCTAGCTTTTAATTCGAGGGAATGGGTCACATCTTCAGGTTCAGAGTTTTATGGCACTCTGGGAGTCCAAGGTGCTCAACAGCAGGGACAGTTCTCCCATTGGAGTTCCACCATGGTACGGAAGAACTTTCAGAGCTGAGAATTCACCTTCTTTGAAGTTCCCCTGCTCTTACAGACACACCGGGGGCCTACTTCTCTGCTCTCCCTCCGTCTGGCTGCAGGAGGGTAGGATTCTCATAAGGATGCCAAGGAGGTTCTCTGATTCTCACATTTCACCTCTAATTGGTGATTTATCACCTTGAGACCATCCTCTCTCTCTTCGGTGATGATCAGCAATAGTCACCCAAGAAAGAATGTCTCTTAGCCCATTCCCCACACGTGCCGGTGACATCCCATCAGTGGGCACACCCTTGTCACTGGTGTCCCATCCCCATTCATGTCAGTGAATTGGCAACTGTGCTGTCACAGCGTGCCGGGGCTGTCCAAACAGCAGGGGCTGCCTGGGACGGGGTCCTCCCTGCAGGCTGGCCAGTGAGGGATCCATCCGCAAATCCAACTCAGAGCCCACTTTGTGGGACCACTTCTGGTATCAGCTGTCTTAGGTTGGATTTCCTGGAAACTCTGATATGAGGAGTCATGAGCAGAAAATGTATTGATCTCAATCAAAACTGTAAGAGCTATGGAACGGAGAAGGCCCTTCAGAATTATCCCAAATTGAAACAAGAGGTCTTTGTATTCCCACATCAGGAAGTATATGGTCTTTGGCCCTCCCAGTGGCTGAGTGAAATTCCTCTGAGGGGCACACCTGAGGGCTAATACCCACAGCAGCTGGGGGAGGGAGTACATCACTCCTCTCCACGGCTCCACTAAAATGATGCCTGTCTTGTCCAAACCAATGGACACATTTTAGATTTTGACTAGTTATCACTCTCTTCTTGAAACATTCTTTCTCTTGCTTTCTTGAGATCATTCCCTTAACCCCAGAATCTCTTGGTTTCTCTATCTGGCCATATTGCAGTCTCTACCGAGGCTCTCTTCCCCTGCCTATCCCTTAGAAGTTGGTTTTCCCCAGGGTTCCGTGTGAGGCTCTTCTCATCCCCAGCTAGTGTCACACGATTGTGTAGGGTCAGCTACAATCCACGGAATGATGGCTCCTGAATGTATTTTATACTGTTTTTTCACATCTTTATACTGGTTTTATTCTAACGAGGTGTAGTGCTTCCTGGTCATTTGGAATGGCCATATCCAAGCTCAACATGTCAAAAATGGAAACTATCTCCTCTCCTTAAAGATGGGCTCCTTCTCCCAGGTTTCCTATCTGGGTGAAAGACATCTCCTTTGAACAATTATTTTACCTATAACCTGGGAGGTCCTTTGCTCGTTCTCTCTCACTCAGTAATCAGTGTTACCAACTGCAGTTGATCTTACTTCACATGCATGTACTTTTCTCTACCTCATTTGCCCCATCTTTGATCAGATCATATCAACAGCCTGCTAATTAGCTGCCCATTGTTATCATGCTGAAATACAAACTTTTTGTGGAATTTTCCAGTCTCTTTATTATTTGAGTACTCCTTACCTTTTCAGGCTCATTTCTCACCACTCTTTAAACTCTATCTTTTCTATTTGCCTCTGGTCTTTAACTAGATAATCCCTTCTCAGCTTTGGGGTCTCAGTTGCTCTACTCACCATTGAGGAAATGCTATCAAACGTAAGTGAAATAATATTGTATATTGGTTGATTGAGTATGTTCTGAAGTTGGTAGAGTATGTCTACCACCCAGGCTCTACTGCTTATTGGCTATGAATCTTTGGACAAGTTACAAATCTTTTTTGTTCAGTTTCCTGTAAAATGCGTACAAATCTTTTTCTTCATAGTTTTGTGATAAGAATTAAATGAGATAACACATGTAATATATTTAGAATATATGAGACACATAAAACACTGAATAAATGTAAACTATTTAAAAAATTCCCATTAAGTTCTATAATTACTCCTTCTACAAAACTTCACACACAGTACTGCAATTGCTTACTTTTTTCCCTAACATTCTTGCCTAGATTATAAATTCCTTGGGAGCCTAGTATAGTCTCTGTTCTAATCACAGAATCTGTAACAATTACACAAAGTTTATAGAGAATGCAGTGGTGATGATATGAGGATGTCTAACTCATTCTGAGGGGTTAGGGAGTGTTTAGGGAAGGAAGAAATAAAAGCTCAAGCAAATTCTGAAGAATAAACAGAAAAAATCCAAGCAAGGAAAGGAGAAAAGGGCAATCCCTATATAGAAGACAGGATCAATGAAGGCTTAGATGCAGTAAACGGTATTATAACAAGTAGTTAATAAGACTGCTGCCAAAGGGCAAGCAGGCAAGCAGAGGGACTAGGCCAGGGCCCATTGTGAGCAGAGGACTACAAAAGCAAAGAGCTCATTTCCCAGACATCCCATAAATCTCTCCAATTCCCTGTGGTCCTGGTCAGCAGAGGGTGCTTTGGAAAGTAAAGGTTGTGTTTCCCAACATCCTGGCTTAATGGGGATTTAGAACTGTATGTAACTTGATTGAAAGAAAATAAGAAATAATACTCTTTTCCATGTGTGTCTCTTAGTGTGAAGTCAAACCTGCTGCAGCTTTTCAGTGACATATGATTAGCTACACTACCTGGGCTTCAGGTTAAATTTGATCTCAGGTGGTGATAATAGGGCATACTACTTCTTTAAGGTATATGGTAAAATACAGAAGAGAGATAAGAGGTTAGCTAATGAGTAACAGGCCATCAAGGACAACTTTTTATTTAGGATGGGTGGGACTTGTCAAGGTTGAATCAGAGTTTCTGAGTAGCATAAAGCAATACAATCTAAAGAATAATGAGGGGAGATTCAACATAGTGGTGTGAGAGGTGACATGGAGAACTCCCAAAACCACAAATAGTACAAAAATAAAGTTAATTAATACAACTAACCCTAAAACAGCAACAAAATAGAAGGCTGAAACAGACTGCATACAGACCTCATGAATAGAGCAGACCTCATGAAACAGAGTAACGTAGGAAAGCCTTAATACGGTGGGACGCAGGCCCTTCCCCCACCCCAGCTCATGGCAGGAGGAAGAGAAACAGAGCGCGGGACAGGGTGGAAGCTTGGGACTGCTGAGCGCCTAGCCCTGGAGATCTGCTTTGTGAGTGGAAGCCTATATTGTGTGATGCTCTGGATGTTGGGGAGCTCGGACGAGTGGAGTGCTTGGGAGACTGACATTCTGGCTGTTTGTAGAGGACAGAATCCACACCTGGCTGCTCTGGGTCACAGGAGGGGCGGGCGGGCTGAGACGCTTCCTAGCAGCAAGAGAGCTGCTGACGGGGCGGGGTTTGCACGGAGCTTGCAGCATGGGAGAAGGGAGAGCTGGACAAGGCTGCCTGGGCACGCTCTGCCCAGCTGGTTGGGAACTTTGAGGAGCTTCAGGTGCTCCATCCCGCTGGCTGCCTACTCAGCTGTGAGGCACCCTATTGTGACACGCAGCGTGCTGCACCTTCCTTCTAGCCTGCCAGCACCGATTCGCAAAATGGCAGTCACTGTGCGTCTGGCCAGCCAGAGGTAGGCCCCACCTACAATAGCTAGAGATGAAAAGCACAGAGGCTTAGACGTGTGTGCTTGGCCCACTGGCTCTGACACTGTAGACAGGCACCGCAGATGGGAATTAGGAAACAGATACTTCCTTCCCCCAGGCACCAGCTCTGCTCCCCTATGACCCCCAACCTCACTCTAGGGGCAGAGGAGCTCCAGAGACTGGAGTTTCTGTGCACTAGTGGGTACCACACAGAAATATGAAACGTCAAAAGAACATGGTTAAGACCAAAATCTCATGAACCCCAGATAAAGGGCCAAATGAAACTGAACTCACCAATCTTCCTGAAAGAGAGTTCAAAATGAAAATGATAAACATGCTTATGGAGGTACAGAAAAATATTCAAGAACTCAGGAACGAATTTAAGATGGAGATTCAATCATTAAGAAATTCCGTAACTGAAATGAAACATACAATGGAGGGATTTAAAAGCAGATTAGATGTAATAGAAGAGATTTGAAATAGAATTGAAATTAGAGAAGATGAATACAAAGAAGCTGAGGCACAGAGAGAAAAAAGAATCTCTAAGAATGAAAGAATATTGAGAGAACTGTGTGACCAATCCAAACGGAACAATATTTGCATCATAGGGGTATCAGAAGAAGAAGAGAGAGAAAAAGGGATAGAAAGTGTCATTGAGGGGGTATTGCTGAAAACTTCCCCAATCTGGGGAAGGAGATAGTCTCTCAAGCCATGGAGATGCACAGATCCCCCAACACAAGGGACCCAAGCAAGACAAAATCGAGACATATAATAATTAAAATGGCAAACATTAAGGATAAAGACAGACTTTTAAAAGTAGTTAGAGAGAGAAAAAACATCACATACAAAAAAAAAAACCCTTCAGGCTATCATCAGATTTCCCAACAGAAACCTTACAGCCAGAAGGGAGTGGCATGATATATTAAATGCAATGAAGCAGAAGGGCCTTGGACCAAGAATACTTTATTGGCAAGGTTATCATTTAAATTTGAAGGAGCGATTAAACAATTTTCAGATACGCAAAAGCCGAGAGAATTTACCTCCCACAAACCACTTCTGCAGAGCATTTTGGAGGGGCTGCAATAGATGGAAGTATTCCTAAGGCTAAATAGATAGACAAAGAGTACAGAATATGATTCATAACATACAAAGAATGGAGGAGGAAGAAAAAGGAGGAAAAAAAAAAGAACCTTTAGGTTGTGTTTGTTATAGCATATGTAGTGAGTTAAATTAGACTCTTTGATAGTAAGGGAATTACCCTTGAACCTTTGGTAACCATGAAACTAAAGCCTGCCATGCCAATAAGTACATACCTGTCGATAATCACCCTAAATGTAAATGGTCTGAATGCACCAATCAAAAGACAAAGAGTTACTGAATGGATAAAAAAACAAGACCCATCTCTATGCTGCCTACAAGAGACTCACTTCAAACCCAAACATACACAGACTGAAAGTAAAGGGATGGAAAAAGATATTTCATGCAACTAATACTGAGAAAAAAGCAGGAGTTGCAGTACTTATATCAGACAAAATAGACGTCAAAACAAAGAAAGTAATAAGAGACAAAGAAGGACATTACATAATGATAAAAGGGTCAATCCAACAAGAGGATATAACTGTTATAAATATCTATGCACCTAACACAGGAGCACCTACATATGTGAAACAAATACTAACAGAATTAAAGGGGAAATAGAATGCAATGCATTCATTTTGGGAGACTTCAACACACTACTCACAACAAAGGACAAATCAACCAGACAGAAAATTAAAAAAGAGACAGAGGCACTGAAGAACATATTAGAACAGATGGACCTAATGGACATCTACAGAACACTCCATCCAAAAGCAACAGGATACACATTCTTCTCAAGTGCACATGGAACATTTTTAAGAATAGATCATATAGTAGGCCATAAAAAGAACCTCAGTAAATTGAAAAAGAATGAATTGTAACAACCAGCTTCTCAGATCACAAAGGTGTGCAACTAGAAATAAATTACACAAAGAAAAGGAAAAATCCCACAAAAACATGGAGGTTTAATAACATGCTCCTAAATAATCAATGGATCAATGACTAAATAAAACAGAGATCAAGCAATATATGGAGACAAATGACAACAATAATTCAAAACCACAAAATCTGTGGGATGCAGCAAAGGCCATGCTAAGAGGGAAATATATTGCAATACAGGCCTACCTCAGGAAAGGAGAACAATCCCATATGAGCAGTCTAAATCTAAACTCACAATTAATGAAACTAGAAAAAGAAGAACAAATGAGGCCCAAAGTCAGTAGAAGGAGGGACATAATAAAGATTAGAGCAGAAATAAATAAAATTGAGAAGAATAAAACAATAGAATCAATGAAAGAAGGAGCTGGTTCTTCGAGAAAATAAACAAAATAGATAAACCCCTAGCCACACTTATCAAGAAAAAAAGAGAGTCTACACACATAAACAGAATCAGAAATGAGGAAGGAAAATCACTACGGACACCACAGAAATACAAAGAATTATGAGAGAATACTATTAAAAATCATATGCTAACAAACTGGATAACCTAGAAGAAATGGACAACTTTCTAGAAAAATACAACATTCCAAGGCTGACACAGGAAGAAAAAGAAAATCTGAATAGACCAATTACCAGCAAAGAAATTGATTTGGTAATCAAAAAACTACCTAAGAACAAAACTCCTGGACCAGATGATTTCACTGCTGAATTTTATCAAACATTTAATGAAGACCTAATGCCCTTCCTCCTGAAAGTTTTCCAAAATGTAGAAGAGGAGGGAATACTCCCAAACTCATTCTACGAGGCCAACATCACTCTAATACCAAAACCAGGCAAAGACACCACAACAAAAAGAAAATTACAGACCAATATCACTGATGAACATAGATGCAAAATACTCAACAAAATATTAGCAAACCAAATTAAAAAATAGATCAAAAAGATCATCCATCATGATCAAGAAGGATTCATCCCAGGGATGCAAGGATGGTACAACATTCAAAAATGCATCATCATCCACCACATCAACAAAAAGAAGGACAAAAACCACATGATCATCACCATAGATGCTGAAAAAGCATTCAACAAAATGCAACATCCATTCATGACAAAAACTCTCAACAAAATGTGTGTAGAGGGCAAGTACCTCAACATAATAAAGGCCATATATGACAAACCACTGCCAACATTATACTTAACAGTGAGAAGCTGAAAGCTTTTCCTTTAAGATTGGGAAGAAGAAAAGGATGCCCACTCTCCCCTCTTTAATTCAACATAGTTCTGGAGGTCCTAGCCATGGCAATCAGACAACACAAAGAAATAAAATGCATCCAGATTGGCAAGGAAGAAGTCGAACTGTCTCTGTTTGCAGATGACATGATACTGTACATAAAAAACCCTAAAGAATCCACTCCAAAACTACTAGATCTAATATCTGAATTCAGCAAAGTTGTGGATTACAAAATCAATGCACAGAAATCTGTTGCATTCCTATACACAAACCGTGAACTAGCAGAAAGAGAAATCAGGAAAACAATTCCATTCCCAATCACATCAGAAAGAATGAAATACCTAGGAATAAACTGAACCAAGGAAGTGAAAGACCTATACCCTGAAAACTACAAGACACTCTTAAGAGAAATTAAGGAGGACACTAATAAATGGAAATTCATTCCATGCTCTTGGCTAGGAAGAATTAATATTGTCAAAATGGTCATCCTGTCTAAAGCAATCTACAGATTCAATGCAATCCCTATCAAAATACCAACAGCATTCTTCAATGAACCAGAGAAAATAGTTCTAAAATTCATATGGAACAACAAAACACCCTGAATAGCCAAAGCTATCCTGAGAAGGACGAATAAAGCAGGGGGAATTATGCTCCCTGACTTCAACTTCTACTACAAAGCCACAGTAATCAAGACAATTTGGTACTGGCACAAAAACAGACCCATAGACCAGTGGAACAGAATAGAGAGCCCAGATATAAACCCAAGCATATATGGTCAATTAATATATGATAAAGGTGCCATGGATATACAATGGGGAAATGACAGCCTCTTCAACAGCTGGTGTTGGCAAAACTGGACAGCTACATGTAAGAGAATGAAATTGGATTATTGTCTAAGCCCATACAGAAAAACTCAAAATGGATCAAAGACCTGAATGTAAGTCATGAAACCATAAAGCTCTTAGAAAAAAACATAGGCAAAATCTCTTGGACATAAACATGAGCAACTTCATGAACATATCTCCCTGGGCACGGGAAACAAAAGCAAAAATGAACAAGTGGGACTATATCAAACTAAAAAGCTTCTGTACAGCAAAGGACACCATCAGTAGAACAAAAAGATATCCTACAGTATGGGAGAATATATTCATAAATGACATATCTGATAAGGGGTTGACATCCAAAATATATAAAGACCTCACGCACCTCATCAAACAAAAAGCAAAAAAGCCAATAAAAAAGTGGGCAGAGGAGCTCCACAGACACTCCTCCAAAGAAGAAATTCAGATGTCCAACAGGCATATGAAAAGATGCTCCACATCGCTAATCATCAGAGAAATGCAAATTAAAACCACAATGAGATATCACCTCACACCAGTTAGGATGGCCAACATCCAAAAGATAAACAATGACAAATGTTGGTGAGGATGTGGAGAAAGGTGAACCCTCCTACACTGCTGGTAGGAATGTAAATTAGTTCAACCATTGTGGAAAGCAGTATGGAGGTTCCTCAAAAAACTCAAAATAGAAATACCATTTGACCCAGGAATTCCACTCCTAAGAATTTACCCTAAGAATGCAGCAACCCAGTTTGAAAAAGACATATACACCCCTATGTTTATCGTAGCACTATTTACAATAGCCAAGAAATGGAAGCAACCTAAGTGTCCACCAGCAGATGAATGGATAAAGAAGAGGTGGTACATGTACACAATGGAATATTATTCAGCCGTAAGAAGAAAACAAATCCTACCATTTGCAACCACATGGATGGAGCTAGAGGGTATTATGCTCAGTGAAATAAGTGAGAAAGACAGGTAACAAATGATTTCACTCATCTGTGGAGTATAAAAACAAAGGTAAAACTGAAGGAACAAAACAGCAGCAGATTCACAGAACCCAAGAATGGACTAATAGTTAACAAAGGAAAGGGACTGGGGAGGATGGGTGGGAAGGGAGGGATAAAGGGGGGAAAAGGGGCATTATGATTAGCACACATAATGTAGTGGGGGGGGACATGGGAAAGGCAGTATTTATAGGGAAGACAAGTAGTGAATCTATAGCATCTTACTGGGCTGATGGACAGTGACTGTAATGGTGTATGTGGGGCAGACTTAATAATAGGGGGTCTAGTAAGCATAATGTTCAAGTGATTGTACATTAACGATACCAAAATAAAAAAATATAATAATAATACATGTGCCTGTAAGGTATTATGAGCTTTCCTTGTTCTTGCAAACCTTGATAATATACTTCAGAATGAGAGAATATCACTTTAATTCACATGCAGAGACTTGGAGTTCTTCTTAGGGGTTGGCATTATTACTTCTGCAAAAATAAGTGATAGAGCTCATGAGAGGGACCTAAGTTAATGAGGTTTGCTAATAAGGAAGTTGGCAACAAGAGTTTCATTAATAAAATCAATATGTACAAATAAAAAAAAGAATAAGGAAGAATTAGCCTTGAACTCGAGGGAAGAGATATTTCTTCCATTTTGACAAGGTGGAAACAGAGGAGGAGCGGCACCAATTAAAGCTGTGTTAACACAGGAAAGAGGAAGTACGTTCCTGGGAGGACGAGGTGGACAGTACCGAATAGCCGCGAAGATGATGACAGCTGGTCCCTGAAGGGAAAGGAGCCAAGAGTTGACTGGGGACGTTGGGAATTACATCTGACTGCAGCTGAGGGTGGAAGAGAACGGTGGTCTGAAAAGGGAATGGAAGGCACGACAGCTATGGTGCCATTTATTATTGCCTTCAAACATATTACATTGACATTATCTGATCATGTACTGTCCTCCGTAGTGTCTACAAAGACAATGACCATGTCTTTTTGTATCTTTTCATAGTTTTGTATTCCCAGTACTAGAATAGCATCTTCCACATGGTAAGTGCTGAAAGGAACTGACCTTTTGGGAGATCTGCCTGCGAAGGAAACATTCTGTTTGGGAAAAAGAAAAAGGTCAAGCGTACATTCCCAGTGAAACATGGATTTCAGGAGACCAAATGGAAAAGATATAATAAGAAAAGTAAGTTGCGGGGGGCAGGGCGGGAGGCAGAAGGACAGAGCATAGTTGCAGGGAGAGAAGATACAGTGTAGGAGAGGGAATGAGGGATGTACGCTGAAAACAGCTGTTAAGTAGGACAAGGATGAGAAGCAAAGTGGGATTAAGTGACCTAAAACTGACATTCTGGCCTCAAATTGTTTCCATTTTAAGCAGCTAAAGACTCTTTTTAGCTGTTTAATGCTAGATTGTATGTTTTGTTTGGAACATAGCGATGTGCAGGCTTTTCTTAGGGATACAAATAGAAGAGTGGTTTTAAAATTTTAGATGATATCTCAGTATTTAAACCACGATCCTAGATCACAGTGAGCATATTGACTGCTGAGCGCTTCGGTGTCATTTGTGCCTGTTCCCCCCTTTCGTTCTTGACTTTTTCTCTTTCCTTTTCTCTCTCACTTTCTTTCCCTCTCTCTTTTTTTTCTGCTGTACCTCTATTTATTGCATTTCCGTGCTTTTTTAACCCTTTATTAATCTCTCCCTAACCTATTCCCCTTTGTGAGGAAGGTGGAACACTTGCGAGATGAGAGTTAAACAGAAAAATCAAGATAAAGAGAAGGGTTGTGAAGTATGAAAAGCATGTCTTTCTCTTCCCTGTTACGTAGCAAAATGTCCCCTACAAGCTGTGTTTCATTTGAAATAAATTTTGCCACATTTGTCCAAGGTGAAAAGTGGGCAGGAACGGAGGGGTTTCAGGGTCAAGGGAAGCCCTGAGCCTGAACTCAAATGTACTTTGCCTTTAATTTCCTATCTGTGTGATTTATGGCAAGTTCCTTATCCCTTTTAAATCTCAGCTTTCTTATTTCCAAAAAGGGAATGCTATGATCTATCTGTGGTAAGCAGTTTGGCCCCAGTGATTTTTACTCCCTCGTGTCACACCCTTGAACATGTTACTTTTACATGGCAAAAGGGACTTTGTGGGTATAATGAAAGTTACTAATCTGTTGAGTTTAATATTGGGAGATTATCCTGAATGATCTATATTGATCCAATGTACTCATATGAAGCCAATGAAACTGATAAATCAAAATGTATACTTTTAGTCCTTTTTCTTAAAACTTTGCTAAGTATGTGCCATCATCTAATAAGCAATGATATCTAATTTGGCACAAATCATTGTCTTTGTAATTTCATGGTTAATATTAATAATTCATGGTGCAATAGCAATGGGCATAATGACTTCTGTATCTTTTACCAGAACAAATTTGGTAAGAAATGATATAACATACAAGTGACCTTAGTGGTAGGAATTTTAGATTAGGTCAGAAAAGATGGAGGACAGTAGTTCTCTGGTGATGGATTCAGAGGAAAGAGCACACATTACTCCTCATAAATCACAAACTTAAATAGTCACTAACTTTAAATCAAGCTGGCTATGACTGTAATCCTATTTTATACTCTTCTTTCCCAGCCAATTAAAATTCCAGCAATTACATGGCATTCCAGTTGGCTATTTTTACTCTCTGCGTAAAGGCAGGCAGTCATCCTAGAGTCATACATAGGATTTGGAAGGAAAGTGAGAACAGTATATTCCTTAGTTAAATAAAATGCATTTACTTTGTTGAGCTTTATAAGGAGAAAAATGTATATTTGTGGCACTATCAAGATGCCAGGGTCAATTCCAAAATATTTGTGGATATTGATACGTTCATTAAAAAAAATCATTTGTTCTTGCTCATTTATACAAAACTGTGAAAAAATCTATTTGATCTTTGACAAGTTACTTAACGTTTCTGTGCCTCAGCTTTCTCATCTGAAAAGTGAGGATAATAATATCGATTTCATGGGGTGTTTTTTGAGTATTAAATGAGTCTCTCAAACACATACTCTCTCTCTGTACGCATACACACACACACAGGTTAGAACAGTGCCAAATACTTAAAGCTATATAAACAGCTGTTGTCACTGAAGACATATTCTGTGAAACTATTCATATAGTGTTCACAGTATTTTCTGTTTGTGGAGCACCTGTAGGGTTTACAAAGCTTAATCCTGCTAATAGTCATATAATCAGGTCAGGGAGAATTATATCCATTTGGTAGACGAAAAAATTGAAACTGTTAAGTTATAACATTTTTTTTAAGTTAGTCTTGGCATTAAAACTTGTATTTTCAACCATCAACCAAGATTATTTTTATTATGTAGCTGTAACAACAACTTTACAAATCTTAGAAAAAAATATTTTGAGTTTTTCATCTTCTACACAGAGATTCTAGTCTCAATAGTAAATGTATGATATTTTTAAAGGAGAAAAATTTGAATTTAATTTCAATTTGCTGTGAAGATGTTTCATTCTTAGTAGCCAATATTTTTGGTAGAGTAAAAGGAAACACACTTTTTTGTGCTCTCTGAGATGCTAAAGCAGTAAACACTTAATTTTTAGCTCATGACAGTACTCCTTGGCAAATGTTGCTGATGACAAGTGTTTATCATTCCCCAGGCCTAGAGGAAGGATTCCTTTGAGGAGCAGAACTTCAGTTGTCGCAGTAGAGCAGTGACTGGACTGACCTTTGCAAAATGCTCTGAAGTTGATTTGAGGAACTAGACACTTCAACAAAATAAATAAATAAGCTTTAAATGGTAACACGATATTCACAAGAAAGCAGACAAATCAGAGCAAACTGTACATTGAAGACCAAAGAAATCACATATTGCTCAAGAAAGCAGTCAGTGAATGAAATCTGAATACATGATGAGACAGAGAACCATCCAAATGGGCCTTTTTCTTCAAAGCTAAATGGACACAGATATGTTTACCAAATTGATCTGTCGTTCATTGACTCTGTTTAGCAGGGCTCTGTTTAGCTTGCAAAAATGCAAAATTCCTGGGCATCTCCCATGTTTTACTTTTGACTAACTGTGGTCTCTGAGGCCACACTTTTAACATATACCATGTCAGATTTTAAGGATACTAAGTTAAAGAAGAGCTGCTCTAGTTTTGTTTTCAGTCTTCTAATAGTTTTTGTATCCTACAGACAGAGTCTGAGTTGAAAGGAAAAGAGCATAAGGCATCTTAGTGCTTGGGGCCATGGCGGGGGAGCAGGGCACACTGGGGACTTAGAAGAGACTTCACTGCAGGGGAAAGCAGGACTGGGTAGTGTAGGTTTAGAGGGAGCTTGGACAATGAGAGGAAAAAAAGATTAAATATTGCCTGGGTCAGTATTAATCACATTTCTTGTTTTCTAGTATTAGAACTAAACTCTGGCTGTCCTAAGCAAAAAAAAAAAAAGTTATTTTATTGGAAGCTCACAAAATTCATGACAGCCTGAGGATTTGATTTGGGAAATATGCGAAGACCAAGGGAGCTCTAGAAGGCTAGTTAATGGAAGTTTGACAAATTTCCTGAAGCAATAAGAGGCTGATCCAGAATGCTACTTCAGAGCATATAAACTCTAAGTAGTGAATGAGGTCATCAAAATCCAGTCTCAGGAGCCAAAAAGTCAAATTGGACAATCCCCCATTTTATCCTATGTCTTGGTTATTAGAGTATGGAATGAAAAACATCATCCTCTTTGGTATCTGTGGGGCTGGGCACTACCTTCCATTGAGGCTACACAAAATGGGGGCTTTGACAACAGAGAGATAAGGTACCAATAGGAAGTAGGAAGTTGGATACTAGGAAACCAAAAAAAATTAAAAAGTCAGATATCTACTATGAGCTCCACCAGAGTTATCATTGAGTCTACCTGTATCCCATTCAACTGAGTTTAATAAGTACTGATGGTAGAAAATACTTTCCCTAGCTCTTCCTAATTAATCCTTGCTTCCACTGACATTAGGATTTACATATCCAATATATTTTTCTAATCAGAACTGTCCCCTTCCTTATACTCAATATCTTGTCAAATATAACCATTCAGTATTTCCTACTTATTACCTACTAAGATTATGTGATTTTTCTGAACATGTTTAAAACAGATTGAATCTAACCTTTCTCACTTATTTGATTGAATACTACTTACTTTTGGAAGCAGTACATTGTAAGGACAGAGGTAGTGCACAAATAGTCAAAATGCTCATTTTACTTTCTGGGTTATTGCAATAGCTATAGTTTTCAGCAGTTGCGTTTCAACACATAAATAACTAACATAAACTGAAATATATTCATGTTTCATTAAATGAGAGTCAGTTTAAGAATGTATGTCCAACCAGCTCCTATCAAATGGGTTAATCAAATATTTATCAAATACCACCTTGGTTAACTATCAATCTTCTAGTTGTTATTCTAAATAAATTACAATTTAGTGGTGAGATAAAATAAGTATTACACACATTTTAAGAATAACATAGGGAGAGGGTAGTCCAAGATAGTGACACAGGAAGATCTTGAATCATCTTCTCCCACGGACACACCGAATCTACATATGGAACAATTCCCTCTTAAAAAGACCCAAAACTAGCTGAACAGCTCCTCCACAACAAACAGTATAAAGGCCACATGTAGATGAATAGGAGGGGCAGAGATGCAGTCCCATCAAAAATCCCACCTGCAGCGAGGTGATCCACAATTGGGAGGGATCTCAAAAATCCAGAGCTTTTCCCTGTGGAATGAAGGGTTCATGCTCCATAGTGCCTATCCCAACCCCCGGATGTGCAATGAAGAAGAGATAAGCCCCCAAAATGTCTGGTTTTGAAATACAACAGGGCTCATGCCCAGAAACCCAAAGGGCTGTAGGGAAGTGAGATACTTCTCTTAAGAGGCTCATGTACAGACTCACTCCCCCCAGGAACCAGTGTAGAAGCAGCAGTTTAAAAGGCACCTAGACTATATCTGAAAGAGACTCATTTGCTAATTGTAAATCATCTGCCAAAGGGGGAGGGGCCTGTTAGGACTCTCAGGGCACAAAGGCACTGGTGGGCACCATATCCTGCTCTACCTGGATAGTGCCAGCAGGTGTCCCAGGCCCTGCAGTATCCACGGCCCCACAAAAGCCTGCAGATACATGCAGTCCATCCGGGGGATGGTCGTTGATTACCCTAGATTATCTGTCTCTGGTAGTCAAGGACCTTGCATTCCTGAGTCCTAGGAGACTGTAACAATCAGAGGACCAGTTCTTGGCAGGTTAACACCCCCTGTCACTACACAGATGGCAGGCTTTCTCTGAAAAAGACCTATTTACTTGACCTGAAGCTTAAGTCTGAGGGACAGGCCTTAAGTTTGCCACATATCTCAGGGGTTTGGAGTTACTCCCAGGGAATGTAGGCCAGAGGATGCCATCTTTGTGCTTTCCCTCAGCTTCTCTATAGCTTGCCAGTGCCTCCCAGAAAGGGGTTATACACTCATCTGAAGCCCCAATTTCTGCAACTACTGCCCAGAGGACACCTACAAATTGCCTGGTCTGGAGGCCAGCAGAGTTTATGATTGTGGTTCCATAATATTGTATATATTTGCATACTTTAAAAGTTGCTGCTTGAGTGTCTGACTTCTAATCAGCCTGAAACTAGGTGCTAACTGAGATCCCTCCCCTTAGAACACTGACATATGTTGGCATACTCAGCTTCCTACACACGGTCACTGCTTCAGGACTGGAAGAGGTAGCTGTTTCTCCTAATGCATAGAAACAAACACAAGAGTCAAGCACTAGTCAAATGAGGAAACAGAGGAAAATGTTCCAAAACAAGAGAATAAGGTAAAACCTCAGGAAAAAAATCTTAATGAAATGGAGATAAGCAATTTAGTTGAACTTGGGGGAAGAATGGATGAACACAGTAAGAAACTCATCAAAGAGAAGATTTAAGAAAGTATCAAAGGGAAGTCACAAAGTTGAAGAATACAATAACTGTATCAAAAAATACAATAGAATTATTCAATAGCAGACTAGATGAAGAAGAAGAAAGAATCAGTAATCTAAAAGACAAGAGTATCCACTGTCATCACTTTTATTCAATATAGTAATAGCCAGGAGTCCTAGCCAGGGCAATTAGCAAGAAAAAGAAATAAAAGGCATCCAAATTGGAAAGGAAGAAGTAAGATTTTTACTGTTTCTATACAATATGATTTTAAATATAGAAAACCTTAAAGATTCCACCAAAAAATTGTTAAAACTCATAAATGAATTCAGTAATGTTGCAGGGTAAAAAATTAACATAAAAAACCCTTGTGTTTATATACAATAATTACAAAGTATCAGAAAGAGAAATTAAGAAAACAATCCTATTTACAACTGCATCAAAATGAATAAAATACCTAGGTATAAATTTAACCAAGGAAGTCAAGGACCTATACACTGAAAACTATGACATTGATGAAAGAAACTAAAACAATATAAAAAATGAAGAGAGTTTAGGGAACTCTAGAACATTCACATTGCAGGGGTCCCAGAAAGAGGAGAGAGAGATAAGGGGGCAGAAAACTTATTTGAAGAAACAATAGCTAAAAACTTCTTAGTTGGGGAAGGAAACAGTTATCCGAGTCTAGGAAGCCCAGAAAGGTCCAAATAAGATGAACCTAAGGCACATTATAATTAAAATGTCCAAAATTAAAGATAAAGAATCTTAAAAGCATCAAGGGAAAAACAACTTGTAACATACAAGAGATCTCTCATAAGACCATTATCAGATTTTTCAGCAGAAACTTTGCAGGCCAGAAGGGAGTGACACAATATAATCAAAGTACTGAAAGGAAAAACTTCCGATCAAGAATACTTCACCCAACAAGTGTAAGTTATCATTTAGAATTGAAGGAGAGATAAAGAATTTTCAGGACAAGGAAAAACTAAGGGAGTTTACAACCAAACAGTCCTTAGCTGAAAAGAAAGGGCATTAATTAGTAACAAGAAAACATATTAAAGTATAAATCTCACTGGTAAAGGCAGTGGATCAATCACTAATAAAGCTGCTATGAAGCTTAAAAGACAAAAGTAGTAAAAATAACTATAACTACAATAATCAGTTAAGGAATACACAAAATTAAAAGATGTAAAATGTAACATCAACAATGTAAAAATTGAGTGGGAAGTAAAATTTCAGTTTTAGTCTGTGTTCAAACTTAAGTTGCTATCAACTTCACATAGGCTGTTATATGTGAGCCTTATGGTAACAACAAAGCAATAACCTATAGAAGATATACAAAAAGTAATATGTAAGGTATCTCAACGTAACACCATAGAAAAACATCAAACCATAAGGGAACAGAGCAGGAGAAGAAAGGAAGAGAGAAACTGTATAACAATCAGAAAATAATTAACAAAATGGCAATATGTACATATCTATCAATAATTTAAATGTAAATGGACTAAATCATTCAATCAAAAGACATAGAATGGCTGAGTGATAAAAAAACAAGATCCATCTATAAGCTGCTTATAAGAAATTCACCTCATATTTAAGGACACACACAGACTGAAAGTGAAGAGATGGAAAAGATATTCCATAAACAAAAATGGAAAGAAAGCTGCAGTAGCAATACATAGACAAAGTACACTTTAAAATAAAGACTAACAAAACACAAAGAAGGTCACTAAAAAATGATAAAAGGGTCAAGCCAACAAGAGTATAACATTTATAAATACATATGCAAACAAGGAGCACCTAAATATATAAAACAAATGTTAACATATATAAAAGGAGAGATCAGTACTAATACCATAATAGTAAGGGATTTTAATATCCCACTTACATCATTGGATAGCTCAGTCAGAAGAAAATCAATAAAGAAACATAGGCCTTCAGTGGCACATTTAGACTGGATGGACTTAAGATACATAAAGAACATTCTGTCTAAAAGCAGCAGAATACACATTATTTTCAAGTGCACATGGAACCTTCTCCAGAATAGATCACGTGTTATGTCACAAAACAAGTCTTAATAAATTGAAGAAAACACACATAAATGGAAAATATTCCATGCTCATGGTTTGGAAGAATTAATATTGTTAAAAAATACTACCCAAAGCAACCTACAGATTCACTGCAATCCCTATTCATTCCCAGTGGCTTTTTCACAGTAATAGAACAAACAGTCCTAAAATTTGTATGGAACCATGGAAGACTCCAAATAGCCAAAGCTAACTTAAGAAGGGTGTTGCAGTCAATCATGCTCTGATTTACAGCTACATTACATATATATAGTAATCAAAACAGTATAACAATGACATTGAAAACAGATACATAGAGCAATGGAACAGAATAAAGATTCCAGAAATAAATCCACATATATATGATCAATTAATGTATGACAATGGAGTCAAAAATATACAATGGGGAAAGGAGAAAAATCCTTTAATAAATGGTGTTGACAAAACTGGACAGCCACATGCAAAAGAATGAAACTAGACTACTATCATACACCATGCACAAAAATGAAATAAAAATGGATTAAACACTTGAATGTAAGAGCGAAAATGTGGGGATCCGTTGGCCAATTTAGGATTATGTGCCCAGATATCAGCAGTTTGATCTTTGCGGTTAGAGGTTTTTTCTGTGTTCCTGTTTCCTAATACAAACTGTTTTGCCAAGATGGCACTCACTGGATGAGCATGGGGCAGCGCCTGAGCGTGCTTTCAAAATGAAACAAGTTTGCTACTTGTGTTCCAGTTGCATTGTGTGCCTTCCTGCGTGGAGAGCTTGTGATTGCTTGACCTTTATGCTGATTGGCCCGTGAATGTTATATATACTCTGCTGCTTCTGCAAATAAACGAGACTTGATCAGGAATTTGTCTTGTGTCCATTATTTGCGTCTCTTGTTTCCTTCCAAATTCCCACTCCCCCTCTCCAGGTCCACGTTGCTGTCCCGTGGGTCGGGACATTCTGGCGCCCAATGTGGGGCTCGAGAACGGGGGACTCCGTGAGGAACACAGGTCGGAGGAGGGCCCAAAGAGTAAACCGAAACTAGCGACGGCGTCGGGGGGAACCTGCTCAGATGAAGAGGTCCGGTAAGTGATCTGTGATTATGGGACAAGAAATAAGCAATAGAGAAACTTTTGTTAACAGTTTAAAAGATGCTTTAAAGGCGTGAGGAGTAAAGGTTAAAGGAAAACAATTAATTGAATTTTTTCAGTTTTTACAAAAGTTCTGTCCCTGGTTCCCTCAAGAGGGAACAATAGATGAAAAAAAGTGGAAAAGAGTGGGTGATGCTCTAAATGATTATTACACCTCCTTTGGACCTGAAAAGGTCCCGGTGACTGCATTTTCTTACTGGAATCTGATTAATGAAATTATTTCCTATAGGCACATTAATCCAGAAATAGCAGCTATAGTAGAAAAAGGAAAAGCTGTTTTACAAGGAATAAAAGAAGCCTCTCGTTGGGGCACGCCTGAGCCTGTTAGAGGAGAGCGAGAAAGTTGCCATCAAACGGAGGCTACTGATAAACATGATAACAAAGATCTAATTTCCCATGATAGTGATCCCGAGGAACGCTCAGATAAGGGAGCTAAGCCTAAAACACCTAAAAGGGCAAAAAATCTATCCTGATTTAAAAGTGGCTAAGAGATTTTATCCTGACTTACAAGTCTGCCCACAACAGGTTCCGGACAATTTAACCCTAAAGGGGGAAACTGACGAGGGGTTATCTCCATCTGAAGAAGAATTAGATGTAGAAGCACAGTTTCCTAAACTTGATTGCCATCCCCTCGTTCATCCTGAGTCTTGTGGAGATTTAGGTTTAGATACCAATACAAGAGATATCTTAGATGCCAGTTTTTTCTGCTTAATCATTCTAATCCTGACCTGGCACAAGACTGTTGGCTTTGCTTAATGTCAGGGGTCCCTCGGCCACTGGCTTTACTGACCAATAATACAAAAACTACTGACCTTTCATTCTCTGTCAATTCAAATTGCTCCATGATACGCCCCCCTAATAGTACAACCTATTTTCTCTGCTGGTCACTGCATTAATTCCTCTCATTATGACAACTCCTCAAGCATGGACTTGGGGATAATTTCTTTTGCCAATTGCAGCAACACTTACTGTGGATCGCCCAATTGTGACCCCCCAGGATTGGTATTGGTGTGTGGTGGAAATTTAGCATACACATATTTACCACAAAACTGGACAGGTACCTGCGTTCTGGCTATTACTTTTCCTGATGTAGATATTATTCCTGGTGAAGTGCCTCTCCCAGTACCCGTGCTAGACTATATAGCCGGAAGACAAAAGAGAGTCATTCAGATGCTACCATTCCTGCTTGGTTTAGGAGTTTTGGTGGGCATTGCCACAGGCACTGCAGGATTGGGATTATCTCAACATTATTATCACAAGCTATCCAAGCAACTCATTGATGATGTAAAAATTCTTTCTGATACCATTAATGACTTACAAGATCAGGTTGATTCCCTTGCTGAAGTAGTTTTACAGAATAGGAGAGGGCTAGACTTATTAACTGTGAAAAAGGGAGGCATTTGCTTATTCCTACAAGAAAAATGCTGCTTTTACGCCAATAAGTCTGGAATAGTTCGAGACAAGATCAAAAAGCTGCAAGATGACCTAGAAAAAAGGCGAAAAGTGCTCCAAGACAATCCTCTTTGGAATGGACTACATGGCCTTCTTCCCTGTCTCCTCCCATTCCTCGGACCGGTGCTGATACTCCTGCTTGTCGTCACCATCGGACCATGTGTTGCTAATAAGCTAATTCAGTTTATTAGACAACAGATAGACTCAATAAAACTTCAACAAATACAAGTCCATTATCATAAGCTAGAAGCTCAAGATTTAGAAACTTACTATGATGCTAAAACTGCTTAAGCTAATATGCGTTGTACCTTTGCCAACAGAGTTTATGCTTTACCTACGCTTTCTTTTACCCTGTCTTATGAGTCTGGTTCCATTATGTTTTTAATATGTTTTGCTATAAGCCTTAAGAAATAGTGATCCTACAGCCAAAAATTTTGGAGCTCGAGCGTAGATTCAGTCTACTCGCCCTAAAGGATTTGGAGCAGTTGACAAATCGCGAGGTTCACAGTTTACGGCCACAGCAAGTCATGAACATACCAGCTTGCCATGACGGGCTGATTAGCCAGTGACGGGTAAGAGTGAATCAAGGGTTCTATCAACCTAAGACAGAGGCCTGGGAATTAGAGCCCAGAGCCTTGATGACGGGTAAGAAGAGATCCCTTGACCACCAACCTAAGACACGCACAGTCCATCCCAAACAGCTGTACAAACAAACCTCTTATGTCATTCGTTCCAACCAACTTCTTCGCCTTATAGATCTCGCTCGCTCAGCTTTTGTTAAAATAAAAAAGGGGGACATGTGGGGAGCCATTGGCCAATTTAGGATTATGCACCCAGATATCAGCAGTTTGATCTTTGCGGTTAGGGTTTTTTTTCTGTGTTCCTGTTTCCCAGTACAAACTGTTTTGCCCAGATGGCACTCACCGGATGAGCGTGGGGCGGCGCCTGAGCGTGCTTTCAAAATGAAACAAGTTTGCTACTTGTGTTCTGGTTGCATTGTGTGCCTCCCTGCGTGGAGAGCTTGTGACTGCTTGACCTTTATGCCGATTGGCCCATGAATGATATATTCTCTGCTGCTTCCGCAAATAAATGAGACTTGATCAGGAATTTGTCTTGTCTCCATTCTTCGCGTCTCTTACTTGATCAGGAATTTGTCTTGTCTCCATTCTTCGCGTCTCTTGTTTCCTTCCAAATTCCCACTCCCCATCTCCAGGTCCACGTTGCTTTCCCACGGGTCGGGACACGAAAATCATAAAACTCCTAGACAAAAACATAGGCAGTAAGCTCGTTGATGTGTTGGCGATTTTTTTGTACCTGACATCAAAAGCAAAGACAATAAAAGCAAGAATAAACAAGTGATGACCTCAAACTAAAGAGCTTCTACTCAACAAAGGAAACCAACCAAATGACAATGCAACCTACTGAATGGGAGAAGATATTTACAAATCATATATCCAATAAGGAATTAATATCCAAAATATATAAAGAACTCATAGAGCCCAAAAGGAAAAAAACTAATAATCTGATTAAAAAATAGGCCGAGGATCTTAATAGACATTTTTCCAAAGGAGACATACACATGGCCATTAGGCACATGAAAAGATGCTCAACACCACTAATAAGGGAAATGCAACTCAAACTATAATAACCTATCACCTTACACCTGTTAGAATGGCTATTTTCAAAAAAACAAGTAGTAAGAAGTATTGGTAGGGATGTGGAGAAAAGGGAACTCTAATGCACCATTGGTGTAAAATGTTGCAACTACTGTGGGAAACAGCATGGTGCTTCCTTAAAAAAATTAAAAATAGAACTGCAATATGATCGAGCAATTCCACTTCTGGGTATTTATTTTTCAAAAAAACATTAATTCAAAAAGAAATATGCACCCCTATGTTCATTGCACCATTATTTACAATAGCCAAAATATAAAAACAACCATCTGTCCATGGATGGATAAAGATGTGCTATATACAATAGAATACTACTCAGCCATAAAAATTAATGATATCTTGCTATTTGCAACAATATGGATGGACCTTCAGAGTATTATGCTAAGTACAGTAAGTCATAGAAAGACAAATTCATAAAAAGACATGCCATATACTTTCACTTATGTGTGGAATCTAAACAAAACAAACTTATGGATACAGAGAACAAAGTGGTGGCTGCCAGGGGGTACTGGGGTTGGGTGGTGGGTAAAGTGGTGAAAAGGACTGGGACATTTGAAATGAGTAAGTCATGGGAATGTGGTGTGCAGCATGGTGACCAGTCAATGGTGTTGTAGTGCATATTTTAAGATTGCTGGGAGAGTGGATTTTCAAAGTCCTCATCACAAGAAAAAAATTTTTATAACTTTTTATGGTGATATATGGTGATTGGTCTTAATGTGATGACCATTTTATAGTGTATACAAGTGTTCAATCATTACTTTGTATATCAATATAATGAAGTCAATTATACCTCAAAAAGAAAATACACTCTATGATAGTGTGTGTAGATACAAGACAAACCTTCATTCATATAGGGAGTGGGATTTAACTTTGACCTTGAGAAACAAGGGGGATCTATGTGGTTGAAAGGGAATAAATCAGAATTGGGGAAGCTAGGCTATGTTCTCAAAACAAAATTGCTCTGGGTACTACTTTTGTAAATAGGCATTGTTTCAACCCTGTTACTTCCTTATCTATAAAAGTGGTCCACCCAGCAGTAACTGGCACATCCTCTGAGGAGATTTTCCTTCAGTTCTATGTACTTGTATAAAGAACTTTCAAATGTTTGTTAGTCATTTTAGTCATTTGATCTACTGATGTTGGATGTTCCAGACTCTGCATGTAATAACTTTAGTGCTAAGATGTCAAGAAGACAAGGGCTTTCTAGAAACTTTTTGATGAACATTAGCAGATACCAAAAGCCACTTCATCCCAAAACTCATGTTTTTCTAGAACTACTCTGAAGTAGGATCAAAAATGGAATTGGTATTCTGTCTTCTTTTTTCCTTCTTCATGGAAGAAACAGAGCGATCTTGACAGAAAATTACATGTCAACCTCCTGCTAAAACCCTCCAGTGGTCTCCCATTTTCACTTACGATAAAATCCAAATTCTATATCTTTTGTCTACGAGGTCCTAGTAGATGCATCCCTGCCTTCTTTCCTAGGTCAACTTGTGCCATTTTCTTTCTTCTCTATGCTGCAACATCACTGAACCCTCTCTTATTACCACATATACCAATGTCCTTCCAACCTCAGGATTTCTGTTCCTGTTGATCCCACTACTTGGAATACTCATTCTCAGGCTCTTTAAATATTGTGTCTTTTTCTCAGGTTTTAGCTCGAATTGCACATCACAAATCCTTCCCTGATGACTCAATCTACAGTTGTCTCTCCTTTGTTCTATTCATTGTCATATCGTTCTGCTTATTTGGTAGTACTTTTTACCTTGAAATTATCTTATTTTTGTATCGATTCTCTCTCTCCACTAAAATATAAGCCATAAATAGACAGCAGTGGGGTATATGTTGACCACCCCAAATGCCTTGAGCTTTGAACAAATCCGCAGTGCCTTGAAGATCACTTGGCATATAGAAAATCTCTATGCACAAATGTTTTGAATTACTAAGGCTGATTTTGTCATAGATAAGACATTACCGAAGCGATTACAAAGGGCTCGTCTTTGGTGGCAATGGGAAAAAAATTCATCTTATATGCCTTATAAGAGTGTATTTGAGCTGTAGGTGGGCTGTACCACCAACAGCATTGCACCACCTTTTGATGGTAACTGTCATCATTCATAAGATCAATTAAGTTAATGAAATTCTGGAAGCTAGACTTATCTCTGCCTTGTTTTTATTCACCCCATGACCACCAAGAGCCTGCAGTCACTAAGAAAGAAAAGTTCTTATAGAGGTAACATTTAAATAGTGGGAATTAAAAAAGCATTCTGGGGAGATAAGCAGCATTATTCTAAGCCTATGGACATGCATAGAAAAAGGGGCAAAGTTAAGACTCCCAGACAAAAGTGGATGTTGTTTAGGGTAGCTGGAAGAAATGATGGCCTTGGGGAGTAATGTTAGATTACTGTTAAGGTATAGTTAGACTAAAGAGCAGATCATAAATTCAGGAATCAGTGTATGGATTTGTTGTTGAAAACACTTGGGGACAAGTTTAAATCCTTGTACAGGGAAGTGGTCCAAAGGCAGCAATATTTATAAAGAATAATTTGTCAGTTATGTATTGGGCTAATTCCACATGGTGGGGAAAGAGAGGTTAGAAGGATACTTAAAATGCACAATATTTCCTTACCTGCCAAGGAGCTAATTGCCTTTCCTTTGATAAATCTAATTTTTAGTATTTGTTTGAGCTCCTTTGCCAGAACACATGTCCTCTTAACTGCATAATTTATTGGGATTTCATTATTTAGAGTGGCATGGACTTATATGAAAGGGGTCCTCACAACTGTATAGAGAGTAAGACTAGCTGACGTGTTGCCCTGATTTCATTTTTTCTTTCTCTTTCACCCATTTCATCCTCATTGTCTGTTTCTTTTTCATAGACATTTGTTTCCCATAGCTTTTAGAATGTGTTCAACAGGATGCTAGATACTGTGGGGATGAAAGAAGAAATCCAGAGTGGGTTCGGAATTTGGAGGAGGGAATGATGGGTGTGGGCAGGAGATGTTGGAAAAGGATCCACAAGCTACAGTCTACTTTGACTTACTCATAGGCACCTATCACTTTGTTAAGGGAAATCCTTTAAAATCCTTTCTGTTTCCTCCCACTTGGAATTTGGTGGCCTCCAAGTCATTTCCTAGGCTGCAGAAAAGAGAAACTCATGAAGTCCACATCAACTTTTGTCCTTCTCACTCAAATTTACTTTCTACACACAAGCCAGAAGAGCCTTGTGGTTCTCTAGGCAAGTTTTAATTTGCAATTAGATATGTGGTCCATAATACATGTATGTGCTCTTTAACATAAAACCAAGAACTTTACAGATAAAGCTGAAGTCCCATTTGATCATTAACTTCAGCGCCCTTTCTTTGCATCGTTTTGTTTGGTATCTCGAAGTTTGCTATTGGAAAGAAAATTTATATATGCCAGGCTATGTGTATATGCACACTCATAAATCACATATAATATTGATTTGTCTAGTATTTATTGTTTTATATAAAAGGAATCTGACCCTACATATTATTTTCCAGCTTGTTTTTCACTAAGTGTTTTGTTTTTGAGATCTCTCAGTGTTGAAATGTACAAGTATAGCTCATTCAGTTTAGCTACTTTTCAGCTTTCTATTTGATAAATATGCCATTTTATCTATTCATTCTATTTATGGACATTTGTAAATTTTGCTATTATGAAAAATGTCTAGTAAGTGTTTATTATTCAAAATATATTTTACACAATGGACACCCAGGAGGTAGAAATAATTTGAACTATCCTGCCCGTCATTATCTTAACTCTAATGGCCCTTCCCTTACTACAAATCCTTTATAAATACATGAGATCAACAATTAATTCATCCTTAACTGTAAAGACCATGGCCATCAATAATATTAAAACTATGAATATACAGACTTGGAGGACTTTAACTTTGACTCATATATAGTTAGTTCCTAAACAAGATCTAAAGCCTGGAGATCTGAGATTATTAGAAGTTGATAATTGAGTAATATTACTTATGGAGATAACTATTCGAATACGTTTCATCAGAGGATGTTCTACACTTCTGAGCCATCCCTTCTCTAGGCCTGAAAATGGACCCTGTGCCTGGGCACCTGACCCAAACAACCTTAATACTGAAACGACCAGGTCTATTATTGACAGTGCTCAGGGATCTGTGGATCAAATCCCTTCATGCCAGTTGTCCTTGACCTAGTCCCATTAGAAATTTTTGAGGGGTGATCCACATCTACACTTGAACATCATTAGGAAGCTAGCTAGCATTAACTTTTTAAGTTAAAGACTGGGAATCTGAACTTGCCCTTAATGAAAATGTCACAACTAGATATGTCAACATGATTTGTGACAATTATCTCAATAATTATAACTATAACTGTTTATCCTGAAAGTGTGAAAATATGTCTACCCATCCAGAACAGAGCTAAAATAACCCTATTGCCAAAAGAGACCACACCCTGAGAAACTTCTCATGTGCTGGGCATTGTTCTAGGAGCTTAGGATATTCGGTGAATAAAACAAAAAACCTCTGCTTTAATATAGTTTGTATTATAGCATGGTAGACAGTCAATAATAAACAAAAGAAAAAGTAGAGAGTAAGAGCTATGAAACAAAGAATAGAGCTACATAAGCAAACCAAAAGTGCTGGAGTAAAGTTGGGTCAGTTTTAATATTAAATAGAGGGGTCAGAGTAGGACTCACTGAGAATATGAGATCTGAGCAAAGAAGTGCAGGCAACAAGGGAACTAGCCATGCAGATATTTTGGAGTAAATGGTTCTAGACAGAAAAAATAAAGACCTTACAACAACAGGATCCCCTGTGTGATCTAAGAACAGCAAGAGGGCCAAGGTGGCTGGAATGGAGCAAGGGGAACAGAGAGTAGGAGGCGAGAGTAGTAGGGGAGGGGTGAGACATGGTGTGTGTGTGCACTTGTGAACACATACATTCTGCGGACCATTGTGAGGATTTTGGTGTTCGAAATGGAGAAACATTAAAAGGTTTGAGTGGCATGGATTTATATGAGAGTATTATTCTAGTTGCTGTTTTGGGGACAGGTTGTAGGATGGCAAAGGCAGGAAAGCTTAAGAAAGTATTGAAGTAAGCCAGGCAATAGATAATGGTGCCTTGGACCAAGGTGATGGAAGCGCAGGTTGTAAATACTGTGGGATTCTGGATACATCCTTTAAGTAGTTCCAAAAGGATTTGCTGATTGGGTGAGGATAAAGTTAAGGATGACTTTAAGGGTTTTTGGCTAAGCGACTGCAAGTTGTCATTAACTGGGATTGGGGAGGCTGAAAGAGGACCAGATTTGGAGAACCTAGTCCTTTAGAAATCAGAACCTGAGACAAGGATTAAGTTGTTGGTTTTTATTTGGGAAGTGCAAGACCAGAACCATGAGTGTGTGAAAGAGAAGTGAGACAAGGAGAGATGAAAAGCAGAGAGTGTGGTATCTCACTAGAAGGGCCACAATATCGTTCAGAGCCACAGAGACACAGCAGGCTGCAAAAGAGGCATAGGTATTCAGAATTATGGACTTCAAAGGAAGGTTTTCAAAGAGAAACTACACCTCAGAATAGTCCAGAAGAGAGAAGAGACAAAATTTCCTCCCATCTCCTGTTTTCCATTATTCAAGGGAATACAATTGCCATGCTTTTCTGGGTGTTACTGGAGAGTAACTTGCTGGTCAACAAGGAAGACAAATCCTACACCCACTTTTTCCCTGAGGTTCAAAAGTAGATGGGGCTTGGTTTGTAGGGCATGAGGGGTGTGAAGTCCTAGGACTTCAGCCTGACTTCCAGTAAGCTCAGAGCCCTCGGTGAGGGCCCTGGAAAAGGCAGCAGCAGTCCGGCCCACAAGGTGGGAGCATCTCTGTAAAGAAAGTGGTGGTCAAGGGAATTTGAAGAGGCACAGATATTTGTTTAATGACGCAGTAGTTAGTGAGTAGGCCACTGGAAATATGAGTCTGTAGGTTAGGAAAGAGATCTGACCTAGAGATATATATCTTGGAGTCATCAGCCTATAGATGCCATTTAAAGCCATGAGACATCTGAGATAATTAAGAGGTGAATGTGGGTGGAGAAGAAGGTAGCAGCTGAGGCAGAGCCTGGGAACACTTTCACCTCAAGTGCTAGGGGAGAGAGAAAACAACAATGAAGAATGAGTGAGCCGTCACAAAGGAGAAAAACCACTATAGTGTGATGTCCTTGAAGGCCAGTAAACAAGTTATGTTAGGGAAGAGCAGCTCGGGTTTACTTTGACATACACAGGGTCATGTTTAAGGGAGGTACCAAGAAACAGAAATACTAACATTATAGAACATTCGCCTTTCAGGTTTTAATAGACATTCAAATGGCCCTGAAAACTGGTTGCCCTGATGTAAATATCAGAACCTTATGAGAGTTGGTTTCCAAAAACTAAGCCAACATTTAAATCTACTTTAATTTTTTTCTAATTTGATGAGTGAAAAAAAAACATGTATCTTATTGTTATTTTTAATTGCAGTTGCCTAATTGTTTGTGTGGTTGGATAATTTTTTCATACACTGACAAGACAACTGATTTACATTTTTTGAAGTGTGTCTTTGTCCAGTTTTCTATTTAGTTGTTTGCACTTTTCTTGTTGACTTGTAGAGGCTTTTTATGCTCCAAACCGCTCCCCTATTTCATTTCTGCACATGTGTATATATGTGTACATATATATAGACACACACACACATTCTTTTATTTATATGTAACCTTTCTCCCAGTTTTTCTCTTCCTTGTTAACTTTGTTTATGCTGTCTTTTATCAGATGAGTGATAGTCACATTTGGTTATATTTTCTTCTACCAATTTTAACTTTAAATTTCTCTTTACTAAAAGCCTTTCCTACTTCAATATCATAGAGACTGTTTCTTTATTAAAAAGTCATGATTCTGTTTTTATTTAGGTCTTTTCTCCATCTGGAGTTTGTGTTTGAGTTTGAAGTAAGGAACAGAATATATATATGGAACAGAATATATATATATTCTTTTTATATTTATTTGTCCATGTGGAGAGCTAGCACACTATTAATTAATTGGTCATTCCAACCACTAATTTGTCATAACCTCCATAATAACACCAGATTCTCACTTATGCATGATCTCCTTCAGACTATTCTTTTCTGTTTGTCTTTACTACCTTGGAATTCTCTGGTGCTGTGGGTAAAATTGCAATATTTCCAGAATCTCTCACCTGCCTTAGTGCATCTCCATTATCAATAGATGTTTCCAAGGGATGGGAAGAAGTAGTCCATCTCCACATCAACAGGTGACTACAAGGGGGAGCGAGGGCATATCTGGACTGGAGAGGTTTGGTGGGGTCCCTTTTTGCAGCAGGGTCATGAGAGACATGGGCAGGCAGAAGTAGACAACTGCTTGTCAGCAATAAATGGGTTTCTCCCACTTTATCTCTCCCTTTGATTTCAGCTTCAAAGGTTATTTGCCCCAGACTGGGAACATATTGTCCCCCCAGAGTTACAGATACCTTCTGTGTTGGGGGTCGCCATGACTCACCTTCAGTTTTGATGATTTGCTAGCAGGACTCAGATAACTCAGAAAGCTGTTATACTCGTGGGAACAGCCTATCACACCAAAAGGATACAGATTTAAACTCAGCAAAGGCAAAAGGTGCAAAGGGCAGAGTCAAGGAGAGATCAGCAACAAGCTTCCTGTTGTTCTCTCTCCTGGAGTCATTGAACAGCACTTAGTTTCCCAGCAACGTGTGTGATAAGACGTGTGAAGTAGTGCCAGACAGGAAACCTTACCTAAGCATGGGTGTCAGGGTTTTTATTGGTGGTCGGTCAAGTAGGCATGGCTGACTGCCCATGTGGCTGACCTTCTAGCAACTCCAGAGGTCATACTGATACAGTATGGCCCCAGTGCCCTACCAGAAATCACACTGTTAGCATAACTATCTGGCATGCCCCAAGGCCTCATTATGCAAAGACAATCTTAACATACAGGATATTCTAATGACCTAGAGGCTATCTCTCAGGAACCAGTTGAGGACCAGTCTTTTCTTTAGAACCTAGCCTGCTGATAAACCTTTACTGCACATTTTCCAATTTTTATTTTTCATTTCAAATTTTGTCCATATTTTTTAGTTTTCCTTGGAGGGCAGGTTGATCTGAACAAGTTGGTGTGCGATTGCAGAAGCAGAACTGGCCTTCATTGTTTCAGAAGTACTGCTCGATTGATGCATGCATCTAATGAACCTGATAAAATAGTGGATGAAAGCTGATTTTTACACTTTATTGTGTTGTTTTTCTTTATCCTTAACATGTGGAAGCTACTTAACAATGTGTTCTGGAATGAAGTTTTATTAGTTTCATGCTTATTTGTTTTGATTTTCCTTCACATTAACTGGACTTTTGCAATATGAGGAACCACATTTCCACAATTATGAGAAACTCCCATCATTTCTTCAAATATTGGCTTTAAAATTTTTTCTCTATTATTTTATTCTGAGGTTCCATTTAAATAAAAATTTGAATTCCTGGATTTATTCTCCGTGCTTAACTTCTCTTTGGTACTTTCTAGAGTTAACTCTTATTATTCCTGGTTTTTTCTATAAAGTCTCTGTAAGTATCAAATTGGTGAATTCTGAGCAATTGTTCCCAGGGGAAATATATACAGTTTATATGAGAACTACTTTGTTCTTTAGCTAGGTTTCGTTTCCTATTTAAACCTGATGATAATGAGCTTCTTTTTCATTAATGTCAAATAGGTATGTTTATGATCTCTAGTTTATTTTTGCACAAATGTAAATTTTTGTTTTACAACTATTTACTTTGTGTCATGTGTGTATTTCTCTTATTCCTTTCTTTGTAAAGAATAAGTACATTTATTCCAATTCCAATTTATGTTTCTTTATTACCTCTGTGCTTTTGGGTATAAATTCTTTGATTCATGAATTTGTTTGCTTCTTTTCTGACCTTTCTTATGTGGTTGACGATTCTTGGTCATGTGTCGACCCTGTGTCCTTGATTATGACCCCCTGCTCACACCACGGCCTTCGCATGGTCACCTTCTTTGTGATGTCATTTGTTTAGGTCCAGCGGTAGTGACAGCCTATATTCATTGCTTTATGGATAGAAGGACATTTTATTCCATCTCCCCTTCTTTAGATAGTTATGTATTAACTAATATCTATTCATTTTTATAAACTTTCTACAATATCTGTTTTAAACTGATAAGCTACAGTGTAAGTTTTGAATAGGGCCAGAAATTTTGGAGTGTATGTCCAATTCACCATTTTGAAACTAGAAGTCCCATGGTGTTGTCAGAATTTGATAGGAGACGTAGTCATGGAACTAAAGCTCCCTGACAAAAGTTAGACCATAAAACATAAAATGCGGGCATAATCAAATATATCCCAAAATGGAAGGGATCAAGGGAATAAATGCTCTGGACTCTATCTCTCTCCTTTCTCTCATCTCTTCTTGCCAGCACCTTTTTGGAACTAGATCCAGTCATAAACCAGAGAGTAGGTGAGCCCAGGAATGCAATCCACGGAAATTTTTACAGCAGAGCTTAGAAGAGTTAAATGGCAAGTTTCTTTTAAGGATCAGTTTACCAACATCTTGCCTTAATGCATACGATATATTGCTTAAATTGGTTGTAATTGACACCAACTTTTTATGTTAGCCAAAATTAATGTGACTTTTAGTATAATCTGTATCCCTCAGTTATGCTTTTTATTCTTAATTTTTTTTCACTAATTTATCATCAACATTTATAACCCAGTTTATTTATATATAAAGATACAAATTATATATTTTTTATTAAAGTAAATTTTAATAAATTAGATACATAAACACACAACAATTTTATCTGTGACTTAGTGTCTAAGAAGTGTTATATATATTAAAGTCCACCAGTGATCTGAAAATATGAGATTAGGGCTGGGGCAGCTCCTACTCTGAACAGAATAATTTAATTTTCTTTTCTTATTAGGCCTTCTTAGCATATTGGTTCTTTTATTTTTTTAAAGACAAGAAAGTAAAGAATTTAAGGCAAACATTTGCCATGCTTAATAAACAAATTCTGATGTGCTAACTGATTCTAATCAGGACAGCCAATGTCGTCTGAGTTGATAACACCATTAGGCAAAAAATAGAAGTAGCATTAGGAATACAATCTATTAATTTGCTGATCACGGTTGAACACTAGCCAGTGGGGAATAACTAATGGTACCACCAACAGATGTTGACCAAATAAATTTAGCAGATACTAAGCAATTCTTTTCAACTCTGTGCTTGATGGTAATACATCACCTTTGGGTATTGTTATTACTAAGTTTACCACAAATATTATTATTATAAAAATTGTATAAAAATACATATGTATATATATATTTATACATCCCTGATGAAATGTTCAAGTCTTTTCATTTTACAACTATAAAGCAATATAAATGATTAATTTCCTCAAATTAATTTAATTCCAATTTAATGAATTGGAATAACCACATTATCATTTGCCAGGCATTTTGGTAGGGTCTGGGAATATGAGGATGAGAAATCATGGTTACTGCTCTCAAAGAGTCATCATATTATAGGAGGAAAAGCCATACAAATGAATAATTGCATGTAGGACAACAGATGAAACAAAGTCTATAAATGAAATAAATGGCATAGAAAGGAGTTAGAATGTGATTAACTGTGTCTGAGAGGCTTATAGGTCTCAGAGAAGTTGTGATCTGAACTATATTTCATAATAGACTCAACAGCTTCCTTCCAGATGTGAATTTATATGAGTTGGTGGTGGGTTGGGGTGTACCAGGGCAAGAGGAATGTTCCCTCTTTAGTGGAGCACTTCTCATCTAATGCAGTATGTATACACACACACACACACACACACACACACACACGTACATATATATATAAGCTATGGACTATCATGTATACTCTTATCTCTTAATTTTAAAATTCTTTATAGAACAGTTCATAACTCCAAGTCCAAATATTACAACCAATCATGTAACAGCATTTATTATCTTATCAACATCATTTTGTCATATGCAACTTTGTCATATGCAAAGTGCCCAGCTCTTTGTGCTGATGGAAGAAAAATAGATGAAGAGTGAATCCTTCTTTAAAGCACTGATAATCTAGTAAAAAGGCAATATGTTCAGAGACAGGAGGTACACAAAATGATAAATATAACAGTGACACTAACACAACAAATAATAAGACAAGAACTAATTATAACAGTATATTACACAGCAAAATATAACACAGTATGAATGGTATAATTTGTATGTTTGTAGTGTTTATTTATGTATACATGTTTTCCCTCATTAATTTCATTTAATGTTCACAAATAGTCTCTGAGTTTAATAGAGGCATTCCTTAAATTTTTGATGAAGCAAAATAGGTACAGAGAGGTAATAAATGAAAGAAAAAATTGATGGTCAGCGATGAAAAAGAAAATAGGCTTTGAAGATGGATTAGACTTAAAGTAATTGAGAAAAGGCTGTGGCAGGCATGTCAACTTAATAGAGAGAAAAACATTAGAGAAAGAAATATAGAGAACATATGAGTGAGCAGGCCAGCTTGGCAGGAACATGCATGTGGAAGAAAAATACTATATATAAGCATGTGAAATATTTAATATCAAAAAGTGGAAAAAAATGTTCAACAATAGAGAATGATTAAAGTGCTATGTATTTATAATGGAATTCTAGTATTTTTCAATGATGTAAATAAATATCTAAAGTCATAGTAATGAAAATAATTGGCTTTTTATGTGACCAATTTTTAGAAATAATTAATAAATACAAACAGTACAAAGTAAAAAAATATGAAAGGGTTTATAGTGAAAAGTAATTATGTCTTTTCAGTACCCATTTCACCCCCCACCCAGGGGCAACATGATTATAGATAATTTAGATATCTCTTAGATAATCTATGCATATATACACATAGGGACTACACACAAACATCAATTTTTTATCTACAGATTATACATACTTGTGTCTTAACCTTTTAAAAATTTAACAGTATATCTTGGAAATGGTTTCATAGTTTCTATAGACCTACCATTGTACAGATGCACTAAAATTTATTGATGAGGATGAAAATCTTTTCATATTTAAAAGACATTATATTCCCTTTTCTGGTGAATAGTTAAAACCCTTGCTTATTTTAATTTGGTCATTGATTTTCTTTTCCTATAAATTTTAGGTCTTTTAATTATTCCTATAATCATCCATGTTACAATTTTTGTTTTACAATTTTGTTTTATCCTGACTGCATTTATGACATTTGTATCTTGTAGGTATATCTTTGTATATCTGAGTTGAACAATCTTTTTCTAGTCTCACATAAATTATTTCATATTTTCCTGATGTACTTTTATCTTTCATAACCACATTTAAATCTTTGAAGACTTTACAATTTTTAAAATAAAAGGCAGGAGGGAGGAATCCTCTTTAGTTATCTTAACATTACTTATTTAAAAATCTATTATTTCCCCAGTACATGAAGTATCTTCATCATATAGAAAATTGACATAATTTTAAATCCCATTTGGCACTGTCTTCTAATACAGCAGAACCTAAAGTTGTAGGGTCAGGAAGTAGAAATTCTGAAAAATGGTCATTGGGAGCAGTGCTGCAGTGGGCCAGTCCTATCTTTACCCCTTGTTTCCTGGATGCAGGTGGTGTAGGTATTGGGGCCACAGTACTATGTGTCAGGCGTTAGCTCAGTGCATGTATCTCATCCTAGAGAATGTCTAAGGAGATGCTTTAAATGTTTTAGCAGGTGTTCCAAAATTCTATTAAGCTAGATGCTTCCAAGATGGCACACTGTATGGTAGACTAGTGAATCTCATAGTCAGGCACTCAGTGTCCTATCTTCTCTCTTAGGACGGGCCATTTGGTCTGAGGTTATATTATGGAGGATCCTATGTAAGTAAATCAGGCACTGTGCAAGCTATTGAGTTGTACTGCTGGCTCAGGCACTGCAGGCAGCAAAGGCAAGGTCATATCCAGAGATGATTTCAGTTCTGGCGAGAGAAAATTGCTGCTCCTCCAGGGTAAAGGTCCAATGTAATCAACCTGCCATCAAGAGAATGGCTGGGCTCCATTATGAGTGCTGCTATATATGAGGCTTGGCACTGGTTTCTGCTGCTGGCAAATTGGGAATTCCATAGTAGCAGTTGGTAGATCAGCAACTTCAGTGGAAATCTTGTACTTTAGTTTCCCATTGAACTAGGGTTATACCAAGGAGGCTAACTCCCTCGTATATCCAGGCTTGCACAGATGTCAGAAAGACTGAATGGGTTCATGCAGGCATCCATGGTGGCAGAGAAGCTCCAGGTCAGAAAAGAAGACATCCAGAGTGGAGAGAAGTCAAGGGGTTTTCAGGTTATATCTGCACACAGCTGGTAGCTGCAGCTATGAGCAGAACAAAAAGTTGAACTGAGAGGATATGAGGCAGGGCATGTGAATCATCTGATCCTATGACCCTCCCCACCTCTCCAAGAGACTGGTCTTTGGGGATATTATTTTCCTTTCAGTAAAATCCAATAGAGCATGAATATAGAAGAATACATCAAATACCAAGGCTAGGAAGTAGTCTCTTTACTTCTAGGCAGGACTAGGAGAGAAAGACTACTTTTGAATGGCAAATCTTTTTTTGCTCCTGAGTGGACATCTAGTGTATGAATATTTTAAGGTCCTTGATACTGATTACTGAATGGCTTTAAAATATTATCAAAGTATATTGTGTCAGAGTATCCATTTCATTGTATCTCTGATAGCATTGGGAATGAAAAATTTTAGTTTTGCAATTTAGCTGTTAAAAAACAGCATATTTTAAATTTGAAGTTCTTTGATTAATAGTATGGTTATATTGAAAAATATATGTAAACTTATTCTTCTCTGAGTAGCCAGTTCAAATCTTTTGCCCATTTTTAAATGGATCTCTTTATCTCTAAACTCTTCTTATCTAAAATCTTTTTATTAAGAAGACTAACCTATTGTCCATCATATACATTGCAAATTATTTCTCACTTTTTCACTTGCCTTCTAATATTAATCAAGATTTTAAATATTCAGCGCCTCCCTGTTTTTCCTGTTTTTTTTTCTTTTGTTAAAAACTAACATTTGAGTAATCTCTTTCAAGTAGAGCTTTTTGTTTTTTTGCCAGGCTTGTTATTGAAAGCTAAAAAAAAGCCTGTCAGTCACGGTTAGTTGTCACTTGTCTCTACTTATCTGTTATAATCTCCATTTGTTTGGTATCGTTTTTTACTTTTATAGTCAATGGTAGATATGGAAAGAGCTTAAAAGTACCCCTGTGGAGCAAATGGATGACAAAATTACATTTGAAAAATTATAACAATATCTCCTTTCAGTGACTCAAAACAATTTTATTTATCCCTCACCTTGAATAGCATGGAATGTCTTAAGACCTCTGATCTTTGTTTTGAAACTGTGGTTTCCAGACACCACCATCAACATGGCACACATGCTTGCAGAGTCTTGGTCCTATACCAGACATACTAAATTAGGACCCACATTTTAACAAGGTCCTCTGATAATTCTTCTGTCCATTATTGTTTGAAAAAGTATCATTTTAGATCCTGTAGTCTATTTTCAGGGCAATGTAAAACTAATCAATTCCTGGGATTATTTTGGATTTTCAAAAATTAAGACTGTAGAATAGCACAACAAAAATCTATATTACTTGATAATTTTCTCCACTCCCATCCCAAGATGTTAATATTTAGGAGTGAATACATGAATTGGCATCTAAGCTTCAAAAAACTTTCATTTTTGATAATCACCTTTAAAGTTGAGATTTTCAGCACTATTAATAGTAGAATAGTCAATCTGTCATCAAAGGAAAACTTAGGAGGTGAATCTCTATTTCCAGATATAATGACAGTCATGATTTTCTTTAAAAAAGAAAATTAGAAAAACAAAGAAGAAAATATTTAATTTAGGTATACACATTCTAAGGAGTTGTGTATACTTGTATCATAATTATATTTGTTAATTCATTAACACATGTATTTACTATGTCTTTATATACAAGACGCTGTGCTCGGTGCCTTTGGGGATAGCCAAAGCATAACAAGAGAAATAGGATAATATTACTGTTATCAATAGCAAGCACTTTTGAACACTTGCAGTGTGCTGGTCATTTTCCTGTGCACTTTTGCTCTGCAGTCTTCATAGACACCCTTTGAAGCTGGTTAGATTATTAACCCAGTTAAACAGAATGAGCATCAAAGCCTAGAAATATTAAGCAAACTTTCCCAAGGTCACACAGCTACTGAGCAGTGGGGCTGGAATTCCAACCATGCTGGCCTGAATCCCTGGCTCTCCTATACATTGTCAAATACCTGCTTTGATTCTATCAGTAGATGGCAATTTGAAAAACTGATGAAATTATTCATTTGCATTTCATATTTCTTCCCTTTAAACTTTCAGATATGGAACTTGAGCATTTTTTTTTCCACTGGTAGGGTGCTGCATATGCAACCTATTTCTAGTGTCTTCAAAATATATCATAAAGGCTGAAAGCTGTTTATGTTTACTTTTGGGCAGATGAGAGACCCATTATAAATGAACAAGCTAAGCAGCACTGGACAGAAGATACAGGTTTCCTATGTCTTCCCTTCCCAAGGCAAAACTGTGGATGAGAACTTGTTCCTCTAGCTGGTAAAGGGCATAGTTCATTATATGACACTAAAAGCAAGAGTTGTTATTTCAAAGGAAAATAAAATTATTTACTATAAGAGAAGGCAACATTTCTTTGTGTGTGCATGCACACACAAGAAGTTGTATGAAGTATTTTTCTTGATATTATTTTCAAAATGTGTAGTAGGATGAATACCACTATGGAGAACATTTAAGTAAATGTGGTTAATACATGCAAATGCATGTGTTCCCAGCCTGGAGGTAGAACTGCCTCTTTGGTTTACTATGATTCTGTGAAATTCCAACTCTTTATTCTAAATAAGATATAGGATAAGAATATGGAGTATTTGTAATACAAATGACTTACTAATTATATGTAGATTATTTCTGAAGGCATGAGACATTTTCTTTGAAATTCTAGCAGTGGGGTGGATGTGAAAACACCCCAGCTATTGGCTTCATGCCAGAACAGCTCCAATTGACTCATTCTCCTTAATTTGTAATCTAAATGATTTCTGCACAGGAGTTTCACAAAAATGGTGTTAAGTCTTTTTCTTAGGGATGAAAACAAATTTTAATGGCCTATTCTAGTTTCACAAATTAGGACAAAAGGAATATAAGCCACATTATCCAAAAATAACATTCAGTGATATTACTTTCAAACAAACAAACATTCTCAGTGGGAGCAATATCTCCCTCAATGGGGCAAAAACTGCTTCTTGGGTGAGGAAAAATATTTTACTCTTTTTGTGTATAAGTCATGGATATGCATATGGTACATCAACACATGTATAGTATATCTGTGCTATTGAAATTCCATGGGAAGTGGCTAGGAAAAAATATCTAGAAAGGTACTAATAACAACAATAATAAAATAGGTGAGAAACACTGCTTTAAAGCACACCTCCTTTATCTCAGCTAGCAATCCCTCCTGTATTACTGTCCCTAGGCAGAGGGCATATAGTATGCTCCTCTCCCAGCAGTATCCCTCCTGAAAGCCAGTGATAAAATGTAAAGCCTGCTGCTGCCTCTAGGGAGGATTTGGACTGGCAGTAAGAACCTAAATGACTTCCCTTTCCCATGTCCTGTGTGGTCTTCAGCTTCCTAATAAGGTAGTTGTGTGGGTTCCACGATAAGATGCCAAGGTGTCTGTTCTGTGCATCAGTGAAACCCTTAATGCATTAT
Organism: Smutsia gigantea; assembly: GCA_032199065.1. NCBI lineage: Eukaryota > Metazoa > Chordata > Mammalia > Pholidota > Manidae > Smutsia > Smutsia gigantea. Next base: position 1,158,553 of record JAVSCE010016793.1, read on the forward strand.
TTCCCACTATCTACTTTACATTTGTTCTATTTTTAAACACTACAATCAAGTGTAGGAGAAACAAAAGAGAAAGAGACTGGTGACTGATTTTTTGGTAGCATTCAACATGTGGAATCGGGGCTTTTAGATAAGGTCTGCCCAGGGTAAACTCATGAGGTTTCTGTTTCAACATTTCCTTCTTTGATCTAATTACAGTCTGCTGTCGTCCCTCTGTCCGTCCTTCATCACAGAAACACAATATATAAGTTTCACCTCCCTGCAATTATCAAAGGATCTGCTATTACCATATTATAATTTGTATGAATTTTAAGGGGGATATACATTATAATACTTTAAGTAATTACAAAATAAAGTACACTTTTTTCCTGTTAAAAACCTGATGAAGGGGGTAGTGTAATCACCATAATATTGCTCATTTAACTGTAGATTAATGATATCAAAATAAACTTAAAAAAAAAACATTTCAGATGTAAGTCAGGCAGAGAAAGACAAATACCAAATGATTTCCCTCATTTGTGGAGTATAACAACGAAGCAAAACTGAAGGAACAAAATAGCAACAGATTCACAGACTCCAAGAATGGACTAGTGGTTACCAAAGGGGAGGGGTGAGGGAGGGCGGGAGAAGGGGATTGTGGGGTATCATGATTGGTGCACATGGTGTGTGTGGGGTCACGGGGAAGACAGTGTAGCTCAGAGAAGACAAGTAGTGACTCTGTGGCATCTTACTACACTGATGGACAGTGACTGCAATGGGGTATGGGGGGGGACTCCATAATAAGGGTGAATGTAACCACATTGTTTTTCTTGTGAAACCTTCATAAGAGTGTATATCAATGATACCTTAATAAAAAATAATAATAAAATAAAATTAACATTTTAGATGTTATGAGGTATAAAAAAGAAATATTTTAGGGGAGATTTCATAGTACCCCTAAAATAATTCTATGCTCTGTTTAAGTGCAATGCCAAGCTTGTTTTTAATAATTGTTTCATTATCTAGCTGTTAGTCTAAAAGCTACAAATTATTAATACATTTTCCCCTTTTCCATCTTCCTCAAGTTCCTTTCTTTATTTTTCTTTAATCCTTTTCCTTCACGTTTTTAACATCATTTCATCTGCTGTATTCTTTTGAAAAGGGTTCATATAATTCATATTTTATCCCAATCAATGGAGAGCTAGAACCTAAACTCTGGGCAGTTTCATTCTTATATTTTCAATTTTGATAAATGAAAAGTTGGAGTAACTACTCCTGTTCCTCATTAACATGCAAAGCAAGGTGTCTACTGGGAAGAAGCCCTTATGAATGAGAATGGAGGCATAGAAGCCTGTTTTCCCTTCTATACCTTCATTCATTCACACGTTTGCTTGCTCTTTCCCTTCATCTGTTACTTTAAATTCAATGACTAATTCAGTGTGACTAATACCCCCAGTTTGGTTCTTTTCATATAATATTAAAAGGAAAAGGAAAATTCTATCTTCAAATCAATGAAAATAATGCTTGTTCTAATAAATGACACATTTCAGTATAGAAATATATAAAGATGAAGCTAATATATCCCCACATCCTTGTCATTTCTACCTTTAAAGGTGACAATTCTCCAGTTTGGCTGTATGCTGGAATCTGTTGGGGAACTCTAAAAATTTAATGTGCTATAATAGATCTAAAGGATGTTGCTGGTTATTAAGACTTTATAGTTTTTTAGATTTAGTATTTCTATTTTCTTAAAGCTTTATTTCTAGACATTTTATATCATATTACATTAATTCTAGGATGCATGTTATTTTCACATTTTAATATCTCCAAAATCAAAATGTATCAGTGGCAATGTAGATGAAGCGAATTATCACACTTTTTATCATTAATATAAATTGATTATTTTCCCCTAAATTTACTAAAATTTAATTTAGAATATTGCATCTGTAGGCAATAGTGAAGTTAGTCCATAGGCTTTCTGTTTGTACTGCTTTTATCTTTATCAGGATATTATAATGAAGTTAAATTGGGAATTTTTCCAGTTATTAAATAGTTTGGTTAATTTAAATGATATTGTTATTATATTTTTGTTAGAAGTTATGTTGCACTTAGTTTTGAATCCAGCTGATCCAGCTTTATTATCATTATCATTATTATTATTATTGAGTACAACTACTGACATGTAACATGGCTGGTTTCTAATAGGTATAACAATTTTCGGTGATATTATAGGATTATGTATTTATTAGCAAACCTTGATTACTTATTATGTACCAACAATGTACATAGAAATAAATACAATAGAGTTTCCTACTCCAAGGACTTTAAAATATCCATAGAGAAAAATACAAAAATCCAGGGAACAGAGCAGAGGGGTCACATGGAAAGAGGGCAGATATAGAAATGTGGGATGATTTCACATTTTGAAGGAGTTTATACATATGAAGATGGGGGAAAACAATGAGGCACTCATTCCAGGTCGAAGCATCAGTAGAGAGAAAACTCAGAGGTTTGAAAGAGCTTGACCACTGAAAGAACAGCAAGTCATTTATTATGATTGATGTGAAGAGGATGCTGTGTGACAGTTCAGTGTTAAAGGGCATGGACAGACCAGACCCAACAATGAAGGGCATAATGTATTAGATCAGCAGTTCATGTTTTGGTCTCAGGTTCCCTTTATTGAGGACTCCAAAAGATTTTAGTTACGTGGGTTATATATCTATTGATAGTTACCATATTATTGTTTAAACAGGAAATTAAAAAATATTCACCAATCCATTGGAAAATAACAAGAAACCCATTTAATGTTAAATAAAATTTTTACAAAAGATAATTATATTTCAAATTTATATAATTTTCAAATTATATTTCAACACAAAAAACTTCCTGAGATTAGTTTTACATTTTTGCAAATCTCTCCAGTGTCTGGGTTAATAGAAAATAGATGGACTCTTACATATGTTTTTGTACTCACTCTCTTGTTTTTGGCTTAATGGAGAAAATCTAACCTCACAAGATAAATATTTGGAAAGGAAGGAGTCTCTTAATAGCTTTGTCAGACAATTGTGGATATTCTTTTTTGGAACTACATCAAAATTCAAGTACTTAATGGAAATACTTAATATTGTTAAGATGGCAATACTCCCCAAATTAACCTACAGATTCAACTCAATACCTGTAAGATCCACAGCTAGATTCTTAAAATTGAAAAGCTGACTTTAAAAGTTCAAATTCATTTGCAAGGGACCCAAAGTAGCCAAAAGAATCTTGAAGAACAAGGTTGGAAGAGTCCCACTTCCTGAGTTCAAAACTTACTATAAAGCAACAGTAATAAAGACAGTGTAGTACTAACTTAACGTAGGTATATAAATCAATGGACTAGAATTGATAGTTCAGAAATAGACCCATGTGTCTATGGTCAACTGATTTTCAACAAGAGTGCCAAGATCATTCAGTGATAGAAAGAATAGCCTTTTCAGTCAATGGTGCTGGGACAAGTGGATAGCCACATGCACAAGAATGAAATTGGATCCTTTCCTCATACCATATAGAAAATATTAACTCAAATGGATGAAAAAGCTAAATGTAAGAGCTAAACTATAAAACTCTTAGAAGGAAAAATAGGGGTTAACCTTTGTGACTTTGGGTTTGCCATGGATTCTTATATATGACATCAAAACATTAACAATACAAGAAAAACTGGAAAAATCTAACTTTAATCAAATTAATCATTTTGTGTTTTAAGGACACAATCAGAAAGGATAAAGACAATCTGCCGAATGTGAAAGTTTTTTGCAAATTATCTAATGAGGGACTGTATATAGAATATATCTAGAATATATAAAGAACACTTACAACTAAATAATAAAAGGAAAACCAACAAATTTTTTAAATGGGCAAAGATCTGAATGTATATGTTTCAGAAGATATAGAAATGGCCAATAAACACATGAAAAGATTCTTGATATCATTAGTCAGCAGGGAAATGCAAATCAAAATCAGAATGAGATACTTCATACCAATAGGATAGCTATAATCAAAAAGACACATAACAAGTGTTTATGAGGATGTGGAAAAAAAGGAACCCTCATATACTGTTGGTGGGAATCTAAAATGATGCAACCACTTTGGAAAGCAGTCTGGCAGTTCCTCAGATGCATAGAGTTACAATTTGATCCAGCAATTCCACTCCTACTGATGAACCCAAAAGAAATGAAAACATATGTCCACACAAAAAATTGTATATGAACGTTTATAGCATCATTATTCACAATATGTAAAAGGTAGAAAAAAATATCCATCAATGCACAGAAGGATAAATAAAAGGTGGTATATCCACACAATGGAATATTATTTGGCCATAAAAGGGAATGAAGTAGTGATGCATGCTAACAACATAGATAAATCTTCAAAACACTGTACTAAGTGAAACAGCCATATACAAAAGGTCACAGTGTATGATTCCATTTACATGAAATATCCTCAGTAGGCAAATCTATTGAGACAGAAAGTACACCAGTGGTTGCTTAGGGCTGGGTGGATGTAGCAATAGAGAGATGATAGCTGAAGGGTATGAGATTGGTCTTTGGGGTGATGAAAATGTTCTGAAATTGATTGTGGAGGTGGTTTCACATATCTGTGAATATACGAAAAGCTATTGAATCATACACCTTAAATGTCTGAACTGTATAGTATGTGAATTAAATCTGTAAATAAATCTGTTATAAAAACCTGAAAAAATGGTGTTTCTTAAATGTTAGACAATGTGGAATCTAAAACAATTTCAATAGCATTTCTTACTTTGAAATATAAAGTCCATTAGTCTATCTAGAACTCTGAATGGATCTTTCACCTATGCATGATTTTAATCTTGCAGTTACCCTAAGAGGGCAAGTGTTCCCGGACTATAATTGGAGAACTGCTATGTTAGGTTACAATTTGAACTTCAGAGAGGTGCACTCTGGTTTAAAAAAAAAAATCGCCTTTCCCTGAATCTTGTGAGCGTTTGGAATGAACTCTCTGTGGCTAGGCTCAAGGTAATATACAAACCTTTTTTAGGATAGAGTACATAAATATTTACATTTCTGTCAGTCTAGTAATAACAATGACTAATGCACATGAGACTCAGATCAGCTGAGGAGACTAGTGAGGCTGGAAAGGAAGATTTGGGAAAACAATTGAATATTTTCATAGAAATTATGAGACACACATAAGATGAAGCATTTACTAACAGAGGACACTGTCTGAGCATAGGAAGCTTTGGAAATTTGACTCTAAAGAGTATTGTCAGAGAGTGAAAAGCAGGGTGCAGTGCAATCCTGTGGGCAAAGCCCAGGAAATTCCAAGTTCATGTTCACTAGGCACAGGGAAAATAGTTCCTCAAGAAATAGAGGAATGGTTTGGGGTCCAAGTGAGTAGCTCTGTCATACATGAATGCTCTTTCTTACCCAAAAGTAGAAATAAATAGTTCTTATCTATAGCAAAAGCTTAAATTAAGGGTAAACTTTGGAAAAGTTATAACATACAGTTGACCCTAGAACAATCTGGGGATTATGGGTGCCTATCCCACCCACCCTTTGCATTAAAAAATCCAGGAATAACTTTTGACTCCCCCAAAACTTAACTACTAATAGCCTACTTTGACCCAAGCCTTATCAATAACATAAACAGTTGATTAACACATGTTTTATATATTATGTGTATTATATACTGTATTTTTATGATTAAGCTAAAGACAATTTTTTTCAAATTGTTGTAAATCTCAAAAAAATTTTCCAGTATAGTTATTGAAAAAAATCCACATATAAGTAGACCCGTGCAGTTTAAACCTTGGTTGTTCAAGAGCTAAGTGTAGTATGTTACCTATTTTTATGTACGTATAGTCATGAGAACCACAAATTTGGGCACAAAAATTTAGTATGTGAATCCATTTTCCTGCAGCAGAGAGGCAAGGGATGGGTGGTATAAGGAAAATGTAGAAGTTTGAAGTAGAAATTGTATGCCGAGCCTGGATCAGTCAAGGGGAAAACTATCCACCTACTTTGCCAGAAACCAAGAGTCTCAGGTGCCATGAAACTCTTTCTACACTGTCCTGTTTCAAAGCTGACCTTATATGTTTGACCATATTCATTCACCCTTTCAAGTCACTCTGTATTATTCAAGACTAGGCCTTCAAAGTACATTCGAACTTACCTCTCATTTATGTGCTTGTGCGATTCTGGCACAAACAACTTAAAGGTTAATTTAGATTTTCATCTTGTCACTTGAATTTGTTTCTTAATGAGCCATTCTTTCAACAAATATTTATGGACTATTTATAGAGTGTTTAGTAGAAACAGCAAACTTGCTCTTCTTCCCTTAACAAAATCTACTTGTAAAATTTTTACCTTAGGGGATGTGTGGATATACATACCACTAAAAGGTATGCATAACAGTCTTTGATTTCAAAGAAATAATTGCTAGATAAAAGAGTACTTTGATTGAAAAGGGGCAGCACATCACCTTCTAGAACATACTGATTTCTATTAAATAACTTTCAGCGTGAGATCAGTTTTTCTTGGATCACAGTACAGAAAGGCTTAATTATTAAGTAATCAGATATTTATTACACAGAGCTCTCACCTGTAACGGTGGGGATCAGAGCGTGGGCCTAAAGTCTAATACACTACCTCTTGAAATTGCTTCATATTCACTTTAGTTTTTCCAAGTAAAGGAATATGATTTTGTAATGTTGAACAATATTCTTTAAGTTTTATAGGTCTTTATTCCTTATTCAAACTTCATATTCTGGATTTCAGAATTCAATGGCTATATTAACTAAGTTTGCTTCCACCTTTTATACTCAATACTTCTGATGTCAAAGTGGAGACACAATTTTTAAAATTCAAACAACAAAAACAAAACAAAAAAAAGGCTAAATATATTTCTCTGAATTTAAGTATTACCCTTTTCTGAAGAGTAAACTTACTGGGAAGTGACTGAGTGTGCCACTGTAGTCATGATGTCTCCCAGTTGTTGAGAATGCTCCCAGAATGCAGTTTCGAGTTGGAATGGATACTAGTTTTTGGAAGCGTGCATTTTGTTTGCCTACTTCTCTCCCCGGTTCGATGATATATTTGAGAAACACTATAAAAGGTTTTGCTATCGAGATCTTAATAAAGAGGAAATAGAGATGCTTCCGGAGTTAAATTAATTTTTCTTTGGTTTACATAGTCAAAACTAACGGGAGAGTAGCCCAGCGGAGGCCACTGGGGGTGGGAGGCATGGCAGCCGGACACTGCGGAGTGTAGTGCAGCTGAGGCGGCGCTTTCCACTCGCCACGCACGGGGCGTGGGTCCCCAAAGGTTGCATGATGGAATTTGGACATTACCTCAAGAGGTTTTATGTTTTGGATTAGCTAATTGTGTTTGTCCTCTGCTGACTATTTCTTTGGACTCATATTTTTGGTGTCCTTTTGAGGCATTAAACCCAAAAGGATTATACCATGGACTACAAGGAGAGCTGCCCAAGTGTGAGCATTCCCAGCTCTGATGAACACAGAGAGAAAAAGAAGAGGTTTACTGTTTATAAAGTTCTGGTCTCAGTGGGCAGGAGTGAGTGGTTTGTCTTCAGGAGATATGCAGAGTTTGATAAACTTTATAATACTATAGAACCCAAAGATCACATCTTCTCCTGAAGTAATAAATGTTAAAGAAACAATCTGCTATTGCCCTGAAGATTCCTGCCTAGAGAATATTTGGTGATAATTTTGATCCAGGAGTCTGATGACACATAGGATCTCAGGAATCTGGGGTCTATACATCTAAAGCCTCAAACATGGACCTTTTTTCACTATAATCAAGAAAATCAATCCTGGTCACAAATGGCTTATTATAGAGAGACTGAAGTCTCCTTATCCACCAGAAATCCTTTGAGAAAAGTCATCTGTCTGTGCCTTAGATAAATCCTGACAAGCTGGAGTGCCCTCCCTTCCCACCATTTTACCTCCTTAACCGATTTGTTGTAACCTGGTAACTCATTAAACCTGTGATTCCTTAAAAAAAAAAAAAAAAAAAAAAAAACAGGAGAGGACTACAGAACAGAATCTTGGCTAGTAAAATGCCAGACAGAAGAGTAAGGGGCAAATACTGTTGCACTGAAGGAGTGAACAGCAGTGTGAGATTGTATATGTCCCTTTCATGCATTTCTTTGATATACGCCCATTATTTTGTATAAACATGCAAGGTGGAATGTAAACTAGTCATAAAATCATGGGATTCAGATATGGAACCTCTTAAGTTTAATAATGGGAAATCTGGACTAATTAGTCAATGTTAGATCTCTTTGTCCACATATTATGCAGATAAATTTATGGGATTTTAAATTCCCTTATACATATATGCAGTTTTACAGACCTTATTATGGTGACATAGAGCATGGTGCCAATTTGAATTCTTTTCTATTAAAAACTTTAAAATTTTTATTTTTGGAAGGAAACGATTTTAAGTAAAAAGATCTGAATTAATACATTGCCCTTTGGTGACTATGTTATTGATGTATCTTAAATATTATTTTGATTAGGGAAGAAACAAACCACTATCTTGGTCCTTTTTTCCTGGTTTCCATTAAGTAATTAGATAAGCCTTCACCCAAACGTGCTTATCAATTGCTCATTGGAGAGTTATCGTCTAGACTGGTTAGCACTGAGGTTAGGCACTGAAATTGAGGAACCACAGATGATGCAACTCTTGCCTTTGAAGAAGCCTGCCAGAAAATATGTTCAAGGTTGTTTCATAAATAGTAAATCTTTTTCCTGCATAGTCTTTAATAGGAGCTTAAAATGGATCTTTAGAAGGTTGTGAGGATTGAGCAACAGGAAATTTTAACCAAGTCATTAATAGCTAATGATGTGAAGTGTATGCAACTATCCATGATCAGTCATAGGAATAAGAGGAGAGAAAGGTCAGATGAAGGCAAGGGGATGTGGTGGCTTTTACTGCAACAATTCCTCACTTCTTGCTTCACGTATTTGTTATTCCAATGGTAGACATAATTTACCTGCTCTGTGACTTTTCTTTTGGTTTGTTTATATATACAGATACACACAAATATACATATATATATGAATATATGCCTTTATATTTATGTTATTTCTAATAAACACTTCTGAATTTATTATTGTTTTCCTATGCTTTGTATTATTTTAAATAAACATAAAATATCCTAAATATCCCTCTTTCCATTTGAGGCAAGCAAACATTTGTTTAAATGTACTTTACTAAAAATGACATATCTGATAAATAACTTGTATCTAGAATGTACAGAGAGCTCTCAAAACTCAATAGTATCAAAGAACTCAATAAAAATAGTCAAAATATTTGAAAAGACACTTTTTAAAAGAAGGTGAAGAAGCACAAGAAAATACACTCATATCATTAGCCATTGGGGAAATGCAGATTAAAACCTCAAGATATCTCTAGACATCTATTATCATGTTTAAAATTTGAAAGATTCCTCATGTGTTAGGAAAGATTTCCCACATACACTGCTGGTGGGAATGTAAATAGTACAACTGCTTTGCAAAAACAGTGTGTCAGGATTAAAGATGGTGGCGTGAGAGGTGAGACAGAGGCTTCCTCCTAAAACTGTATATAATATGAAAATATAATTAATACAACTACTCCTGAAAGAGCAACAGGAAAGAGGACTGCACCAGACTGCATACAACTGGAGAAAAGAGCAGACCTCACGGAACAGGGTAACGTACCAAAGCTGTGGCTTGATGGGACCCAAGCCCTTCCCCCACCCCAGCTCACCAGCAGGAGGAAGAGAAATGCAGCAGGGAGGGAGTGGAGGCCTGGGACTGCTGAATACCTAACTCCGGAGATCTGCTCTGGGAGCACAAACCTACACTTCATGGTGCTTGCATGGTACTCTCATGATTAGGGTGTTGGAAAGCTAAGACAGGCAGTATTCCTAGAGAGATTTGAGATTCCAGCCACTTGTGGAAAGCAGGGATCCATATCCAGCTGCTCTGGATAAAAGAAAGGAGGGAAGTCTGAGACAGGGCTTCCCTAACAAGGAAACCCTTAGCAAGAGGACTGCTAAAGGGGCAAGGATTGCACAGAGCTTACTGCTCAAGAAAAAGGACTCCAGATGCACTCTGCCCAGCAGGTTGGGAGCTTTCATGTTCTTCAGTTGCTCCAGCTCCCTGGCTGGCTACACAGCTCCAAGGACCCCCTCCGTGATATGCAGCCTATTGCACCTTTCTCCCAGCCAGCCCCACATGGCTCGCAAACTGGCAAACCCTACCTGGGTATTAGGCCAGGCAGAGGGAAGATCTGTCTACAGCAACTACAAACGCAAAGCATACAGGCTTATACCTGTGTGCTCAGCACACGGGTTCAGGCAGTGGTGTCAGGCAAGGCAGCCGGGAAGCAGAGAACAGCTCTTTCTCCCCCCAGGCACCAATACCACTGCTTTGTGACCCCCAACATTGCTTCAGGGACTGAGCAGCTCCAGAGAGTAGAGCTTTTGGGCACAAGAGGGCGCCATATACAAATATGAAATGACAAAGGAACCTGATGCAAAGAAAATTATTAATACAACTCCTGAGAAAGATTTAAATAACATCGACCTCATGAATCTTCCTGAAGGGGAGTTCAAAATAAAAGTAATTAACATGCTCAAGAACTCAGGAATGAATTCCCATTGGAGATCCAATCATTGAAGAGCACAGTGGAAGGTGTTAAAAACAGATTAGGTATGGTGGAGGAGACAATAAATGAAATAGAAGCTAGAGAAGAGGAATACGAAGAAGCTGAGGCACAGAGAGAAAACAGATCTCTAAGAATGAAAGAATATTTAGAGAACTGTGTGACCAATCCAAACGGAACAATATTCGCATTATAGGGGTAACAGGACAGGAAGAGAGAGAAAAAGGGAGAGGAAGTGTCTCTGAGGAAGTAGTTGCTGAAAACTTCCACAATCTGGGGAAGGAGATAGTCGCTCAGGCAATGGAGTTGCACAGATCACCCAACACAAGAACCAAAGGAGAACACCACCAAGAAATATAATAATTAAAATGTCAAAGATCAAGGATAAGGACAGACTATTAAAAGCAGCCAGAGAGAGAAATAAGGGCACATACAAAGGAAAGCCCATCAGGCTATCATCAGATGTCTCAGCAGAAACCTTACAGGCCAGAAGGGAGTGGCATGATGTATTTAATGCAATGAAACAGAAGTGCCTCAAACCAAGATTACTTTATCTGGCAAGATTATCATTTAAATTTGAAGGAGGGGTTAAGCAATTTTCAGATAAGCAAAAGTTGAGAGAATTTGCCTCCCACAAACCATCACTATAGTGTATTTTGGAGGGACTGCTATATATGGAAGTGTTCCTAAGGTTTAATAGCTGTTACCAGAGGTAATAAAACCACAGTAAAGAAAGTAGAACAGCTAATTACTAAGCAAATGCAAAATTAAATTAACTGACCCCAAAGTCAATCAAGGGATAGACAAAGAGTACAGAATGTGATACCTAATATATAAAGAATGGAGGAGGAAGAATAAGGAGGAGAAAAAAAAAAGAACCTTTAGATTGTGTTTGTAATAGCATATTAAGTGAGTAAAGTTAGACTCTTAAATAGTAAGGAAGTTAACCTTGAACCTTTGGTAACCTCAAATCTAAAGCCTGCAATGGCAATAAGTACAAACCTATCGAAAATCACCCTAAATCAAAATGGACTGAATGCACCAGTCAAAAGACATAGAGTCACTGAATGGATAAAAAAGCAAGGCCCATCTATATGCTGCCTACAAGAGACTCACTTTAAACCCAAAGACATACAAAGACTAAAAGTGAAGGGATGGAAAAAGACATTTCATGCAACTAATAGGGAGAAAAAAGCAGGAGTTGCAGTACTAGTATCAGAATAGACTTGAAAACAAAGAAAGTCACAAGAGACAAAGAAGGACATTACATAATGATAAAAGGGTCAATCCAATAAGAAGATATAACTATTATAAATATCTATGCGCCCAACACAGGAGCACCTACATATGTGAAACAAATACTAACAGAATTAAAAGGGGAAATAGAATGCAATGCATTCATTCTAGGAGACTTCAAAACTCCATTCACTCTGAAGGACAGATCAACCAGACAGAAAATAAGTAAGGAGACAAAGGCACTGAACAACACATTAGAACAGATGGACATAACAGACATCTACAGAACTCTCGACCCAAAAGCAGCAGAATACACATACTTCTCAAGTGCACATGGAGCATTTTCAAGAATAGATCATATACTAGGCCTCAAAAAGAGCCTTGGTAAAATCAAAAAGATTGAAATTGAACCAACCAGGTTCTCAGACCACAAAGGTATGAAACTAGAAATAAATTACGCAAAGAAAATGAAAAAATCCCACAAACACATGGAGGCTTCACAACATGCTCCTAAATAAGCAATGGATCAATGACCAAATAAAAACATAGATCAAGCAATATATGGAGAAAAATGACAACAGTAATTCAACACTGCAAAATCTGTGGGATGCAGAGAAGGCCGTGCTGAGGAAAGTATATTGCAATACTAGCCTACCTCAGGAAAGAAGAACAATCCCATATGGGCAGTCTAAACTCACAATAAACGAAACTAGAAAAATAAGAATGAATGAGGCCCAAAGTCAGTAGAAGAAGAAGGGAGATAATAAAGATTAGAACATAAATAAATAAAATCGAGAAGAACAAAGCAAAAGAAAACATCAATGAAAGCAAGAGCTGGTTCTTTGAGAAAATAAACAACATACATAAACCCCAAGCCAGACATATAAAGAAAAAAAAAGCGTCTACTTACAGAAACAGAATCAGAAATGAGAAAGGAAAAATCACTACGGATACTACAGAAATACAAAGAATTATTAGAGAATACTATGAAAAATGATATGCTAACAAACTGGATAACCTAGAAGAAATGGGCAACTTTCTAGAAAAATACAACCTTCCAAGGTTGACCCAGAAAGAAACAGAAAATCTCAACAGACCAATTACCAGCAACAAAATTGCACTGGTAATCAAAAATCTACCTAAGAACAAAACGCCTGAACCAGATGGCTTCACTACTGAATTTCATAAAACATTTAGTGAAGACCTAATACCCATCCTCCTTAAAGTTTTCCAAAGAGTAGAAGAGGGAATACTTCCAAATACATTCTATGAGGCCAGCATTACTCTAATACCAATACCAGGCAAAGACACCACACAAAAAAAGAAAATTACAGAACAATATCCGATGAACATAGATGCAAAAATATTCAACAAAATATTAGCAAACCAAATTAAAAAATACATCAAAAAGATCATCCATCATGATCAAGAAGGATTTATTCAGGGATGCAAGGATGATACAACATTCTAAAATCCATCAACATCATCCACCACATCAACCAGAAGAAGGATAAAAACCATATGATCATCTTCATGGATGTGGAAAAAGCATTGGACAAAATTCAAAATTCATTCATGATAAAAATTCTCAACAAAATGGGTATAGAGGGCTAGTACCTCAATATAATAAAGTCCATATATGACAAACCCACAGCCAACATTATACTTAACAGTGAGAAGCTGAAAGCTTTTCCTTTAAGATCAGGAACAAGACAAGGATGCCCACTCTCCCCACTTCTATTCAACATAGTACTAGAGGTCCTAGCCACGGCAATCAGACAACACAAAGAAATAAAAGGCATTCAGATTGGCAAGGAAGAAGTTAAACTGTTCCTGTTGCAGATGGCATGATATTGTACTTAAAAAACCATAAAGAATCCATTCCAAACCTACTAGATCTAATATCTGAATTCAGCAAAGTTGTGGGATACAAAATTAATACGCAGAAATATGTGGCATTCCTATACACTAACAATGAACTAGCAGAGAGAGAAATCAGGAAAATAATTCCTTTCACAGTTGCATCAAAAAGAATAAAATACCTAGGAATAAACCTAACCAAGGGAGTGAAAGATCTATACTCGGAAAACTACAATAGACTCATGAGAGAAATTAAAGAAGATATCAATAAATGGAAACACATCCCATGCTCATGGATAGGAAGAATTAATATTGTCAAACTGGCCATTCTGTCTAAAGCAATCTACAGATTCAATGCAATCCCTATCAAAATACCAACTGCATTCTTCAACGAACTAGAGAAATTGTTCTAAAATTCATATGGAACCACAAAAGACCCCAAATAGCCAAAGCAATCCTGAGAAGGAAGAATAAAGCTTCGGGATTATGCTCCCCAATTTAAAGCTCTACTACAAAGCCACAGTAATCAAGACAATTTGGTACTGGCACAAGAACAGACCCATAGACCAATGGAACAGACTAGAGAGCCCAGATATAAACCAAGCACATGTGGTCAATTAATATATGATAAAGGAGCCATGGACATACAATGGGGAAATGACAGCCTCTTCAACAGCTGGTGTTGGCAAAACTGGACAGCTACATTCAAGAGAATGAAACTGGATTATTGTTTAACCCCATACATAAAACTAAACTTGAAATGGATCAAAGACGTGAATGTAAGTCATGAAACCATAAAACTCTTAGAAGACAACATAGGCAAAAATCTCCTGAATATAAGCATGAGCAACTTCTTTCTGAACGCATCTCCTCGAGCAAGGGAAACAAAAGCAAAAATGAACTCATGGGACTACATCAAACAAAAAAGTGTCTGTACGGCAAAAGACACCATCAACAGAACAAAAAGTCACCCTACAGTATGGGAGAATATATTTGTAAATGATATATCTGACAAGGGGTTAACATCCAAAATATGTAAAGAACTTACATGCCTCAACACCCAAAAAGCAAATAACTCAATTAAAAAATGGGCAGTGGATATGAAGAGACAGTTCTCCAAAGAAGAAATTCAGATGGCCAACAGACACATGACTAATCATCAGGGAGGTGAAAATTAAAATCACAATGAGATATCACCTCACACCAGTAAGGATGGCCAGCATCGAAAAGACTAAGAACAACAAATGCTGGCAAGGATGCAGAGAAAGGGGACCCCTCTTACATTGCTGGTGGGAATGTAAGCTGTTCAACCGTTGTGGAAAGCAATATGGAGGTTCCTCAAAAAACTCAAAACTAGAAATACCATTTGACCTGTGATTCCCACTGCTTGGAATTTACCCAAAGAATACAACTTCTCAGATTCAAAAAGACATATGCACCCCTATGTTTATAGCAGAAATTTTTACAAAAGCCAAGAAATGGAAGCAACCTAAGTGTCCATCAGTAGATGAATGGATAAAGAAGAGGTGGTACATATACACAATGGAATACTATTCAGCCATAAGAAAGAAACAAATCCTACCATTTGCAACAACATGGATGGAGCTGGAAGATATTATGCTCAGTGAAATAAGCCAGGCAGAGAAAGACAAGTGTCAAATGATTTCCCTTATTTGTGGGTAAACAATGAAGAAAAACTGAAGGAACAAAATAGCAGCAGACTCAGAGACTCCAAGAAGGAAGTAGTGGTTGTAAAAGGGGTGGGGTGTGGGAGGGCATTTGGGGAGGGAGGGAGAAGGGGATTGTGGGGTATTATGTTTAGTACATGTGTGGGGGAACACAGGAAAAACAGTGTAGCACAGACTTGATAATATGGGTAAATGTAGTAACCACATTGTTTTTTCATGTGAAACATTCATAAGAGTGTATATCAATAATACCTTAATAAAAAAGAAAACAGAAAACAGCATGTCTGTTTCTTAAAAATATTAAACATGTATCTACTATATTATCCAGTCATTCCACCCCTACATATTTAACCCCAGAGAAATGTCTACTTAACCCAAGCTTATATCTATACAAATACCTGTACAAGAATGCTCATAGCAGCTTTATTTTTAAGTCCCAAACTGGAAGCAACCCAAATATCCATGAGCAAGTGAATGTACAAACAAAACATAGTGCATCCGTATGATTGAATACTATGCAGCAGCACAAAAGAATAAACTACTGATACCTGCAAAAATTTGGATTAATGCCAGAATAATGATTTCAAGTGAAAAACACACAGCACTGTACTGTGTGATTCTGTTTACATAAATTTCTGGAAAATGCAAATGAATCTACAGGAAGCAGATCATTAGCTGCCTGGGGACAGGGTAAAGAGAGGTAGGGGCAGGAATGAAGAATTACAAAAGGACACTAAGGCTTTTGGAGGTGATATAAATGTTCATTAACTTGATTATGTTGATGGTTTCATGGAAAATATATGGGTCAAAACTCATCAAATTGTGTACTTACAAATGTCAGTTATTGTAAGTAAATTATACCTTTATAAAGCTTTAAAAATATATATGCTTCTTAATCCTATGCAAAAAAAAAATATATTCTTATGAATTAACACATCTAGAAAATCAAAGACCTGAAAGAACTCAGAGGCTCTCATATTTGGACTTTTCAGGTTGATTTGTATCAAGACTATTTTAAGAGGTGTCTCCTCTTACCCTCTTTATTCTCTTTTTCTTCCTGTTTGCGTTCCTCCTCTTTTTCTTTCTTTTCTCCTCTTCTGCCTTCCCTTTCTGCTCCTTTGTAATTACAACACTTAGAATTTAACCTCTCATCTAGTTCTTAGTGACATTTCCTTTCTTTCTTTTAAACTCAACATAAGAAACATGATTGTGTTTCTTGGATTTCTGAAGACACATGAACTGTGTTGCATCTGGTATGATAGCTTATCAGATCTGATTCAAAATATAAAAAACACAATTAAATCTGGTTTAAACATCAATGGGAAAGGGGATCATAACCATTTTTCTCACCTTAACATTCAATGTGGTTTCCCAGTTCTCTGTTCGCACTGAACCCTGTACTCCATCTAATACAATACTCTTTACCCTTTTTTATAATTATTTGTTTGATATCGGTTCTCCTTTTGATCTGCAAGACTGGGGAGAGCTGAAACCATGTTACTCTATTCCCTACCTTTGGTGAAACAGACACTACTATCATATTTGAATGAACTGAAAGGATACTTATTAAATTAGAGCAGTCATACCTAGACATTATCTGTGGTAAATTATAATTAGAAACCCAGAGAAAAAATCTCCCTGGTTCAATATTCACCTCCTATATGGTAATCAGTTAATAAAGAAATAGCTATTCACTCACTTGTTTATTAATATTTGCTACAGAGCATTAAATTTTGTGCTGAGAAGTACCAAGAATAAACAAACATTTTACCCTTCCTTGAGTTATATACTTGATGGGCTAAAATTTACACATGAAACAGTAACTAATAATGCAAGAAAATATGGCAAAAGGTCTAATGAATGCAGTAGATGGATCTGTCCCAATACCTGGAAATCACTTAGGGTCATAGTGGTCAGGAATCACTGGAAGACTACAGGTGGATCATTTGGAGGAAGTCAAATGTGAGATACTCTTTGAAAAATGACTATCAAGGAAGTTTAATTTTGGTTACTAGTTTTAGAGACTTAAATACAGAGGTTTAAACACAGAAGTGATTATAATCTCATGTGAAAAATATTTAGAAGTCATGACACATGTGGTCAGAATTATGGATTGAATTAATGTTCAATGAAGTCATCAAAGACCATCATTTCTATATTTTTTTCTTTCTGCTCTGCAAGCATTATTTCTATCTTTAAATTTACCTTATGTTGTGATATCACTTCTGGAGCTCCAGTCATTGCAGTAAATTCTAAAAAGCACTAGGATATAAACCAAATGGGAGCTCTTAAGTTTTTGCTGTTGTACTCTCTGTTACATCGCTTGCTCTCTGTTCTATCTCTAGAACAATGCCTACAACAGAATGAAGGAGGAAATGATCAGGAGAGCAAAAGAGACACCTTTCTCAATTGAGTCTAATTCCTTTATATAAGTGTTTTGTAAAGAACTGTCATGGACATCCCACACTACGCTTCTGCTAACATCTCACTGGACAGTTTAGTCTCATGGCCACATCTAGCTACAGAGGGAGCTGGGAGATGTAGTAATTACACAAAATGAAAAAATACTTGGACAAAATGTACCAAAGTGGAAGGGAAAAATGGATATTAGGAAGCCATCAGCAGTCTCTGCCATATGAAGGTAGAAATGAGAAATAACAGTTGAAAGACAGGTTTGTTTCAGATAATGAAGGGGCTTGAATTCCAATCTAAGGAGTTGGGGTTTTATTATGTAGCTACTAAGAATCCAGTCTAATATATTGTTCAAGGGAGTGAAATGAAGACAATGTTATTTTAAGATTATTAATCATGTGCTGTTCTACATATAAGGAGCTTGGAAGTTGTCACTCTATCCTAACAAGTAAAAAGCTAACCAGTTTGAAAAATCAACTCTTGTAGGATCCATGAGAAGGGAGAACACATAAAAAATTGGTGCCCCAAAGACTGGAGAGACAGGCAGGCAAATACAGGGAGTGACAGTTTATGAGAGCAAAAGCCATCACATCAGCCCGTGTGGGGGCAGGAAAATCCTGAACTGCAACGGAAGAATCGCTGGAGGCTCAGTGTGGACAAATCTGAGAGTTAAAAAACTCTAGAGGGGCCCAGTAAAAAGGGACCCTACATAATCTTGCAAGATTTCCCTCCAGGGAGCTCCACCAAGTTCCCACAGGGTCTGAGAAAAATCCCCTCAGGCTTCAAGCAGGAGGGGAAAGGAATCATTTTGAAATACACCAGAGCACTGTGTTCTTTCCAAGGCCTGCCCCAAGGGGAAATTAGTTAACCAGAGCTTAACCTGCTGGGGGATTATCAAAGCCAGCTGACCTGGGGGAAGGGAAATACCCAACTCCAGCCTACTTTAGCCTACTTGTCCCACCTATGGGACAGGTGGGGGAGAAAGACACTGAGAAACATCTGTTAATTTCACATTCCAGAGGCATAGGCCACTAAAAGACAGGCTGAGTCATAAGACTACAGAATGTGTCTCCTCTCCCCAGAACTCACCACCACATTACTAAAGGCCTATTCACCTAATAAAGGCCATTTACCAGTACACCATGCCTGGCTTTCAAGAAAATTACAAGGCATACACAAAGGCAAAAACACAATTGGAAGAGAAAGAGACAGACGTAGCAAGGATACTGGAGTTATCAGACTAAGAATTTAAAACAACTGTGGTTAATATGCTAAAGGCTTTAATGGATAAGGTAGACAGTGCACAAGTAAAAATGGCAGAAAAAAGTCAAAGTCACAAATTTGGAACAAAGCACAGGCAACAAATAGAACAAACAGTAATGAATATGGTGGATATGAATCCAACTATATCAATAATCACCAATTAAAAGACAGAGATCTTCAGAGTGAATAAAAAAATAAGACCCAAGTGTATAGTGTCTATAAGAAATCATCTTTAAATATAAAGACACATATAAAGAGATGGTGAAAAACATACCATGCTAACACTAATGAAACCAAAGCAGGATTAACTATATTCAGAACAGACCTCAAAATAAGGAAAGTTATCAGGGATAAAGAGGAGTATTACATCATGATAAGGGGTTCAGTTCTCCAGGAAGACATAACAATTCTCAATGCATACACACCTAATGACAGAGCATTGTACTATGTGAGGCAGAAACTTATAGAACTACAAGGAGAAATTAATGAATGCACTAAGACTAATATCAGAGAGATAATTTAAGAAAGTAGTGAGTCTAAACATGAGAAAACAGGATCAGGTTTAAGAAGGAGGAGCTGATGATGGAACAAAAGTTAAAGTTTACTATATAAAATGAAGCACCAATTAACTTTATGACTCATTTATAAAAAGGAGACTGTAGAACTATATAATCTTATTTGTTCTTTCATCTTAGATAAACCGGTCAATTATATTTATTAAAAGAATATTCACAACAAACCAGCCAATTTTTGCTTTAATTAACCAATAATATGATTAAATTAACTATGAATTTTGTTCAATTGTACCTGTTTTTTAAAACATTTCTGTTTCTGGTTTTACTTTTATCAGAGTGTGGAAACAACTTGAATTTCACTCATACTATCCCAATAATTTTGTATTTTCAAAATCAATATATCTATGAAAAATTTAGAATATAAAAATGAAGTTTATGTTTATTATGTAAATAACAATGTAATAGTTATGTGGTTAAAATAGAATTATTTACATATCAGCTACATTGAAAAGGTCTGAACAAAATTTGAATATGAATCTTGAAGATCTCTTGTAACTAAGGAATTCTTCTGTAGAATGCCCACACACAGCAATAATTGTATTTCAGTGAAAAACTTTTAAGTTTCTTTTATTGTTGCTATTCTCTTTATGTGGGTACAGTTTTTTTGTGCGGGTTAGCATCTTTCAATTTAGTTTTTTAAATAATGAAACTAAGTAAATTACTTTGATTAGTTGAGCCTAAATTTATGAGAGCATTTTTGTTGTTTTTTTCCTTTGGTTAGACATATAAGTAAACATCCCTTATACTCTGAATAGAGCTTCACTGCATTAAATAGTGTTTTCAAAGGCAAAACTAGACTATTCTCAATTCAGTTTTAAGTTCTTTGAAAGCTCATGTCATTCTGTTCTTTTCTGTCTGGTGATTGACCCAGCAGTAACCAGATAAAAGGGCTTAGCATATGAGTAATTTGGACCACATCTGTGAAACTCAGACGTACACTCTGCATGCATCATAAGGTTTTCCCAAAGTAGCAAATGAAATACACAGAGATAATTATTGCTGCTGAAAAATTCAATGCTCTGCAAGACAGATTTTATTTTGACTAATGCATATTACAGTACATTTGTGGAATAAAAGAGAATCTCATTTTTTTTAGAGCTTTTTTCCACATTCTACGTGCCTTGAATATATTCTGACCTAAGTGTAGTCAAATGCAATTTGGTCTTCTTTCTCCCTCTCAGCACTTTGCCTCTTTCTTAAAGATTAACAGTAAAGGAAAGCTTCAGGGCCACTCTATTTTAGCCATTGATTCTAGTTGTTTAAACTTTGTTGAAGAAATATAAGGAAAAAAGGAATGTCAAAACAATGCAGAATGCTTTTTTAAAAATCCATCACAGTGGCAAAACTTAGTTTGATTAGATCCAGTGCTGAAGAGAGTGTGGGTAAATAAGCTCTCTCATACAGTCGTGGTAGAAATATAAGTTGTTTCAACCTTTGTAGACACTAATTTAGCAATATCTATTACATTTAAAAATGCACATAAAATTTGGCCAAGGTAACCCACTGCTAGGAATTTGCACAAATATGCAAAGATACAAAGTTGTTTACTACAATATTGTTGGTATTACCATAACAATGAAAGCAAATGAATATTCACTTGTAGGGGACTGGTTAAGTCAAAATCATTTTCGTAGAAGGCAGTTAATAAAGTAGTTGTCTATGCGTTAATAAGGATAGGTGACCATGGTGGATATACACACATACATATTAACAAGCTATCCCAGAAGACAACACCTTGACATATTGAACACCTTACCAAATGATTTTGAGAAAATGGCAGAAGTGGCAGGCTCTCTCTCACCTCCCCTCCATCACCCTTCTCTGAAACAGGATGTGAAACTTTGATGTGAGAGGTGCGTCCCTATTCACAGAGGAATGGAGCAGCCTTATCTCTGAGGAAAAGGGATGCTGAGAATAAGCCCAGCCAAGAGGCTTGCTGGATTCCACACTTGCCCCCCTCACTTATGGCAATCAGAGCTCCTTCACCTATCGGATTCCTCTACTGCTGTTTACTCTTCATCAAACCTAGCATGAAATACTCAGGTCTAAATGTTTATTTAGGTCTTAATTTCCTTAGGAAGGCTTTTATGTCACAGGAAGCTTACATTAAGTCAAGTTGTATGCTTTTCTCCTGTTTATCTGCTTTTGTCAGTTTTATTTCCAGACCCAGGCAGGGACCCTAAGAGTGTTGAAGAGAACTTTCTCTTCTCCTACAATATCCATATATATATTCATAGATATTTTCTTCAAGAATCTGTATGGGGCAGTTAATAGTGGATATTTTCAGAGACAAAGTTGCTGTGCAGGTGAGAACGTTTTCTTCCCTCTGTGTTAATTACTTTTGTTTTTGTTTTACCATGAGCATGTATAGTTTAAAGATCATAATAAAATATTCATTAAAGGACTATAAAAAAAGACATAAGATATTTCAATTTTTTGAAATATTCAAAAGTGAAAGTCAGGTTTCAAGATTCGATATTTAAAATTTTATAATTAAAACTGCTACCATGGAATATATGTAGAAGCAAAACAAAGGTATAGTAAAAGGGATCTAACACTAGCAACTCAGTCAAAGGGAAAATCAAGAGCAGTAGTTGCACAATATGAGCAATCAGTAACAAAAAATGACTTGATTATTATGAGATATTTATTTTATTAATTAAGATACTTGGGATTAATATTAGGATAATGTGAACTTTCTATTTCTTACTGATACTGAGATAAAACAATTCACAGACATTTATTACACATAATAGATATTCATTAAATATATGTTGACTATTAAATTAATAAGCCTGTATTCAAAATACTTAGTCATAAAATTAAACTGCAACAGCTGACCCCTGACTTTGTACTAGTAAAAGGGCGACAGCTATTACAGCTATCAGTGGGAACAGTGCTCAAACCACTATTAATAGGGCTTTTCATTTAAAAAGGAGGCATAAGAGATACTTTGTAACAGGACAGTTGAACTGATTTGGTAAATAAAGCGGAACACTTGAATTACAGGTATTACAGGAGGGACTACCAGTAACACAAAAAGCCAAATCTTGAGGAGAAATTTGGACCTCTCAATCCGCTATAAGGAACTGAATCCCATGAGGAACTGTGCTTAATTTTGTCTTTAAAAATGCTGCCTGTATCAGTTTAAATGATGAAATTGGTTTTCAGTCACAAGTCGGTCTTGAGGGAGTTTGGGTGCCAGGAGCTTTTCCTAGGGCCTAACTGCTGCTGGTTAGGCTCCTTCATGAGGAACCAAGTGGATCAATTTCAGAAGCAAATGATAGTCAATTCTTTTCCTTTTTTATGCATATCAACTACTATGCTTATGTCAAACAAAAAAAGTGGTTTCCTGAAGGATTGACATAGGGGCCCATGGGTTTGTGTCCTTTAGTTTATGCAATTAAACAATCAAAAAGCCAAGAAAAAAACAAAACAAACCAATAAACAGTTTTTCTTAACTTTGCTGTTATCTATGTGCAGTAGAATAGTAATGCCCTTTTCCCTTATGGGGTGAAAGGCTCCCTCCCTCCCTTCCTCGGTTTGTTGAAGGAGCTGTTGGAAACAGTTTTCAGCACATGTGACCTCTTTTCCACTTTCCTTTCTGTGATTCCACGCCACCACATCTCTACCAGATGTAGTCAATTAAGTTCTTGCCTTGGAGAAAAAGGGAAACTAGGTATCACCTGAAGGAAATGGAGTGGAAGCTGGGCTTCTCTTAAGGGGCCCAGCAGACACACTGTCAAGATTTTCAGGTGCGGATACCTGCAAGTTGATTATTGAGCTGCAGAGGCACCTCAGAGAAACTTACTGGGATCAGTATTTAAGTGTAATAGATCAATCGTTTCATTTGCTGTCTTAAAGAAATATTTTCATGATAGGACACCCAAATCATTGCAATATATGATAGTGTTATTGTTGCTTAGACAATTGTATAAATGGCATTTGTCAATATAAAATTTATGTTATAGACTTACTTAGTTTATTCTTCATTATTTGGGTATAATGAGGAACAAAATAGGATACTTCCAGCAGAAACAAATACATCTATTTTCCAACTTTATTGAGGAATGACTGACAAATAAAAATTGTATCTATTTAAGGTATGCAATGTGATGCTTTGATGTAGGTATACAATATGAATTGATTACCACAATCAAGCTAATTAACATATGCCTCACCTTTCATAGTTACCGGTTTTTTGTGTGAGATGGGAACACTTGAGATCGCATCTATTAACAAGTACTAAGTACATGATACATTATTATTGACCATAATCACTATGCCGATACATTAGATTTCCAGAACTTATTCATCTTACAGCTGAAAGTTTATGCCTTTTCATCAATATCTCCCCATTTTCTCCAACCCCCAGCACCTGATAACCATCATTTACTCTCTATTATTATGCGCTCAACTTTTTTATATTCTGCATGTGAGATTATGCAGTTTTTGTCTTTCTGTATATGGTTGGAAATAAATATATCTCATTTGCTTCTTGTTAGAATATTGGTCACATTTTCTAATTATTTACCTTTGAAATAAATTGACTTCAGAAAATTAATGTTGGCTCAGAATCTTTAGATCTCTGTATAGACATACTTGGTGTTTGAGACACAATTGTACTATTACATTATGCAACTCTTGAGATAAACTGGAGACAAGTCAAACTGTTATTCATAAATAGGTGGGACATCCTGTAGCTGTAACCATGACTATAAATTACATGAAAATCCCATAGCTTGCCAATTTTCTTAATGTGGTGGTAATGAAATATTTAAACCATAGTGATATTCAAACATCACAGGGAAAATGTAACAAACTACTTTGGTTGGTATATATCAGTGATATAAAAATGAAATGTCATGATTTCTTAAATACAGTCCTTAAAACTGGAAGTGAAAAGTGAAGGCAGGCCTCATGAAAATTTATAGCCTTTGACCAAAGCCTTAGGAAAGAAAATATGATATTTATAGTCAGTGACTGTGTTAAATGGAAGTTCTGATAATGACAGTATGGAACTTTTCCAAGTTACTTTCATACTTGGCATTATCAGACAAAATACTACAAATAACATAAATGTAATCATGGTCAAAGGACATGGTGGATTATACAAAATTTCAAATGACTGTTGAGACATTTGAAAGGATGCTTTGTCAACTGAGAATTCTTCAAGTGGATGCTAGAGTAGGCTAATAAAACACATATCTCTACTCTGCAGCCATGCTTGTTGTCTTGCCAATGGATTTCAGCCCCAGGCAAGTTCACTATGGATTCGTGTGACCAAAAAAAATGACAGTAGAATGTTCTTGGGGTAAAAGGGTTATACCCAACTTTATTTCCACAGTGGCAGGTCAATCACTAAAATCCCATCCATTCAGAGCAAGTCTTCACGCAGCAAGCGGGTCTCTGCCTCTGGGCCCCTGTCCTCTGCTCTGCTCTCCTGCAGCCTTGCAGCCATGCCACCGTGTTGCCCAGAGCACTGGGCAGGGCTCTTTATATATGTAAGACTGGAGGTATTGGAGGAGAGGACGGGTCTCACCGGAGGAGCCTGACTCCAGCCAAGTGAGGAGGAGAGCAGCGGATGTCACTCAAATGATTCAAAGGAAGGTCCCTAGCTGCAGGTTCCGCCTAGACCACACGTCACAGCACTCTCTCCCCAGCAACCCAGCATACCCAATCATCGGTGATCACAACACCCACACCGGCCAATTAGTTCTGTCCATTCCCTCAGAGCTCTCCCAGCACCCTTGATAAGCCTGTCGCCCCTCCTGCTGGGTGCAACTTCCCTGGCCTGTGGACATGCAGACCGGTGAACCTTGCCCAGGATTATGCTAATAAAAATTTTTTTGGCTCCTTTGTTGCCGCTTGTCTGGTCTGGTTTCATCTACCTTACATTTCGGTGCCAAAACCCAGAGGACGGGGCGGGGCGGCCACAGCGGGCTCCCCCCTCCTCTCCCAACCCAGGACTTCTCTCTGGAACAGGACCTGATCCCAGGGCCTCAGACAACTTGGTGAGTCCCTCGTCTTCCCTGCTCCCTCCTCCTACCCTCTGCGGAGTGCTCAGTCTGAAATTGCGGCCGCTTCCGGGCATCCCCCTGGCCTCTGCCTATTTGGCTCGGTATAGTGGAGACGTCCCTATCTCCGGACCGCCAAATCTGTTTTTTCTGTCCCTAACCGGAGTAGATCCAGGACGCTGGACCTGCTTGTTTGGGGACCCGGGGATGGAGGAGATAGTCATGGGAAGCCAGCACTCAAAACCTGAGGCACAGACCCCATTAAAGTGTCTTATTTCCCATCTCACTACTCTGGGCCTATCTGAGGATATCCGTAAATGGAAGCTGATCTTCCTTTGTTCGTGGGCCTGGCCCCAATATCCTCTGGATTACCAGTCTTGCTGGCCCCCCCAAGGGAACTTTTGATTTTGGCCTCCTCACCGATCTCAGCGACTATTGTCACTGGACTGGGAAATGGTCTGAGGTTCCCTATGTCCAGGCCTTTTGGGCATTGCGCTCCCGGCCTAGACGTCTGTGTCAAGTGTTCCTTGGTCCAGGTCCTCCTGGCCAGGTCCCCCAATAGGGGCTACCAACCTCCCACTGCACCGGAATCTTCCTTTGCAGATCCCCCAGAAGACCTTGGCCTCCCCCTCTAGCCCCCACCCCTCCTTCTCCACCTCTCCCTTCTCCTTCTCCTCAACCATCTGCCCCTTCCCAACTCCCTCCCTATTCGCCCTCCGGTGCCCAGGCCTCTTCCGTTCAGGTCTCTTCTGTGCCCACCCCTGGGTCATCTCCCGTCTCACCCCTCCCCTATCTGGCTCCCCAACCAAACAGCCATCTTTAATTCCTCCTTTGTCTTCTAATTCAATTCCTTCAAGTTTAGTCAATTCCCTTTCACCACCTGCCTCTGTTCCCGCCACAGGGACACAACCACCTGCCTCCAGTCCTACTGACGTCACATCTAACTCCTCTATTTCCGGCCGTACTCCTGCCACCCACAAGTTATATCCCCCTCTTCCATCAGCACCACCATCGTGTCCTCCTACATCGCTTCCTACTCCCATCCCACTGCCATCTTATATCCGAAGCCGCCTCCTAACTGGGCAAGCCCTCCAGTCACTAGATCCTGGGCACAATTACTGGCCCCCCTTCGAGAAGTGGCTGGCGCTGAGGGATTGGTTTGAGTACATGTCCCCTTCTCCCTGGGAGACCTGTCTCAGATAGAAAAACGCCTGGGCTCATACACTGCCAATCCACTGCCTATACTAAGGAGTTTCAGTACCTCACTCAAGCATATGAACTCACATGGCATGACCTCCATGTACTTTTAACCTCCACTCTCACCCCCGAGGAGCGTGATTGTGTCACCTCAGCAGCTCGAGACTACGCCGACCAGGTATATAACTCTGATCAATCTCTACCAGTCGGGGCCATGGCAGTGCCCGCCGAAGACCCACAATGGAGCTATCAGGATAATGCCACAGGTAGGACTAGGAGGGATCAGATGGTCCGCTGTCTTATTGCAGGTATGGATAAGGCAGCTCAAAAAATTGTTAACTATGACAAACTGAGGGAGGTCACTCAAGAGCCTAATGAAAACCCAGCCTCTTTCCTTAATTGCTTAACAGAGGCTCTTACCCTCCACACTCATTTAGATCCTTCCTCACCACCGGGGTCCACAGTCCTGGCTACCCACTTTATCACCCAGTCTGCCCTGGATATCTAGCATAAACTAAAAAAGGCGGAAGAGGGCCCCCAAACTCCACTCCGAGACCTGGTAAATATGGCCTTTAAGATTTATAATGCTCGAGAGGAGGAAGCCGAGGCCGTTCAGGCCCAGAGGCTAAAATAGAAGGTGGCCCTTCAAACCCAAGCCCTGGTCGCTGCCCTGTGGTCAGCACAAAAGAGGCTTCAGGGCCCCCACGTCAGGAAACAATCTGAGACCTGCGTGCCTCTGGGAGCCTGCTTCAAGTGTGGCCAGGATGTCCACTGGGCAAAACATTGCCCCAAACCCAGGCCACCAACTCGACCCTGCCCTGTCTGCTGACAGGAGGGTCCCTGGAAGTCGGAGTGCCCCCTTGGGATGAGCCATCCTCCGGCGACAGAGTTTCACAGGGGCTGGCCCCCCCGGCGGGCCCCTCCTCACAACTCCTAGGTCCCCTGGATGACTGAAGCTGCCTGGACTCGGGCACCCCGATCACCCTTGCCGAGACCAGGGCTACACTATGGGTAGCGGGTAAGTCCATCTCCCTTTTGGTGGACACGGGGGCTACCGATTCTGTTTTACCCTCCTTCCACAGGCCTTTACATCCTTCCCAGGTCTCGGTTGTGGGCATCTCTGGGACACCCTCTAAACCTCTGGAAACAGGCCTGGTGTCCTACTTCTTTGAAGGCCACCTCTTCACTCATTCATTCTTAGTCATTCCTTCATGTCCAGCCCCATTGCTGGGAAGGGACCTTTTATATAAGCTTGGGGCATCTATCAGTCTCCCCTCACACTGAGCCCATTCAACTCTGATTCTCGCCCTTGCCCAGGCTGTGTCCTCCCCTGAGCCATCATCCGACATCCCCATTTCCCCTGAGAAGGTAGACCCAGTGGTCTGGGACACTTCCACTCCAGTAGTGGCCAGCCACCACAACCCAGTCCTCATTCGTCTGAAGGACCCCTCCTGCTTCCCTTCTCAGCCTCAGTTTCCTATTTCATACATCTACCGCAAGGGTCTTCAGCCCATTATCAACCAGCTTCTCGCCCAAGGTCTCCTGGTTCCCACCAATTCCCCTTGCAATACTCATATCCTCTCAGTCAGAAAACCGTCTGGTGCTTATTGACTGGTACAAGATCTATGGATAATCAACTCCACCATAGTGCCACTACATCCAGTCCCTAACCCATATACTCTTTTATCTCAGATACCCCACACTACCACTCATTTTAAAGTCCTAGACCTTAAAGATGCCTTCTTCACCTACAACCCGATTCCCAGCCGCTTTTTGCCTTTTCTTGGGAGGATGCTGACACCCACCGAACCCAACAGTTAACCTGGACAGTTCTGCCCCAGGGATTCCGTGATAGCCCTCACATTTTTGGCCAGGCGTTGGCCAGAAACCTATCCCTCTAAGACTCTGGGTGCAGCACCCTCCTCCTGTATGTAGATGACCTCCTCCTGTGCAGCCCCTCAAAAAAATCTCCCTCCAGGACACAGCCTCCCTCCTTAACTTCCTGGCACAACGGGGATTTAGGGTCTCCCCCTCCAAAGCTCAACTCTCCACCCCACAAGTCACCTACCTAGGGGTGGCCCTAACCCCTCCCTCCAAGGCCCTCACGGTGGACTGCACCACCTCCATCAGGGAACTCCAGCCCCCCACCTCAGGTGCTGAGATCTTGTCATTCCTTGGACTGGTGGGCTTCTTCAGACATTGGGTCCCCAACTTTGCTATACTTGCTAAATCAATATATGCTGCAGCCAAAGAGACCCCCACCAGGCCCCTCACTTCCCCCTCAACAGTAGCTCATGCTTTCAAAGATTTGTGGAGCGCCCTCCTCGCTTCCCCCCACTCATGCTACCCAATCTCACAAGCCTTTCATCCTGTTCACTGAAGAAAAAGCTGGAGTGGCAACCAGAGTTCTAGTCCAACCAGTAGGGCCCTCATACTGACCAGCTGTCTTTCTATCCAAACAGTTAGACTCCACCGCCCAACGATGGCAACCTTGCCTCCGAGCACTGGTGGCATCAGCATGCCTATCCAAGGAGGCCTTAAAACTCACCCTCTAACCATCCATCACAGTCTACTCTCCTCATTGTCTTCAGGACCTCCTGAGCCATAAATCATCAGCCTTACTAAATCCCTCAAGAATACAGGAATTCCATCTCCTGTTTATAGAACACCCACAACTATCTCTTTGGCCTTCACCACCCAAAATCTGGCCACTCTTCTCCCCTCTGTCAGTTCCTCTGTCCTACCTGACCACTCCTGTGTGGAACTGGTGGAGGCCCTGTACCTCCCACGCATGGGTCTCCTAGATGAGCCCTTACCCAAGCCCGACCTTACCCTTTTCGTGGATGGCAGTTCAGCTAAAGGACGACTTGGATGTCGCCGGGCTGCCTATGCGGTAGTCTCTTCATCCACCATAGTAGAAGCAGCCTCGCTGACACTGGGCACCTCCTCTCAAAAGGCAGAATTGGTGGCTCTCACCTGGGCTCTAAAATTGGCCGCAAGCCTTAGAGTCACTATCTACACAGATTCTAAGTATGCCTTCCTTATCGCCCACAGTCATGTGGCAATCTGGAAGGAAAGGGGATTCTTAACCTCCCGGGGAACTCCGGTGGTCAATGGTAAGGCCATTCACCGCCTACCCCAGGCCCTACAGGAACCAAAAGAGGTGGCTATTGTCCACTGTCGAGGCCATCAGACAGGCACAGACACTGTCACCCAGGGAAATGCCCTGGCCAACGCCATGGCTTGCCAACTTACCTCAGCCTATGACTCCACCCCTATCCTGTTTCCTTCCCCCTCCCTAGCTCCCAGGTACTCAGAAAACAAGTGACAACAACTCCTCTACCAAGGGGCCATATCTGGCCAACAAGGATGGATCTCCCTACACAACAGATTAGTCCTCCCCAAACAACAGGCTTGAGAGATCGTAGCCTCAATCCACCAGTCTCTACATATTGGCCTAGAGGCCTTGTACAGGTTTCTATCCCCAATTTTCTCATCACAGCGTCTCTGGAAAACCATCAACCAAGTACACATGGCCTGCAGCCCATGTGCTGGTGTGTCTTCCCAGGGAGACCTCCGACTCCGGACAGCAGCCCATCAATTGCGGGGATGCCTTCTGGGGCAGGATTGGCAGATAGATTTCACCCATATGCCATTCCACAAAAAGTACCAATACCCGTTAGTAACGGCTGATACCTTTTCAGGTTTAATCGAGGCCTTCCCCACGTGCCGGGAAACAGCATCCATAGTAGCTGAGATGCTGTTGGAACCCATCATCCCCCGGTTCATCGTCCCAGCCTCCATCCAGTCAGACAATGGTCCAGCATTTATCTCCAAGGTCACCCAACTAGTGGCTGAGATTCTCAATATCACCTGGAAGTTACATATTCCCTAGCACCCACAGTCCTTGGGTAAGGTAAAACGGGCAAACTAACCAAACTCTCCTTACATATAAAGACCTCCTGGCCGTCTCTACTACCCATAGCCCTTACCCAGATACCAGCAGCCCCCTCGGGGACAGGCTGGCCTTAGTCTTTTTGAGTTGATGTATGGTAGGCCTTTCTTAATCAACAACTCCCTTCCTATCAACCTCCCACCATTAGCCTCCTACCTTCATTAGCTCTCACTCCTCAGAAACCTCCTGCAGAAACATGCAGACCTTACCCTACCTGAGATAAATACCCTGTCTGTGCCACAGGTGACTGCTGCCCTCCAGCCAGGCAACGAGGTCCTCCTCCAGGAACTCCAGCCTCTCTATATGGGGCCTCATGCTGTAATCCTCACTAATCCCACTGCTGCCAAATTACTGGGACATGCCTCGTGATACCATGTATCCAGACTCAAACAGGCCCCCAGGGACAAAACATGGCAGAGTGAAGAAACAGCACCCCTCCGCATCCATCTTACACGGTCTGGTTCTGACAACACTCCCAACACCAAGATCTAATCAAGATAAGACTCTTACTTTTCACCATCGTCCTCTGCTTCTATCTCAAACCCCTTCTAGGCTCCCAGCCCATTCATCCCTAAATAGAAGTCCCATGGCAATGGGAACTAAGGGATCAAACTACCGGTAAGATTATTCAGACCCTACCACCCAGTATACAAAAACCCCAATTTAATATAGATCTCTGTCAGCTGGGTAGCAGGCTAAAACTATGGCAAAGCCATTGGGGCCACCCAGGGGGCACCTTAACATTGTGGGGGGGAGGCATGATGATTAATAATAAGGACTTAGAGAGATATTTTAATAACCAGCCACACTGCAGATCCCCACAGGGGAGGCCCACTTTCAGGTGTGGCAGTTCTATGCTTGCCCGGCAACAGGTAACCCTGGGTGCTATGGGGACGGACAGTACTATTGTGCCTCCTGGGGCTGTGAAACAGCAGCATCCTGGGCAAACCACGACCCCTTCTTAAAATTAACCCGAGGAAAAATTCCCTCCCTGTGCAAGAGGGCCAGCTCGTGCAATCCTTTAGTCCTTGAGCCACAGTTGTGGAAGTTTGTGACTAGTCCATGGGACACAGGCAAAAGCTGGGGATTCTGATTATATATCTCAGGACAAGACCTTGGTACCTCCTTTACCATAGAGCGATATGCCCCCCCTCCCCAGCTAAAGCCCCCTAACCAGATAGGCCCTATCAGTGAGATTCTGGGCCCATGACCATCACAAGAAAAAACCACTATGACATCACAGACCCAATCGCCAGCTGAGACCACCACAAAAGACACAAGGGACCTCCTGACTCATAATGATCTCGACCACGCCAGCCAGTGGCTTCCGATGCTCGAGAGTGTCCTACTGATCACAAATCAGACAAATCCTAGTCCGGCAGCTGATTGCTGGCTCTGTCTCAATCCAAGACCACCGTACTACATCAGAATCGGGTTAAATGCCTCTGGGGGATGTGGATACACAGGTCATGATTGTTAACCTTACCCAGAGCCTTATACAGTGTAAATGGGGCCAAAAGAAAATCCTAGGAGATATACAAGGACAAGGGCTCTGCCTAATGTCAACAAATTTTCCCCAAAAAGCATCCCAGTATCACAGATATTGCCTTATGCCCTATACCCCCTCCCACTCTGACTCACAAAAAATTTTTAAAGCTCCCCCATCTACATGGTTCACTTGCACCTCAGGCCTAACTCCGTGTGTAAGTGCTGCCAGCCTATCTTTTCAAACCCACCAGAACTGTGCATCTTGGTATACATATTACCACAGGTATATTTCTGTAGTGGAGAGGAAGGAAGACAATACATACAAACAGGTTATGGGTCACCCTGGCCCAAGAGGGCAACCCCAATTCTCATCCCATTGCTGGTTGGCTTGGGAATAGCAGGGTCCACGGCGGTTGGAACAGCAGCCATAATAACAAATGATTTCAATGACAAAAGACTTTCCCAACAGGTCGATCAAGACTTAGGATATCTAGAATTCTCGGTAGCAAAGCTAGAAAGACAGGTAGACTCCTTAGCAGAAGTGGCTTTACAGAACTGGAGAGGCCTAGACCTACTGTTCATGAAGGAAGGTGGTCTTTGTGTTGCCCTGGGAGAAACGTGCTGCTTCTATGCCAACCAGTCAAGGGTAATTTGGGACACCCTGGCTATGGTGAGACAAAATCTCCAAGACAGAAAACATCAAAAAGCCGAGAGCTTGGGTTTCCCAATATCAGGATGGTGGAATTCCCAGCTAATGACCTGGCTCCTACCTATCCTAACTCCCCTAGCAGTCCTTATTCTTTTATCACTTGCCCTTGTCTCCTCAAATTTTTTCAACAGCTACTGGCAGAAATCGCCCAAGTTATGGTTAACCAGATGTTGTTACACCAGTACTCGCCCCTTCCCTCCAAACCCCCCCAGCCACATACCAGCTGTAACTTCCCCATGCCGCCCCTCCTCAGCAGGAAGTAGCTAGAACGAGCCGGTGCCCCCTATGACAAAAAGGCTGGAATGTAAGACTGGAGGTATCAGAGGAGGGGATGGGTCTCACTGGAGGAGCCTGACTGGAGCCAAGTGAGGAGGATGTCACTCAAATGATTCAACGGAAGGTCCCTAGCCGCAGGTCCCACCTAGAACACGCATTGCAGCACTCTCTGCCCAGCAACCCAGCATGACCAATCATCGGTGATCACGACACCCACACCAGCCAGTTAGCTCTGTCCATACCCTCAGAGCTTCCCTTGATAAGCCTGTCGCCCCTGCAGCTGGGCGCGACTTCCCTGGCCTGTGGATACGCAGACCAGTGAACCTTGCGCGGGATTGCGCTAATATTTTTTTTTGGCTCCTTTGTTGCCACTTGCCTGGTCTGGTTTCATCTACCTTACAATATAGAGTCAATAGCAATGTATTGCCCACATGTGTGTAGTGAGCCAGCCAACCAGGGCCAGGTGAGAATCCTGGCCACAGGAACTTTCATTTTATCCACATTTGTTTTCCATAATAATAAAGACACATTGAGTGCATAGATTAAGTCAGGAAAGCAGGCATGTGCTTAATAGTGATATTGTTTAGAGACAACTAAGAAGTGGTGATGCTACGTTTTGGGACCGGACCTACATGGTTCCAGAAGCTCTTAAATACCAAGCTATACTTCCTCATTTAAAATCTTGAGAACAAAACAGGACAAGGATAATTTCAAGAGTCAGCTTGGTCACAGAGAACCAATGCACCATTAGAAGAGGCACAATGGAGAGCTGCGGTATAGTTTTGCCTGTAAATAAGTAAAACTTTGAGGATGTCTACTCCTTTAAATATTTCCTGGATACTTACTACATGTCAAGTACTGTATTTTTTTTTTGTTTTTTTTGTTGGTAGAGAATCTAGTAAACATGAAATGAGATGGCATTCTGATAGTAAATTTTGAAGGTTTCGGTGTACCATTCTTCAGACAAAGACTTTTTTAAATTCCCTGGTTGACTTAGAAACCACTTTCTCTGCCCATTCAAAATGATAGAGATTGTACATATCCATGAACCCAGATTTCTGATGATTCCTTTTTTTCCCCAGGGAGTTTGATCTCTGCCTTACATCCATATCCTTGCCATCTCTACCAGCAATCCCAGAAAGGAAGTCAGCATTTATGATATAGAATGTACTGGAATCATGACACGCCCAGTTCCAGAAAAAAGTGTAATGTAGTGGTTGGTAGCAGCCCCTATCATTTATTGAGCACTTATCTCTGTCACACCCTATGTCAGTAGTATATTCATTATTTTATTAATCTTCAAAACAACCAGGTAGAATAGTTGTTTTCAAGCCCTGCTTTGCAGATGAAAGCACAGATTGAATGTACTAAAATGGGTAGCCCACACCACTCATAAAGCACGCAGTATTTAGACACAAGTTGTGAGAGCAACTTTCCTATCTCTAGAATATACTGGAAGATGTAGCAAATTTTCAGAAGTTGCTGATAGGAAGTTTTGGAAATATCACACTTGGGAGTGAGAGATTGAAGAAGGGGTGGACCGTTAAATCAATCTTAGCTATTGATAAATAGTGAGTCGCTAGTCATTAACAACGGCTGTCAGACCAATCTCCCAGCAGAGGCAGTTATACCTGACCTGTTCATCTGGATTTTCCCTTTTTACTTCATCCCAAACTCTGCTAAGCACTTATTCTTGGTTTAATCTCCCGTCTCCAGCTCTGAATCTGTTGCAGAAACTTGATACATCCTTGATCTTGAACCTTATATCTTCAACAGTTACGGTTCTTATTTTCCAGGCGAATTCAAGTAAACAGCTGCCCGAATGAAAACTCCCAGGACCCCTGGTATTCCATATCTCCCAGCCTGGGAAATGACCCTCTACAGGAGGAAAGTGGGTAGTTTCTCTGTTTGATGAAAATGGGACCAGGAGACAATGTAGAAAATGTGCAGTGTAAATGTAATATAAATCTTTTCTAAAAATATATGAAATATGTATTTAAAAATTGTGTTTTAAGTTAACTATCATATTGAATTCCTTAATTAGAAGTAAAAATCATTCCTATTTGAAAATTTTCCTTAGTAGCACAACTTTGGCCCACCCCCACATCATGAAGTAGAACAAATTGGATATATGACAGATATAAACCCAGTTTGAAAAAAACAAGCATTTTTTCAGGCTCTAGTCACTAGGCATCAAATTATTCCTTTTTTACTATCAATCATGTTGTACAGAAATATGAAAACAGGATTACTCAAAGCTGTAAACAAAACATTTATATCAAGCTATTTCTCTTAGCCAAACTTCTTTTTAATTTCCCATACTTTCCTCCACAAGGAAGATTCACTAGCAATTATGTAGCTCCATTTTCCACTGGAGAATTTTAGGCATGTCTAGATTAATCATTTAGTCATGGATGTTGCAAAATTCTGGTGAGGAAAATCTGCTTATGTCTTTGATATTGTCTGGTGATCATATCATCCTCAGAAGGTTATCCTCTTCTGAAAGGACTTTCTGGAGCCCGTGGAAAGCACACACTGGTGAGTGATAGGATCCAGACCCCAGGCAGGCTAATATGGAAATACATTGTGGGTTTATTGCACCAGTGACTTCTTAAGATTCTTTTTGAAAGTCGTGATAAACTGCTTTTCCACATTGTCAGTAGGGGCAATGGAGAAGGCTGGGAGTCCAAAGAGGTGAGTCTCAGACTTAGATATACCTGCAGTGCTACCTTGCACAAATTAGTTCACTTCTTTGGGATTTGGCTTTACTTAAATTATCTGGAGGGGCTCAAATTGCCATTTTCAGCTCTGAAAATTTAAGGAAATGTGATAGAGGATGGTCCTTTTATCAGTTTGTCTTGCTTTAATTTTTAATTTCTTATTTAGCAATTTAACGTTTTCCTGCAGGAAAGAAAATTTTAATGAGTCCCCATGACACTTCTATCTACCACACCCTCTACTCATGGTTAATTTTTTTAAATCACTTAAACTTTTTATTTATTTCTCAGAAATTTTGTTCAACTTGTCCTGAGTTTGGGATCTTTTGCTGTACACTGTGTGGTATGTTTGGAATGGTAGAGATGGATTGATGGGGTGGTCATTTTAAACCTCTCATGGTATTATCTTCTCTTTCAACACAGGCCATTCTCCTTTTCATCTAAGGCTGCAGTGAATTTGA
This sequence comes from Smutsia gigantea, assembly GCA_032199065.1. Lineage (NCBI taxonomy): Eukaryota > Metazoa > Chordata > Mammalia > Pholidota > Manidae > Smutsia > Smutsia gigantea. Next base: position 1,195,077 of record JAVSCE010016793.1, read on the forward strand.
AGAGTGAGGGTTAGGAGATCTAAGAGTTCTTTCTTAAAACTTTTTGACCTGTAATAAACAGAAGTAAACAATGAGTAATAGGAGCCTAGGGTCACATATTCCAGGTTCACAGAGTAGAAAATCTCCCATAGAATATGTCTAGCTATCAACAATAACGTTTTCCTTTGATGTTACTCATTAATGTTACTGTTTGATATCATTTATATCTTCACTTTTAAGGTCAATTTAAAATTCTCCACCCAGTAAGTGGCTCTCATGTCCTCTCATCTCTCACTGGAAAGGAGGGAAGAGTTTTCCACCATGATATACTCAGCATGGGCTCCATGTAGAGGGAGAGCCGTCTGGTGAGGAGGGAAGAGGGCTTTTTATGCCTCTGGCTCTGTACTGGCTCCCAGATGGTGAGTCAAATATTCTAGGCTGTTGGAGGGGAAAGGCCATTAGCAGGAGGAAGCCACTACCTGGTTATCCTCAGAGTGACTCTACATTTGGTGGCCTCCCTCCAGAGAGCCTCTGATCTCTCCTTCCTGCTGGAAAGAGCTCTTCTGTGACACCTTCAAGGAGAAGAAGACCATCTGTACACTCCAGAAATATCTGGTATTGATGCCAAGGAGAACAAGAAAATGAGTCTTGAAAAGCCTTTAAAAAAGATATATATGCTGTGGGAGTCTCTTTGAGAAATAAGCAGAAACATGAAGAGGAAATAAACAAGACGTTTCCACAGAGCTGCACAAATTCTCCCACGACATTCCAGCAGGAGAAGCAGAGGCAGGCTGGTGGGCTCTGAAGGCGGTCAAACGCCACTTCCAGTGACAAGCTGACCTATAGGGTAGGGTCCCCTTTGGATGGCAGCTGACATGTAGTTTCTTTTGGGAAGCTTTTCCTAGTCTCTGGGCCAGGCAGTTCTGACCTCTTATGGTCACAGATTACTCTTTGTCAAGGTGTGTATGTGTCCCTGAGGATCACACAGAGATTCCCTGAGTCCCATCCATCCTGACACTCTTGGAAGTCTAGGTCTAGCAACTCTCCACCCATTATGAGGCCTGGAGGAGCTTATGAGGTTCATTTCCTTTTGTCACATGAGCACTCCAGGCAAGGTTTGGACAACTGCGAACAAACAGAATCCTTATGAGAATTAAGACCTGCTTCTCACTGGCACTAATTCAGCACAGTCCACAGGCAACTTGCTGTTCCCAAACAGAGCTAATGCACCACTGTTTTGTAGCGGATTCTCTCTTCTTGGAAGAGTAGTGTGGTTCTTTATAGAGAGATGGTTTTGTGATTGGTCATAGAAGTAATTATTCTTTTGCTACACTGCTCTAGAAAAAAAAGGGATGTCATGAAAAAAGATGGCCCCCTGGGTGTATAGGTCCCCATGTGACAGTGAATGCACTGGCAGTGAGTAGGATGGGCGTAGACTATGTATGTCACTTACCAGTTACTCCAAACCATGGCAGTGTTTTGTTTTCACTTCAGAAGAGAAAATAAAATTCCTATTTCTTTGGACTAGCATGGAAAAATTCTGGGTAGAACACGGCTTAGGCAGCAATGAAAGTAGGAAATTCTTATTCCTAGTGCCTGCTTGCTAGTCTTATTTTCTTGCTTTCAATGTTTTTGCCACCTTATCTACCTCTAGTGTAGTGTGAACATGAGGCCTCCCCCCTGTCACTTGGAGAGGAAAGGGCTTGAATAATTTCTGAGGTGTTAGGGACTCAGTATAGTTAAAAGTATAGCTCTCTTTTCTTCTCAGGAATAGTTACATTGGAAAATTAATAAAATAACTGGAAAAGGCCAACATTTACACAAAGGCTGGGGACATCATTCTGGTATTTACCAAATGAGATCATGTGAAATACAGTATTTTAAGTGTAAAAATCATGACATGAAGCCATATGTATATATTTTTAAATTTTACTACTATAACAAAGCAAACAGGAGGACAAATAGAAAAATGTCTTGTAGTGGGGCTTTATTTTTTCTTTTAAACTTTTCCTTAAGATATAGGTATAGTTATTTATTCTGCATATACACACATACACACATTATATAAGATAGAGCCTAAGAAACAAAAATTAAGGTGTCCTGGGAGAAAAGGTTAAGGGCTGGTAAAACTGGAGTTCTGAGTGATGGTAGGTTTCTTTTCTCATTTTCATTTTAATCTTCATGATAGTAACAACTCCCTGTTCCTTTAGGTCCCAGGTATTGGTATTGTAACTTTGTTGTAAGAAATTTTGGGTTTCTCAACCAGTATTCCTGGTTGTATAATAAAACTCTTGCTTGTGTAATAAAAAAATTGACATCTGTACTCTTCGGTAATTTAGTTAATTCTCTTATACTTACAAACTCCCAAATCCACAGAGAACCTGGATGGGAATTGGGTTGTGGGGAGGGAGGGTATGTTATTCAACTAATCTAACACAATTCTGGAAAATAATTTAACAGTAGACTCTGAAAAAAAAAAGTGTGATTTATAGATATTCTCATGTCACACATTTCCTGTCAGAGAGTAATAGCTATTGGGTACAATAAAAATATATGATATTTTGGTTCACAGAATAATGAAAATGGATGGCACAGCTTTTTATGTCATGTTCAAGTAAATCTATGGATTGGAGTAGTTCTAACTATATCTTTCTTCATACATAGACTCCAGAATAATAGCAAATGTTTACAACTTGCTAACTACAGGCCAATTTAGTAACTTAGTACTTTATATACAGTGACTCATCGAAACCTCATAACATGCCACAGAATCTCAAGTACCATGATACTTATTTTAAATATAAGGAAACAGAAGCAGGAATATTAGCCTTCTTGGCTAAGGTCATACAACTGGGCAGTGGCTGGAACTCAGATCGAGGCTGTGCTTGTAAAAACTGTCATTTTTTTTTCTGGGAATTAATGAATTCTTTTTTTCTGCCATTTGTTTCATATCTATGACAAAGAAATTTCCAATGAATTAATCATAATGCCTAACATTTATTGAGTGCTCCTCCCTCTGTGTCAGATAATCTGTAGGCACTTTGCATGAAATACCTCATTATTGCTTGCAATATTATTTGTTCCATGTCAAAGATAAGGAAACTAAGGATCAGAAAATAAGTAACTTAACCAAGTTACAAAGCTTGTAAGAGGGACATAGGATTCAGTAGTGAGACTCCAGGGCCCATACCCTTTACACTACTCTTCAGGGTCAATGCAGCCTTTATTGGACACTCCCACATTTAGAGTTAGACTGAAAGGCGTCTCTCCCTTGGGAAATGTTATTGCCTAAAGAGTGAGGTTTGTCTGATTACATGAAGAATGGAGTCCAGGAGGTAGCATTAATTAGAACCATGTAAAGTCTAAGGAATTGAGTATCAGATGACTGGTTCTCTGCCACGTATTCTGAATGGCTGCAAATTTAAATCCTACACTCTTTGCCAAAGCATTCTTGGACTTATTGTTAATGTTTGAGTGATTTTCCATGACATGCAAACCTTATTTGAATAACTATTCCTGTCTTGTGGCTTGACAGAATTGATGTGATTTCTCTTCATGATTGCACTCTTCGGCAAGTATATGCATCAGAAAACTAAATAAGGTAAAATTTACTTGTGAAATTTGTTCAACATGGTACTCCTGATGTATTCTTTGCAGAAAGGGGAAAACATACCAAGAACAAATAAACTAAAAATTTCTGTCTTAGAAAGAAAATGGATTGACAACTAGTTGTCAGGGACTTTGCTGCCTACCAGTCGAGTGACCTTACATTTTGTGACCCAAAATCCTAATGTGTAATACTGTAGTTTGGGGTTAATGATCTCTAGAAGATCCTTCCATTTCTAAAATTCAAGTATTTTTTGTAAGAGATATATGAGTATAAGATCTTCCTGACAAATAAGGGTTAGTGGTTGAGGAAGGATGGGGTATAGGAAGATTGAGAGGGGTGGGGGTGGCAGTTTGTGGATGCAGACATAAAATTAAAAAGTGATTTACAAAGTAAAGATCATTAAAATATTTTATATTATAAGGATGCCAATATTTATACTATATTCTAAAAAAGCTAGGGCACTATTATAAGAAACTGTATGTATTGCAAGGAATTAAAATACTTATCATTAATTATTTATTGACTTCTACCATGTGTAAAACACTAGCACATGCATAGTTGCATCGAGGGGTGGCCAGCTCACAGCTTACCTTCTAAGTATAAAACAAGGCAAGCTATTCTTATTTTGCATTGGGAGTGACTTGATATCTATCTCTCAATCATCTAGATAGTCTTTAGATTATTCAAACTAATAATCTAGAGAAACTTCAGCACCTGCCATCAAAAATCTTATAGAAGAGGAGGGACCTCAAAGTCTGACTTAGCAGCAATCATATCAGGAGGCATGAGAATGTGTTCAGTGCCACTCCTCAACTTTAGTTGAAACTTTATTCAATTTTTAAACTTTGGTGCACTCAAATTAATTTTACTTCAATCAATTTACCTAAAGAATTTAAAAAGAAATTGAAATCATTTCTTTGAATTAATTATTTAAAACAAAATATTCATCAGTAATTCTTTTGTAAAGCCATATTACAGCCAAGGGCTTTAGGCATTTATTGGTTTCCAAGTGGTTTTTGTAAATTGAAACTATTACTGTGCAAATAAACCCACTTGCTGATTTTCTGCAATGGAAAAGCCAGTAAATTGAGAAGTCTGGTGTTATCATTCCACTTGTACCCTACCTATCAGCAGCCCTAACTCTCCTTTTATTATTTAGCAAACAATTAAAACTAATTCTAAATAGGCAAGGATAAGAAGAGAATGGTAACATCTTATAAATAAGCTGAACTGAGTATAATTAACTAAAATTATATTTCTAAATAAGGACATCTACTTTAATTACCTTCTATATATTTTCTAGCAAATGACATAGTCATTTTTTTCATTCTGAAT